>OY101451.1:23988323-25188323 GCA_956483635.1 Panzeria rudis | reverse complement strand
ATAGGCACGCAGTGGAATACTACTAGCACAGAAAAAAATAAGTTTCGTTTTTGATAACAAAAATCCCGGTATTCAATAATTTTTTTTTCAAATTTCCTGTGATAAAGAATTCTCCTTTATTGATAACAAAATTATTTCAAAATAAAAATATATATATAAATTAAAAAAATGTTGACATGGCTGGAATACGAACCCGGGCTTTCCGGACGTAAAGCATACACCCTATAGCTGAGCCATATCCCATTTATTTTTTTATGGGATACAACTTGTTTTAAGTACTTATGTATAAAAATAAAAGAAATAACCGGCATAAATAACAATGAAATATTTTATTATGTTAAAGATAAATGTTATTGAAATTCATATTTTTTTTTAATAACATGGTTTTATTGAACATAATTCTTGTCTATTTTTTTCTGTGAGCACATACTCATAAGCATTAATACTAAAGTAAAAACTCGTTTCTCTCGATGGCCAGCACTGCCTTAGAAACAATAAGCTCTCGCACATTCTATCAGATTAGAGGACTCTGTTTTCTGTGGTTTTAAAAATGCCCGTGCCCGATGATCAGCAGTCATCAACAACATGGATTACAGTGCCTTCTTTCTTCGATATTTATAGCATTGATTCGGCGGCAAAGTAAATTTTATATGGCTGATTCTCATTATAAATGTACATATTGTAACTTTTTTTGTGTTTACCAATGTAGCTAATATATTTAAGTGAAAGTAGGATTCACATCTTAGTTTTCGCCTCATTCAATTGATCTTGAAATAAAATTATATTTTTAGATATTTTAACATATTTGTGGTCTTGAGCGTTACATTTGCTTTCGCGGTTCAGAGAATGATTTCTGCGAAAAAAAATACATCACAAAAAATTTGTATAGGGCTCCAAAGCACTATATATCTACTCTCTAAAAAGAAAAAAAAAATATAATAATCGCAAGACGAAATTAAAAGTTATGACCACTTTTTAAATTTTGACTTGGGTTCACATGGATAAATAAAAAAAATTTTATTATTTTTACGTAATTTTTATTTTGAACTGAATAGTTAATTATAAGTATTAAATTTTATTATTTCGGCTTTTTAGTTCAATATTTGAATTAATGTAAACTCAAATTATTACATTAAGAGTGGAGTGTTGGAATATTAAAATCAGATTCGCAGAACGGATCAGTACTACTGATCTCGACAGGCCGCTACACCGTCTCATCAGCGTTCTTGTTCACTTTTACCACTTATGAAGGTGGGGACTTTTTACAAGGAAACATCAGCTATTTAACTAATTTTTGTCAGCAAATAGAATACAAGACTTTTTCACGTAAATTCTTGCGTTAATTTTTATTGCGATTCAACTTAGTTTTGGCGAAATTTCCCTATCTGATTAATAATCCAACAGTCACAAACTCTTATTATTTTTTGTTTCGCTTTTGATGGGTATTTTTATCTGTCTGTGTGTTAGTTTTGATGCATGCTCCGTTTCAGTTATTTTGTCTGTATTTAGTTCCAGGTCGTCAACCGACGCTGCTGACAAAAATTAGTTAAATAGCTGATGTTTCTTTGTAAAAAGCATCCACCTTCATAAGTGGTAAAAGCGAAAAAGAACGCTGATAAGGGAGAGATTTCGGTAATCTCCCTTACCAACTTGCTTCGGTTTTACATGATTTTTGTATGGGATGTCCCACTTGGTAGGTCTGGAGGTATGAGCTTTTTTCTGCGCATCTTAGATGCATTAACCTCATGTCTTTTTTATATGTATATAATTTAAAAAAATTTTTGCTCTTTATATCACAATTTCACCCACACTTGGATACATTTTTAATTTGAAGATATTCAGAATTTTAATTGACCTTTAAATAATATCTAAGAAGTTTTTATTCAATAGTTATTTCTCCTGAAGAAGACAACCAAAGGCGTGTCGAAATATCGATTATATAAATAAATATTGTTCATTTTTATAAAAAAAAAAGACCTCAAGCTTGAATAAAAACTTCTTAGATATTTTTTATTTGAAATTATTTTATGTTGTTTTTATATTTATTTATGTATTAAGTGGTACAAACACAATTGCAAACTATATTACACTACAATTTACTTTTATTAAATACTTTTTGCTCGCGTATTGAATAAGGAATCGATCCCACGATCTTCGCATGGTAGGCTAGAACACACTAACCACTAAGCTAGTGAGGCACATTTATCTTCATGCACAATTCAATGGAAGAATAAAAACTCAAATTACGAAGTAAAAATAACACTCGCATTCATATTTGGATCCACGTAAGCGAGAGAGGATGCACTATAAAAAAGTTTGAGTTGAAAAAAAAACTTCGGGCTTAAGAAACATGAAAAAACATAAATAGCCGACCATCTTCCCCGTGTGTGCGTTAAATTTCTTCATTCGCTTACGGTATTGCATCCTTGTAAGGCAGAGGGGATGCACTGTGTGCTTTTGCGCATCTCCGAAGCCCTTCTATTTAATCTCACTGCATCCTTGTACCAAACTTATTTTTGCTGATGTACTGCGGGCAACAATTAAAAAAAAGTTATTAAAAATTTCAAATATTTTTCCAAAATTTGATGTGTGGAATAAGAGAATCTAATGCAAATATTCTAAAACTGTTTTATATTGAAGTTCGTTTGTGGAAAAATTCATAGTTTCCTAATGTGAAAAACCAACAGCATGTATTACGGACACGCCATTTTGTATAAAGAGAGGAAAAACAGTATTTTCGTTTCTAGCACATAATGAGCAGTCTTACACAAAATACCAGAGACCGTAAATAACAGTTATCCAAAAAAATTAAAACAATTGAGTTATGAATTTTTAGTCGAACTGTATGGTTTTTATCCAAAGTTATTAAATTAGTTTGGCTTAAGTTCATTTTTAATTTAATCTTTCGATCAAATTATTTTTTATTTAAGAAAGAAACTCTAAAGCATGTAAATATAGAACATTCAAAGAAAAATTTGGCTGTACGGAAGGCTGAACTGACAGCTGTTTCGTGACCACCAAGTCTACTCATCAGAGTCCTTTACCAACACTACCACTGACAGTGGCAACAGCACTGTACCGAAAATCCTACTAATATTAGTAAGCTCAATTAACACACTGTCGCCATCTTGTGGCGAGGCGCACCTTATTGAACTTTGTCTAAATGTTCGGAACTTCACTAACTGTCTTTTCTTAGCATGTTCAACTATTTTAAGCTTTTTGCATTTCAGTCTTACCAGCGTAGAATATCGTCGATATTCTCAATGCTGGGATTTTATTGAATGTTTATTTTGCCCAAGTTTTTGGAACAGTACACATTCATGTATGTAGGTGCGACTCGCCACAAGATGGCGACAGTGTGTTAATTGAGCTTACTAATATTAGTAGGATTTTCGCTACAGTGTTGTTGCCACTGTCAGTGGTAGTGTGGGTAAAGGACTCTGATAAGTAGACTTGGTGGTCACGAAACAGCTGTCAGTTCAACCTTCCGTACAGCCAAATTTTTCTTTGAATGTTCAATATTTACATGCTTTAGAATTTCTTTCTTAAATAAAAAATAAGTTGATCGAAAGATTAAATTAAAAATGAACTGAAACCAAACTAATTTAATAACTTTGGATAAAAAAAATTTTAATTTAAAAACTCTCTATGTTAGAGTCAATGGAGATCTATATTGTCATATACCAATAGATTCGTGTTGACGTGCTCTTTAGGAATATATGGGGAATTAAAAAAGACGATCTCATCTCCATAGTTCAGAGTTATTTTTCTACGGAAAAATAAAAGATCAGATGAAACTCTTAAAAAGGGAGTTTTATTTTGCCGTCATAAAGTAAAACTCATTTTAGGAGTTTTACTTTTCCCGTCCGAAAATAAAACTCATTTTATGAGTACTTTTGTTTTCTTCCGTCTAAAATAAAACTCCTTTTGTTTATTTTCTTTTTTTAATGGTTTTTTCGTTTTTTTTTAGTCTATCTGATATCTTGGCCCATAATCATAGTCATAAAGAAAGTATACTTTAAGAGTTCTAAAGTTTACTTTTGTTAAATATATGCTTTTAGTTTCTTATAGACATTAAAAAGTACACTTTACAGGCAAAAGTCTGTTTCAAACCTAAAGATAGCTGAAGTTGCTTTTAACTAGCTGAACACCACATTAAATAATATATTTTTTTCTTCTATGAACAAAACTATGAAACTCAAAAGAGTGTTATTTTATGACGGCAAAATAAAGCTCCCTTTTTAAGAGTTTCATCCGACCTTTTCTTTTTACGTTGAAAAATAACTGTCTTAAATGGATTTTTATTTTAAATTCCCCAAATAACTGTTATAAAATAATTTTTTGATATCGATAACTGTTATTTACGGTAACAGCAAAAAACACTCATGTACATTTATTTATAATCTATTCGAAAGCAGTTTTCATTTTAAAATTTATGCGTTTATTTCATGAAATATTTTGCTATACTTTCAACGGACACGACTCAGTCATATAATTTTTTGTTATCTCTCTTACGTTCATATTATATAGCCGACTTATACAAAAGATATACCATTGAAAAGGTATTTATTTTCAGATATGGCAAATATATATTTTACTAAAATCGGTTCAGTATTTTGAAAGATATAACCGTTTAAATTTGTTACTAATACATGCAAACATATTATGCACGTAAAGTAACAGATGGCATAAGGAATATTGACGAAATGTATATTATTTCATTGCGAGTTGTCCATACCTAATAGAACGTAAATAAATGAGCTCCTAATATGATCACGTAGTACGTATAAATGATCTTAAAATTACGAGATATTCAGCTGCAGCATTTATTATACATAATTTAATAAATTTTTTAATGGCAGCTTTATTCTGTTTGTAATGCTTTTCTTTATTTAATTTATAATTATCTTCATTACACAATTCTCTCTTATAATTGTTTAGCCTGACTAATCGCAAATATGTATGTATTTTCAATTAACTTCGCAAGCAATTAACAATGAGTATACACACAAACATGTCTTTACTAACTTTCTATCGTTTATGTTTGCTTAGTGCATTATACCCACCCCATTTAACACTTAATTAGCTGTCATTTTTGACAAATGAATATAATCATTAGTATTAATTTCATGTATTTTTCTATTTAGATTTATGGGAACTCAAAACTGTCACGTGCTTTGTTTTTGCTTTTATAAAATTAACCAAATAATTAGGGCTATAATACTCGTATTTAATTTAGTTTAAAACAATATCAAATACCCTACACCCTCACATTTGTTTACAGATGTTATGAAGATTTTTGTGAACATTTGGCACAACCACCAGTGCTCATGTTCTGTAACTTGTGAGAAGTTCTCGCATCGAGAAAAAAGTAATTATTATATTAGTCATCCCGTCTTTGCAGTGTAAACAATGAAAATTTAAGTTTTTTTAGTCACATTGTCTTCTACGTGTGGAAAAAATTATCACCAAAAATTTTTCAAACAAAAGTTTGTCTAAAAATAAATTTCATTTTCAGTAAATGCTCTTTTCTGAATCAGTGAATATTTTTTTATTTGACTTATTTAGGACGCAAACTACAAAAACAACAACAAAAACCATTTTCTGTGTCGTAGAAAAACAACCCCGATGACGAAATACTAATAAATAACAACAACAGCAACAATGATAGCAAATAGAATGCGAATGCAACAAGTTTGTTTAATGAAGATTTTTGAGTGAATCAATTCGTTACTGTTCTTGCGTTAATTCTCATTCATTTTTTTAGAGTCTTTAGATAAACATTCAGAGCTGAACACATTTACCGCTTCGTTTTCTGTTATGAATTTCAGAACATATTCTCTCTTGCTTCATAATGCCCTCTAATCACCGACTGGTTATGCAATTCAATTCAGACTTTCTTGCCTTACATCTGACGATCTAGCAAGTGATGCAGTGCATGCATCAACCCAAACGTCTTTGCCCGGTATAGTGTGTTAAGCGCAAGAGAATCTACATTAGCCATGAACTTGGTATGAACATCATGTTGGACATCGCATATGACTAATGTAGACCGCTCATGTCCATGTTTCGTCCATGCTCTGACATCGATGTCCGAACATATGGCTGAGCATCAATGTTCGCCATGAGATTTGCCGTCAACAACCATTTTCAGTAGAAAGGAAACAGGAGACAGAACAAAATTTGTTAAATATTCTGTTACTATTGCACTAGCACAAAATATATTGACAAGGCAGAACATGGACATCGCACGTATTCGCCACAACAAAAAAGTTTATGGATTTTTTACAGTTGCTCTGCCGGCGCCATGTTCAAGTCGATGGCTCGTGAAGACGTAGGGTAACACAATTACTACCCGCCCTTGTAAGGAAAATCTTTAAAAATACAGATGTTATTTACCACCTCTGAAAAACTATAGATTACTACTAGGGATGCCAATCGCGACTGATTTTTAAAAATCCCGGGATTCGGGATTTTGCAATTTCGGGATCCAACGATTTTTGGTAAAATCAAATTTCTTTCTAATAAACAAAACTTTAATAACAAATTTTTATTTTATTTGTGCATTATAAAAGTTTTTATGTAGAGAATATACCATTACAGACATATTTATATAAAGCAGTGGTGCCCACACACACACTATCACATTATGTGTTTGTGTATGTGCTTCGCGTCTAAATACCCAGTTGTGGCCACGTTTTTAAGAAGACATCATCAATGACCGGTGCATAACAATGTTAAATCCTCGACGGCAAATGTCGGACAGCCGAAACAAATCATCAAGGAAGTTTTCAAACAAGTGTCGTGAAAATCGTGTGCGATTCAATGAGCCACAATGCCACTCAGATACTAGTGTGACTACGTGGGCGACATTTTCGCCAATGATTAAAAATGCGACAATGTGGCCTATTATGTCGTCAATGACTATGTAGGATACTGAAGACAAAATGTAAGACATTGTCACTAATATTGTTCAAAACAAAGTTGGATTGCTCCACAATGTTAGTGAAGACAAACTGTAAGACATTGTAGCTCATATTGACCTCAAAAAAGTTGGATTTGGGGCAAAACGAAAGACATTGTCGCTCATATTGTCGTTAAAAGTGTGTAATATGGGACAACATTCAAGAATTTGTCGCTCGGATTGTCGTGAACGACGATTCACATAAATTTTCGATTAGAAAACCTAATCGACAGAGGACAATTCGTAAAGGAATCGTAGATGACAATGTCGTACAAGGCAGTCAGGCCAACTGGATAGATAGGCTATGAATCTCACGCACAATGTATTTGTATTGTCTGAACCGAATTTATATTCACAATATTCCTACAATGTTAGGTTGCGTCTTAAAATGTATCTGTTAATTTTTTTTTAATTTGCGACTGATCAGCAACGAATTTTAAATGTGTCGAAAAAGGAAAATATAAAATCTATAAAAAATTCTAATCAAATTCAAATAACTAAGTTTAATTATCAGATTATTGAGCACTTTAACAGTATTTTTGCTCTACTCAAAAATTTTAAAATTATACTGAAGTTTGTATGTCAAAAGTCTGCATTATGTATATCCTCCCTAATGGCAGTAATATTCACTTGTTTGTTAGCCTTGTCCTCTGTAACTCGAACAAAAATATAAAAAAACACTTTCGAACTGCAATGTAAATAACACAGAAACTCGATTATTAATTTTTTTTTCGAATCAAAATATTCCCCTTTATTCTGTAACTATTTGTCGTCTTCACATCAACCCAACAACAAAAAATATGCACTTGTCTACTCGTAACCGAAAAAATTTTACTCCAATTAATAGTCTCTTCGCATTTTCTAGAACTTAAAGAATTGTAAGTACTCAATTGTTATCGATAACGAGTACAGAAGTGCCCATTTTGTGGTGTGGGGTTAAAGTAACATCGACATATACATAGTTATAGAATAAGAAGGATTGAATTTTTCAAAATGATGAATTTTCCAAATACATATCTGTGGCTTGGTGCTAAAAGGGCCGATGTCAATATTTTGCTCTTTTGAGTTAATCATTGCATTAGGTTTCTGTTTTTACTCTCGATTTTGCAAAAACATCCAATGTCTAATGTAACCTAGAACAGCTTCATAAGGGTTCTGCTAGCAAATGTTACTATGAACTCATATAGAAAACTTAAACTTAAATTGTTTTTTTTCTCACAAGTCAATATTTTGACATTGGCCCTTTTAGCACCAACCCACAGGTATTATTATTTTTCTTTTCATATTACTGCTTTATCTTTTCAAAATAATTATCAGTTGTATATTGGCCGAAGACTTGATGAAAATAATCGTAAGAAAGTACCTAATTTATTTGCTCTTGCTTTTAATTTATAAACAGTTTGTCACGAATAATCATTAAATTGTTAAAACAGACGTGTAAAAGTTTATTGGGAATTTTAAATATTATCAAAATGGCATAAAATTAAAATATATACATATTTTTTACATAAAATTTGTTATACAAGAAATCCCGAAAAATCCCGGGATTTATTTTCACAAATCCCGGGATTCGGGATTTACCAATCATGAAAAATCCCGGGATTTCGGGATTCGGGACTTCCCGCTTGGCATCCCTAATTACTACAGATCATGCTTAAGTTATTCATTTTATTTAGCTGGCACAGAAATTTTAATTATTGAAACGAAAAGATTTTATTATTTAAATATAAAAATATGTATTATTATTATTTTTAATATTAAAAAAAAACTTACAATACAATACGATATTAATGCAAATAACACAACTGTTTAATAACAATTGTTATTGAAAGTAAAATATTCGCCCACAGCAGTTTTGCTATAAAGCATTATATTAATACATATAAAAAAGAAAGCAAAAAAACTGGGAATTGGCAATAAGTATATTAACATTTCAAAGCTATTTATCTTTCTACTAGATAACTATTAAAAGTAAATGCAGGCAGTTAAGCACAAATGTTAGATAATGGCACAGCAAAACATGTTAACAAACAAGACTTTTAAAATATTTATTAATATTTATTTTAATAAAATACTTCGTAAAGCTGTTTTTAGACTATTCCACAAGCTATTCGACTTCTGCACAAAGTGCACCCCTGATAAAATATATTATTATTGTTTTTTTTTTTATTTCCATAAACTCATTTGATCAGAGATGCATTTTGTACAGAAGTCGAACGACTTGTGAGATAGTGTAAAACACCAGCTATAAATAAGGACAAATATATGCAAAAAAATGTTAAAAGATGCTGTAAGTAAAACTTCAGCGTTTATAATGCCACTTTGGATCATTTTTGGGTCACATGAGAGGTGGACCTTGTACACAAGGAGCTTAGAGAGAGTCAGATGTTGTTGGAACGCATGAGCCAAAAGACGGATATCTCTATTATCAGACGGAATGCTCTACTACACTACGCCACAAAAAAAATCACCTGAAAAATAGATGTTTTTAAGCTAAATTGGGGCTGCTGAACAAGAATATGACATTTATTTATTTTTCTTAAGAAGCGTTTTCGAGATATTCGCGAAAAACCTGCTATTTTGCAGTTTATAAAGAGCAAATTTTTCACTATTTCATAGCTATGTTTTTCCTCTTTCATTTCGCATGTACACTGTGTTGATCGGATAAAAATTCACTGAGTTATAAGTAGGGTGATCGACTCGGTTTTTTTAAAATGTTGATTTTTCGAATGTCGAATAAACAGGTTTTTTTATTAAAAAACCGGTCGAATACTTTTCGACTCGTATATTTTATTAGTTTTTACTATATTAAAACTTAGACGAGCTTTTACTGTTGATTTTCCGAAGTATTTTTGTTCAAGAGCATTTACTAAAGTATTGAATGGTAAACGAAGCAAGAAATCGATTTTCGACTTTTCGATCAACCATTTTCCATTCCGATTAATTAACCGATTAATCGTAGGTAAAAATCAATTGCTTTTAGCTTTATTTGCTAATAGAATGGACTGGAAAACAAGTTGGGTTGAAAAAGTGTTAGGAAATAAAATGTCATGTGGTTTTTGTAAATTTTCTTCAACCCATTAGCTTTTCCGCTCTTGCAACAAGCAACTAAGAAAAGTTTCATGAAGATAATTTCATGCAATAAATTTAGTATTAGTTTTTTTTTGTTTTATTTCTAATACTAAATTTACACGATGAAATATTTGTTGAATCTTTTTTATTTGCTTGCAATTAAAGTGTTCAAAAGCAAATGGAGAAAAGAAAATTGACGAAAGCCATCTAAAAATTGGGTTTTTATTTAGTTTTTCCTTTTTCTTGTAAAATAACTAAAACTCGGGAAACGCCTCTTCTATATTGAACCAAAGAATATGGTTCACAAAACCTATCTCGTTAAACTTCACTGTTTGCTCGTTTTTCTAATTTCGATTAATCGGAGCCAAAAGTCGATTTCAGTATAAAGTTGACAACTAAAAATCGATTACAAAAAAATCGTTTATATGCTTTTCACAGTCAACAACATCTAACATCTACCATTAATTTGCGCTAATGTGCCGGCGGCCATATGAGGGCAACAAATACAACAAAAAGTAGATTATGCTTGTCCAAAAAAAATACACGTGTTTGACGTAATTATACACAAAACTGCATACCAGAGCAAAAAATAAGTTGCAGACGTAACGCTGCCACCTGTACACTTTATTATCCCTCTGCGACTGACGTCGTAGTCTAGCAGACACCAGTAAACAGGAAACATTGTTTTACGCCATAGTTATACAAATATCGATTCTGGTGTTTTCAGTACCTTCTTATTACGTACTCGTGTGTACGTTAGTGCGAAGAAAGCAATTGAAATGAGCGCACGCGTTGATGTGATCATACAAGTGTCTACAAGTCTACCACGTCAGTATTGAGTTAAATCTGACAAAATACGTTATAACTTTTTATTAAACCATTGATATTACCTCTTTTTTCTCTATATTGATTAGCTTAGGTATAAGCTAAAATTAATGTTAAACTTCTTACCAAAAAAAATAATATATGAAGTTTTTTTTTGTTTTTGTACGGATGTAAGTTTTTTAAGGCTAATTTATGCCATGCCAATAATTTTGTTTTCACTAAGATTTGTCGTTTTGTTTTCAACAAAAAATTACAATAAATAACAAACTACTACATTAAACTAAAATCAAAAATATTTTCAGCGGGTTTACAAAAGGAACTTGGAAAATATAAGCAGTCGAAATAGTGTCTAGTGTACTACCACGTCAGTTGAATTGTGATAATGAAGGCACGACAGTCGCAGAGGGTTATGCCGCTTTTTAGTGATGACACTTAAGTTTATCGAATGATGGTGGGTGGAAAAAATTTTGATAGGAACATTTTATAATGATGTTGAAATATGTTGGCCGTTCAGCCCTTATGGAAAAATTCGCAAATTGATGGTAGATGTTAGATGTTGTTGAGTGTGAAAAGCCTATTATTGGCTACAATCGAAATCGACCTACCACTAGATTGAAACATACAATTAAGGTGAATTAATTGGCCTTGTGATGTAGAATGTATGTCAAACTTCATATTTTATATGGACTTTGACATCCATCATAGACAATAAATGTTTGTTGCGTGAATGTCAAGAAATAAACAAGAAAAAGAAAAAATGTAAATATGTACACTAGGGTTGTTCCCTCTATATGTGTGGACGAAATTGTTTTCGGATTTTGACTGTAAATCCTCCTGGAAAGGTTTTTTTAGTAAAAAAAACTGTGCTGATCACGTAATGGGAAGGCGTGCCGTATATAAGGGGCACTATCTATAATGCGCAATTAAGAAATTATGGGAAATTATAGCGATGGAAATTATAGTGTTGTACCAAACAAAAACTGAGAAAAAAGAAGTCAGCTCCGCACAAAAACATTAATGTGGAAATAAGGCCTAGTTTCTATTCAAAAATTTCGCCCGTTAAAAGTACTGAGATCAGATTGAGGACCATGTCTTGATATGTACACATACCATCACTTTTAGTCAACCTGCTATTTGGCAATATTTTTTCACATTTCTAATATTGAGAAGAATTTTGGGGAAAATGTTGCCAAGTTAGCTTAGAAATTAGATCATACCTTAGCTTAGAAATAGGTATCATACCTATCAAGAACTTGATCCTCATTTTGATCTCAGTACTTTTAACGGCCGGAATTTTTGGATAGGAGCTTGGCCTTATTTTCAAAGTTATGTTTTTATGCGGATAGTCTGTACATAACTGGGTAATTCCATGTCAAATCAAGTAAGAGTTATACACGACCCCTTTCAATTTTGATGAAATTTGATCAGAAGTTGTCATTATATATAACGAATTTATGTTAAAGGGAAAAATTTTTGTTTCAAGTTATGACATATTCAAAATGTCATTATTTCGCCAAATTTGCAGAATGTGTTGAGCTAAGTTTTTAATTATCTCTAAAACTATTTTATGTACAAGGATGTTTTGTATGCCATTTTAAAGAGGATATTTGGGGCAACAAAAAATACATAGAATAAAATTTGTTTTGGAAAAATGACTTATCTGCAAAGTTTTGAAAATTTCAAAACCGAGTAAATCAAAAACCTATATTTTTTATATAATACCTCTAAACTTCCTTAATAAATCGTGAAAATTTGGAGGAGGTGCTTTTTTCGCAACCTTCAACAATATAGTATCAAAAATAATTTAAATTTGTAATTTTGAGCAATAGGCATTAAATTTAATTTAATTTAAAGTTTTTGAAGGGGGAAAAGTAATAACATTGAAAAATTTATGCATTTGTTTTTTCTGTGAAATTTTATGTTGGAAATGTTTTGTTAAAAAGATACATTTTTTGTCATATCTCAAAAAAGAAAAAAAACACCCCCTTAAAAATTTCAGGATTTTTTAAGGACGTTTAGAGATATTAAATAAAAAAAAATTCAGCCAAAAAAAATATAGGTTTTTGATTTAATCAGTTTTGAAAATTTTAAAACTTTGCAGATAAGTCATTTTTCCACAAAAAAAGTATGCCCTTTACATTTTTTGTAGCTCCAAATATTCTGCTTAAAATAGAGGTTTTTGATTTAATTAGTTTTGAAAATTTAAAAACTGTGCAGATAAGTCATTTTTCCAAAAAAAAGTATGCCCTTTACATTTTTTGTAGCTCCAAATATTCTGCTTAAAATATAGGGTTTTGATTTAATCAGTTTTGAAAATTTCAAAACTTTGCAGATAAGAAATTTTTCCAAAAAAAAGTATGCCCTTTACATTTTTTGTAGCTCCAAATATTCTGCTTAAAATATAGGTTTTTGATTTAATTAGTTTTGAAAATTTCAAAACTTTGCAGATAAGTAATTTTTCCAAAAAAAGTATGCCCTTTACATTTTTTGTAGCTCCAAATATTCTGCTTAAAATATAGGTTTTTGATTTAATTAGTTTTGAAAATTTCAAAACTTTGCAGATAAGTCATTTTTCCAAAAAAAAAAGTATGCCCTTTACATTTTTTGTAGCTCCAAACCAATCTACAAACCAATCTTGTATATAAAAAAGTTTTCGAGATATTTACAAACTAAACTCAACACTTTCGGTAAATTTGGCGAAATAATGATATTGTGGATATGTCATAACTTCTGAAATAAACATTTTAAATTTTTTCTCTTTGGCATAAGTTCGTTATAGGCTTAAAGAAAACATCTGAACAAATTTCATCAAAATCGAAAGGGGTCGTGTCTTACTATTAGTTGATTTGACATGGAATTACCCAACTGTTAACTTTTTTTTAAAGCAAATTAAAATCAAAGCTTTATATTGTAATTTTCTCACAAAAAAAAACGGTTTTTCTAAAATTTCAAATAGTCGAAATACTCGAAAACCGGTTTCTGGAAAATGTCGAATAATCGATCATCCTAATTACAAGCCTTTAGATTTGAAAAAAAAAATTGTGTTTCTTACCTTTTTTCAAAATTCACCATTTTAACGCAAAAAAAATTAAATTTTTTTTACCCATATCTTAAATAAAATTAAATTGTTAACATCGGCAAATAGGATAGATTGGCGCCTAAAATCACCATTTTAATCAAAGTAAGCAAAAGTAACACAATAGTCGAAATAAAAACCAAAACACAACTGATAAAAAACAGTCGTCTCTCTTTGATGAAAGTTGTAATCCATAAGAGGAATTTGACAACTACGACTCAACTATCAATTTAGTTGTGAATCATAATAGCGGCCTAAGTTTTCAATGATTTCAGGCGTACAAGTTGAGTCTCGGGCTTGGTTGTCTTTAAAGATCTATAGTAAACTTTTATGATCAACATTTCTGTAGAACATTTTCTCACCGCACTCCCCCTTTTTAGGGTTATTTTTTTACGATTTGTTTGAAAAGAGCCAAAAATTACCGTTATGTGGTGGGAGAGTTAGAGAGTTAATATTTTCCATAAAAATATTTGCCTTAATATTTTCTGCACCTCAGATGTAAAGAGTACTTAGTTTCATGTACCGATATGCTGCACGAACAGGCCAAAAAGGGGAACCTTTAAACCTCTCGTAACATAAAATTCCTCTACCAGAATCGGTCGTCAGAACCCCGTAATTTTTTTCGTGTTGAAAGCGTTATGATAGAATTTCCGAAGAAATGAAACAAAAGAAAATACTGCAACTAAAGAGAAAGCAAGCGTTGCTTTGTTTCCGCTAAGCAATTAATGATTGGTGCTTTGTTTATGGTCCTTCGAGTCGGATTTTGGATGTCAACGTTGAGACATGAAAATTGTTTCTTTAAACCTAAAAATTTTTCTAATGTTCGGCTATTAAGCGAATGCCACACAGGTCAATATTCAGCTTCAATATATGCGTTTGTTTGCATTTGTTTACAAAAAATATGTACACATATACGGAGGGGAAATATTCTTCAGATCAAAATGCTTTTGATTTTCATAACAAACACACACAAGCACATATATTGAAGCTAAAATATTGATCCGTCTAGCACCCGCACTAGACTCACATTTTATTTAACAAACCAGATCTTTCCAACTATAGTTTTTTACATTTAACTGTATTTTTACTCACGAACCAAACAGAAAAGCCGGAAAACATTTTCCCCTGTAAAATAATCAATGTTACAACATTAATTAGCGGCATGAAAATGATAATTTTGTTAACATTGTGTTTTCTTTTTTATCTGCGTTACTGTTTTTAATGTTTTCTATCTCCGTTAGTGTTTTTCAAATAACATAAATTTTCGATATATTAAATTAAAATGTTTTAATTAAGTTTCATCTAAATGCGTACTACGTACATATAAAATTATTAAGTTACTTCAGTTAAATAAAACCCAAAGAAATAGTTTTAGTTGTTTAACTAACCCTGATACCGGTAGTGTGTAGTTTGCTTGTGTTCAATCGCCCAAAATAGCCTCCACCAAAAAAAAAAAAAATTCATTGTCACGGTAAAAATTTCGTTTTAATATTGTTGTATAAAATATTAATTAATCAAACTACACTTGTATTAAATGAATTCGTTGTTTATACACAATATGTACATACTTGTACTACGTGTAGTTTTGGGTGGTACAGTTTCAAATATTAAGTTGGTAGCATTGGGTTGTAATAAAAAGAGTAAGAAAAATCGAATTTTCTTCTTATAGCAGTATTAAGACGAAAAATGGAAAAAGGTTTTCTAGCTTTAAATTTATCAAATTTTAGTTTAAAGAATTTTTATACAAAGTATATGAACTTGGTCGCGCTTTCGAACAAATTGGCTGTGGTATAAACAAAGGTCCATGACTAAATCGGCGATAATAATTTCAAATGATGTCATATTATTGTTAGCATTTTTTCAAGAATACACATTATTATTTTCCATATGAAAAATTTATAAAATTTTATAAAAATATGGTAACATTGGTGAGACAGAGAGTGTCTAGAGTTGAGAGGAAAAGAATAAATTTTGTGAATCCAAATTGATTATTAGGCTAAGGTTCGTAACGTTATATTCAGAAAGAATTGGGCATGATTAATATTCCAAGGAAGAAGGGAATAATTAACATCAACTTAATTTTTCAACGTACACAGCAGAACAGACTAGCGCGTCAAGTTGCTATTAACTGCACTTTCCCAGCGTTCCCAGCGTTCCCATCGGTTCATTTTTCGTCATTCCCATTTTTATGATTGTTGTTCTACTCAAGACAAACTTTTTTGGTTTGATATTATACTTAAGTATATACGAACATGTAAATATGTGAAAAGCTCAAGCCAGTAGCTAATTGTTTATTGATATGATTATTTCGAACGTATTTGCCTTGTGAGTCCAAATTGGTTATTAGGCTAAGGTTCGTAACGATATATTTAAACCAAAAAAGTTTGTCTTGAGTAGAACAAAAATCGGAAAAAATTCGTTTGGGCGATTTTTTCGGTTTTTGGCGATTTTTTGTTTTAGTTTTGGCGTTTCTTTTGTTTTAGCGCTTTTCTTCGTTTTGGTGACTTTTTTCCATTTTTGGCAATTTTTTCGTTTTTTACGATTTAGGTTTAGGCTTTAGTGCTTTTTTTCGTTTTGACGACTTTTTTTAGTTTTTTTGGGTTTGCTTTTAGTTTTTTGGCAATCTTTATAGTTTTGGTGATTTTTTGCCTTTTTGCGATTTTTTTAATTTGCTGCTTTTTTTCTTTAACCGCTTTTTGCATTTGGGCGATTTTTCGTTTTTTTAATTCTAGAATTTTTTAGTTTTTGCGTTTTTTTAAATTTCAAGATTTTACCTCTTACAGTTTCCCAAAATACAGCAAATTGTCTAAATTGCATAGTCAAAATTACATTAACTGATAGAACACCCTTTAATTTTTATTGTTTTAAATATCAGTGTTAATTGGTGTAGCCTATTCTACAGAAAATTTCAGGTCCGTAGCTCTTACGGTTCCCGAGAAAACAGCCTGTGACAGACGGACGGACAGACTGACGGACGGACAGCGTAGCGAAAACAATAGGGTTCCTTTACACTCTTGGTATACGGAACCCTAAAAAGTGTCAAACTAGCAAATAGCACTTTTTTTGAAAACTTTTAGTGCTAACTGAGATAAAAAAGTGCTAAATCTAGTACTAAAAATGCCAAAATGGCAAGCCTGAGTGGGAGTTAAAGGAACATATATAACTACTCTGTACTTTCTACAGCGATTTTTACTGTCAATTTGTATAGAAAAAATCGTCAAGCATCAGTTCTGTTTCATCTAGGTATGGGACGTTTGTATCGTGGTAGCACCGCGATTTATTTGGTACAAATTAAAAATAACAAATTTTATGATTTTTAAATTTTAAAAGCGCAGAGTACATAGGACTATTTCCAAGATTTTAAAGGGAAAATGAGGACAGAGCCGTCTATTGTTTGTAAAATTTCAAAAACGGATTGTCTTAGCGCGCAACTGTTTTTATAATTGCACTGCCGAAATATTTGCCTCTAATGAAATTTGCCTGAGTATTTATTACTTAATGACAGACACAATAAATATTTTATGTTTTGCATGTTTAGAGAAAACACAAGACAACAAAATGTGAATGTACACGAAAGCAAAAATCATTGCCAATGTCAAGTTAACTTAAAAATGCTTCTGTTTTTTATATACGAGTGTATTTATATTTATATAAATAAATTAGCTAAATGAGTTTATATTAAATATATGAAATTAATAACAGAATGTCCAAATAAAAAATTATGCAATGTGTTTCAAATCAAAGTTCACCATTTGGCAGTTATAAATAGAGAATGCAAATAAAATGCTCGTAATGTCTTGCAAGGGAATTTTTATTTAAAATTAAAGACAATGGCGCATCCTCATAGTCATAAACAAAGCATGCTTTAAAAATTTAAAACCAATATTGCCATACAAAATACTGGTTTTAAACTCTTAAAGCATACTTTGCTTTGACTATGAGTATGCGCCAATATCTTCCATGGATGCTCAATATGTTATCCGCCTGGGAAAATCATGGCGCTACGATAATACATTGATACTCTAGCGAGTTCAACCATGTCAGGATAGGCATAAATTTAAATTTCCTACACGCAGAAAAATGTCAACGTAAAATCGTCGAAATACAGGTTACTTTAACATTTTTCGGTAGTGATTTTGCTTTATAGATGTTTCATGTTAATTCAACATGATTTACAATAATCTTGAAAAAATAGTTTTCCTTTTGAAATAACTATATTTCATGCTGATTTAATAATACTGAAATAATACGAAGAATCAGGTTGAATCAAAGTTATTTCTAGTGGAAACAACGTAAATCTGATATTGGAGAAATGCAAAGAATCATTTTGAGTCAACGTTATTTCAAGTTGAAACAACGTGAATTTGATATTGGAAAAACACGAAGAATCACGTTGAATTAAAGTTATATCAAGTTGAAAAAACATGACTTTAATGTGGCTATTAATTAATTATTTTACTTACGTAATGGTTATTAGCATTGGCATCAGAAAACTTTGTGTTGTAGTTGGTTGCCCCAGCCAAGATTTGAACTCGTGCCACTAGCATGATAGTCCACGCGCTAACCACTGCAGCCACAACAGCTTTAAACTTTACTTTAGCTATACACTAAATAAATACCCATCGTATGTAAAATGAATTTCATTTTAATTCAACATGATTGAATTGATTATTTAACATAAAATTTATTTGAAATTAAAGTTATAGTCATGTTGATTTAAAATTAAATGTAACGTTTATAACAAAGTTGTTTTAACAGTGAAAAATATTAAATCAAAGAGATTTAAGGTTGGATTAATAAATTTCCGTTTAAAATTAATATGAAACAATGGGTATTTTACACGAGCAGCAGTAAATTTTCGTCGGCAATTCGATTTTTGTCGGCTATATAAGAATAAACAACAACAATAAGTCACACAACTAAGCACAACAGTGAATTGTAGCAGTGAACAAAGCAAATAAACACCAACACACTTAAACAACAAATTATTTCTTGTAAATTTAATATGATTTCCAATCCAAAGTTGATTTTAAATTTTTTTTTGTGTGTATATGTTAGTATTTTTAAACAGAGTTGTATTGCAGCTGTTAATTTTTCCTTTTAATTTATTTGTAAAAATACAACTCTGTGAAAGTGTCTACTTGTAACCAATTTTGAATATTGAATACTTAAAAGAAAGTAAATACTTCGCACCCATCACTCAATGCTCTGACTTTTCTCAGGGCGTGCCTAAAAGTTGAGCTCACTAGAACATCTTACCTCACTAGATTAAACGACAAACTTATGCTGACTTTAGACGACATGTTTTTTTTACATATGGCTTGTCAGGTGTGTGAGACATGTAACTTCGCATGTTGGTCAAAATTGTCAATTTACAGACAATTTATAATGTTTGCTTTCACACGTACATGTGCGATTACCTCTGAGTGTTCACAACAGCTGAGTTTGTACACAATTTTCATAAATATATAAAGCGCTCTATACTTATTACTGTTTTTTCAGTCTAACCACACTTTTGTTAATTCAAAACAGCTGATGTCATGCTTTGAAAAACGTTCATATGACTTTGCTTCTGTAAATGTCATCTGCCAATGTTTCACACGGCATGTATAACTTTAGCAGTGGGAAATTAGACAAGTCAGATGTAAAACACATGTCGTCTAAAGTCAACATTAGTAGAGTGATGAAATGATCATCATATCATCACCACCTGAAACTGTCAAACTTTATACAGAGATTCCCTTCTTTATGGTATTTAACATTTCCTTAAAGATCTCTCTGCGTTGATCACTACGCCCGTCTTTTACCCTACGTCTATACCTGATATATTTTTATCATGACAAAAGTCAAATTCCATATATGAAAAACAGCTGACATAAAAAAAAATTATTTTTCAATATAAAGTTTGACTTTTGTCATGATAAAAATATATCAGGTATAGACGTAGGGTTAAGGTTTTTTGGCAACTACTGGAGTAGTTACTACAACAAACTTTCTATTGTTGTATAAATGGATGTAGCTGTTAATTGTGCCATGACTTTTGTCGATATAGAAAAAAAGTTTGCTTTTCTTATGCAGCGCAGTGTGCAACGTACGGGTACTTACCTGATTCAAAGGGTTCCTCTTCGTAAGCCAACTTTTTACTGAAATCATGAATGTCAGATAAGTATTTTCAATGTAATGTGCTTCGGTTTGAAATTTAAATAGGAATCAGACAAAAATTATTTCAAATAGTTTGACTAATTTTTAATCTGTTTAAACAAATTATTACAATGTTTAATTTAATAATTAACATTAAATTGAACTCATAAATGTAATAAATTGTCATTCAAAATGACAAGAAGAAAGAAACCTTTTTCGGGCAATATAAACAACTGATAACCTTTTGTTCGAAAAGCTGCTTACTTTATACTTACAAATTTAAACAGCATTTTACATATGTATGTATATACAACAGTATTTTATATACAAAATATTACACAGTAGTCGGAAATGAAAAAATTTGTAATTGAAATAATGCATTAAGAAGACGTTTTATTCAGGATTTAATTTTTAACAGACTTTCAAAAAAAGGAGGAGTTTATATATGTTCCTCATATAAAAAAGGTCATCGATTTTTCCGTCATTTTTAAGCGATTTTAAAAATAATTTTTTATATGAAATGGTGCTCCCATTTTCACCAATTTACGATAGGAGCAAGGGGATGGGGTACCTCCCATATAAAGCAGTTATTAATTATCGCATAATGTGTTACCTTCTTTGGGAAAGGGATAGTGTAGAGAGAACAGGTGGTGAAGTGGGAGAGAGATAGAAAGCTTAATTCATTTACAACCCTGCTATTGTGCGTTTTTTTTTGTAGAACAGTGTTGCAAGCTCCTCTAGTGTCAAGTAGAGGCATTGAGTTGTTTAAGCTGTGTAGCCATTTTATTAGTTCTTTTACTACGCCGACGGTTCTGCTACAATACCGACGAAGGAGGGTGCTGTGACGTGCATTAGGGTGTCTTAGTACTAATCTCTGCTGGTACTGCGAAAGTGATCAGTGCTATGCCTTCATCACTTTAACAGTCCAACAACAACCAACACAATAACACACCAATGCGCATGAGAAAAATGCATGATGTTGTTGGCTTGCCTGAAACTAGTCTTGAACTCAAGACCTCAGGGTTTGCCGTCAAACGCGTTAACTACTCAGCCAATATCACCCTTTTGTTGTGAATTAGTTTATAGTCAATTCGCGTAATCCAAAAAAAACTGGTGGGGCAGGAGGGAGGGGGAGGGGTACCTCCCATACAAAGTAATTATTAATTATCGCATATCTGGTGTACTATATCAATGATAACCTTCAAACTTGGTATGAATCCTTCATAGTCAATGCGCATAACCCAGCAGAAAAGTGAGGGTGTTGGAGAAGGGTTGCCTCTAATACAAAGTAATCATTAATTGTCACATATTTAAAATACTATATCAGTAATAGTCTACAAACTTGTTGCGCCCATAGTTATACATATCCTGTCAAAATTTCAAGTCCGTACGTCTTACGGCTCTCGAGAAAACAGCCTGTGATAAATAGACGGACGGACAGCGTAGCGAAAACAATATGGTTCCTTTGCATTTTTGGTGTACGGAACCCCGAAAATGTCTACCAAATTCGAGATCAATCGGTCAACAGAAAGGGGGTAAAACTAAATATTATGTTTTATGGGCATGGCGCAGCCCACTTTTCTAAGCACAGTATTGTATTGTCAACAAAAGTAAAGGTGCTTAACAAATTTCAGATCGATCGGCGGTAAATTTTCAATTAAAACGGAAGTGCGAACTGTACTATTTACCCAACTTCCGGTCCAGACCGGAACCGGAAATATGAACCTCGCTACCGACCCAACTTCCTGTCAATCCCTAAACCGGCCCCTTATTCCGTAACTATTTGTCGACGTCACGTCAAGACAATACCAAAAAACTGGCACATTTTTACTCGTCATCGCCAACAATTTACTATTACTGACAGCCCCTTACTATTCTCTAAGGCATAGAAAATGGGTAGAGGCTGTTAATAGTAGAAAATTTTTGTCGACAGCGTGTAGACAAGTGCCAATTTTTTGGTATTGTCTTGACGTAACGTCGACAAATAGTTACGGAATAAGGGGGCGGAAGTACGAACTGCACTACCGACCCAACTTCCGGTCCAGCCCCTAATCCGGAAGTACGAACTGCATTATCGACCCACCTTCCGGCCCAGTAACTATACCGGACGTACTGTCATCCCACTGTTGCCATATACGCTTTGAGATTTGTACCTGGACTCAGATACGGTGTGTTTAGAAAATTAAATAACATCAGCGATGCCATTTTTGGGGTTTTTTTACGATATAACAAAAAACAATATGACATACTGTATTGTCATATCGTAAGTTTTTTACGATACGACAACATTGCGATATGACAACACCGTATATGATTATCTTAGTGTTGTCATATCGTAAAAAACTTACGATATGACAACACAGTATGTCATATCGTTTTTTTTGTTATATCGTAAAAAAACCAAAAATGGCATGGCTGAATAACATCCATGGAAATAGTGCCCATTGTTTTTTTTAAGTATTTTACTACTGCAAATATTTCGTGCTCTTTTGGCTCTTTTTGCGCATTGCGCAGACAAAAAGTGCAAAGGAAACTGCTCCTTTTTGTGCTTGCTGCGCATAAAAGGCAGCGCGAAAATATTGCCGCGGCGCAAGCGCAATAATAAGTTGGCTCCGCTCTTTGCTATAAGGAAATGTTAAATACCGTAGAGAAAGAAGTCTCTATACAGAGTTTGACAGTTTGGTGGCGGTGACGATATTATGATCATTAATTACATCACTCAACTAAGTTTGCCGTTTAGACGAGTAAGGTCAGCTGATCTACTGCGTGTGGCTATTAATTGTATCATGATTACATTTAG
The DNA here is from genome assembly GCA_956483635.1 of Panzeria rudis. Lineage (NCBI taxonomy): Eukaryota > Metazoa > Arthropoda > Insecta > Diptera > Tachinidae > Panzeria > Panzeria rudis. Next base: position 25,165,445 of record OY101451.1, on the reverse strand, counting down.
TCTGCTTTTACACAGATCAGTTATTCTTAAAGCTACTTTTATTTTCTTGTGAGAAAGAGAGAGAGAGAGAGGAATATATTTTATGTATTCCTCTCTCGCTCTTTCTCATTAAAAAATAAAAGTTGCTACAAGAAAACCCGATCTATGTAAAAGCAGACTTAACACTTTTTCACAGAAATGGCATTCACTTGAAATGATAGCATATCTCATGCTTTTGGGAAGTCGTATTCCAAACGATTAAACTGTTTTTTGAACAAAAAAGGGCATTTTTCTATAAATAGTAATTATCAGTCATCAACCGTTTATATGGAAACGTGCTGCAAAAATTCTTTGTTATTACTTCTTAGTATTTTGTTTATCAAAAGAAGAAAAGATTATTTTAAAAATCAGCTCAAATCAAAAAGATATTTTAATATTATTTTTAGTTCAATTTTATTTAATTCCAAATATTGAATGCACAATGTTACAAGAAAAATATAAAAATTTTAGAAAAAATGTTAAGCATTTCAAATCTTGCATGTTTAAAATAGATTATATATTTTATTTTTATGAATTAAACATATGTTTAATACTGCAAATTGCTATTGTTTATGGCTCTGTTTTATATTTTCTAATCACACTTGTTTCGAATGCAAATAAATATTTGCAAAAAATTTTTATAATCAGTTGAAAAACAAAACAATAATCTTTTCTATCATACTCAGTAACTCTGTGTACAATAACCACTTATTTGATTTAATAATATGTATAAAATACTAGATGCAGCCAGCAAGCACATGCGGCCCTTTGCTACACCCACAGTAATATTGAAAAAATTATATTTTTTATTATTCCTTTAATTAATATCCACTTATTATGTCAAATGCCATGTCTATTGTACCAGTTCCAGAAATTTTCGCATTTATTTTAAATTTTTATATAACATAATAAAAATTTACTTTGTAAGGGAGTGAGTGCCACGCCCATTGTTCCGATCACGTAAAACTTTTGGTGCGAGTTCAATCATTCATAGAAAAGTTATAACCAATTTGAGGATTCTGGCTATTATAGCTCCCCAGATATATAATGATTATTATTCTATTTATATGGGAAGTACCACGCCCAGTTTAAATACTAGAATATATAACGCAGTGTCCCATCCTTTTAACTAATAAGACAATGTACAAATATATAAGGCCAATTCACAACCTTGTGCGAATGGTCTTGCATCGTATCATTTGCAAATTGGTATAGTATATTGATACTCACCACTTAGCAATTGTTAGTGGTGAGTATGAATATACTATACAATTTTGCAAATGCAACGATGCAAGACCATTTGCACAAGATTGTGAATTGGGCTATAGATTTATATTTTTAATCGGAAGTGTAGGAAAATATTGAACACATGTTATCAAAAATAATAATAATTAAATATGATGATTTTGCTGGTTGCTACATATTAATGGCATATTGGAAAAAAACAAGTATATAAACAAGTCAATATACTTTGCAATTTTTTGCCTTCATTTTAATAAATATATACTCAAATGAATTGAATATTTTACATGTTAATTAATCTTTAGGGGAATTTTGCAGCCACTGAAAACTGGATGGTCAAATAAAAATTATTTAATAAAAGGCTGTTATAATAACAGTAAAAAAGTCTTAAGAGATAGGAGCATATTTCCGTATTGCAATATGCAACATTTTAAATCAATATATTAATACGAAAAAGGCTTAACATTTTTCTTCTAAATATTTTAAGAAAAATAATTAGTTTCGCTTGTTAATTTTTGTTTTGCAGAAACTTTCAAAACTTTGCAAATAACCATTATAAATCTAAGCATTCACTGGAAATTGATAGCACGTGTTGTGTACATTTGTATGTGGTGCGTGCAATGAAGCATTCACACCAAACTATTGGCGACAATGTCAGTCTTCCAGCCCCTGAAACAAGAGCTGGTACAGGGTGTATACCTGAATGGTCTAAAATTCCGAAAATAGCGTAACGTAATATGTGAATAGTCCCTTAGAGGAGGGCTGCCTCTCAACCTCCAAATTTTATAGTTATAATTGGATAAAAATTCCTAAAACAAGAGAGAAATGTAACATTTCGGTGTTTATTTAAACTTGTTGTCCTAAATAAATACTTATACTATTGTTTCACAACATTTTTTAATTTGAATTTTAAATTTTTGCATTAGTTCCTTCCAAAATGTTTGGGGGAAAATATCGCAAGAATTTCTTCCTCTCTCTCTCTCATATTTAGAATAACTCCTTTTTCCCTGGGAGTTTTTCCCGGGGAAACTGTAATTTATAATAGGAGCAATGGGAAAAGAGAAAATGTTCCCGGGGAGATTTTATTCAGCATATGGGAACAGGGAATAAGGAAAAAACTCCCGGGGAATTGCTATTCATAATTGGACTGTATTTATCCAGAAACACAGCCAGATTAATTTTAGAGTGTATGGCAATTGGGCCTTCAGATAAAGCCATGCACCCTGGCCATCTACATGTTCATAGTCCTATTCAAATATTAATGCCATAAAATATTGTTTTGAATAAAAGAAATTTCAAAACATTTTTGTATATTCTATTACAATTCAAAATTCTCTGCCTCTAAAGAAATACCCAATAAAATTGATAAACAAAATTTTCCAGACTTTCGAGCTTTTGTTAAATTTTTTACACCTTTTTTTTGGAATAAAATTATTTATTTGAGTTGATTTTTAATCTGCGTAATAAAACTAAAATATTTATGTATGCATAAATATTTATTTTGTTTACATTATAGGAAATAATCGATGACGTGCAAAGTGTCATACGTACGTACATACATAAAGTTTGTATATAAAAGTTTTTTTTCCCCCTTTGAAAAGGTTACCGCAATCAGCAACCAAAATAGCTCATACTTTCAAAAACAAACAAGTATTTTTAGAGTAGTTCAGTGACACACATTTTTGTGAAAGAAAATATTTTTTTAAATGATTTATTAAGTCTGGCCTTAGATAACTGGTTTTTTAAGATGAAACTTTCATACATACATACAACATACATAAATATTGTTAATCATACATAGATAACTTAAACTATTAAGTGGAATGTGCTGTACCAGTGGTGGTCAAAGGAAGTGCAACTAAAATCAAATTTCAGCAGTCGATAGTTTTCATCGATTTTGTAAAGCAGATTTTTTAATTCACATTCTCATTTTCAGCTTATATAAACAGCGTTGCCAGAATGTTGATTTTATCATATTTTTTATGATTTTTTAACCAAAATATGATATGATGATTTTTTTCCCCAAATGATGATATTTTTTCTCGCAAATTATAATTTTTTAAACTGTTTATGTGTATATCGTCAAAGAAAATGCAAAAAGCCCCATCGGACATATTAAAAGTTTTACAGGAGAAGGATGAAAACTGTTTAAATCAAAAAAATATATTAACAATTAGTGTACAATTTTACAATATAATTAAAAAAGGACCAACAAATTTATATATTTATTGCGAAATTTTGCATGAATTACCCATATATTTTTCATTTCAACAAGTTTTATGCTTCTTCTGTAAAACTTTTAAAATTTTAGATAGGCTTTCTGCATTTTCTGTGACGATATATAAATAGTTATTGAAACATATCATGCCTTACTTTTTGTAGTTGTTTGGATAAATTAATATATAATTTTCAAACGTTTTTAATATAAAAGTTTATTGAAGTGCATTCATCAACTTTGAAAGATGATTTTGAATGATAAAACTATCAATCATGTTCGATGATAAACATTTTTGTGGGATGTACAAAGTTTATTGGGCTAAATTCAAATAATTTTTAAATTTGTTTCTATCATGTACAGGTTTTTTTAATGGGTATGACTAATATTTCAAATAGCTACGTCAGTATATTTCACCCTAACTCAATAACGAATTATCCGATTTGAATAAATAAGCCAATCATGCATACTAATTTTTTATATTTCCAACTGTTTTGGAGTTCTTCAGAAATTATCGGCGAAATTTTTTTTTTTGCAAAATTAATTGTTCGTTTTCAAAAACTCATAAAAGAAATTAAAACTGCAAAAACTTTAAATTGTTATCATTAGTCTGACAGGTAGGATAACTAGAAATAAAATAAACCTTAAATCATGAAAATCGATGGCAAATGTTGATTTTATTCGCAATTAAGTGAAGGTGGTCAGTTCATAAAAATCACAATTTTCATACAAAGGAAACATTTAAATTTGTGTGTGTATTAGTTCCCTCAACTAATTGTGAATAAAATCGACATTTACTTTCGATTTTAATTGTTTATGGCTTATTATATTCCTAATATACCTACAAAGCTTCCCTCTTCATTTGTTCATGACTTTTTAAAAATGAAAAAAAAATTCTTTGGTCGAGTGGTCTAAGCGGAAGAGAACTCTGAAGAGATTAGCAGGAGCTATCGAAACTTGTCAGTTCAACCCTCCGTGCAGTCAAATTTTTCTTTGTCTACATGCGTCACATTTATCTATAAATAAAAATATAATTTAATTAAAAAATTAAATTAAAGCCGAGCTCAAGCCAATATAATTAAATTTCTTTGGATATAAACCCATAACTTAATTGAAAAAAAAATTCACTTTGCATGAAAAACGCATTTTTCGCCGCTAATTTCTGAATAACTCCGAAGCAGATGGAAATTAAAAGGAATTAGATATAAATGACTTAAATGTAATATTATTCTGCATTTTTTATTTATTGAAATTGGGTAAACCATTCTCAAGTTAGGGTAAACTATACATATTGAAAATCTTAGTCATGCCCATTAAAAAATCTGTACATGATAGGAAAAAACTGAAAACGGATTTATGCATTAAAGTTTGTATATTCCACATATTTTTATTTAAAAGATGAAAAATGTTTTTTTGTATACCAGTGCATATAGTTGTGTTTTTCGAGTTTTTTCGCGGTGGAAGTGGTTTTGTCGCATTTTTATATGTTATTACAGTCATGGCGATATTTTATATACTTCTCTGATCGCTGCCGGTTTTCAAACCTTTTCACGAATTTTTTACAAGTATCTTTTTAATATTGGTTGCCAAAAAAGCAGTAACTCTCCCGTCTAGAATATGACATGAAGGAAATCAGATAATCTAAAAAAACGCGTTTTTGTTTTAGTTTGCTATAAAAGTCACATTGTTCAGCTTTGGAATAAAAGTTTGTGATGATTTTTTATATCGAAATATGATTATTATTCCGCCAAATGATGATTTTCTTCGAAAAGCTTCTGGCAACGCTGTATATAAATGAGATAAGAGAATGAAGAAAAATTCAAACATAAAAACTACACTGTGATACACTAAAATTATTCAGGGGCTCTCATACACCAATTCTATTTCGTTGAACCGCATAAAGAACGAAAATACTTTAAGTTTTTAGGTCACTTCATAAAGTTTGGTTTTGGGGGCGGATCAGTAAGTCCGTGACTTTTTGAATGAAACACAGTTTTTATGCAAAACAAAGATTTATTTTTCAACATAATGTCCTTTTAACTCAACACACTTAGTCCAACGTTTCTCCAGTTTTTGTATCACTTCCAAAAAATAGGATTTTTCGAGGTCCTTAAAATAGACATTTGTTTGGTCAATAATTTCATCGTTGGAGCTAAATCTCTTTCCACCGAGCCATTTCTTTAGGTTTGGAAATAGGAAGTACTCACTATAGGCTAAATCCGGAGAATATCGCGGATGAGGTACAAATTCGTAGCCCAATCATAGAGTTTTGCCATTGAGACTGCACACGTTTTACGTTTACGTTTATGGTCAATTGAGAGCAAACGCGGCACCCATCTTGCAGACAACTTTCTTAAACCCAGCTGATCACTTAAAATCGAAACCACACTGCCATATGAAATGCCTATGGCATCAACAATCTCACGCATTTTTATTCTTCGATTGTCCAACACCATATCGTGGATTTTTTCGACATTTTCGGGTGTACTGACCTCAATTGGCCGTCCAGAACGTTCAGCGTCATTTGTACTTGTGCGACCACAACAAAAGTCAGTAAACCACTGTTTTACCCTTGAAATCGATGGTGCAGAGTCCCAATAGTATTTATCGAGCTTTTCCTTGATTTGATTGAGGCTTTTTTTTCGCAAAAATAATATTTAATGAGACCCCGAAATTCACTTTTTTCCATTTTTAGAAAAATACACGAGGTTGTATGTTTTGAACAGCTGTAAAACGCAAAGTAAATGACGACACTTGCTCAAAATTTGACAGTAGTCTATTAACAGGTGGTAAATGATGGGAACAGTGTTGCATTTCATATAATTACGAAGGAAGTTCGAAAAGTCAGGGACTTATTGATCCACCCTCGTAGCTAGGTGGATCACCATATAGGGTTTAGCATAGCAAAAGCACGCCTCGCCTTGCCACATCTTGAGATGAGCCGGTGGTTGTTGTAATAGTGCAACCCAAATAAACAAAGGAAGTTATATCCTCTACAGGTTGGTGCCGTAGGAGAAATGGATGTGTTGGCATTTATGCACAATGTTTTGGTCTTTCCCATGTTAATTTTTAGTCCCACACTCTTATAGACATTTCCTCTATTGCACGGAGTTTGTCTTTCATGTCAGAATATTTGTGCGAAGGAAGGCAGATATTGTCTGCGTCGTCGAAATCTTCTAAGCACCTCTGCAGACCCCAGCTTATGCCTCTGTTAGTATGTGTGGCATTTGCTATAACGACTTCAAGAACTACATACTTATATTAAATAGCAGAAGTGATAATACGCAGCTCTGTATAACGCCCTTCCTAATTGCAATTGTGCCACCAATTATATTTTCGTGCAATACCCGGCAAATTGGCATTATTATAGAGACTTCTTATGAGAGTTATTATTTTCTCCGGGACTCCCTTGCATCTAAACGCTGCCCATACTGCTGTATGTGAGAGAGTGTAGAAAGCTTTTTCGAAATCGATGACCATTAGGTAAAGGCGAAAGCTCGATGATTATTCTTAGACTGTTTGCGTGGTCAACGCAGGATCATCCCGCGCGAAATACTACTTATTCTTGGCGTAGTCAACCACACAACGCTGTGGACAATCTGAAGTTTATGATGCTTGCAGAGTATAGTAGAAATACTATCCCTCTCCTGTTCTAGCATTTGGTGAGGCTCCCTTTCTTCGGCACTTTAACAATGATTCCTTCCTTAGTTCAGCGGAGAGGTGTCCAGAGTTCCAGAATTTTTGGATAATAGGGAGAAGTAACTGAGCGCTGATGTATTGGGTGATACTTTAAAAAGCTCAGCTGATATATTATCACTGCCTGGGGCTTTGTTGGGTTTCATTGTTTTTATGGCCTTAACAATTTCCCTCAAGTCTGGGGACAGAGTCGAGATGTCGTTCCGTACGATGTGAACAGTACATAAACAGAATAACGGCTCAGTTGTTGCGTGGCATTCCAGTAGTGCGGTGTAATAGTTAGTCAATATTTCCACCTGTTCTTGTTTCCACGTTGTGATACTTCCATCTAGTCTTTGAAGTGGCTTATGGGCGATGTAACCACATGTTATTTTCTTCGGTATTTTTCTAACATCACGTTACGTTTTGTTAACTACCCTACGGTAAATGGAACTGGCACAAAGCAAGTCACGTGACCAGTCCCCAGGTGGTAGGGACCAGTCCGAGTTCTAACACTTCCTATGAAGCGGACCAGACAATTTTATATGGGGATGGCCTAGGATGGGGTTAATTGATACTTTTTATGCACTTTGTGACTTGTCACTAAATTATCTTATAGAGACTCAACCGGTGTAGAATAATATAAATTATATATAAATATTATTCCGACATTTAGCTGTAATAATTGGTTAATAGTTAAATTTATTTTTTTTTTTTTTTTTTTGTTATTACAAATGCAAGTACAAATTGTATTTTATTTTAAGCAGTCTTTGATGGGATTCGAACCGACAACCTCCGGTATGACGGGCTAGCACACTATCCACTCGACCACAGGTGCATTTATATTTCAAAATTATAAATACCTGTTAAGCTGATGTTAATATCTAAATATAGTTGCACGACTGGTTCCTGAGTGGCATGGCTGTCTCATTGGAGGTAGACAATTAACATTATTTAGATACAATGTGATACGTCTTACATCGAGCTGCATCGAATTTGTTCAGTACCGTTTACTTCAAAACTAGGCCGAGTTCCAACTAATTGACTGAAATTTTTTAATATGTGACCATTTACACTACATGCCTCTTCTCAACATTCACTACTCCTTACTTTTGGTATACCTCCCATTTTCTCCAATCATAGGATGAGTACTTTTGGATCATTTGTCACCAAATTTTCCGCAGGGTACATTTGCTTGTTGCACGACTTGTTTAGTTAGCACACATCACCAGTCATAATGCAACTAGAAGCCTGTTTCCAAAAAGATATGTATAAAACAAGTAAAACTTCTGACAGTATATCCAGTATATTGCACACTGTACTAGTTTGAAACTTACGTTCATAGGTACACTCTAAAACATTACTTCAAATTTACGATCATATATTGTCTAAAATTGTGTTCAAAAATTTCTCCTTGTCTAAAATTACACCGACTTTGTAGTTATTTTATTAAAGAAAAACCCTTTCAAATTGAACATATTTAGTCCAAGTGGGAAAAATGTATATGGCTGAATGGTAGATACGTCAGACTATCCGTCAGGAGGTCGCGGTTCAAACCTGCACGCAGCCAATCGCTTTTTTTAGTAAAAACACTTTGTTCAAAAATAATGCGTGTGTAATTTTGGGTCGATAATAATCTGTAAAGTGTTGCCGACTATTATCGACCTAATTTTCAACAAAAGTGTTTTAGAGTGTATAATTCTGAATAGCTGCTAGTTGAAAATCCGAATATTCTTTCCGGATATTTTAGAGTACCTTAACCGTTTTGCCACACTGGCCGTGAACAGTGTTTCGCCTTGTATTACACTACAATTTTTAAAAATCAAAATACCCGAACTCCCAGTACCTCAAAGTAGACACCGCCTTCAGTATTCCTTCCTTTCGGAATTATTTGTGTATATATCAATGTCAGACCTGCCCTATTTGCCGATTTATCGGCGTTTTGCCAATTTTTTTGCCTCAAATTTATCAAAGTGCCGATTTGCCGATTTTTGCTCCAAAAATTCCGATTTTTTTATAAACACTTAACACAGGGTAACTTTGTTTGTTTTATTATAATTTATTAATTTTGGGCAACACTGGAATAGAATAAATACACTGTTATATTAAAAAGAGACAACTGTTAATCAGTCAGCGCTTTTACTAAAGAGAAAAAGGGTTAGGTTTATTTACAATTACCCAATAAAAATTTTTTCTGACATGTCTAACGTCAGTTAAAATCTGAGACTTTTCCAGACAATCAACCAACTTGTATAAAATTGCCTCGTTAGACATTTGACAGATTAGTAGGTAGTTTTCTGGCACGATGTTTCTGATGTTTTCTGAAATATTATCCGATTAATTTTCTTTAAGGTATTTAACAGAATAGTCTGCAGATTTTCTGATCTACGTGTTACGAGTTATAGCAGCCACTTCAGCACATTGTCAGATTTTAGTTTTTGTAATAGTTCTCATTTATCTCTTTAGAGTTTGCGCATAAATATTAAAATTTTCAAACTTATAAAATATGGGTAAATATTTTGTGATGAGCTGCCATTCGCAGCAGAAAAATATATGCCAGAAGAAGAGTCAAAGAGGTCGTACAACATTCTGATTCTATGTGAGAATTTTATACGACATTTCTGATAAATTTCAATTTTAGCTCCGAATTTTTTCAGAAATTTTCTGATGTTTTGTCAGACATTTTTCCGACATTGTTCAGATATATCGAAAACTCCTTTTGAATTTCCCCAGAAATTTCCCCAGAAAAGAGTTTCTAAAGAATTCTTGGAGACATTTGGGCAAAGTTCTTAGAATTTCGTCAGACAAAGACTTCCACTTTAAAGAGTTCCCCTTTCTTGTCCACAATTCAATTGAAATTTCTTCTTCTATTTTATTTTCGTTGATTTTTATGTTATTTAATATGTATGTTATAAACATTAGTTAATGCTGTTTGGCTATTTTTTGTTAATAAAAATATGGTTTATTGTGTTTAAAATGGGTATTTTGAATTTGCCGATTTTATTTGGAAAATATGCCGATTTTTTGTCAACTTCATCTGGCACCCCTGATCAAAGTTGTCCTTTTTATCTGTCTCAAAAATAGAGAACTGTTACATCTTCGATAGACATTTAACCCTTCATATTCACATGTTGCGTACACAGAAAAAAATAAGTTTTTCTTATAACAAAGATCTCGGTATTCAATAATTTTTTTCAAATTTCCTGTGATAAAGAATTCCGCTATATTGATAACAAAATTATTTCAAAAGAAAAAAATATATATTAAAGAAAAATGTTGACATGGCTGAGATAAGAACCCGGCCTTCCCAGACGTAAAGCGTGATCTCTACAGCCGAGCCATAATCCCAGTTTTTTTTTTTTTTTATATAAAACTTGTTTTCTATACTTATGTATGAAAAGAAAGGAAATAACCGGCATGGGAAAGAAATACATACAAGCAAATATTGTCTTAAGCTAATGAAAAATATTATTGAAATTTTTTTCAATAACATGGTTTTATTGAGAGTTATATTCAATAAAACCATGTTATTGAAAAAAATGTATGAATTTCAATAATATTTTTCATTAGCTTAATACAATATTCCTTTTTTTCTCTGTATATGTACGTTACAAAGCCTTAAGTGTGTACAAAAACTAAATGTTTGATTTCAAAGTGTTAAATAATATTAACTGAATAGAATACTTAGTTTCTTTAAAACTAAGTTTCAACCATTGTTATTTTTTCCTAGATATTATAAATCTATGAAAATTATCCGATCGTTTAAACAATTCTTTTTAATAAATAATACAAAAAACCCTTCCCTTTATTACAGCAACACAAGAGTTTCTATTTCATAATTTCTGCGGAACTAAATAATTTATTAGAAATTTTTGTAATTAGCAATAACTTATAAAATTGTTTATTCGCTAGATCGAAAAATGATCTAAACAATTTGTGATCAAATTGCTTTATAAAACTAATAAATACATCATAATAAACTATTTATCTAAATCAATTGTAATAATAACAATTGTTCAAAACTTTTTAAAGTGTTTGAAATTATATCGCGTGTTTTCAATCGTAACATTTTAAATGATTTCATTATATTGTAATTATACGAGAAAATTTAAATTGTGCTAAAATTATAATATACAATAAATAGAAGCTCTAAAGCAAAACATAAAAAACAGGCAGCTAATAAATTATCAACAATAGCGAGAATGTTATAAAGAAATTTTCCAAACACTTTAATAGTTTTTATAAATTCTATATTATCTACTCATATAATAAAACATTTAGACCGAAATTAACTAAAATAATAAAAACTAAAATTAATTTGGCACAAAATTTTGAACAAACTATCATGAGCGTGTTGTTTTAAATTGTGTCAGTTTGTTTATTTAGAATGGATTTAATACTTTTAATACCCGTGTTGAGTTATTTTTAGAATGATGGCGATGATAAAGTTAGACTGTGACGTAAAACTTTCAATCAAAACAAGTTAAACAAAAAAAACAACAACAACAACAGCTAAGAAATGTTATCAATTACTGTGAATGAATTTGCCTGACATCAATCACATAAAATCATGACTAGGAACTTGATTTATTTATATTTAAGATTTTTTTCCAGTAATTTATTAGAATTACACTGTATTACACAGAAAAATAACATGATTCGATGGGTACCAAAAAAATATACATGTTATATGGACTCGGCATAGGAAATCTTGTAAGCCTCACTTTCAAGTTATAAGACCTGTTCAGCACTTTTATGTAAACATGGTGATTTGAGCAAATGATGTTGCTTTATATATGCTTTACCATACATTTTGTATACGATCAAATTACCCCAAAGTAGGTCATTTAATTTAAATTATGTCAAAAATACTCTTTTTTCGAACGGGATTTATCTATGCAACCCTGCGTTGCTTTTAAAATTACAAACTCCATCCCTGTGTAATCCTTGAATTGTGATTGACAATTTCGAAAAAATTACATTACGTGATAAAAGACCAAAAAAAGACCCGTGTCTCCCAGTTTTGCCCCAAATCATGCACTTTCTTTTTATGGGCCCCAAAGATTTGGGGTTCGGTGTCATTTTTGCAAAAAACTGATAATTTTCTCAGGCTCATATCTTGCAAACCGTTCGGAATTTCGATTTACTGTCTGAGGCAAAGTTGTAGCTCTTGTCATAGAGAACAAAAATTGTAAACATATAAAATCAAAAAAAACTTCATCTTCAAGATCAAAATCGGCAAAAACTTTAAAAAATTAGATTTTTTACTTTTGCGGCTACCTAAGCGCTACCTAAAGGGTGTTAAGAATCATTCCTAGGAAGTTCATATGTTGCAGAAAGTTGTTTATTGAAATCTTAGGTACATTTTTGTAGTTGATTGTTTCCTTGAATTTTGAACGGTTTGCTACCTGAACAGGGGAAAAAGGTTAAAAAATCTAATTTTCTAAAGTTTTTTGCGATTTGATTTTGAAGATGAAGTTTTTTTGATTCTATATGTTACAATTACAAGAGCTACAACTTTGCCTCAGAGAGTAAATCAAAATTCCGAACTGTTTGCAAGATATGAGCGTGAGAAAACTATCAGTTTTTAGCAAAAATTACACCGAGGTCCCAAATCTTTGGGGGCCCATAAAAAAGTGCATGACTTGGGGCAAAACTGGGAGACACGGGTCTTTTTTTGTCTTTTATCACGTAGTAGTGTCCGTATATGGTTATATTTCCATGACTTAAAAAATTACACACAGTGTAATTCAAAGTTATTTAATTAGTTTGGCTTAAGTTCGTTGTTAATTTAATCTTTCGATCAAACTATTTTTTATTTAAGAAAGAAATTCTAAAGCATGTAAATATTGAACATTAAAAGAAAAATTTGAACATGATAAAGAAAAAATAGTTAGTGAAGTTCCGAACCTTTATAAAAGTTCATTAATAGGTACGACTCGCCGCGAGGTAGCGACAAAGTCTGTTGATTGGGCTGACTAAAGTAAGTAGGATTTTCGCTAGGGTGTTGTTGCTGCTGTCGTTGGCAGTGTAGGTAAAAGGGCTCTGATGAGGAGACTGTGGTGGAATCGAAACATCTGATGTCAGTTCAACCCTCCGTACATCCAAATTTTTCTTTGAATGTTCAATAATTACATGCTTTAGAATTTCTTTCTTAAATAAATAATAGCTTGATGGAAAGATTAAATTAAAAACGAATTTAAGGCAAACTAATTAAATAACTTTGGATAAAAACCATACAGTTCGACTAAAATTCATATCTCAATTATTTTAAATGTCAAACTATCAGCCATGTCACAGATTCCGTTCGGATTGGTTTTGATTCCGTAGTTGTTATTCCGAAAAAGTACATTTTTGGTGCTTTAGATTCAGTTTATTTTGTATTTCGTTTTTACAATGATAAAGTTCTTATACCTTGAGGCGTTTGTTTACTCTTGTTTTTAGAAGTAAAGCTCACATTAAGCTTTTTATTAACATGGAAAGATCATGACCAAATATTTATTTGACGCTCCTAAAGGTATGCACGTTTTTTAATAGTTACTGCAAATGAAGTCTGTAGAAGTGGTTTTCGATTCCACTTTGAAATTTAAAAGTGGTTTGATTACGAAGAAAATTTTCGTTTTTCATTTTCTGAAGAAGCAACTTACGGAATTGAAACCACTTTCGATCGGAATAGTATTCTGTGACATGGCTGTATTGGAAAAAATTCAATTACAGCTGCTGCGCACACCTTATAAAAGAAGTGCATCGTTTGACTTCGAAAATTCGAACACCAAATCACTCACAAGCTCGGTGGAGACACTTCAAAGTATTTACCTAAATCTACGTAATTTAAAGTTGGTGGAAACATACTATAACTCTTCGTTGGATGGGTATTTTGGTCCCTTTCTTAAAAAAGGGACAAAAACTCCCTTTCAGCGGCGTTATAGCAACCTAAAATCTTCTACAAAAATGTTCCTCGTTTTATTTTGCATAAAAGTGATGAACCCATCTTTTACCTTAAACGTAAGACTTACAATAGTTTTTATGCCAAGTACTGAATGTGAATAAGTACGAAATTAACCCTTAAGCAAATTTTAAGCTTTGAATAATTTCTGGCGTTCAAGTTGAGTCTGGAACTTTGATGTCTTTGAAGACTCATAGTAGAATTTTATGGCAAAGAGTTTTGAACAACATTTCATACCGCTATATTGCTTTTGAAGGGGATTTTTTCCCTTTTTTTAAGAAAATTTGTTCTGGAACATTTTAACACTGTAACTCTTCGTTGTATTGGTCTTTTTATACATTTCTTAAACACAGGGCAAAAAAACTCCCCTTCAGCGGCGATATAGTGGGCAAAAATCTTCTACAAAAATGTTCCTCGTGGTCTTGTACATAAAAAAGCTGAACACATCTTATAGCTTAAACGTAAGGCTTACAATATTTCCTATGCCCAGTACGAATTGTGCATAAGTATGAAATTAACCCTTAAATACATTTTAAGTTTTGAATGATTTCTAGCATCCGAGCTAAGTCTGGAACTTGGGTCTCTTTAAAAACCTAAAGTACAATTTTATGGCGAATATTTTTGTAGAACATTTCAGCCCCCTATATCGCCACTGAAGGGCAGTTTTTGCTCTATTTTTAAGAAATGTAGAAAAAGACCCATAAAACGAAGAGTTACAGGGTTGAAATGTTTCCAAAAAATTTTGCTCGTGGTGTTTTACATAAAATTGCTGAGCACAATGTAAGGCTTACAAGATATATCATGTCGAGTCATTATAACTATGTGCAAAACGAGGGGAACATCAACTCCCTCTAAAATTAGTCCCAGATGTAAATTTTCAAAGTGCCGATACACGTGTTTTTTTTGGGTTCAGAATCAGTACTTAGAACCATGTAATATAAAAAATTTTATTTTGTTGCACAGTGCTATTAAGCGACTATTTTTTATTATTTTTTAACGATGCTATTAATTTTATTATCAGCAGTTAAGTCTTTAGGAAGATTTTTGTAAGTTCAATTTAGTCGTTTTTATTTGCTTGATCAAAGTCCGTACTTAAGTTAAAGTGATTTATTTTAATCATCGTAGGTCTTAAATTTATGTCAATCAAATTCATTAAATTTGTTATAAAATAAGAAATACATACATATGTATAAATAAACAGAAACAGTGGAAGCAAATTGCAATAGGTTTGTGAACTTCATACGCACTATCTAGCAAAAGCGTGGCGAATTCAGTTCGTCGCTGTCAGTTTGCTTGGACCGTAAATATGTCAAACTTTTTTGTGGTATATTTATAATAACAATAAGTAATCAAATTTTATAATTTAAATTTTATAATTTTAATTAAATTTATAATTTTAATTTTTAAATCCAGCCAAGGCCAGACAAAAATATTTTTTTCATCGGTTGGTTCTTTGGATGTCTTACGTGTCTCGTGATTGGCTGAGAGCAAGAGTGTGCCTTCTTCTCAGCTGAGTGTGGCCTCTAAAGTTAATGATATTTCGGGCTAGAGGATTTGGGTGCAACTCAAGTTTTTTATGTGTCTTGTCAATGAAAAATGGTCTAAAATTTTTTTTATTTGGAGTTTGACACGTACGCGGTCCAAACAAGATGATCAAAAAATAATTAGCTGCCTAGTAACGCCACCTAGCTGTAAATTCGCCTTGGACACCACTTTATATTTGACAGTCAGATAAAGGAAATTAACAACAAAGGAAATTAACGTTCAAACAAAAGAAAGTTGAATTTATAAAGCTTTCCAGCAAAAGCGTGGTAATATGTTGGAAGTAGCAAACAACATACTTTTCAACATGACCTAAATACCGTCAGCATTACTTTACAATAGTTAGATCAATTACTTACTAGTATATAAACAAGCCATTTATTTTCTTATTGGCATAGTACCCAGCAAAAATATCCGTCTACCGGAAGCAGGTTTGTAAGGGAAAGATTTCGGTACTCTCCCTTACCAACCTGCTTCGGTATTTTTGTATGGGATGTCCCACTTGGTAGGTCTGGAGGTATGAGCTTCTTTCTGCACATCTTAGATGCATTAACCTCATGTCGTTCTTATATGTAGAATCAAGTATTTTTGTATCAGAGCCCTTTACTCCGGTGAGTTTTACCCTATCCCAAAGAAACATCGTTACAATGGCGCCCGAGCAGGGACCGTCCAAAAGGGAATATAGTATGTTTTAGGGTAACACGTGTTCGCGGCATTTATAAGTGCGCAATGCTACGCACATAAAAGAAATGTGAAAAAACAGAAACACTAAAAGAATATCAACTGAATAAAAAGGGACAAACTGTACCAAATGTGAAAACTACAGAAATATTTAGTTGTTAGTCAGAACGGGCATAGGAGAGTAGATATTTATATTGAAAAATAGATATTTTTGTAGCAGCAGGAAGCTATTATTGTTGCTCAACCGACGATGATAATTCAGTAGAGGGATATTTAGTTGTTGGACAGAACTGGTATAGTAGAATAACCATGAAAGTAAAATTTAAGGCGGAATAAAATTTTGATGCTGACGTTAATTATCATTGGTGGTCAGCCGCGGATGATGATTTAGTAGTATTAGAGTTAATATATCTTCTAGAATAACATACAGAAGGCATTGAATAACTATGGATAACTATTAATCGAAACTCGCAGGTAGACACAGTTTCTGGCGGCCAAAAAAAATTTTTGTAGCAGAGCCCTGGACTCCGGTGAGTTTTACTCCAGCCCAAAGAATCATCGTTGCAAACATTGACATAAAACAAAACAATAACTTAATTTAAAACGATTTTCCGCCATTCCATGTCAAATTTCGTAAATAAACAGACCGGTTTCGGCTAAGTGTAATACGATCGTATTATTTGCAAAACAAAATAATTTTTAAATTAAACACTCAATTGAAAATACTTTCTACCGATTTTTTTTCTCAACTTTCTTGCATCATTCATTCAATTCGTACGAAAATAAATATAAATTGTTTCTGTTATTAAATTCCAATAACAAAATAATATTTGTTATGAAAAAAACATATTTATAGTATCACTTTCAATTGACATTTAGTGACAATGTGCGTTAACGAAATGGCATCGTATCGGTAATATTTTTTTTTCACAAAATGGCATCATATTTGTTAACTACTCGTACACTGACATAAATTCCAACAAAAAAAAGACACAGATGCTGCATTTAAAATTTTTATATTAGTTTGCTATTGCTTTAATTAAAAGTCAATTTAACTTCTGTGAAGTGATGACGTTTTATTTATACTCAAGTGTATGGTAAACACGCGCTTTAGTATTTAAATTAACAATTTGTTAAAATTTATTTCTTGAGGAGAACAACTAGATAACAATTAAAATTAACTAACTTTAAGTGACAGAAAAAGGGGTCAATACTTTTTTATGTCATGTTATAAACAAATAATCTTGACATCGACTGGTATGTATTAGAGATGGGCGCGTATCGACATTGTGCAACACGAACACGAATCCCGGATGTTCAACATGTACGAAATATGCACGCACAAAATTTTCAAAACACGAAAACGACACAACACGCACGAAATCAAATCCAAAAAAAAAATTTTTTTTTTCTTCTATTTTAACGCTTTTGTATTTTTATTTACATATTTTTGTTGAGAAACAGTAACTTATCAAGATTTTCGCTCAATATTCTTGTGCGGCAAGCTTCTGCATTTATACATATTTTTCGTGTCAAGTTTGCTCAACACGACACGAACACGAACGAAATCCGATGCTCCGACGCGCCCATCTCTAGTATGTATGTATCTCTTATATAAGGATCAGCGTTCCCAGTTTAAGGCTACGTCTATACATGATATACTTTTATCATGACAAAAGTCAAACTTTATATTGAAAAATAATTTGTTTTTCCTATATGGAACTTGACATTTGTCATGATAGAAATATATCAGGTATAGACGTAGGGTAAGGGTTGTTTCCCCAAATAGGGGATTTATTTTGGTGATGTGATTGGGGATGAATATTTGAATTTAGGAATCTAGAGATTTGTATTCTTCTTGTCTATCGAGTGTAGCCACTATAAATTAGAATGTTGCGGACTGGTGGGTGGGCTTTTAACCGACTTCAAAAAAGAAGGAGATAATCAGTTCGTGTGTATTTTTTTGTGTTAGTAGATGCATAACTCTGACATTTGTGAACGGATTTTCAAAATTATTTTTTTGTTTGAAAGAGTTTGCTTGCAGTTTGGTCCTATAATTGTTTTTGGAAAATCGGAGGGGGAAATTCGCTCCGCCGCATAACTGTATTTTTTATTATTTTTTTTTTTTTGAAAGGGATTGCCTGCAGTTTGATCCTATAACTTTTTTTTTAAATCGGAGAGGGAAATTTATGCTGGAGCTTAAGGTGTGTGCCAAGTTTCATTAGATTCGATTAAGTAGAAGTATTTTTAAAATATATTTACTGTAAATGGGCGTGGCATAGCCCACATTTCTAATTACAGTATAGCACTTTTAGCCGAGCTTAATGCGTGTGCCAACTTTCATAAGATTCGGTTAAGTAGAAGCAGTTTAAAAAACATATTTACTTTGAATGGGCATGACATTGCCCACTTTTCCATCACTATCTTGCGCTCTCACAGGAAGGGGATGTTTCTACAAAGTTTCATAAGAATCGATAAAGAACTTCACCCTAAAATAGTTTTGGTCAAAGAAAGTAGTCGTCTGAACTGAATAAAATATGTGAAGGAAGAATTCATATTATACCCTGCAGAAAAATGACTAGTATGTGGTTAGAAATATACTAGTTGTTTTTTAATTCAGACTAGTTGCGTATCTGTCCTTTTTTCATATATCGAACTATCGATTTTAACATTAGGTTGTCATAGGAGCCCAACTAGTTCATTTGTATATAGTTATATGCTAGTTGAAATACTAGTTATTGTAGACTAGTGCGCTTACTAGTTTCTTTATAGTTTTTTTAAATATTAAGAAGCATTCGGCTCAACCGGGGTATGAACACACAGTCCTCATATTTCAAGACATGTACTCTATCCACTGCGCCACTTTCTGCTTATTATATTTAAAGCTAACATTTTGCTTTATGTGCTTACACCTGAAAATATGTCAATTAATAAAAAAAATAATTTTAATTACTAGTATCATTACAACTAGTGATATGACTGTTCCAAAACGTCGTTTTTTGACTAGTATCGTTACCAACCTCATTACAACTAGTAAAATGACAGTCCTTTTTTGACTAGTATCGTTACAACTAGTAATATAACAGTCCCAAAACGTAACTAGTTATAAATTTACCTGCATTCAATGGATCCTGAAATAAAATTATGTATTTTGATTTTTTAGCATATTTGTGTATTGACCGTTACATTTGCTTTCGCTGTTGTTCCGGCAGTGATTTTTGCGAAAAAAAGACACCACAAAATATGAGTATAGGGTTTGAAAGCACTATACTTTTACTCTCTAAAAACAAAAAATTATAATGCACGCAGGACGAAATTAAAAGTTATGTCCACTTTTTCAATTTCAATTTGGATTCACATGGAAAAATAAAGAATTTTCAAGTTTTTCAATAATTATCTACAAACATTTATATATGAAAAAAAGTAGGCTAACTCTTCTTTCAAATAAGGCATGTTTGAATAAAATCGACTAACAATCTCAAGAATTATTTCAATTTCAAATAATTATTCATAGCAAAATACGAGCTACCTAATACATTTTTCGAAAATATAACAACCCACTATGCGAAACAAGCTAAATTTTTTCAAGGAAAACCAGAAATATGTAAACTGATAACGTTCTTTACATCGTTTCTACCCTTCAGCTGCTGTTAACTTTTTTTAACGCTCTAAAATTTATACATAAATTATATTTTAAAAAAAAATTTACGTAACACTCAATACATTTTTATGAGAATTAAATATTTTTTTGAGAACACACACTTTATTTTGAATTCAATACAATTCAGTTATATAATATTCGATGTATTTTAACATAACCCCTCCTTAGGTATTATATTTAAAAAATATGGATAACACTTAATATATATTTTTTGGATACAAACGATGATTGATTGATGAAATGTTTTGCAATATAATACTTTTTAACAAATTTCACAAAAGGCTTAAATATTTAGAAGTACAAGCTTTTGCTGTCAGTTTAGCTTATGTTGTTATAGTTATAGTTGTTAATAATAAAACTGAGTAATGAAGCGCACTAAAAAATCGTAACACTCAATACACAAGACTGCGAACAAGAACAATTTAAAAAATATATGTATAGTGTCTAATATTTTTCCAAAAATTGGTGTGTTAAATTAGAGAAGCAAATGCAAATATACTAAAACCGTTTTAAATTTAAACTCGTTTTTGAAAAATTCATAGTTTTTTAATGTGCAAAATCAACAGCATGCATTACGGACACTGCATTTTGTATGAAGAGACTAAAAACAGTATTTTCGTTCTTCGTTTTGTACACATAATGGACTTAGACATAAAAAACTTATGTGCATTTATTTATAATCTATTAAAGCAGTTTTCATTTTAAAATTTATGCGTTTATTTTATGAAATATTTTGCTATACTTTCAAAGGACACGAAAAAAGCATTTGAAATGACAATGAGCTGCATACATATATAAAATTCATGGATGTAATCCCTTCTTCCCGTCAAAAACTGCAGTATGCAGCCACGTATACCAATCCCTTCTTCCAAACTGTTAAATACTCAGATAATCTTCTCACATAAAGTACACTCAAAATAAAATATTGGTAAATCTAACCAATTTCATAGGTTATAATTGACGCAACCCATAAAATACAGTAAAAATCAACCAATGAAATTGTAGTTCAGTTGATAGTGTGTAAAACTACTAAACGGAAGGAAGGTCGCAAGTTCGATGCCTGTCAAGTCTTAAGCAGTAAGGATTTTTTGTTTGTTTGTAATTTTTGGTGCTTGAACTTAGATTCTCATGTATATAAACCGGACGCCTTTACCATCTCAGCTAAGTCATCTTGTTAATGCTGACTTTAGACGACATGTTTTTTACATATGGCGTGTTAGGTGTGTGAGACATATGTAACTTCGCATGTTTGTCAAAATTGTCAATTTACAGACGGTTCATAATATTTGCTTTCACACGTACATGTGCAATTACATCTGACATAACCTCTGAGTGTTCACAACAGCTGAGTTTTTGCACAATTTTCGTAAATATAACTATAAAGCGCTCTTTGCTTTTTAATGTTTTTTCAGCCAAACCACACTTTTGATCATTTAATACAGCTGATGTCAGATGCCTTGTCAGATGAAAATAGAACACGCTCTAATTGAAAATTTTTCATCTGACTTTGCTTCTGTAAATGTCATCTGACAATGTTTCATATGTTTCACACGGCATGTATCACTTTTGCAGTGGGCAATTTGACAAGTCAGATGTAAAATACATGTCGTCTAAAGTCAGCATAAGTAAGGAGAGCACAAAGTATATATAGACATGTAGTGACTTCTTTTATTTAAATACAGTAGTTTTTGTGAAATAACTATTTTCGCTGTTATTATTTTAAATTGGTAATTTTAACCATTAAAATTGGTAATTTTAACTACAAAATTTTTTAAAAATTAAATTAATAAAAATTTAACCATCAAAAATAATTTTATTTCTAAAACGTCGTTTTTCCCAAATTTATATTTTACAATTCTGTAAAATGTAATATTTCGGTCTAGAACTTAGGTTCTCATGTTTATGAACCGGACGCCTTTACCATCTCAGCTAAGTCATCTTGTTGAATAACGTTAGCACAAAGTAACCATAGACATGAAATGACTTACAACTTTGAAAAGTTATTTTAACCAATGAAAATTTGTATATCATAAAAATTTCAACAACAGTTTACAATAACTATTTATATTGGCTAGATTTACCTATCATTTTATTTTGAGTGTACGAAAAGGATGGCAAATACCGGAAGATATTTCGACCCACTGTAGCATGCATGTTTCAGTGCAATACATGCCATGAAACACAAAAAAAAAACGTGTTAAAAAGTTTATAGTCAATACCAAACAGCTGAAACTCACGCTATAATTGTTTCAAAGTCGTGTAATTTATGATTAGTTTGTCCAATATTTATAGTAAAAAAAATATATAAAGCAATAAATCAAGTTCAATGATTTTTTAAGCTATTATTATTATTTGTGTTTTTTTTCGAAAGTAAAAATGTTTGCTAAGTCTAATTACAGGCTTTTACTAATTTTTTGGTTGAAGTTTTCCTTGCCTTTTAATAAATCAATTTAAAGCGGTTTTGTAAAAAAAATTAAATTTTACTAACATATAATTACAAACAGTGAGCTAAAAAAGTTTGCTTTCTTTCTATGGAAATAAATCGATCTCTTACTGGAGGTCTACATTAGCCTTGAACTTGGCATGAACATCATGCCGGCCATCACGTATGGCTAATGTAGACTGCTCATGTCCATGTTTCGTCCATGCTCTGACATCGATGCCCGAACAAATGGCTGAGCATCAATGTTCCCCATGAGATTCGCCATCAACAACCATTTTTAATAGAAAAAAAAGAGACAGAAAGAAATTGTTAAATACTCCAATTCTATTGCACTACTACCAAATACATTGGCATAAGGCAGAACATGGACATCGCACGTATTCACCACAACAAAGAAGTTGATGAATTTTTTGCATTTAGTCTGCCGGCGTCATGTTCATGTCATATTCCAGTCGATGGCTCGTGAATACGTAGGGTTATGAAGAGAAATGAAATGAAAGATTAGGATAAATCGACTTTAAACTGTTAAAAAAAAATGTTTGATGGACCTCTTAACAAGTTTGAGAGTGCTGTTGGCTGAAGTCGTTAATGTGTTGACTACAAAGCAAATAAAGATGTGAGAACCGGAGTTCAATATTAAGCTGGACCAGTCACCAAGACTAGAAATTTTCTGATCATAATGTTAAACTTCCACCTACCACCTACTTATGCACTCTATTTCATCTCATCGTACATAACATCATAATCATGTTATAAACACAAATCTTTAAGGGAACTCTGCGCAACGTGTCGCTTGTAGTTATTCATAAATCTGACGAGAGATAACTAATAGGAAAGAATCAAAAAGATTTCAAACCTATACGAAAAGTTACCGCGAATCTTTAGTACCCAGTAAAAACTTTTGTCCTTTTTGTAATCGTTAGTGCGTTATTAATGGCTTACAAAGTAATGAGTGGTACTTATTTATCTTATTACTATGCTTCAAATTGGAACTACTACTTAGTTTTTGATAAAACTAGTACGTATTTTTCTCATTATCTGAAAATCTATATAATTAAGAGGCAAACCGATTCCTTGTGAAGGAGTTTATGCTCACATTGTACAGCCGATTTTGATAAAAATTATACCATTTAAAACATATTTATTCACAGACGTGCACAATTCATATTTTGCTAGAATCGGCTCAGTATTTTGGGAGCTATAACCATTTAAAGTTGTTATTAATACATACACACATATTACTCATGCATGTAAGTTGAATAAAATAAACAATAAACAACAACATGTATCTGTTGTTGTCCAACTGGTTTTGCAAAGAAAGTAACAACAATAAGACATATTTGTTTCTATGTTTTGATGTGGGAGAATTTTACGAATGGAATAGGAACAAAAAGGAAGAGGGTTAATAAATTGATTTAACTCATTGGAAGGTGTTTTGTTTTTATATTTGACAGCTCTTGTTAGGGCTCCGTACACCAAAGGTGGAAAGCAACCCTATTCTTTGCGATACGCTGTTTGTATGTCACGGGCTTCTGTCTAGAGAACCGTAAAAGATATAGACCCGAAATTTGAACAGAATATGTGTAACTTGGCCGCTACAACAACGACTACTAAAAGTTCATGAAAGTTAAAAATTAAAGGGTATTCTAAAGCGAGCAACGAAACATGTTAAACTACTAATTTAATATATAGACACTTGACATATTCAGAGTTAGTGCATTATTATACAGAATACACCAATAAGTGCTGAAACTTACACAATATAAAATTTAAAGGGTATTCTTTCAGGTAATGTAATTTCGACTATGTAATTTTGTCAATGAGATGTATGTGTCGTTGGAAACCTTAAGAGGCAAACTCTTGAAATTTTCACAGTTAATGCAATATTTTAAAGACCAACAGTACCGAATGCCAAGCAACTATAAATTTAAGGGTATTCGGTAAAAACAAAAAAAATCGCCAAAAATTAAAAAAAGCAAGAAGCACTTAGACGAGAAAAAACACCAAAACTAAAAAAGTAGACAATATTAAAAAATCGCCAGAATAAAAAAAGCTAAAACAAAAAAGCAGCAAGATGAAAAACTGATAGAACTAAAAAAATCACCAAAATTAAAAAATCGCCAAAACGAAATAAAATCGCCAAAGCAAAAAATCGCCAAGAACTAGAAAAAATCGCCAAAAATAAAAAGATCGTTAAAACAAAAAAACACCTAAACGAAAAAACACCAACACCAACACAACATTAAAAAATTCAACAGAATGAAAAAAGCGCTAAAACAAAAAAAAAACACCAAAACGAAAATAAACCGCAAAAACGGAAAAAATCGAAAAAATTAAAGAGATCGATCGCTAAACAAAAGAGCATCTCAACGAAAAAAACAAATCTAAAAAAGTTGCCAGCATTAAAAAATTTCCAGAAAACAAAAAAAAACTTCCCATTACTAAAAAAATCACCATAATTAAAAAAATCTCAAAAACCAGAAAAACCAAAAGGAAAACACCAAAGTAAAAAATCGCCAAAACTAAAAAAGTCGCCAAACAAAAAAATTTTCAAAACGAAGAAGTGGTTAAAAAAAACACACAAAAATCGCCAAAATTAAAAAACGCAAAAATAAAAAAAAATTACAAAACGAAATAAACGCTTAAACGAAAATTAGCACCCAAACGAAAAAACCCTAAAACTAAAAAATCACTAAAATTAAAAATTCGCCATAACGAAAAAATAACGAAAACTAAATAAATCACAAAAAAAAAGAAAAAAAAATCGTCAAAACGAAAAAAATTTTAACAAAAAAAAAACTCAAAACGAAAAAAGTTCCCAAAATAACAAAAAATCGCCAAAACGAAACAGAAGGAATTATGAATATGGTATTCGAACGGAAGCCTTCGTGAACGAGCCAAAATCGCACTTTAGTGAGTTTCGCCTTTTGGCCTGATCGTGCAGCATATCGGTAAATGAAACTATGTGTTCTTTACATCTAAGGTATAGGGTATGCTCAGCAACTTTATAGAAAATATTAGGGAAAATGTCTTTGTGGAACATATTAACCTTCTGACTGCCACACATAATGGTCATTTTTGGCTCTTTTTAAAACAAATCGCAAAAAACTCCGCTTCAGCGGCGATATAGGGGCTTAAATGCTCTACAAAAATATTCACCATAAAATTCTACTATAGGTCTTTAAAGAGACCCAAGCTCCGGACTTAACTCGGACACTAGAAATCATTGAAAATTTAAAATGTGTTAAGGGTTAATTTCGTACTTATGCACAATTCGTACTCGGCATAGAAAATCGTGTAAGCCTTACGTTTAAGGTATAATATGTGTTCAGCTTTTTTATGTACAAGACCACGAGGAACATTTTTGTAGAAAAATTTTTCCCTCTATATCGCCACTGAAGGGGAGTTGTTTGCCCCTTTTTTAAGAAATATACAGAAATATACAAAAAGACCCATAAAACGAAGAGTTAGGGGGTTAAAATGTTCCAGAAAAATATTTGCCATAATATTTTTTACAAAGTTACTGAACATACCCTATACCTCAGATGTAAAAATCGCATGGTTTCATGTACCGATATGCTGCACGATCAGGCCAAAAGAGCGGAAACTTTAACACCCCCTAAAACAAAATTCCGATGTGACCTTGTAAAACGCCGACACATGCATATTTTTTTGTTCTCCTCTGCCATAATCGGTTTAAAGAACCCCGTAATTTTGGAAAAAAGCTCGAAATTGTTGTATAGTGTATTAAACTTTAGGTGGGAGGTAAACTGCACCAACTCACATTT
This sequence comes from Panzeria rudis, assembly GCA_956483635.1. Classification (NCBI taxonomy): domain Eukaryota; kingdom Metazoa; phylum Arthropoda; class Insecta; order Diptera; family Tachinidae; genus Panzeria; species Panzeria rudis. Next base: position 25,139,234 of record OY101451.1, on the reverse strand, counting down.
TGGAAATTTTACAGGATACCGCAAAACATATTGAAAATCATAAATGATTCTATATTTGTAGTATTAATAATTTGTCTTATCCCGAATATTTTATATAACTCTAATATTATTTTTTATATCAAAGATATCCTTAATACAATTATGTCATTTATTGTCATATATGTATGTATATACCATTCGGTACTTATTAAAAAGGACTCTTGGTGTTTTTACCTCGGAGATGGCTTAGAGTAGTAAGACGTCCCTTGAAACATACTGAATTTTGCTCATCGATAGATGAAAAAATACTGATGCCAATAGTATAAAAACCGTATATCGAAAAAAATTTGACTTGGTGTAGTTTACCTTCTCCCACCAACAGAAATCTAGTAACTTTGTGATTATATCTCTCTATCCCGATTATACATTAAATCAGGCACTAATTTCGTGTGTAATTTTTACTTACAACAAAAATATCGAAGTCGTTATTGTAACAAACAAAATCACATATTTTAAGAAATTTATTAAAATTTATTCTTTTTTAAATTAAATGAAAATTTCCACTAATTTTCTTAATACTTTCTTCTTATTTCATTTTAGTTTAAGATAAAATTAATCAAACATGGAGATGTAAGTATAGTTTTAAATAATTAACTTAATTAAAAAAAAATATATTATAAAAAAAAATAAATTTTTTTCTTTCACAGCGAGGCAGGCGAAAGAGCTCCTGCGTCGGGATGCCGTAAAGTATCGACATTTATTTCCAACCATTGGAAGGGTTTAGTAGTATTTCTTGTGCCTCTATTATGTTTACCTGTGATGTTATTGAATAATTCAAAAGTAAGTATTGATTTCGAAAGAATGTTTGCACCTCTATTGAATTTGTTTGAGACAATATAAAAATTCGTAAATGATGGCATACTAATCAAAAACCTGCTACTAGATAAGAATAGGTTGCATATACCACTAGGATAGGGGTATTAAGTCTGCGGTTCTTATTGTGTCTCCCTTATAGTAAATGTACTTCGGTTAATCAAATATAGTCCCGAATAAAATTATAAATTTATACAAGGTGGCAGCGAATGGAAGAAAATGTATTTATGGCAGAATCTATCTCCTCCTCATTCGACTTTTCCAACAGCATTAATTTACAAGATTTAATTTTCTTAAGTGTATGTACCAGATAAGCTCCTGAACAGTTAGTTCCCACCAGTGCTGCCAGAATTTTTAGGGATAAAATCTGCAAAATTTCACAACTTTTCAGGAAAAAATCTGCATTTTATTTTTTAAAATCTTAAAAAAAAAAAACTTCAAACTATTTTTAATACCATTTTTTAATGTATTATTTAAGCAAATTAACAATTTATTCAAGAAACTTAAGTACATGCAGGTGTGAACATACTCGTATATATTTTTTATTGAAAAATCATAAACATCGACAATAAAATAAATTGAATTGCGTGTAAGATGCATGTAGATATATGTATATGTATGGACTAAATTTACACGATGAAAAATTTTTTAGTTGCTCATTGCTGGGATGGAAGAACAAATAGAGTAAAGGAAATTGACAAAAACTATCTGCAATTTTATTTCAGACCATTTATTGCACCCACCGTGCCTCTTTGTTCATCCTATTTACAAATAAGAGGTTTAATGACACAATTTTTAATTTGTTATATAAATATCCGATCTGGAGATATCCATGCGGCAAAACAGTGGGAATTTTTTAAGTTTTAGGCAATATAATATATACAAAAAACTTACTTAAGATTCACGTTCGAAACGACCTTGAACTTTTGTTTTATTCAACTTTACCTGACTAACAATTTTTTCGTCGAAGGATTGTGGATACCCCCGGACTGTAGTGGATAGTGTCCTAGACTATTAGCTGAGGGGTCTCAGGTTCGATTCCTGCCAAGACCCTTGGTGTTTCTGCAGAAAAGCCGAAAAAGGCTTAAGGCCGTGTCAGATAAAACTTTGTCGCTTTACGTGACGTTTCTAACTTTGATAGAAAAGTGTAAAGCAAAAGGAGTATGACACAATGAAAACTTTGACAACACTCGCGCACAGAGCACGAAGCCGGTCGGCTAATAGCCGGCTATTAGCCGCCGCCGGTGATTTTCACAATCACTTAGCCGCCGCCGATTATTGCGGCTAATATCGGCTAGCGGCTAAGCCGATTTTTTATAATAAAAAGTGGATATTTACTAACATGCGCATTTAAAAATATTTAATTCGGTTTTGGAACATATGAAAAAAATTTCTTATGAAAATTATTTTTATAAATAAGGCAGTAAATCGTCTAGAAAGGCAAGTTTATTTATAATTGGGCCGAGTATACCTGTTGTAAATATACCTTGTATGTAAGTAAGCAAGAAATACTCTGTTAGCCGACCGTTAGCCGATAAATTTAGGTAGCCGCCGCCGGCGAAAAATTTTCGGCTCTTAGCCGGCTAATAGCCGCTGCCGACTATATTTGTTCTTAGCCGGCGCCGATCACCATTTTACATCGGCTTCGCCCTCTGCTCGCGCATTGATCGTTTACCAAAAAAGTAGTTGATAATTTTGCTATTTATATATATATTTTTTATAAAAATAAAAGTCAATTATGTTATTTTACGATTTATTATAAATAAATAAATGCCACATACATATTTACCTCTTATTAAAACAGATTCAAACGCGCAATATGTTTCGTTTGGCAATATAATAAAAGAAAATTATTCCAGCTGATTGTCAAAGCAAGCAAAAAGATGAGAGTTGCCGAACTTTTCGCTTCACGCTGCGTTAAAAGTGCTTTATGTGACATGTTTCGTATAAGTATGTACATTTCATCTTAGATGTCAAAGCGAATCTGTAACGCAACGCGAAGCAAAAGTTTTATCTGACATGGCCTTTAAGCAGTATGTGTGTTCGTTTTTTAAAGCATTGTATTTTCAATAAACTTAGAGTTGGAAAAGCATAATCAGAATTAGCTTGATTTGTTTCAGATGTTCTTTTCCATAAATTTTTTTTATTTTTTAATTTTTTTTGCATATCTTTAAAGTTCAAAAATGTTAACGCTCTAAGCTCCGAGTCCAAGCCCTATTTGTCGTTTTCTTTAGAAAATTTTGTAAGATATTACTTGGTATTTTCGTTCTCATATAAAAGAAACAAAAGGCAATATAAGCAATATAAGAAAAAAGTGAAAAAAAGTTGGCATATTATTAGAGATTTAAAAAATCTGCGTTTTTAAGTAAAAAATCTTCAAATCTGCATTTCGCATTTTTGGAGTGGCAAAATGTGTAAAATACAGATAAATCTGCACCTTCTGGCAACAGTGGTTCCCACTTTATTTGTTGTTTTTTTAATTTATACTCTAACAGCCAAATTTATAAAAAATTCTTATTTTAGGTTTAAGACTCACAATTGTTATTGCACAGTTTCACGCTAAAATCTGTTTAATATAAAATTGCATTCATAAACACTACAATAGACATTGTGTGTTTTAAGGAAATTTAGATTTCGATACTGGCAACACCACCATGTTTTGTAGTTAGTGTTGCAATAAAAAGAATATGATTTCATCCGGATATTGAAATAAACGAATAGCTTTATATTGTTTTCGTGTAAGTTAAGATTTTTTGAACTCTCTTTATAATATATTTCTCAACTTACTTAACACAAGTTTTGTATGAAGTAAAAGCAAAAAAGAGAAATGATTACAAAAGAGTTCACACGAATCTTTTAATCATGTATGAAAAAGGTACTCGAATAACAAGCCTATTTTCATTTGTGTTGATTGTTTCTACATCACTAACATTTCTTTTTGCTTTTATGTGTTTTGATGGTGTTTTTTTGCTAATTTTGTTTCGAATTTTGTTTAACTTAAATAATTAAGTGACATATTCTACAAAATTTAAAAAAACATACGTAAACGCTTATAGCCAAGACTTCAAGCTTTAATTTAACTGCCTGGTTCACGATGTCGACCGCTATCGGTCGCTTGCCTTTTTAAAGACAAACAGCTGATTTGCGCCTCACTTAAAATTATCAGCACGTCAAGTCGATCGATAATGAATGCGAACAATAACGTAATGATTTTCATACATTTTTGCGCCTCACTATAAAATATCAAGCGAGCACAAATGTCAAAATCAGTCACTTGTATTGTGGTTGTCGACAGAGGCATAAGAAAATAAAAAACAATATATTAAAAAGCAAAAAGTGAATTATTTTATATATTTTATAATGGAAAACAAGTCGTAAGTATATAAATAATATTATTACACAGCAAAAACATCTTTAGTAATCGCCAAAATAATTTTTCAGCATAAAAAAGTCTACTTTGCAGCAGCTGCAGCTATAAATAATAATAAAAGGAAAAAAATGCAGGAATTTCTGATATATATAAACAGTTAAACAGTATGCATGAGTGGTGCATTATTTATTGCTTAGGATCCTTGGTCGCATTGAGTTCATTATATCTTTTGTGCCATTCAAGATTTTGTTTAGTTACACTATCGCCCTGTTTGGCCGCTTGTTTGCCACTGTAAATCATAATAGCACAACCGATAGCTGTTAGTCCAATCATAATATTAGCAATTCGAATACGCATTTTATTACGGGAACGTTCCATTACTTCAGCACTATTACAAAAAACAAATAAAATGGGATACACAAGAATTTTAGTTGTTGGAGAAATGGTATGACATATGTACATATAGGAGATGGGATGGATGGTAATATCGACAAGATGAGCTGGTTTCTAATTGAAATATTAAAAAAATCGTATTAGGCCTCATTTGCATCCTAACTATATTATAAGTTCCTCATTTATCGCTTAAAGGGTCCAATAAACTCGCATACATGTATGACATACATGAAAACTGACAAACATTGGTATTTGTCAGTTTTTCTCCTCACACTGTTTGTTCATGGAAACTGACAAACATTTATTTAAAATTTTTTCAAAAGAAAACTGAAAAATGTTTTCAATTTTCAATCATATTTAAACTAGATTAAATTGCGACAAAACCAATTGTGATTTCAAATTTGAATTTAAATATATAAATAATTTAAAAAAATATGTCGCTGCATTTGAGAAAAATCTAAATTTTGTACGTTTCCCTTTGATCATGATACAATAAAAACATGTAGAACTGTCCCTACAACAATAACAACTAACAGGCATTTTGTTAGTGTAAAATGTTTCCTAAATATCAAAAACAGAAAAATTTTTATTTTCAAACGCGTTTAATTTATGGAATAGTTGCTATGGCAATATAGTAATTTGACAATTAGTAAAATGATTACGTTAGAAACGTAACACCTGACGACCGACAAGTCGATAATTAGTGAGGCGCTTAAGGGAACGATAATGAGTGACTTCATGACGCTCGCTTAACATATCGATCGACATCGTGAACCAGGCAGTAAAGTATATCATGTATTCCTGTGTGCTAAATTTGCAAAGATATTTGAAGTTGAAATTGATATATCGTTGATATGAATTTATTGAAGGTTTATAGCAGGTGCATACCATCTTTAAACCTATTTTTAAAATTTTCATGTAATATACATTTTTGAATGCAATTTTATGAAATTTTGCTTGAAAGTAGTCTGTTGCCCTGTTTTAAATATTTATGAATATGGCTGTAAATAATTGGCTAGACCATTCCTTGTGAGGGAGTTTATGCTCACACTATACAACCGATTTTGATAAAACTTATACCATTTTAAAAATATTTATACACAGTTGTGCTACATTAAAGCTGCTGCTAAGGCTATATAGTTCATAGCAATTAAAGGGTTTTTATTGTCTAGCTTGAAACATCATTAATTTCAGCCTTTTTACGAACAACTTTTGCACAAATCACAGCTGTTAGTTTTCAATTCTTGTCACTTAAATCGCAAATATATTTAATTATTCTATGTACGTATATATTTTTTTTTAATTTCAGGAATATCGTTGTATGTACCTGCTTCTTGTTATGGCTATTTTTTGGGTAACAGAAGCCCTACCCCTTTATGTCACATCTATGCTCCCAATTGTTGCATTTCCGATCATGGGTATTATGGTAAGTTGACTTATATTATTTCAAATTAATTGCTTTATATTTTTTTCTTATTATAACATCTCTAGAGTTCTGATCAGACGTGTAGATTGTATTTTAAAGATACACTTGTAATGTTCATGGGGGGTATTATGGTTGCATTAGCTGTTGAATATTGTAATCTACACAAGCGCTTAGCGTTGCGCGTTATTCAAATTGTCGGCTGCAGTCCAAGAAGGTATGTACATATTTAGTATTATTATTTTTTCACTTGTAATACAATTGTAAAAACATTATCTGCTGATATTAATTAAATGCCATGCAAATTACACGTTGCCATTGTTTTGGGATATAAAATATTAAACACAAGCAAGGTTTGCACGTTGTAATTCTATTATTTTCTAGTTGTATTTTACTTACAAAAATTGTACATTTATTTTTGTTATTTTAATCAGAAACAATTGTTTATAAATATTTAAAAGTACATAGTTTATTAATTTAATCAATGAAATGTATATGGGTTATTTTTTTTTCTCTACAACAAATTTTTTATCAAATAGAAAAAATATTTCGTTTTTGTGTGTTCTAACCAATTATTCCACTCACAAGTGTGTCAAAACCTTTGAAATTAATTTTAATGGATTTTAAATTAATCCTACATTTCGCATGAATATAAATTTTGAATTAAGTGAAATTCTTTTTATATTAAAAACTTAATTAGAACATTACATCTGTTACGTCTAGCTTATTTACATAAAGTTCATCGTAAATGAACTTCATGTAGATGAAGTCTAGATCAATTAATTATAGAATATCGTAAATTATACTGTCATCAAACACTTGTATACAGCAAAAAAAAAGAAAAAGATGTGTAAATGCAATTAATTCATTTGTAAATACAATTAAAACTTTTTTTTTTTAAATGGCACCTACAACGATTTTTGTAAATACAAACACGCCATTTGTGACATTAGAAAATAAAATCAACTCGATTATTTCCAATTAAAATTATTGTGTTATTCACAATTGAGGTGTTAGCAAAAAAATATTTTTAATAAACTGGGTTCTCCAAAAACTTTATGTTTTACAAAAAATATTTTCAATTAAATATATCAACAAATAATTTGTTGACTTCCGTAGTGTACTGGCTAGTGTGCCAGGCTATTACCCGGAAGGTTACAGGTTCGATTCCTGCCAAGTGCGTTTCTGCAAAAAAGCAAAAAAAAGCAGGCTTTTTTTAATTATTTTTTGTTAGGTTTTAAAATTATATCACTTGAAATTATTGTTATATTAACAATGTGATTTGTTAAATTTTCGAAACAAATTTTATTTTTTATTAGTATACATAATTGTTATATCAACTATACTTTTTTTTATAATATACACAACCGCAACCAGCGTTGCCAGAATGATGATTTTATCATATTTTTGATGATTTCTAAAGCAAAATATGATTTTATGATTTTCTTTCCCAAATGATGATTTTTTTTTCTCCCAAATTATGATTTTTCATACTTGCTTGAAAATATTTTAAATGGTTGTTTTAATTGTTAATATAAAAGTTTATGAGTGTTGTGTTTTTCTTCCGACGGTGTTTTTTTTAATTTGGAACGATTTTTCGTCATCCCACGTCAAATTTGGTTTGTAAACAGACCGGTTTCGGCTATGTGCCATCTTCAGTGTTCTATTGAATACTAAATAGAACACTGAAGATGGCACATAGCCGAAACCGGTCTGTTTACAAACCAAATTTGACGTGGGATGACGGAAAATCGTTCCAAGTTCAAAATAAAAGTTTATGGTAGTTCATTGTGCAGCGCGTGACCTTTCTCTGACTAAAGTATTTTGAATTTTGGATAAGATTTCTCTGTTCTCCGAATTTAGTTAGTTCGTCCAAAATAATCATTTATAAATTTTAGCGACTTTTAATATGTAAAGCGGTGTACATATTATCGAAATTGAGTGATGGGCAAAAATTCATCAGATTTGAATGACGGTTTTGACTAACAAAATTATCATTAATGTAGGGTATTAAAAAAGTCATTCAAGAAAATAATTTACTAGAGAACATGGAAAGTAAGAAAAGTGGATGCACTTCGTTGATAACAAGTTTATATTTTCATAATATTTAGCAACTCCGGGGATGCTTCTGTTTTAACATCACGCATTACACCGTAATCCTGTTATATCCCAAGACAACGTTCCATATTCAGCTTTTGAAAAAATTTTATTTCTCCGCATCTACGTCACATCAGCAGATAAGCACAAACAACATCACACAAACACGTTTCTTTGGTATAGGGCTATTTTGTTTACATTTCGATTTCAACGTCATTTTGACGTCACATCAGCACACAAAAGATAACGGACATGCGTAATCTGTATTCTATCATTCTTGGTTCCATATCATAGCACCAGATATATATTTTTTAACAAATCATTGTTTATCGCAATTTGTAATTTTTATGCTACAAATAAAACTCTTGACTGACCCTTTTAGGTACACACACCATCAGTCAAAAACCAATATGGCAGGTGACTGTCAATCAACCACAATTCTTTTTTTTTTAATTGACTGTTGAATGACGAACTTAGTGCCCACACTATCTAGCAAGCAACAATTTGAAAAAAAAACTGTCACTCGTGTTCTGTAGTGTATACCCCGCTTAAATACTCTTCGCAATTTTTTTTATAAAGATATACATTGCTCAAAGAAATAATAGGGAAAATTTTTTTTCACAATAACGTCTCATACTTTTTTTTGAGCTAAACTTTTATGGAGTGACAGTCCCAATCACCACACTCGAATCCCATAGAGCACCTGTGTGGTGTTCTAAAAAATAAGAAGTTGAAACGTAAAAACTTACAAATAAACAGGTTATGTGAGACACAATTCAGTAACCTTAGTACTTAAATTCTCCGGATATCTGCGCCAATCTTGTGAGTTCAATGAAGCGACGGTAAGTATTCAAAGAAGAGCTTCTACCAACTATTGAAATAATATTAGGATTAAATAGTAAAAACTAATTTTGTTCTGTAATATATAAAATGTCCCTATTAATTTTTCAAGGTATATATTTTTGAATTACATAAATTTCCGAATGCAGCAGGATTGTAACTTTTTTTTGGTATTTTTTACATGGACGAAATGAACGCTTTGAATTTAATTTGTATATTTAATTTTATTTATGCAAAAGCATATAAATATTTAAGAAAATAATAAAAACTTTATGTCTCCCTATTATTTTTTCCACCACTGTATACAAATATATATTTCATTGATTTCTTTAGTGTCTGGCAGCGTCAAAAATATGAAATCACATTGTGATGATGCAGCTTTAGTAAAACAAAGCAACAAAGTCACTTATTTGACATAAAAAACCGTTACATACTATAAACATGTGTTTTTGGACACTTTTCGGAACTGGATTTTTCGTTACATATTTTATGAAATTAATTTTTTCCGAGAATATGGAAATTTGTTAACATTTGAAACTTTTGGGAAACTCGTTATGATGTGACTTTCATTAGTGATTTAAAAAAGCTTATGCGAAAATATCATACAGTTTTTATTTTAGTGACATTGATCATTTATTTTAAAGCTTTTTTGCTGATACTAGTATGTTTTCGATATTTACTCGAGTTATGTTTTCAGAGCTTCTTTATAATTTTGTGCGGTGGAAGTGATTTTGCTACGTTCTTATATATTCTTACCGTCATGACAATTTTTAATATACTTTGGGGATTGCTCTTGATCTTAGTTCTTTTTCACGAATTTTTACATAAAATGTATAATTGAAAAAAATACATGAAATTTTCATATGTACAAGAATTTTTATATATTTGGTTACCAAAAAAATATTAACTTTCCTATCTAGAAGGAAATGTAGGAAATCATATAAACTTTTGAGAATGCGTTTTTGTTTTAGTTTTATATAAAAGTTTCATTGTTTGTCCTTGCTTTGAATATTTTGGAATAAAATATTCATGATGATTTTTTATATCAAAATATGATTTTTATTTCGTCAAATGATGATTTTCTTCGGAAAACTTCTGGCAACGCTGACCGCAACCCTCGAAGCGATTTTTTGCTTATCTGCGAAAAGCAGCAAATGTCTTTGGCTGCAATCGAACCGACGACCTCTGGACTAATAGACTGGCGTACTTACTTCTCAGCTATAGAGCAACTCGTTAATATATAAGTAAATAATAAATGCAAACAAAACGAGAATATAAGTATACTTATATTTCTACGCGTGTGTGTATGTGTGTGTGTGTGCATTCCATTATAATATAATTTAACAAACCATTTTATTAAGTAACTTAATTGGTTAGAAAAATTTTTATTTGTAATATCAACAATGATGATTGTTGAATTTTTCACAAGTTTTTTTTATCAAAAATATTTTAAAAAACTGTAGGATTTTGCGCCATACATAACAAAAAATTTAATTAACTCATTTTGTTGAAAAAATTTTCTATGTTTGTTGTATCAACATCCTAATATGTTATATTAATTAAATATATTTTTGAATTTAAATTAAATATTAATGACTTGATTTGTTAGTGTGGCTGTTTGATGATATATTTTTTTTTTCGTGTAGTTGAAAGCTAAAGATGAGTTAGACGAAGTGCATGGCACATCTACCTGTTCTAATGTTTAATGGGTCGATTAAACTAATTCTCAAAATTTTCAAAGTTTTGCCATAACCTCAGAAAAGAGAGATTTTCTAAGCTTATTTGGTGTCGCAGAACACGAATAGGCCATTAATTTATTTTTCTGAAGAAGCGTTTTCGAGATATTCGCGAAAAATTTGTTTTTCTGCAGTTATTTTAGTTAGTTCCAAAAATCTCGAGAACTGTTCATATAAATTATAGAAAATGTGCACTGTTGCATAGATACACTCTAAAACACTTTTGTTGAAAATTAGGTCGATAATAGTCGGCAACGTTTTACCGATTATTATCGACCTAAAATTACACACGCATTATTTTTGAACAAAATGTTTTTACTGCGTGCAGGTTTGAACCGCGACCTCCTGACTGATAGTCTGACGTATCTACCATTCAGCCGTATCTGTATTATACTTTATGTTAATTTTTGTTTTAATTTATTCACCTTGAAAAGTGGTAAAAATTAACAAAGAACGTGGATGAGATATTCTAATTCTGATTAGATATTCTAATAGTCCGCTCTTAATAATTTGAATTTACATAAATTCAAATATGTATTGAACTTAAGGTGACAACTAGCACTTTACCAAACTGTCATGCTCAATGCATACATGAAAATATTTTGTTTAGTTTTTTTATGTACACACAAAAAAATAAGTTTCGTTTTTGATAACAAAAATCCTGGTATTCAATAATTTTTTGTTGTTCAAATTTCCTGTGACAAAGAATTCTAAATATTGATAACAAAATTATTGCAAAAGAAAAAAATATATATATGTATACTCGTATATTTAAAAAAATTTTGACATGGCTGGGATACGAACCCGAGCTTCTCAGGCGTAAAGCATGCTGTCTACAGCCGAGCCATATCCCAGTTATTTTTTCATAAGACAAAACTTGTTTTATGCACTTATATATGAAAAGAAAAAAAATAACTGGCATGGGAAAGGAATACATACAACGAAATATTATATTAAGTTAATGACAAATGATATTGAAATTCATATTTTTTTCAATAACATGTTTTTTTTTGAACATAGGTTAGGTTAGGTTAGTTTAGGTTATCAGGTTGCCCGTGACAATTTTAAAGAATAGGGTTCCAGCTTACTTGGGTCCAATAATAAAGGAGAGAAGTTAATAAAGAGATTAGAAGTTAGTTAGAAGAGAAGAGAGTTAAGGCGTACGGGGTTCCGTGCAGGAAGGGTAGTTCGGGAATTAAAACTCCATTTGGGTAGTCAGCGAGTGAAGCACCCGCTGCTCCTGATGAAGGAACTTATGTTCTTGAGCTCTGACAACTCGGAGAGGCTACCGAAGAATCGTTTGCCCAGGAGGCGAAAGCGGTGCCCTCCAGAGCTGGGCAAATACATAAAAGGTGCATTATATTCTCTTCCCCTTCTACATCATCACAGCTTGAGCAGTAGTCATTGTAAGGGAGATCCATACGTTTAGCGTGGGTTCCAAAGGTGCAGTGACCGTGGCCATGAGGTTGCGCAGGTGTGGTTTTGTGAAATTTCGAAGTTGTTTAGCTCTGTATGAGTCAAGGCGAGGCCAGATTGTTCTCGCAGTAGCGCAAGTTGGTTCATTGTACCATCTGGTTTGAGCCAACTGCAAGAGGGCAGCATCAATTCGTCTCCAGCAGGATGAGAGGGGGAGACCGCAGAGATTGTCAATATCGACATCCCGAAGCAAGGTTCCCCTCTTAGCCAGATCATGTTGCGATGATGTTGCCTGAAACGGACTCGTGTCCGCGTACCCATTTGAGGGTGATGCCTAAATTGCTCGCCGTCGTGTTAAGTGCTGTGTGGCATTCCAGGACAAGGCTGAATGTGGTGTACACACCAGTGAGGGCTTTAATCGCCGGTTGACTGTCGGTTATGATCTGGACATCAATATTTGATATCCGATAAAACCTTAGCCAGTACATTGCTCTTTTGATGGCAGATATTTCTGCTTGAAGGATGCTACATTCGTCCGGAAGTCTGAAAGACATTTTGATCCCGAACTCCGCGATGTAGACACCCCCACCAACTCTCGTTCCCCATTTGGAGCCATCGGTGTAGATGTGTATGGCCCCGTGTGGTGCTGGGGAAAAGTTCCCCGTCAAGGAGTATCGAAATTCTCTTCTGAATGGTATCAGTAGTCTCTAAAATGCTAGCATGACCCCATGGTAGATGGTTCCATGCACCGATTGCGTTAAGCCTGATTGCTGTACGTAGTGCTAGCTATCTGACCGGCAGATCCACTGGTAGCCAGAACATAATTCTTGTCTATTTTTTTTTTTTTTTTTTGTTTAACGTTCAATTTCAAATTTTTTCAATTTCAATTTGTATTTTATTTGTATTGTTCCACACACAAGACAATAGTTCTTATATTTCAGTGTGGAATTGATTAATAAATGTTACAGAGAGCACACATATATCGATTTTCATCACATAGCAGATTATTATTTTCCTTCGCTCAAATCAAATGTTTTGTTTAAAAAAATAATGAAAATATGGTAAATTTTTTGTGAAAGTGAGACTTTGAAAACAAAAGCAAATGAAAATACGTTCTCAAAATAAAACAAATTCTATTTCAAAACTGCTACACAGTCAGCGTATGTAAAATGTGAATCTGTATGGAAAAAACGTTGCGCCCGAGTTCTGTTTCATCATTAACGATTTTCGAAACTAGTTTAGGATGAATTTTTTAATTGTAAATTTTTTAACACCTAGCTTAAATATTTAACAAACTGAAATTATTTTTTGTTATGTTTTTATTTTACAGATTACATTTCGGTTTGGTTTTTGTTACCATGTTCTTGTCCATGTGGATTTCGAATGCTGCCTGTACAGCAATGATGTGTCCCATTATTCAAGCTGTCTTGGAAGAGTTGCAGCAACAAGGTCTTTGCAAAATGAATCGTGAACCACAATATCAAATTGTTGGCAACAACAAGAAAGATGGTGAAGAAGAGTGAGTTATTAATTTAAAGTGTTAAATTCCAAAGAAAACGAAATTTTAACTCTCTCTTTACAGTACTCCCTATCCAACCAAAGTAACTCAATGTTACTTCTTGGGAATTGCTTACGCATCATCCATGGGCGGTTGCGGTACAATCATTGGTACAGCCACTAATTTAACTTTCAAGGGTATCTATGAGAGTCGTTTCCGCAACTCTACAGAAACTTTAGACTTCCCCACTTTTATGTTTTATTCCGTACCTTCCATGTTGGTTTACACTAGTCTAATGTTTCTGTGGCTGCAATATCACTATATGGGACTGTTCCGCCCCAAAAGCAAAGAAGCTGAGGAAGTAAGATTAGGAAATCAGGGGGCCGATGTAGCGAGAAAAGTCATCGATCAACGTTATAAAGATTTGGGACCCATGAGTGCTCATGAAATTCAAGTTATGATTTTGTTCATTATCATGGTCGTTATGTACTTCACGCGTAAACCTGGCATTTTCCTTGGCTGGGCTGATTGGTTAAATGAGAAAGATATTCGTAATTCTATGCCCACGATTTTTGTTATAATCATGTGTTTCATGCTACCCGCTAACTATGCATTTATGCGTTATTGTTGCAATCCCAAACGTCTGGAATTGCCCACCGGTCCTACACCTTCTTTGATTACATGGAAATTTATACAAACTAAAGTACCATGGGGTTTGGTATTCTTGTTGGGTGGTGGTTTTGCTTTAGCTGAAGGCAGTAAAGTAAGTGGCATGGCGTCTTTAATCGGTAACGCTTTGATCGGCTTGAAGGTTTTGCCACATTCTGTTCTCCTTTTGGTTATCATTATTGTGGCTGTGATATTGACTGCTTTCAGTTCTAATGTAGCCATTGCCAATATTATGGTTCCTGTTGTAGCTGAAATGGTAAGTGAAATAGAAATGTAATTATGAAATTAGAAATTGTTTTATAAATAGTGTCTGACTGGTGGTTAATTTTTAAGTACATCTAGGTCGATCAAAACATATTTATACCAGGTATACTGGCCCGCCTTCATCTTTGAGACTTCCTTCTTGGAATATCAAAGAATGTATCAAAAAGGCATCTTGAGGGAGAAAAAAATACAGGCGGCGAAAATAATCACCTGGGCTATCGAGGCCACCTGTTATAGTTTCGCTTTAATGCAGAGCCTGCCAAAGATAAAACTAAATAAATAAGAAATAATGATGAAACATAATAAAGTCTGCAACTTCAGGCAAAAACACTGCCAAATAAACAGGCCGAAAATTAAATCGACGGCAGTAGCTTCAAAATTCTCTTATACTATTATTTATTTTGTTTTGTTCTTATATTTCGTATGAAAAATGTATGAAATTTTATTAAAACACTGCACCATTGTTGAATGAGAATGAGTGGCTAAAACTGAGAGCATAAAAAAACGCTCTCAAAATAAAATATATTCTATCTCATGACTGCTTTTTACGGCGTATGATTACTGTCAATTTATATGGAAAAACTCGTCTAGTCCCAGTTCTGTTTCATCATATAATTTGTTGTTGAAGTGTGTTGGTGTTTATTTGCTTTGTTGATAGGTAAAACCCACTGTTGTAAATAACCTACAAATAGCCGACGAACGTCGTGGGCCATGACCAAGAATAGCATGCCTCTGCTTTAATGTTCAAGTTCAATTTAAAAATAACGACTAAAAACATTTGCTCAAGGCTAAGTCAGTCATTCCAGGTGGCTTCGATAGACCAGGTGATTATATACACCGCTTATATTTTGATCTCTCTCAGAAAAAATGTTCTGTACATTTTTTGACATTTCGAAGGGGTATTTTCTAAATAGAATTGGAGCGACTGTACCGGGTATAATTATGCCTTGCATAATCTGGTCTTGGAGACAAATAGTTCTTCATAGATAAACATTTTTACAAGTAGAACGCATGTAACAACTAACATCATTTTGAATAATTCTTGCGAAAAAAAAACCCAGACTACAAAATAGGCGTGGCACCGCTCCCATATTTTATTATTTTTTTTCCTTTGGGGAAGAGATAGTGTAGAGAAAATAGGTGGTGAAGTGGAAGAGAGATAGAAAGCTTAATTCATTTACAAACATGCTATTGCACGCTTTTTGTAGAGCAGTGTTGCAAGCCCTCTGGTGTCAAGTAGGGGCATTGAGTTGTTTAAGCTGTGTAGCGATTTTATTAGTTATTTTACTTCGCCGACGGTTCTGCTACAATACCGACAAAGGAGGGTGCTGTGAGGTGCATTAGAATATGTTAGTATTAATCGCTGCCGCCAAGGTGATCAGTGCTATGCCTTCATCACTTTAACAGTTCAACAACAACCAACATAATAACATTCCAATGCACATGAGAGAAAAATGCATGATGTTGTTGGCTTGCCTGAAACTAGTCTTGAACTCAAGACCTCAGGGTTTGTAGTCAAACGCGCTAACTATTCAGCCAATAGCACCCACGAGAACTAATTTTGTGTGCGAAGTTTGAAAAGAATGGGTTAAGTAGAAGTAGTTAAAATGCATATTTACGTTTCATGGGCCCACTTTTCTAACCACAATGTTGTATTGTAACGATAACTAAAGGTGTATGCAAAGTTTCATAAGAATCGGTTTAGTAGAAGTTGTTGAAAATTAATATTTAGTTTTCATGGGCGTGGCACTGTCCACTCTTTTTAATCATGATGTAGTACTGAAATAGAAACTTAACTTGTGTGCAAAGTTTTATAAGAATCTGTTGAGTAGAAGTAGTTCAAAAGGAATGTGTATTTACTTTGTATGGGCGTGAGCCTTTCGATTTTTCAACGGGACCAATCTGGAACCACATACTTTTAAATAAAGAAAAAAATCTGAAATCGCTTCATAAATGGCGGAGTTTTGAGGGAACATACATAAAAAACATACATGACGAATTGATAATCTTTCACCTTTTTTGAAATCGGCTAAAAAACATTAACGTCTTTCCATATAAATTTTATAAAAACTAGCGCTGAAGAAACTGTTGATATCTATCGCAGAGATTGTTTTACTTTACATTTTCCAATTACTTTAAGTTTAACTTTCGATCATGTCATAAATCGGCTATTAGTGGAACCCGAATCTAATTATTAATCGGTCGGAGACTCTTTATTAGTCATACGTTTTTAGTAGCGTTGTGTGCAATGGGAATTAATTTTTCAGGTGTTACCAACGCGGCCGCTAATTAAATACTTTTGTGTACGCTCGCTGTCAAAATCCATACATAAAAAATAACTAGCCTTTTGTATTTTTCCATATGAAATGGAGTTTGATAGCGATCGTATACCAAAATTCCTGTTCAAGACGAATTTATGCCGGGTGGCCACGATAGCTCATGTGATTATTTCGCCCCTTGTATAAAGATGTCAGGAGGCTTTTTTGACACTTCTTGACATCCTAAAAAGGCATTTTAAAAGGCGGATTAGGGCAACTATACCAGGTATAAATATGCCTTGTTCCCGTGGTTTTTGTATTGCTGTATTTGCTTACGCCGCGTTGCCGCCATTTGAAATTAATTGTCATTGATTGCGTGTTTGTTCTTACTTATATTTTAAACTATTTTTTTTTATTTTTCAGTCGGTTGCTATAGAAATTCATCCCTTGTACTTAGTATTACCCGCTGGCCTAGCTTGCAGTATGGCATTCCATTTGCCCGTCAGTACACCACCCAATGCTCTAGTAGCTGGTTATGCCAACATTCGAACTAAGGATATGGTAAGTTTTAAGCAACGTTCCCTGTTTATTTCTTTTATTCTATATATAAATGGCGAAAGCTATACGCCAAAGTGACGAGGTAACCGACGGATAGGTATTTCTTTCAGGAACTGCCAGGCGACCCTTACCATCCTAACACTTTTTAGGAGTTTTTTTATTGTCTCCATCAGTATTAATCTTATTGAAAACAGATACCCCCGATAGTGTAAAATTTCGCCAGTAAACTGTAGCCCGACAGACTTACTTGAGGTAAATCATTAATACGTACGAAAGCGAGACTTAAAACTGTCAAGGCCCGTGCAACGAAGGCAGTGCCACGATATGCACAGATAGGTGGGTCTTTCAGGAACTGCCAAGCGACCTATACCTTCGTATGGGGTTTAGGTTAATCTGGTTGGTCAAAGACTTCGCATATATCGAAATTGATCCTCAGCGGTACCAATAGGAGACAAGAAACCCAGAAGTATGTCAGCGTAGACCGTGATGCCCGTTACGAATGACTCCCACACAAATTTAACAACCGCCAGCAGTCTACACAGTACCACTATCGATGCAAGTTCACGACTTCAGAAAGTGTGAGCACCAAGACAGTTACATCATGTTCTTTAATATGATTATTTCGAACGTATTTGCTTTGTGAATCCAAATTGATTATTAGGCTAAGGTACGTAACGTTATATTCAGAAAGAATTGGGCATGATTAATATTCCAAGGAACAAGGGAAAAATTAACATCAACTTAATTTTTCAACGTACACAGTAGAACAGAGTAGCGCCACTTTCGGAAGCCGCTACACTTCCATCGTCAGTGCTCACGTGTATTTGCTATCACCACTTGTCAGGTGGCTCTGTTGAATGTGATTTTAATTCTTATATATACAACTTTTTCGTGAAAATTGAATACGAGAATTAAATCACTCTCAAGCTGATATTGAAGTGCACTTTCCCAGCGTTGCCATCGGTTTATTTTTCTTCATTCCCATTTTTCTGATTTTTGTTCTACTCAAGACAAACTTTTTTGGTTTGATTTTATACTTAAGTATATATGAACATGTAAACATGTGAAAAGCATATTCTGTTGCACAGAAAAAACTAAATTTCATTTTCTGTAACGGAATTCAATGAAATAGTAAATATTTTGTCTATGAACGGACCTACAAACGAATTTGTAAATATAGACAAAAATACTTCAACAACTTCATTGAAAAAAACGTGTTTTATTTTTCAGTGAACAAATTGCTTAAATCTATAAAACAATTGGTCTAAAAATATTTACAAATAGTAGACTAAACAATTTACTAAATCAAACAAAAATATTTACTGGATTTTCTGAAAAATATCAAACAATATTTCGGTCTGAATTTAATAAATAATTAGTCCAAAAATGCTAACAAATATTAAGCAAAATAATTTACTTAATCAAACAAAAATACAAAAAATAAATTTTTGTCTGTGTCATCATCATCATCCATTAAGCATTTAGGAGATTTCACTTTGTTAAATGTGTTCAAGCCTGAATGTTTATCTAAATCAGGAACCTGCAAAGCATATCACATGGGGTTTCTTACTCTTTTACTCTCACACGTATGTACTCACACGTATTAACTAAAAGTAAATAAAATCAATCAGTGTGGCATGAACATTGAAACAAGCAGGTTGTGTTATCGCTTGTTTCTTAATATTGCTTGATATACACTAACAAAACTTTTGTAAGAGCGAGAATTGCAAAATAAAACCCATACAAGGAAAATGTATTAGTATGTGTTTGGCGGTGCCTGATCTAAATACTCTAAAAAAAACTAATGAGAACGCAACAGACCAAGTCTGCAACTTCAGGCAAAAACGCTGCAAAATAAACAGGCCCAAAACAAAATCGACGGCAGTAGCAAGGTGGATTTATACAGGTGATATTATAAGCACAGCTGTTCTACTTTTTTTCCGCAAATTAGATGCTGGTATGTCAAAATTTGTACACGTTGACATAGGGGCTGAGATGTCAAATGTTATTGTAATGTTGTAGTTGTTTTAGAATCAACACCACCTGATAAAATTAATTCACCTTGGGCAGTAGCTTCAAAATTCTCTCATATTATTGTTTATTTTGTTTTCTTCTTATATTTCGTATGAAATTTTATTAAAACACGGCAACATCATTCTTGCCACCAAAGAAACTAAAAATAGTACAGAAGTTAAGCAAAAATAGTACAAAATCAAATGAAATATTACAAAAATTATTTTTCGATAAAAGGAACTATCTATTGCCCTCCATAATCAATTTCAATGTATATAAAAATTCCCAAAACTTAAATATTTTTTTATTGTATGTATAAGGGAGTGCTCCCGCAGAAATACATGGTGGCATCACTACTCATTATTGTTTGCGAGAATAATATGTAGCTGTTGTTGTTCAAAAGTTCATGTTGTTCGATAACACGATCAATGCAACGCTTTAATGACAACCATCTAGTAATGACAGCTGATAAAATTTTATCAACTGAAAATATTGTTTTAACTTTTATAGCTTACGTTGTTGTAAATAGTTACAATTAAAATAAGATCCAAGCATTCTCAACAAATCTTCTAAATTAGCTGGAGTATATTTGTAAACTACTAGATGTACAAAACACAACAAAAGATGTTTAGTCTTTTAAATTAGTACAAACAGAATTATAAATATCGAATATGACATTTGGTGTGTCCCCTGCGAAACCATCAAGGCCTTTGAATGGGATTGCCTTTGCCATAATAGTTGTTTTAATAGCGTGTATATTTCCGTTGCGATTGAAGCTTGACATTCTTCCAAATAGAAATATGCATCTTGTAATTTAGAATACCTGTCATCAAAATAAATGACAGGAAATGCGATGTTGTCTTACACTTTTAGTTTTTCATATAAATGATAAAATTTCAGTTGATTAAAGAAAAATAAAAGGAAATGGCAAAATTTTAATAAAACCAAAAATAATGAGAAATTTCTCGCTTCGGTCGTCGTTGTTTTTATGGGCTTTGATTCTCTCTGTCGCCTTAGTTCTATGCATATTCTCGTTTTTCTAATATTTCCGAATCTCTAAAATCTCCTTTAAAATGGACCAAATGTTCTTAATGCAGAGACATGGAAGGTTATTAGCAGCAGTGCTGCCAAATGTAAATAATAAAGTAGGTTTTAAAAAGGTATCTTTTCAAACTAAAGTTTATGAAACGTTCAGAAAAAAATGCTGTTTGATTTATATACGGGTATGTTCTGTATTTCATGTGGAATTAAAATGTGCGGAATTGCAACAATGTTTTGATAATTCCGCACATTTTAATTCCACATGAAATACAGAATATTCCCAATAATTTTTTTTTATTTTTCAGCAGTTAGTTAAATAGTACAATAATAGTACAAAAATTGGTACAAAAATAGTACAGACATTTTTAAATAGTACAGTTTTTGTACTAAAGTACAAAAAGTGGCAACGCTGGGCAACATTGTTGAGAGAATGAGTGGCTAAAATTGAGAGCATGAGAAAAAACGTTCTCAAAATAAAATAGATTCTATTTCATGACTGTTTTTTACGGCGTATGATTGCTATTAATTTGTATGGAAAAATCGTCTAGCCTGAAGCTGCAGGCTTGTTCTGTTTCATCATTAATTAATAGATTCACTCAAAAATCTTTTGTAAACAAACTTGGTACAATTGCATTCGTCTTGATATGTTTGTTGTTGTTGTTGTTATTTGTGTGTATGTCGTCATCGGTGTGGTTTTTTACGACACAGTTTTTATTGTTGTTTTTGGTGTTTGCGTTCTAAATAAAAGTCAAACAAACAATTCATAGATTATGGACAGAACATTCACTGAAAATTAAATTTATTTTTAGACAAACTTTTGTTTGAACATTTTTTGGTGATAATTTTTTCTGTGTGCCCATCGATGAATATCGTTTAACATAGATTTCATGATAGAAATAATTGTTTGGCGAGAAACTTACCAGCTATGATAATGGCTATGTCGTCTGCATATTCCGTAATCTTTGCTTCCTTACCGTAGGAG
The DNA here is from genome assembly GCA_956483635.1 of Panzeria rudis. Classification (NCBI taxonomy): domain Eukaryota; kingdom Metazoa; phylum Arthropoda; class Insecta; order Diptera; family Tachinidae; genus Panzeria; species Panzeria rudis. The sequence goes on along the minus strand of OY101451.1, from coordinate 25,117,824 downwards.
CTTGATAGGAATGTCATTAACGACCAGCGTCCAAAGAAGTGGTGATAGAACTCTCCTTGAGGAGTTCCTCTATGAGCTTCTTTATTTATGGTAGCATTGCCCCTTTATGCATATACTATTTTACACTTTAAGAGATTGCCAATCCAGTTCTTGATCGGCGAGTGAGAACCCGTATGACCCACACTTTCCATAATTGCATTCATTATTAAAGGCGCCCACAATGCATAGTCTTTCTAGTGTAGCGATTTTTCGATCTGTGCGACAACAGTATGAAGTGCTGTCTCGACCGATTTCTCTTTTTGCGTATGCATGCTGGTTAGAAGACAGAATATTTGGATATACAATTCCTTGATGCCTTGAAGATATGGGGATTTTTCCTGGCTAATATATTTTATTCAAAATGAGTGCTGAAACATATTCCTTTTTGTCAATGGTGATCAAACTTCATCGACTGTTGCATTAACATCAGGCAAAAAGGCCTTTACCACTCTTCTGTGAGATGGACTAAATCGATGCTGTTGACTTCTTAGTTTGTCAATTTGTCTTCGCTATGTGTGAGCTGGTCAAGCTATTCTCTGGCTACCCTGAGGATTCCACTAATTTTAATTTTTGGCTGTAACGGGCAGTTATTTGTGGAATGTATAGACTATCCATTTTCATGTACTGGAATTTGATATGTTTCACTCCACAGAATGTTGTTGGAATTGGGGTGGTGGCCAGAAGATCTGTAAAACTCTCCGAAGTTATTTGTTTATGAAAACTTGCAGAAATTTGATGCCTCGAAAGTAACATTCCGATTTTTCTACACATACAAGGGTGTTGGTTTTATATTGGAGTTAAAGATATTTATTTGGACACACTGTGTTACGGTAGCCGATTTCCAAATCTTAGTAAGCTACGCAAAATATTGTGCGGCCAACTGCGGTACTAAAGTACCTTCATAGTAAATTTTATCAAAATCAATTCCGTGCTTTTTACGTGTTGCATGTTCAGACAGACAGAGGGCTAGGCAGATGGACATAAATTCAAGAAATTTGATTTTTGTATTCTAAATCGATTAAATGACACTATCAAAATATTCCAAATATATTCCATGGACAGTAATAGATGTTCTGCTGTTTTGTTATATCGTCCCTACCATGTCCAACTATCTTATTTGAAAATCGGTAATTTTCCGAAGAACGCAAAAATCCGTCAATTGTGAACTCAAAATCAGCGCATTCCTAAAAACACAAGTTTTTAAAACTTTCTTCTTAAGTTTTTAATTCTCTATTACTCTACGTCTTCACGAGCCATCGACTTAAACATGACATGAACATGACGCCGGCAGAGCAACTTTAAAAAATTCATTAACTTCTTTGTTGTGGTGAATACGTACGATGTCCATGTTCTGCCTTATCAATGTGTTTTTTGGTAGTGCAATAGAGATGGAATATTTACCAATTTTGTTCTGTCTATTTTCTTTCTATTGAGAATGGTTGTTGACGGCGAATCTCATGGCGAACATTAATGCTCAGACATATGTTCGACCATCGATGTCAGAGCATGGACAAAACATGAACATGAGCCGTCTACATTAGCCATATGCGATGTTCGACATGATGTTCATACCAAGTTCATGGCTAATATAGACCCCCAGTTAGAAATTCAACATTTTGGACCGAGTCGTGACTATCGTACCCAACATATGACCCAGGTAACGAATAAAAAAAAAGTAATTTTTCACATTCGGCAGTTGGACATGATAGGATCGGTTTGCCCGATCAGCCCAATTACCAGCGTTCCCAGCTTTGGATATTTGTCCCCAAATAGGGGATTTTTTTGTGATTGGAGATAAAAATTTTTTAAAAATCCCCAGGGGATTTTTTGGTTAAAAATACTTTTTTAGCTGGGATTTTTTTTTGGGATTTTTAATCTATTTCTTCTGCCCCAAAATCATTCAAGACGCTAGTGACCCAGTGGTGTATGACTTACAAGACCTCATTAAAGTCATGAAAAAGACCTTACGAGTCATAGTGAATCAGTCAAATACATAAATAGCTTCGAATAGCTTTATAGAAAAAAAAAAACTATTTATAAATAGTTCGGTTTTCTTCCCAAACGCTAAAAGTTTTCAATACAAACAACATGTACAACGAAATTCCATTAACTGATTATTCACAAGATTTTAATTCTGAAGTTTTGAAGTTGTTGAAATGATAAACATTGATACATATGCAATTGTTTTATTCTTGTGTGTTTTTTACGTTGCTCTTTTTATATCAGTGGCAAGAAGGAGAAAATGCTTAAGTCATATTTTATAGTTTTGTAGGAGAGTACTTTTAAATGTTCAAGTGGATTTTTATAAATTTATTCCTATTGCACTTAGAGTTGGCAATTCGTTCCTCTATTATTTTAAGTTAGGAATATATGGTTTGAAATTTATTATAAGTTGAATTAAACAATTATTCCATATGAGATTATGAGTTGAACAAAATTAAGCAGCCAGTCAATATGCTATAACTTTCTGAAAAATATTACGACATAAATGACAACTTCAGACCCTGATTCACTATCCTACATGATCGCTCGATTTATTCACAGGAAAATTTTACAAAAGTCTGACCGACTTTAAAAAATCTTTTAAAAATGGCGTTGTAGGTGCCACACTATTATACAAAAATTATGCAAAAATATCTGTTTGTATTGTGCATGGTCCAGAATCCCTGTACTTAAAGGTGTTAGGCAAGGCTGCGTCATGTCCCCATTGTTCTTTAACATTGTTCTTGACAGAGTCATGGGAGAAGCCCTTGTAGAAGAACGAGGAATAGTGTGGGGGTTCGGTAACCGGCTAGAGGATCTAGACTATGCTGACGACATCTGTGAAGCTACTCGGACATGTCAAAAAAACTAGACAGTGTTGTCGAAGCCGCAGCGATGGCAGGACTAAGAATAAATACCGGGAAAACTAAGGTACTGAGAATAAATAGCGATATATCCAGACCATTCAAAATCTACGATAACACCGTAGAGGACGTGGACAAATTTTGCTACCTAGGTAGCATTATAACAAATTCAGGTGGCTCCTCAATGGATATAGAAAACCGCATTAAGTTTGCAAAGCAAGCATTTGGACGATTGACGAACGTTTGGAAATCAACCTCACTGTCAACGAATGTGAAAATCAGAATTTTCAATTCAAACGTCAAGTCAATATTATTGTATGGCTGTGAGACCTGGAACGCCACACCGCGTGACTTCAAGGATGTACAGGTCGTTATTAATAGGTGCTTGCGGAGAATCCTGGGAATATTCTGGCCCAACACAATTTCAAATACTACGCTATGGGCACAAACAAAACAAATACATATTGAGCGTGAAATCAGGAGACATAAATGGAATTGGATTGGACACACACACTACGTAAGCCCACGACGACATAAATCGAACTACAATAGACTGGAATCCACAAGGTAGCCGTCAAAGAGGAAGAACTGCTCACACCTGGCGGAGACAGATCGACAAAGAAGTTGCCAAGACAAGAAAAAGCTGGAGTGAGATTAAGATCACAGCAATGGATAGGTCAAGTTGGAGATCATTTATTGAGGCCATATGCTCCTTATAGGATCGAAGGGAACATATATGTATACATTGTGCATGGTGAAATAAGTATACAAGTGCAACAAATACAACAATGCAACAAAAAAACTAGATAATGCTTGTCAAAAAAATACAATTGCTGGACGTGGCTTATGCACAAAACTACCAGAGCAAAAAATAGTCAGCTGACGTTATGCTGCTACCTGTATACTTATTGCACCATGGTATTGTGTAGACACGTAATCGCATGAAAACTATCATGTTATGAAAATGTTCATAAAATTTTGCCAAATCGCACGACTTGCATTTTTAGTCCACACTACCATACTGTTCTGGCACACATGTCATATTGGGCAGATCGCGCGATTGTGTAGGCTGGTAAATCATGGCCTTTATCCAGAGGTACTTTTAGAGAATACAATGGTTATATTCACCCCTATCGCGAATAACTATTCCCATGAAAAACTCCCAAATTTTCTGATTTTATATCGTGAATGTTTCCCATAACAACGTTTTTGGGATCGAATTCATAAACTTAAAAAATGTGGCATCGCCAATGTTTACTGCCGTGAATAATTTTACAAAATAAGTTCACAACAAGTGTCGATGGGAACGAGAAGGGAACATGTAAGTTGTAATTTGTATTTAATCTAGGACTGTATTAAATTACTTTTTTATTTTATTAAAAGACCAGAAATGTTAATAAATAGCAAATTAATTGTCTGTTGGAGGAGATGTACGCTAGCCAAAGTGCCAGCCATTTTCACTACGGGTGGTACCGCGAACATCTTGCTGCTAGCAGGCAAATTTTTCTCTAACGACTAATCGTGTATGTATCTTCGCTGCAATCTCTTCCAGCACCACAAAACGCAGTTAAACTTTATTAATTTCTTTAAAATGTGTATATTTTCTTTTTACAAGTAAGTACACAAATTATTTATAAATCACTGATAAATAAATCACAATAGAAACTATTACTCCCAAATAATTCACAATAGACACTTTTACTCCCAAAATATTCGCGATACCCGTTTATTGGGAATGGGAATATAGGTTTGCTCCCAAAACAACTCATTCCTATAACATTCGCGATAGGGGTGATTAACTCAAAATTTGCTTATCTCGACTTAAGCACTTATTTCTTATTGCCACAGATATACATATGTACATATATATATGTATGCAGTAGGGTATTCATTCGGTTAACCGTTAATCGGTTAACCGGCTAATTACTACCCGATTAACTGACTGGTTAATTTAAAATTGGCTTTTTTCGATTAACGGTTAAACCGGCTAGTTTCAGTCGATTAACCGATTAACCGATTAACCGACGTAACAAATTTTTTCGTATTTAGTAGTGTTATAACGTACTTTTTGTGTGTTCAATTATTTGTTTCATCTCATATACAAAATGTATATGTTTAGAAATTACTTTTCATACAAACAAATAAGTGTGTTCAGTGATTTTAACTTAAGTAAAACATTAGAATCTTTGGACGTGGCTATAAAAGAATTTAGTAAAGTTTCTGCTACGCTAATTGAACTTGAGGAAATTATGTATTAAGTTTCAGTTTAATAGTTTTATAAAATCTAATAATACTGTTGCCAACGATTAATTAAATATCTAAGGATCAGATATAATGAGAGACGAATTCAATTATTTTATACCTCCACTCAGGAATATGTCCTTCTAGTGTTTTAAAATACATTACGAAAACGGAAACTAAGGAATTCAGAAATAAACTTTTTTCGCTGAGCTCTGCCAGCATGAATTAGTAATACAAGAAATGTTTTAACAGACTTAACCGAAACAATTAGAAGTGTTGAGAATTTGAAATAAAATTAAAACAGAGCTCTAATGGCATAATGGAAAATTTTATAATAAGTTCAGAGAAATCCAGGAAAAGGACTGAGAAACTAGATGTTCTGTATTGTGGATTGCTTTGATGAGAAATTATTTTTCTGAAAGATATCCTTAAACTATTGAAATAACTGATAGAATGATCTCACAAACTTGTTAATTTTTTAATGAATACATATTTATGATTTTTTTTTTTTGCTTGATTAAGGCTCAATTTAGATGATGAATTTTTATGCATGAATTTTTTCAATTTATCTTTGAAAACATCTTCTAAAAACCTCTTGCATTTATACGATGAATTTTATTTTCATGCTTTTTTATAAATTTCTCTCAAAATTTGCTTTATTTACTCATTCATAACAACAAAAATCATAACACAATCACATAAGAGAGAGAAAATGGGAGAAAACACAAATCGAGCTAAAGAAGAATGTAAAAAAATGCATGGAAAACAGAAATCGTGCCGTTTTTTATGCCCCGTTTTCTTCTCTACCCCGCTCGTCCACCAAAAAAAAAAATGCATGAATTTTATGCATGCATTTAATGCATGGTCTAAATTGAGCCTAAGTTCAAGAATTGCTATGTTTGTTATATTATTGATTATTTTTTTTACTAATAAATTCAAAATAATAGATAATTTATGCAATTTTATTTGCTAAAATTACTTGATTTATGAAAAAACTTCATTAATCGGTTAACCGGTTAATACCGCAATTAACCGATTAAGCCAAAACCGTGATTAATTAATCGAGCGACTAACCGGTTAAAGTAGAAACCCGATTAAATGAATACCCTAGTATTTAGAACTCAAAGTATGTGCAAATAAAATTAATTTTAAAAAATATTCAATATAAATGGATTTAATTAAAGAAATAAATATAGGCATACTTTTCCTTTGAAATAATATGATTTTATTTTTAAAATACTGTGAGGATTTTTGGGGATGAGAAAATAGCTATTTTGTATGGTATGAAAAAACTGGGAACCCTGCCAATTACGGTTGTTGTAGACATGACGAAATCCATTCAATGTGGCAACGTTTGCTTTATGTTTCATATTGGGGCCGTTTCGACTACGACTATGACGACCGTAATAAGGGCCAATGTTGCCGTTTTTTTTAATTCCTTTTTTGCTTGCACAAGCGCATTAGTTAGCAATATTTATTGCGGTAGTTTCCAAACTGCATATAAAAAATACAACCTAAAATAAATAATTTAAGTTTTACTATGTAATTTGCCAATTGCCTGCAATAAAAATTGCAAAGTGGAGATGTAGGGTAAGAAATTTGAAATTTAGAACAAAGTTTCAAAGATTAAAAACTAACACCTTTTTGAATGCATTTCATAATAGAATTTTATTAATTATGTTTTTTATTTCTTCTTGTATTTTCAGGCCATTGCTGGTATTGGTCCCACTATTATCAGTATCGTTGTCTTGTTTATTTTCTGTCAAACGTGGGGTTTGGTTGTTTACCCGAACTTGACCACTTTCCCCGATTGGGCTCGACCCGTAGCATTAAATGCTACGCTCTAGATACTGCTGCATAACACACGCGGCTAAGATCATACACTAGTTTATAAGTTTCAAGAATTTCTTTATTTCTTCTCGTTTCATATATGATCCTTCTTTGATTCATTTGACAGCAGCCAATATATATTAGTTGACTCTTTTTATAGGTAATTTTTCTAATATTATTTTAAACTTATTTTTAATTTTTTTAATATTTAACTATTTTAAGGAAAAAATAAGGAAATAAATATAAACTAATCTTAAGAGTTCTGTCTTGTAGTGAAAGAAAAAAAAGAAGAAAAATGTAAGTTTATTAACTCGTTACTTTACTTCTCAGAAGGTGTACCTAAGTTTTAGAAAAATACATAAAAAGGACAAATAATCCTAATAAAAGAAATACAAAACACTATTATGTATATATATTTTAAGGGCTATGAAATATGTAGGCTGGATGCTTTATTTTCATTTCTTAGGCCCAAATTCACAGACATTAATTAACTAGTGACAATAGTTTAGCCAATGATATTTTATTCACACTTCTTTGTTTACCATTAGTTAAACCGTCAAATGACATTGGTTAACAATTAGTTAGATGCTTTGGAACATGGAGTAATAAGTATACAGGTGGCAGCGTAACGTCAGCTGATTATTTTTTTCTCTGGTAGTTTTGTCCATAAGCTACGTCCAGCACCAAGGCGAATTCATACTAGGTGGCCGCAAGAGCCCAGCTGTTTACGTAAATGTTTACACATTTGGCCTGTCAGCAGTGTTAATGTATCATCTATTTTGACAGCCCAAATGTAAATTCTCCACGACGAATTCTCTTACGACTGCCTGTTGTTGATCTACCTTGGTCCAGCACATGTATTTTTTTGACAAGCATTATCTACATAGCTGCCAGATATGACGATTTTTTACGATATGGCAAAAAACGATATGACATACTGTGTTGTCATATCGTAAGTTTTTTACGATATGACAACACTGAGGAAGCCATTCACACACAGTGTATGGCTTTCTCAGTGTTGTCATATCGTAAGAAACTTACGATATGACAACACAGTATGTCATATCGTTTTTGCCATATCGTAAAAAATCGTCATTTCTGGTAGCTATGATTATCTAGTTTTTTTGTATTTGTTTACCCTGTATACTTATTACACCATACTTTGGAAATTATTATATGCATGTAGGCATAATTTTAGAAGCGAAAAATAATATTTGCTCCATTAGCTTTGTATGTTTTAAAATGTTTAAATTGCCGCCTTAAGATGTGAAATATTCTGTATTTCTTTATTTTTGCTTGTTTATTGATATTTGAATAGGGCTACCATTCTTTATCCATATTAAAATAATTAGCTAAATTAAACACTGTGAATAGAGATGCCAATCAGGACTGGTTTTTGAAAATCCCGGGTTTCGGGATTTAGAAATATAGTCCCGAAACCCGAACCGGGACTTTCTGGATTTCTTAATCCTGAAAAATATAATTTAGAAATGAGTGTTTTAATTTAAAAAGTTTTATTTAAAAAGTAGGTTTTTGACTTTTTAATTTAACAATTTCGTGTCTATCGGGCCTGTTCTGTAAATCACGAGATGCCAAATCACGGTGATTTCAAAAAATTAAAAAAGGCAAAATTATTGCTTTCGTAAATTGAACGATTTATAGCGTTGAAAGTTCGAATGAAATGTTCTGTTGTAAATGACAAAAACTTAAAATACAATAAAAATCCGCTATTAACAGTTTACTTTTGAAATCACCGTGATTCTTAGAACATCCCGGTATATCTGTTTTTAACCTCAAATTCGGCCTTTTCCAAATCAAATTCAGGCTTTAATAAAACAAATCTAGAATTTTTCAAATCAAATTCAGTATCTTACAAATCTAATTCAAAAATTTTCAAACTCAATTCAGAATTTTAAAAATCACAATCAGCCCTTTTCAAATGAATTTGGTTTAAAAAAAAGCTGATTTTGATTTTGAAAATGCCTAATTTGGTTTCAAAAATGATAAATTTTCTTTGTAAAATACTGAATTTGATTTGGAAAGTTCTGAATTTGTTTTTTAAAATCCTGAATTTGATTTGGAAGAGGCCAAAATCGAACTTAAAAACGTATATAATTTGCGAAACCTTTCGTCGTTTAAATTTCTGGCAAACGGTGCATTTTTTACCCCAGCCGACATTTTCTACCCGGAACTCAAAAATAAAAAATCCCGGTATTGTGGATTTGTAAAATCCCGAAAATCTCGGGATTTTAGGGTTCGGGATTCCCCGTTTGGCATCTCTAGCTGTGAATATGAAGTTTTAGTTAAACAATAATTATCATTTTAGTTTGCTAATAATTAACTAATAACTGTAAGCTTGGGCCTTATAATTCTAAAACTATACATAAGATTTTTTCATGTGTTTTTCTTTTATTAAGTTTTATGTGGCAAACCTAAAAATTTTTTTAATTTTAGATACGCCTTTTGTAAATTAAAGTAACGAACTGTATGTGTAGTTTTAAATTTTGAACAAAATTTATTTTTTTATATAAATTTTATTATAGAACAAAAATCTAAGTAAAGATAAATGTTTTAGCTGTTTAACTTAAAGCATTCATACCTGTTGTAGTGAATTTGTGCAATAGTTGCAAAAGTGCACGTTAAAGTGACAAAAGGTGGACTTAACATTTTAGCATTCGCCTTTTACATGAGTAATTGGAAAACAAAAAATCTACATAATTTATTAGAATGAATATTTCATGTTTTTATTATCTATCATTTGTCTAATTAATACTGTTGAGATACAAGTACATACTTATGTACATACATATCTACATACTATATAAATGTACATATAAACATATTTATAATAAATATTTGTGACTTGATGCATTTCTGTTCTAATATATATTTATTTTCTTTTTGATACAAATATATACAAAAACAACACACACAAATAAAATTTAAACAACTGAAAAATGAACCAACAAAATAACTCAGAAATATTTAAATAATGTACTTTAAAATAATTAAAATGCAAATACTATACACATACAATACAACACAAAAAGTATAGACCTACATACATAAATGGAATTCACAAGGTATACTAACTGTTCTATCGGTTGTATGTGCTAAGTTTTTTTTGTTTAACTCATAAAATAGTTTGTGGTATTTTTCAGCACAAAATTATGTGAATAAATAGATGTAGCAATTAAAAAAAAAAGTTAGCACATACAACCGATACTAAGTTAAAGCCACTTTGTGAATTCCTTTATACTTACTTACATGCATAATATTTATATGTATACTTATGTATATTTTTACAAAAACTTATGTACTTTAATATGTTAAAATACGAATAAAAATTTAAAAAAAATAAAATTAAACTTCCTATTTCTTTTAAATTAGTTTCAGTATATCGTCACCTAAAACCAAATAAGCCGAAATACAATTTTTTAGTTTTTCACATGAAAAGCCAAAAATATTAAAAGAGCTCACAAGCAGGGCTGTCAGATTTTGTCCGACCTATTTCACCAAACTTATTTTAAAAATAGCCAAAAGTCGCCAAAATCAATTTTATGCAGTTTTTCTTAATATATATTTAATAATAAGTCTGTTTTTATATAAAATTTTTTTTAATATCAATTTTTATAAAATAATCGTATAAAAATTTTGCATAAAAACGCCAAAAGTAGAAATAAAATTACCTAAAATTATTTCTTGTAAATTTTTCTCATCCCAATTCAAAAGCCATTAATGACTATAATTAATATAAGAAAAGTCATCAAAATCACATTGTTTTAATTTCTTGCAGACGAGTTTTGGTGGGATTTATTTTTGAAAATACTCCTTCAAAAAATTAATTTTCCTGAATTACAAAAATGTTTAAGTTCAATTTTGTTTAAAAAAAATAGCCATAAAAATCGGTAACAAGTTTATTTATCGCCCGAAAAATCGCCATGTCGCCAAATCAAAAATTTGGACGCCAAAAAGTTGAAAAATTGCCACGTTTGGCGATAAATCGCCATATCTGACAGCCCTGCTCACAAGGGCTAATTGTGTCACAGTAGGACCGATAATAAAAGTAATGGTAGCATCAGGGTTCCAAGATTTTTTCGAGTCACATCCCCAATTTGAAAATTTTAATCCCCGAAATTCCCCAAAAATCCCCACTAAAAATAATACTATTTCAATTTTTTTTTATTTATTTATAAAGAACAAACACAACCCGCGAAGCGATCAGCTTATCTGCGGAAAAACACCAAGGGCTTATGGCGGGTATCGAACCCACGATCTCTGGACTGACAGGGTAACGTCGCTACCCTCAGCCACAGGAGCACCCTAAATCAAATCATTTAAGTATTAACTTATGAATACTTTATTGGACTGTAGTTCATTTCAAATGTACATACCGGTAGTCATACGTTGACAACTCGTAACTGATTTTTTCTTATTTTTCCCAAAACGCAGAAAACGTTATATAAATTTTTAAAAACTTTCCTATTAGTTAGGAAGATCTATAAAATAATTTTCAGTTATCTTATTTCATTTCTATTCTATTTATTCGCTTTAAACCTATTTATAACGAAATTTCTTCAACTGAAAAGTTGTAACAATCAGTTACGTGTTGTCGACGTATGACCATCGATATGCTGTATATTTGTGTGTGTATTTCTAACATCCCACCAAACCAAAGGTTTCGACTCTTTCTGAAGACAGACTTGTCGTAACGAATTCGTTACGGCATTTCGGTAATTTGTCCCAAAGCAGACTTTTCGTAACGTATTCGTTAAGATGTTTCGGTAGTTTGTCGGAAAAAATTTCTTTCGTTCCCACAAGTAGTTTCGAATTTGACCGACTTCGTACCTACATACTCGTATCTTTACGAAGTCGTGTCAACCATTTCATACAAAAATTGTTACGATTTCGTTAAGATATCTGTTCCGAAATCAGAAGGTTTTGCCGATCAGTCGTTACAAATTCCTTACGACATCGGAACATTTGGTTTGGCGAGATATTAGTTAAAGTGATTAATAAAATCAAAAGTTCGGAGTCCAAATCTGCTTTAAAGTTTAACAGTTTCACCATTTCTGAAGTGTCACAACAAATTCCATTATTTTTAAAATGTATATTAATAGGAAGATCTTGTAAAAAAAATCGTTTCTAAACGTTTACAAATTTGTATGAAAAATTATTTCAATGCGCTTCAAAACAAAATGTTTCCATACAAAATTTCAAAACGAAAAAAAAATTTTGTATTTACAAAATCTAGCTCTAAGTCTCAACAGAGATTCGAGCAATTAGTACTGCATTTTGTTTCTAGTTTTTGCTTTTCTTGAAACGCAATTGGAATATGTATTGAAATTACAATAATCCAAGAAATAAATAAAAAAATATATAAAGCAAAATAAAAATCCCCTAAAAATATTCTATAATCCCCAAAGCGCAAAAATGATACCCAATGAATTCCCCAATCCCCAAACTAATTTTTTTTATCCACATTTTGAAAAGAAAATCTCCGATTTGGGGATAAATCCCCTAATCTGACAACACTGGGTAAGCATATATGTGTATGACTTCTAAATTACTTATTCGTTTAATATACATGATGTAATAGTCCGGGTAGTAGGGTATTCATTTTAATCGACTTTTCGATTGTTCGATTAATCAATTAATCGAAATTGAGGTTTTTAAATTACTCGAGCAATCGAGTAAAACTTTTATTTCGTTCGAGTTATTCGGAAAATGTTTGAACTTAATCGGTTTTTTGTACATTTTTGTGGACAAAAATAAAACAAAAAAGTTTTTTCGCCTTTTTATATATTTTAATAATAAAAACAAAAGAAAACACAACATTTCTACATAAATAGGATCATAAACTGATCCTTTAAAATAGTTTATTTTTCACTATTCAAATGTCGTGCTTTGAGAAAGTTTTGCGCCAGGAAATATTTAATACCATTCCGCGCTGTCCTGTATTCAATGCAGAATAAAAATTGTTGTTATAAATATAAATACGGTTACACTTAGGAAATATTTCCCAAAAAAAACGTAACCACTACTTTTGCTCAGAGCTAGTTTGATTTAACTTGTTTTTTATATCACAAAAGAATTTATGCTGCAAAAAACTATTTTTATATTATTTCTAATAAATGCGAACCTATATTTAAAAATATATTGTAATTAAAGGAAATACAATTTTAACTTGTCTGTGGGTTACGTTTTTTTCGGCAAATATTTGCCAAGTGTGACCGTACCTTAAGGCTTTTATAATTCCGAACATTACATTCGATATTTTACGAAACATATAGTTAACAAGTTGCTCTCGAAATATCTTCTTTATTTCAAATAATTTTTGTTTGATGTTTATACTTTCGAATTTTTTTAAAAGACATTTGAAGTTGGTTTCTTTCTTCCTATTATTGTTACTACATTATTTACTTAATTTTTTGATCATGCGGACTATTAGTATGAAATAACGGTCGAATTGGATGGCAAATTTCATATAAATTAAAAATTTTCCACTTTTTATTAAGAAATCTACAAAAACTCATTAAAAAAAAAGAAAATTTACATAAAATTTTTTAATCGATTTATTCGATTAATCGACCTAAATTACTCGAATAAATTTTTACTCGAAATTCAAATTTTTTCTTTAATCGAACATTATTTGACTTTAATTATTCGACTAATCGAGCAAACATTATTCGAGTGAATACCCTACCGGGTAGCCATAGGTGTACATGACCAAGTTCCTCCCGAACGATAACAATATACAACAAGAAAATTCTGGGGAGTACAACTATATTTTTTGATGTGTTATAATCCCCTTAACTGCAAAAACAGTAGAAATTTTAAATTCTATGAATAAATTTATTTATTTATATTATTTTATTTTATTTTTTTGTTTTTTGATTTTATCATAACTTACCCTACGTCTATACCTGATATATTTTTATCATGACAAATGTCAAATTCCATATATGAAAAACAGCTAACATAAAATAAATTATTTTTCAATATAAAGTTTGACTTTTGTTATGATAAAAATATATCAGCTATAGTCATAGGGTTATGACAAATTTTATTACAAAGGCCACTAAAAAACTTTACCTTTAAGTCGTTTCAGAATTATTCAGAGCGCAATTATAAAAAAAATCTAAAATTGCAAAATGATACCAATTTTATTCACTCGCCACATATACCACAAATAAAATAAGCTTTATTTCACGAGAATCGATGGATAAATATTGATTTTATTCACAATAAAGTGAAATTACCCGATTTTGGCAAAGAAAAAAAATCGAGTTTTGGAGACGTTGCTCCACCGATTTTATCATAACTTGGAAAAAGGTTATCCAATTTTCTTGCAAAAAAAAAATAAAAAACTTGAAACCAAATTGCCTTTAAGCCATTCTATCATTACTTTTTTATATACTAATGCCTTAATTCACAAAAAATTGTTTGATTAACAAGAGACATATTAAACAAATTTTTGTATGAAAATTTGTTTTATTAGTCTGTTATAAGTCAAAAAAAATTTTTTGTGAATTAAGGCATAAATGGTAGCGGAATTATTAAGACCTGCGCAATGATGAAAAACCTATTTTTTTATGCAAAATTTGAGAATTTTTATTATAAAAAAATTTATAAAAAATCGAAAAGGGCAAAAACTTAGCAATTTTACTAACGGATCATGAAGCCACATACATTACAAATAAAATAAGCTTTATTTCATGAAAATCGATGGATAAATGTTGATTTTATTCATAATAAAGTGAAATAACATGATTTTTGCTGAAATTGTGAATATTTACACTGTACAACAAAATCAACTTTTTTGTCAAATAACAAGGTTTGTAACAAACAATTGTGGTAGAAGTCACCAAAAAAATATATACGTGTATCGGCGTTTTGAAAGTTTACATCTGGGGCTTATTTTTTTTTTGGGGGGGGGGGAGTTACATTTTCCCCCCTTTTGCATATAGTTATAAATATCAATAGGGGTGATATAGGTTATAATTATCAATTTCTAATTATTATTATATAATTTAATAAATATTTTAAATTATTTATTATATTTAATTTGTATAATAATATAATTTATTTTATGATTATATATATATTAGGGATGTAACGAATACCGATACCGATACCGATATATCGGCGATATTTCAGATTTTCCGATACATCGGTATCGGCGATATTTTACTGTCGATACGACGATACTTTTAAACAATTTTTCAGAGTTTTTTTCTGACAAATTATTTATTTTTTGTTAATTTTACCATGAACTAAACTCATTTCGTTATTTTTTAAATCTTACTAATATCAATTTTAAAAATTAATGATATTTTATACTATTATTTTGTAAAAAAATTAGTTATTTTTTTGTTGTTAATTTTACCATGAATTTAAATTCAATTCGTTGTTTCTTAAATCTTATTCCAGCAAAAAAAGATACTCCAAAGAAGTCATGAAAATGTAGAATTCGCGATCCGGAAGTATTGCAAATTTGGATCATTTCTAATTAGTTTTACATATCCTTGCCATTGCAAGAAGTTCTGTTTTTGGATTACCGAATCACCGAATTGGCAGCGATGCTCGGACAAATTTCTTTTTCGGTGTTCTATAATGATTTTTCGTCAAGAAAAAAGGATAACAAATTACACATTTTCACAATTTTTTTAATGCGAGTATGGCGAGAATTTTTTAAAATTATAAAGGAATTAAAATTTGTTTCTTGCTTTTCTACTAATTACACTATGCGACAAATAAAGACTTGGAAAAACACAAGAACTGGACAGTACAGGTTCGATTGTCCTACAATGGGGTAGTAAAACCCCTTACTCAGTTTGGTGAATTTAGTGACCAATTTTCTTTTATGGACCTCCAAATTTTCTGAAAATCAGTGGGGCCTCAAAAAACGGTGTCATCAGTATTTGGCCAACAGCTAATTCAAACTTTATAATACCGCTTAACTATATATGACAATAATGTAGCTAAGAGTCTGTTTAACAGATTTTTTTTTTTAACATTTCATGGCAAAAATTTTTTTTCGTCAACTTTTTGTTGACAAAATTAAGGAAAAAAATGTTTTTTCACTTTTTTCAGAATAGCTTACAGGGACTTGTAATTTTTAACTAACAATATTTGGCAAACTTATAGTTACCGTAGAGCTGAACAACTTTTGTGAACATATCAATACAATCTATACGTATCTAGGCACTCTAATAGCTCACACAGACCACTTTTTACCTTAAAAATTGTAGTTTTTCACTATTTTTTTATGCTAAAAAATATTTTTTTTTGAAAATAGTATATTCAAGTGCATACTTCTTTGTTGTGTTTCACTAACATTTTGTGCCCAGAAAAATAATATGTTCCCGTACTTTTTTTGAAAAAAAAAATTAAAAAAGTAGGGACTTGTAGGGACTCCAAATTTTTCATTACCATTATTTGGCAAAACAACAACAAACAATAAAAAATAGTAAATACTAAAATCAGCAACATAAGAAGTGGAACAATAACAAAGAAAGCAAAAAAATGCAATAAAAATATAGCCTAGCTCGTAAAAAACGAAAACTTTTAAGGTAGAAATTAGTTTTTCTGTGCTGTTTAGGATGCCCAGATACATTCAGATTGTATTGACATGTTGACAAAAGTTGTTCAGCTTTACCGTAGCTACAACTTTGCCAAATATTGTTAATAAAAAATTACGAGTCCCTGTAAGTTATTCTGGAAAAAGTGAAAAAAAAATTTTTTTCCCTTAATTTTTCAATAAAGGTGCACGAAAAAATAATTTTAATAAAATCTGTTAAGCGAACTCTTAGCTACATTATTTCCATATATAGTTAAGCGGTATCACCGAGTTTGACTTTTCTGTTGGCCAAAAGTTGATGACACCTTTTTTTGAGGGCCCGCTGATTTTCCAAAACTTTGGAGGTCCATAAAACGAAATTGGTCACCGAATTCGCCAAGCTAAGTATAAGGTTTTACTACCCCGTGGTAGTACAATCGAATCTATACTGTCAAGTCCGTGTGTTTTTGGACTGTTGTACTGTATTTTCTGCGTATTTTTTTAATATAGATTTTTTTGAAGCAATTTTAAATATTAATCTCTTATACTGTAATTTTGTATAATAAAAAAATTGCACTTGAGTTTTGTTAATCTAACCTTGAACTCAATTTCAATATTCGTATCGGTATCGGAATCGGTATCGGCGATATTTATTTTTAAGTATCGGTATCGGATCGGCAAAACGGCGTATCGTTACATCCCTAATATATATATATATATATATATATATATATATATATATATATATATATATATATATATATATATATATATATATATATATATATATATATATATATATATATATATATATATATATATATATATATATATATATATATATATATATATATATATATATATATATATATATATATATATATATATATATATATATATATATATTAATTTTTATAATAATAATAATTTTTATTATTTATTAATATTTAATTATATTAAAATTTGAATTTATTTTGAATTATTATATTAATAGTATTATTTTTTACTAATTTTATTTATTTATTTTATATTGAATTATTTTTTAAAAATTTATTTTAATGTTTAAAATTTGTATAAATATCAATAGGGGTGATATATAGGTTATAATTACCAATTTCTAATTATTATTATATAATTAATAAATATTTTAAATTATTTATTAATATTTAATTATATAATAATATAATTTATTTTAAGATTATATATATATATATATATATATATATATATATATATATATATATATATATATATATATATATATATATATATATATATATATATATATATATATATATATATATATATATATATATATATATATATATATATATATATATATATATATATATATATATATATATATATATATATATATATATATATATATATATATATATATATATATATATATATATATATATATATATATATATATATATATATATATATATATATATATATATATATATATATATATATATATATATATATATATATATATATATATATATATATATATATATATATATATATATATATATATATATATATATATATATATATATATATATATATATATATATATATATATATATATATATATATATATATATATATATATATATATATATATATATATATATATATATATATATATATATATATATATATATATATATATATATATATATATATATATATATATATATATATATATATATATATATATATATATATATATATATATATATATATATATATATAAATAAATTTTTATAATAATAATAATTTTTATTATTTATTAATATTTAATTATATTAAATTTTGAATTTATTTTTAATTATTATATTATAGAATTGATTTTTATTAATTTTATTTATTTATTTTATATTTAATTATTTTTAAAATTTTTAAAAATTTCTTTAATATTTTTAAAAATTTCTTATATCAATATGTTTTATTAGATATGATTATTAATTTTTTAATTGTTATTATAATTTAATAAATACTTTAAATTATTATAGTATTTAATTTTATATAATAATATTTATTTTAAAACTATTAAATATATATATACATATATATATATATATAATAGTTTTAGTAGTTTATGAAGAAAAAATAATAATAATAATAGTTTAATAGTATTGTGAAAAAAAATTGAAATATTTGAAAAATTTTTATTTTAAAAGAAAATTTAATTTATTGTACCTTGTGTATCAGGGTTTATTAATTAAAAATTATTTAATATCATTTTCTCGATTTTAAAAGAGTTAATATATTATAAAAGTTAATGTAATAAAATTATTTTTAATAATATATTAGAAATGAAATGTTATTCGTTTTTAAAGGTATCTAGTTCTTTAAGAAATAAATTTAATTTATAAATTTTATATTATTTAATTAAATATATTAATTAAATAAATATCTAATTTAAATATTTTATGGGATAAGCTATAAAATAAATTTTTTAAAATTAAGTAATTAATTAATAAATATAAGCTTAGAAATAGTTATTATTAATAAAATTGTTATAATTTATTTAATTATAATTACTATTTATTTTAATTTTAAATTTTTATTAAAGTATTTATTTTAATATGATAAATTAATTAATAATGATAAAATTAGTATATATATATATATATTTATATTTATAAATAAATTAATTTGAAAAGTTTTTTTAAAGAATTTGGCAAAATAATATTCGCCTGTTTAACAAAAACATTTCTTTTTGTATTTTTAAAAAGTCTGACCTGCCCACTAAATTTTAAATGGCCGCAGTATTTTAACTGTGCAAAGGTAGCATAATCATTAGTCTTTTAATTGGAGGCTAGTATGAATGGTTGGACGAGATATTAACTGTTTCAAAAATATTTATAATAGAATTTTATTTTTTAGTTAAAAAGCTAAAATTTTTTTAAAAGACGAGAAGACCCTATAAATCTTTATATTTTTATATATTATATTTTTATTGATTTTTTTTTTAATATAATAATTAAAATTATTTTATTGGGGTGATATTAAAATTTAATAAACTTTTAATATATTTTTCATTAATATCTGAATATATGATCCGTTATTATCGATTAAAAATTTAAGTTACTTTAGGGATAACAGCGTAATTTTTTTGGAGAGTTCTTATTGATAAAAAAAGATTGCGACCTCGATGTTGGATTAAGATATAATTTTAGGTGTAGTTGCTTAAATTTTGAGTCTGTTCGACTTTTAAATTCTTACATGATCTGAATTCAAACCGGTGTAAGCCAGGTTGGTTTCTATCTTTAAAATTATAAAATATTTCAGTACGAAAGGACCTAGTATTTAATAAATAATTATTTTTAATTTGAATATAATTAATATAACTATTTTGGCAGATTAGTGCAATAAATTTAGAATTTATATATATAATTTATATTATAAATAGTACTTGTTTTTAATTGAGAATTTATTATTAATTGTTAGAGTATTATTATTATTAATTATTTTTGTATTAGTAAGAGTAGCTTTTTTAACTTTATTAGAACGTAAAGTATTAGGTTACATTCAAATTCGAAAGGGGCCTAATAAAGTTGGTGTTATAGGAATTCCTCAACCTTTTTGTGATGCGATTAAATTATTTAGTAAAGAACAAACTTATCCTTTAATATCAAATTATATTTCTTATTATTTTTCTCTTATTTTTTCATTATTTTTATCTTTATTAGTTTGACTTTGTATACCTATATTTGTTAAATTATTTTCTTTTAATTTAGGGTTATTATTTTTTCTTTGTTGTACAAGATTAGGAGTTTATACAGTTATAATTGCTGGTTGATCTTCCAATTCTAATTATGCATTATTAGGAGGGTTACGTGCTGTAGCTCAAACTATTTCTTATGAATTTAGATTAGCTTTGGTTTTATTGAGTTTTATTTTTTTAATTGGTGGTTATAATATATTATTATTTTATAAATATCAAGTATTTATTTGGTTTTTATTTATTATGTTTCCTATATCTTTAGTTTGATTTAGAATTTCTTTAGCTGAAACTAATCGCACACCGTTTGATTTTGCTGAAGGTGAATCTGAATTAGTTTCAGGATTTAATGTTGAATATAGAAGAGGGGGGTTTGCGTTAATTTTTTTGGCTGAATATTCTAGTATTTTATTTATAAGAATATTATTTAGTGTAATGTTTTTAGGTAGAGATATTTTATATTTTTTATTTTATATTAAATTAATATTTTTGTCTTTTATGTTTATTTGAGTTCGAGGCACATTACCTCGATTTCGTTATGATAAATTAATATATTTAGCTTGAAAAAGTTTTTTACCTTTTTCATTAAATTTTTTATTATTTTTTGTTGGGTTTAAAATTTTTTTAATTTATTTAATTTAGTTAATTTATTTTAGTAAAGTTAATAGAAGATTTAGTTTCTATTTTATGTTTTCAAAACATATGCTTATTCAAGCTCATTAACTAATTTAGTAATTTATCTCATCATTTAATAATTATTGGATTAAAGATAAAATATGAAAAATAAATTACAGTTAAAATTTGACTAATTAAAATGTAAGGTGTTTCAACTGGTCGTGCTCCAATTCATGTTAATAATAATACTGTAATTAATATTATTCAGAATAAAAATTGATTAATTGGGTAGAATTGAATTCCTCGAAATTTTCTTAAATGGTAAAATGGGAGAATTCCTAAAATTGCAATTGATAATACTAAGGCGATAACTTCTCCTAATTTATTAGGGATTGATCGTAAAATTGCATAAGCAAATAAAAAATATCATTCTGGTTGAATATGAATTGGAGTAACTAATGGATTAGCAGGAATAAAATTATCAGGATCACCTAATAAATAAGGGTTAGTAATTAGTAGAATTATAAGAAATATTGTTATTAAAATGAATCCAACAATATCTTTGTAAGTGAAATATGGGTGAAATGGAATTTTCTTTGTAAGTGAAATATGGGTGAAATGGAATTTTATCAATATTTGAATTTAACCCTATTGGATTATTTGATCCTGTTTCATGTAAAAATAAAATATGGATAAGTGTAGTTGCTAGAACAATAAATGGTAAAATAAAATGAAATGTAAAAAATCGAGTTAGTGTGGCATTATCTACAGCAAATCCTCCTCACACTCATTGAACTAACTCAATCCCTAAAAATGGAATAGCTGAAAGTAAATTAGTAATAACTGTTGCTCCTCAAAAAGATATTTGTCCTCATGGTAAAACATATCCTATAAATGCTGTTCCTATCACTAAAAATAAAATAATTACTCCCACTAATCATGTTGGAGTAAATAAATATGATCTATAATATATACCTCGACCTACATGTAGATAAATACAAATGAAAAAGAATGATGCACCGTTAGCATGTATAGTTCGTAATAATCAACCATAATTTACATCTCGGCAAATATGATTAATTCTATTAAATGCTAAATTAATATCTGCTGTGTAATGTATAGCTAAAAATAATCCTGTTAAAATTTGAATTATTAAACATAAAAATAATAATGAACCAAAATTTCATCAAGTAGAAATATTAATAGGAGCTGGTAAATCTACTAAGGCTCTATTAATAATTTGTATAATTGGATGTTTAATTCGTAAGGGTTTATTCTAGGGATGTAACGATACGCCGTTTTGCCGATCCGATACCGATACCGATATTTAAAAATAAATATCGCCGATACCGATTCCGATACCGATACGAATATTGAAATTGAGTTCAAGTTTATATTAACAAAACTCAAGTGCAACTATTTTATTATACAAAATTACAGTGTAAGAGAGTATTAATATTTAAAATTGATATTAACCCAGTATAAAAAATTGGAAGTATTTTTAAGGAGCTACATTTTCTTTGCTTCCAAAAAATCTATATTAAAAATATGCAGATAACACAGTGCAACAGTCAAAAAACACACGGACTTGACAGTATAGATTCGATTGTACTACCACGGGGTAGTAAAACCTTATACTTAGCTTGGCGAATTTGGTGACCAATTTCGTTTTATGGACCTCCAAAGTTGTGGAAAATCAGCGGGCCCTCAAAAAAAGGTGTCATCAACTTTTGGCCTACAGAAAATTCAAACTTGGTGATACCGCTTAACTATATATAGCAAAAATGTAGCTAAGAGTTCGCTAAACAGATTTTATTACCATTTTATGCCAAAAAATTATTTTTTCGTGCACTTTTTTTTTTAAATTAAGGAAAAAAAATGTTTTCACTTTTTCCAGAATAACTTACAGGGACTCGTAATTTTTTATTAACAATATTTGGCAAAGTTGTAGCTACGGTAAAGCTGAACAACTTTTGTGGACATGTCAATACAACCTGAATGTATCTGGGCACCATAAACAGCCCAGAAAAACTACCTTAAAAGTTTTCGTTTTTTACGAGTTATGCTATATTTTTATTGCATTTCTTGCTTTCTTTGTTATTGTTCCACTTCTTATGTTGCTGATTTTAGTATTTACTATTTTTTATTGTTTGTTGTTGTTTTGCCAAATAATGGTAATGAAAAATTTGGAGTCCCTATAAGTTATACTGAAAAAAGTGAATAAAATATTTATTTTTTTTTTCAAAAAAAGTACAGGAATATAAAATAATATGGGCACAAAATGTTAGTGAAACACAACAGAGAAGTATGCACTTGAATATACTATTTTCAAAAAAAAATATTTTTGTAGCATATAAAAATAGTGAAAAACTACAATTTTTAAGGTAAAAGGTGGTCTGTGTGAGCTATTAGTACCTAGATACATGTAGATTGTATTGATATGTTCACAAAAGTTGTTCAGTTCTATCGTAACTATAAGTTTGCCAAATATTGTTAGTTAAAAATTACAAGTCCCTGTAAGTTATTCTGAAAAAAGTGAAAAAACAATTTTTTCCTTAATTTTGTCAACAAAAACTTCACGAAAAAAAATTTTTGCCATGAAATTTTAAAAAAATCTGTTAAACAGACTCTTAGCTACATTATTGCTATATATAGTTAAGCAGTATTATAAAGTTTGAATTAGCTGTTGGCCAAATACTGATGACACCGTTTTTTGAGGCCCCACTGATTTTCAGAAACTTTGGAGGTCCATAAAAAAAATTGGTTACCAAATTCGCCAAGCTGAGTAAAGGGTTTTACTACGCCATTGTAGGAAAATCGAACCTGTACTGTCCAGTTCTTGTGTTTTTCCAAAAGTCTTTATTTGTCGCACAGTGTAATTAGTAGAAAAGCAAGAAAAAAATTTAATTCCTTTATAATTTAAAAAAAATACTCGCCATACTCGCATAAAAAAATTGTGAAAATGGATAATTTTTCATATTTTTTCTTGAGGACAAATCATTATAGAACACCGAAAAAGAAATTTGTCCGAGAATCGCTTCCAATTCGGTGATTGGTAATCGAAAAACAGAACTTCTTGCAATGGCAAGGATATGTAAAACTAATTAGAAATGATCCAAATTTGCAATACTTCCGGATCGCGAATTCTAAATTTTCATGACATTTTTTTTGCTGGAATATGATTTAAAAAACAACGAATTGAATTTCAATTCATAGTAAAATTAACAAAAAATAATTTTTTTACAAAATAATAGTATAAAATATTATTAATTTTTAAAATTGATATTATTAAGATTTAAAAAATAACGAAATGAGTTTAGTTCATGGTAAAATTAACCAAAAAATAAATAATTTGTCAGAAAAAAACTTTTAAAAGTATCGTCGTATCGACAGTAAAATATCGCCGATACCGATGTATCGGAAAATCTGAAGTATCGCCGATATATCGGTATCGGTATCGGTATTCGTTACATCCCTAGTTTATTCATTAGTTAATTTATTTTAATATTTATTAATTAAATATAGGTCGTAATGGTCCTTTAAATATTTTAGTAATTTTTACAATTGCAATTAATGTAATTAATAAATAATTTATTAATAAAATTGTTAGTAAATTAGTTGGATAATTATATAATTTATTTAATGATAATGAGTTTTCTTTAATATACGAATTTAAATTATAAATAGATTTTATTTCTAAATTTTTATATTGTAGTAATAAATTTTTATTATATAAATATAAAATTATAATAATAAAAAAAAATAAATATTGATATTAATATTAATTTAATTGAGAAAGTGAATATTTCATTTGAGGCTAATGAAGTTACATAAATAAATAAGACCAATATTCCCCCTAAAAATACAAGGAATAAAATATAAGAAAATCAGAATCTTTTAGTTATTAATCCTGATGATATAGAAATTAATGTTGTTTGGATTAATAAAATTAGTCCTATTGCTAAGGGATGTTTTATATTTATAAAAATAAAATTAAAAATAAGTATTATTAATAATAAAATTCATTGTATAATATCAAAAGATAGTTTAATAAAAATATTAATTTTGGAGATTAATGATAAAGAGTTATCTTTTCTTTTGAAGTTTTAAAAGAATTATCTTATTTTTGAGTTACAAGACTAATGTTTTTATTAAACTATTAAAACTAATGATAATAATTTTAAATTGAAGATTACCAAGAATTTTATTTATTATAGGTGTATTTACTTTTGTTTCTAATCGAAAACATTTATTATCGATGTTATTAAGATTAGAATATATTGTTTTAAGATTATTATTATTATTGTTTATTTTTTTAAATATAATGAATTATGAAATATTTTTTAGAATAATATTTTTAACTTTTAGTGTTTGTGAAGGTGCTTTAGGTCTTTCAATTTTAGTATCAATAATTCGTACACATGGAAATGATTATTTTCAAAGATTTAATATTTTACAATGTTAAAAATTATTATTATAATTTTATTTATATGTATTTCCATTATGTTTAATATATAATGTTTATTTAATATTTAATAAATATATATAGAAATTATTTAATATCTATTTCTTATTTATTTGGGTGTGATATGAATTCTTATGGATTAATTTTATTAACTTTTTGAATTATTTCTTTAATATTAATAGCAAGTGAATCAATTTATAAATATGAAAATTATATTAATTTATTTTTATTAAATATTATTATATTATTAATTTTATTAGTTTTAACATTTAGAAGAATAAGATTATTTATATTTTACTTATTCTTTGAGAGAAGTTTAATTCCTACTTTGTTTTTAATTTTAGGGTGAGGTTATCAACCTGAGCGTTTACAAGCAGGAGTTTATTTATTATTTTATACGTTATTAGTTTCTTTACCTATATTAATTGGGATTTTTTATTTATATAAATTAACTGGAACAATAAATTTTTATTTATTAAATAATTATATATTTTTATATAATTTTCTTTATTTTTCATTAATTTTGGCTTTTTTAGTAAAAATACCTATATTTTTAGTACATTTATGATTACCTAAAGCTCATGTTGAATCTCCTGTTTCTGGGTCTATAATTTTAGCTGGAATTATACTTAAATTGGGGGGTTATGGGTTATTGCGAGTATTTTTTTTTTTACAAATAATAGGGTTAAAATTTAATTTTATTTAAATTAGAGTAAGATTAGTAGGAGGAGTATTAGTTAGATTAATTTGTTTACGACAAACTGATTTAAAAGCTTTAATTGCTTATTCATCAGTTGCTCATATAGGAATTGTATTGTCTGGATTAATAACTTTAACTTATACAGGAATTTGTGGTTCTTATACATTAAAAATTTGCTCATGGATTATGTTCTTCTGGGTTATTTTGTTTAGCTAATATTTGTTATGAACGATTAGGAAGTCGTAGAATGTTAATTAATAAAGGTTTATTA
The DNA here is from genome assembly GCA_956483635.1 of Panzeria rudis. Lineage (NCBI taxonomy): Eukaryota > Metazoa > Arthropoda > Insecta > Diptera > Tachinidae > Panzeria > Panzeria rudis. The sequence goes on along the minus strand of OY101451.1, from coordinate 25,091,513 downwards.
AATTTTATACCATCAATAACATTGTGATGATTTTTATTAAGATCTTCTAATATAGCGGCTCCTCCAACTTTAAATTTATTAGGTGAAATTTCTTTAATTAATAGAATTGTTAGATGATCTTGACTTTCAATATTAATATTGGGTGTTTTTTATTGAGGTATAGAACTTTAAGTTGGCATCACTTTTTTAACTGGCGGCCATTTTGTCAGCTGTCAAGTGATTAATATTTAGTTTGGTTTGCCATTTCATCATGAACAGGTTGACAAAAGAACAACGCTTGCAAATCGTGCAAATTTATTTCGAAAATAATGGTTCAGTTCGCGAAGTTTACCGCAAGCTCCGTCCATTTTATGGTCGACATAATCGTCCATCAGAGCAATTAATTCGGTTAACCATGGATCGTTTTCGCACTACGTTTACTCTATGTGATAATACGCATCCGCAGAGACGTCGAACAGTGCGCACCGAAGAAACAATTGCCGCTGTAGAGCAAAGTGTTGAAGAGGACCCGAATGAATCGATTCGCCACCGTGCACAGCAATTGGAGCTTTGTCCATCAACTTTATGGAAGATTTTGCGCAAAGATCTTGGCTTGCGACCTTACAAGATCCAGCTTGTGCAAGAATTAAAGCCGCGAGACCATGCAATGCGTCGTGATTTTGGTGTATGGGCCGAAAATGAGATTGATCTCGATGCTGATTTTCATCGCAAAATTTTGTTCAGTGATGAGGCTCATTTTTGGTTGAATGGCTGCGTCAACAAGCAAAATTGCCGCATTTGGAGTGAAGAGAATCCACATGAGACCCTTGGGACGCCATTACATCCACAAAAACTGACTGTTTGGTATGCTCTATGGGCTGGTGGAGTCATTGGGCCATACTTCTTCCGAAATAATGCTGGAGAGTCAGTTACCGTTAATGGAGACCGGTATAGAGCCATGATAACCGACTATTTTATTCCCGAATTGGATGGCATGAATGTGGATGAGTTGTGGTTCCAACAAGACGGCGCTACATGCCACACAGCGCACGTCACAATCGATTTATTGAAGGAAACATTCGATGGGCGCATAATTTCGCGGAATGGACCTGTCAATTGGCCACCAAGATCGTGTGATTTGACACCATTGGATTATTTTCTTTGGGGATATGTGAAGTCGCTCGTCTACGCCAACAAACCAGAAACGTTAGGGGACTTGGAAGCCAACATTCGTGGCGTTATTGCCAACATACGGCCCCATATGCTCGAAAAAGTGGTTGAAAATTGGACCTGTAGAATTGGCTTTATTCGAGCCAGCCGCGGCGGCCACATGCCTGAAATCATATTTAAACATTAATGTCATAAAATTATCCTTCCAATAAAGCCAAATTGATGGACATTAAAACGATTTTCTTGTGTTTTATTTCAATTCGAAGTTCTATACCTCTAAAAATACACCCGTTATTATCTTTATTATCTTTTTTTAGTGCTGCTTATACTTTATATTTATATGCTTATAGTCAACATGGAAAAATTTTTGAAGGTATTTATTTTATTAGAAGAGGATCAATTCGAGAATTTTTAATTTTATTTTTACATTGATTTCCTTTAAATTTGTTAATTTTTAAAAGTGATTTATGTTTATTATGATTATATTTAAATAGTTTAATAAAAATATTGATTTGTGGTGTCAATGATAAGAATTTTCTTTTCAAATTGTGAAGTATCTATCAATTTGTACTATTAGATTTATGAGTTTATTTCTTTTAGAAGATTGAGATTTTTTTTTAGTATTTTTTTTTTATTATAATTGATTACAGAATTTTTGTTGAATGGGAAGTTGTTTCTTTTAATTCAGTAAATATTATTATAACTTTATTATTAGATTGAATAAGATTAATTTTTATATCTTTTGTTCTTATAATTTCTTCTTTAGTAATTTTTTATAGAAAAGAATATATAGGATTAGATTATAAAATTAATCGATTTATTATATTGGTTTTAATATTTGTTAGTTCTATAATATTATTAATTATTAGTCCTAATTTAATTAGAATTTTATTAGGATGAGATGGCTTAGGACTTGTTTCTTATTGTTTAGTTATTTATTTTCAAAACATTAAATCTTATAATGCAGGTATATTAACTGCTTTATCAAATCGAATTGGAGATGTTGCTTTATTATTAGCTATTGCTTGAATATTAAATTATGGGAGTTGAAATTTTGTTTTTTATTTAGAATTTATAAAAAATAATGTAGAAATAATAATTATTAGATATTTGATTGTTTTAGCTGCTATAACTAAAACAGCTCAAATTCCTTTTTCTTCTTGATTACCCGCTGCTATAGCTGCTCCTACTCCTGTTTCAGCTTTAGTTCATTCTTCTACTTTAGTTACTGCTGGGGTTTATTTATTAATTCGATTTAATATTTTATTAATACATTCTTATTTAGGTAGTTTGTTATTATTATTATCTAGATTAACAATATTTATATCTGGATTAGGGGCTAATTATGAATTTGATTTAAAAAAAATTATTGCTTTATCTACTTTAAGACAATTAGGGTTAATAATGAGAATTTTATCAATTGGTTATTATAAATTGGCTTTTTTTCACTTATTAACGCATGCTTTATTTAAAGCTTTATTATTTATATGTGCTGGGGCTATTATTCATAATATAAATAATAATCAAGATATTCGTTTAATAGGAAGTTTAATAATAATAATACCTTTAACTTCTTCTTGTTTTAATGTAGCTAATTTAGCTTTATGCGGGATACCTTTTTTAGCTGGATTTTATTCAAAAGATTTAATTTTAGAAATAGTTTCTTTATCTTATATTAATATATTTTCATTTTTTTTTTTTTTGTTTTTTGTTTTCTACCGGGTTAACTGTTTGTTATTCATTTCGTTTAGTTTATTATTCTATATCTGGAGATTCTAATTTTTCTGCTTTGAATTTATTAAATGATGAAAGATGAATTATATTAAAAAGTATAATAGGGTTATTAATTTTAAGAATTTTTGGTGGGAGAATACTAAGATGATTAATTTTTGTTTCTCCAATTGTTGTTGTTCTTCCTTTTTATTTAAAATTAATAACTTTATTTGTTTGTTTATTATTTTTTATTAATAAGGCTTTAAGTAATTATTATTTTTCTTATTTTTTAGGTTATATTTCTACTTATGGATTAATTAATTATTATTTAATAGTTGGTAAAATATTATTTAAATCATTTGATCAAGGGTGATCAGAATATTTTGGGGGTCAACAAATTTATTATATTTTAATAAAAAATTCTAAATTAAATCAAATATTACAAAATAATAATTTAAAAATTTATTTATTAAGATTTATTTTTTGAGTTATAATTTTATATTTTTATATAATTTTTTTTTTATTCAAATAACTTATATTAGAGTGTAACATTGAAGATGTTAATGAGATTTAATAATCTTTGAATATAATGAATTTTTTTAGTAATTTATAAAAAAAAAATATTTTAATTTTACAATGAAAATGTAATGTTTTTATTAAACTATATAAATTATTTTATAGAAGTATAAATGGAATTTAACCATTAAAAGAGAAAAGTTAGCAGCTTTTACTTGAACAACATACTTCTTTAATTGGAGTTAAATTCAATTTTATCATTAACAGTGATAAGCCTCTTTTTGGCTTCAATTAAAGAATAAGGGTAAAATTACCTAAAATTAGGTCGAAACTAATTGTGATATATCACTTCATATTCAAGGTAGATTGAAATTCAATACTTTTTGAATGCAAATCAAATGTTATATTTAACTACAACCCTAATTTGATCAATTTAATATTCCTTGATTTCATTCATGATATAATCCTAGTAATAAAATTAAAATGAAAATAATAGAGGTTATTGTTCATATAATTAAATTAGAAAATTTAATAATTAAGATAATAGGTAAAACTAATGCAATTTCTACATCAAAAATTAAAAAAATAATAGTAATTAAGAAAAATCGTAAAGAAAACGGGATGCGAGAAGATGATTTAGGATCAAATCCACATTCAAATGGAGAAGTTTTTTCTCGATCAATAATAGTTTTTTTTTGGAAATAATTGAAGCTAAAAATATAACAATTATTGAAATTAATATAATAATTATACTTATTAAAAAAATTCCTAAAATTATCTATACTATTAATAATAGACTTTATGATTGGAAGTCAAATATACTTTTTATATTATATAGATAATTAATTATTCTCCTCATCAATAAATTGAAATATAAAGAAATAATCAAACAATATCAACAAAATGTCAATATCAAGCGGCAGCCTCAAATCCAAAATGATGGGTTTTTGAAAAATGATTATTTAAATGTCGTATTAAACAAATTAATAGAAAGCTAGTTCCAATTAGTACATGAATTCCATGAAATCCTGTTGCTATAAAGAAAGTTGATCCATAAACAGAATCTGCAATTGTAAAAGGTGCTTCAATATATTCATAGGCTTGAAGAATAGTAAAATAAATTCCTAAAATAACTGTGAAAAATAAACCTTGTGTTGTTTGTGAATGGTTTCTTTGTACTAAACTATGATGAGCTCAAGTTACTGTAATTCCAGAAGTTAATAAAATTACTGTATTTAATAATGGGATTTGAAATGGATTAAATGTAAAAATTCCTGAGGGGGGTCAAATAACTCCTAATTCAATTGAGGGTGACAATCTTCTATGGAAAAAAGCTCAAAAACAAGAAACAAAAAATAAAATTTCTGATAAAATAAATAAAATTATTCCTCATCATAGTCCTATGGTAACCATATATGTATGAAGTCCTTGGAATGTTCTTTCTCGTGAAACATCTCGTCATCATTGATAAATAGTTAAAATAGTAATAATATTACCTAATAAAAATAATGAAATATGATATTGGTGGAATCATTTTACTAATCCAGTAACAACAGTTATTGCTCCTAATGAGGCTGTTAATGGTCATGGACTATAATTTACTAAATGAAAAGGATGATTTGAATGAGTTGACATTAATTTACTTCTCTAGAATATAATGTTCTACGAACAGCAAATACATAGGATTGAATTATAGATACAGCTGATTCTAAAATTAATAAGGCAATTTGAGTAGTAATTAATATTCTTAATAAAATTGTTGATATTGAAGGTCCTGTATTTCCTAATAAGGTTAATAATAAATGTCCAGCAATTATATTTGCTGTTAATCGAACAGCTAAAGTTCCTGGTCGAAATATATTACTAATTGTTTCAATACATACTATAAATGGCATTAAAATAGCTGGAGTACCTTGGGGAACTAAGTGGGCAAATATATGTTGTGTATTATTAATTCAACCAAATAATATAAAAGATACTCATAATGGAAGAGCTAATCTAAGGGTTAATGTTAAATGTCTAGTTCTTGTAAAAATATATGGAAATAAACCTATAAAATTATTAAATAAAATTATTGAAAATAATGAAATGAATAATAAAGTTGAACCATTAATTCTTATAGGTCCTAATAATGTTTTAAATTCTTTATGTAGTGTTAATAAAATATAATTTCAGAAAATATGGAATCGTGAAGGTATTAATCAATATATAGATGGAATTATAATAATTCCTAAAAATGTTCTTAGTCAATTTAATGATAAATTAAAGATTCTTGAAGAAGGATCAAATACTGAAAATAAGTTTGTTATCATTTTCAATTTAATGAATTTAATTTTATTTTATTAATTAATTTTGATTTAGGTATAATAGGAATAAATGAGAAATAGTTTATTATATTAAAAATAATAAATGTAGTTGAAAAAATAATAAATAAACTTAATCAAGCAATTGGGGCTATTTGTGGAATTAAAAAATATTAATGATTAATAATTTTAGTTTGACAAACTAATGTTATATTTTAACTAACTTTTTCATTAGAAGTAATTGCTAATTTACTATATTATGGTTTAAGAGACCAGTACTTGCTTTCAGTCATCTAATGAAGAGTTTATATTTTTATAAATTCATTTAATAAAATAATTAATAGGGATTCTTTCAATTACAATTGGTATAAATCTATGATTAGCTCCACAAATTTCCGAACATTGACCATAAAATAATCCAGGCCGGTTAACTATAAAATTAGTTTGATTAAGTCGACCTGGTGTACCATCAACTTTTACCCCTAATGCTGGAATAGTTCATGAGTGAATTACATCTGCAGCTGTTACTAAAATTCGAATTTGTGAATTTATTGGAATAATAATTCGATTATCAACATCTAGTAAACGGAATATATTTATTGATAATTCGTTTGTAGGAATTATATATGAATCAAATTCAATATTAGTAAAATCTGAATATTCATAACTTCAATATCATTGATGACCAATAGTTTTTAAAGTAATTATAGTTTCATTAATTTCGTCTAATAAATATAATAATCGTAATGAAGGAAATGCAATAAATAATAAAATAATTGCTGGTAAAATAGTTCAAATAATTTCGATTGTTTGTCCATGTAATAAATATCGATTTACATATTTGCTAAAAAATAATATAAATAATTATTAAATATCCTACTAAGATGGTAATTATTACTAAAATTAAAAGTGTGTGATCATGAAAAAAAATTAATTGTTCTATTAATGGAGAAGAACTATCTTGTAAATTTAAATTTGCTCATGTTGACATTAATTTTCTAATAAAAGTTAAATACTTATATATGGAGTTTAAATCCATTGCACTAATCTGCCATATCAGAAATTAGTTAATAATGGTAGTTCAGAATATCTATGTTCAGCTGGTGGGGTATTTTGTAATCATTCAATAGATGAATTTAATTGGATAGGAAATAGTACTAAACGTTGATTTACTATTTACTTTCTCAAATAATGTAAAAAAAAATAAAATACCAAATAATGAAATTGTTGAGCCAATAGTAGAAATTACATTTCAAGTTGTATAGGCATCTGGGTAATCAGAATATCGTCGAGGTATACCCGCTAATCCAAGAAAATGTTGAGGGAAAAAAGTTAAATTTACTCCAATAAATATAATATAAAATTGAGTTTTTAAAAGATTATTATTTAAAGTAAGACCTATAAATAATGAGTATCAATGTACAAATCCTGCTATAATAGCAAATAATTACAGCTCCTATTGATAATACATAGTGAAAATGAGCTACTACATAATAAGTATCATGAAGAATAATATCAACCGAAGAATTAGCTAAAACTATTCCTGTTAATCCTCCTACTGTAAATAAAAAAACAAATCCTAAAGCTCATAAAGTAGCAGGATTATAATTTAATTGAGTTCCATACAAAGTTGCTAATCAACTAAAAATTTTAATCCCTGTTGGAACAGCAATAATTATAGTAGCTGATGTAAAATATGCTCGAGTGTCAACATCTATTCCTACAGTAAATATGTGATGAGCTCAAACGATAAATCCTAGTAATCCAATAGCTAATATAGCATAAATTATTCCTAGTGAACCAAAGGTTTCTTTTTTACCTGATTCTTGTCTAATAATATGAGAAATTATTCCAAATCCAGGTAAAATTAAAATATAAACTTCAGGATGACCAAAAAACCAAAATAAATGTTGGTATAAAACAGGGTCTCCTCCTCCTGCGGGGTCAAAAAATGAAGTATTTAGGTTTCGATCTGTTAATAATATTGTAATTGCTCCAGCTAAAACTGGTAATGATAAAAGAAGAAGTAAAGCTGTAATTGCTACTGATCATACAAATAAAGGTATTCGATCAAAAGTAATTCCTACAGATCGTATATTAATAACTGTAGTAATAAAATTAACAGCTCCTAAAATAGAAGAAATTCCAGCTAAATGAAGTGAGAAAATAGCTAAATCAACAGAAGCTCCTCTATGAGCGATATTAGATGATAAAGCGGGGTAGACTGTTCATCCTGTTCCAGCTCCGTTTTCTACTATACTACTTACTAATAATAGAGTTAATGCAGGAGGTAATAATCAAAAACTTATATTATTTATTCGAGGAAAGGCTATATCTGGTGCTCCTAATATTAATGGTACTAATCAATTTCCAAACCCTCCAATTATAATTGGTATTACTATAAAAAAAAATTATAATAAAAGCATGAGCTGTAACAATTACATTATAAATCTGATCATCTCCAATTAAAGCTCCTGGATGTCCTAATTCAGCTCGAATTAAAATACTTAATGAAGTTCCAATTATTCCTGCTCAAGCTCCGAAAATAAAATATAAGGTGCCAATATCTTTATGATTAGTAGAAAATAATCATTGTTGCGATTAAATGGCTGAAAGGCAATAGATTGTAAATCTATTTATGAGATTATTTCTCTTTAATCATTTAGCTTTATAGTCAATAATGATATTAGACTGCAATTCTAAAGGAGTAAAAATTACTAAGGCTTAAAAGATATTCCTTATATTTATAGCTTTGAAGGCTATTAGTTTATTTAGAATATAAAATATAAAGAAGAAATTAAAAATAATCCAAATGTGGAAAAAAAAGAAGAAATTATAAAAATTTTTATATTAATTGAATTAAATTTTGAATTAATTATTCAATTATTTTCGTAATAATTTAGTATAAATGCTCTATAAGTTAATCGTATATAGAAATATAAAGTAATTAATGTTATTATAACTATAAATATTAGTAAAAAAATTGATTATTTATAGTTAATGATTGAATTACGATTCATTTCGGGAAAAATCCTAAAAATGGGGGTAATCCACCTAAGGATAATAAATAAACTTGCAGGCCTTACTTTTAACATATAAGATGTGTGCAGCATTTCTATGTAAAATAACACGGTTAACATTTCTCCACAGATTTTCAAAAAAAAAATGTCATGCAACAAAACTGCAGACAAACCCATTCAAACAAAAAAAAAACTATTTTTAAAATCCCATTACAAATGACAGAGTTATACGTTGGAGGGGAGGGGGGAAATTTTCCAACCTATTTTTGAAAAAACTGGAATCAAACTGCAAGCTAAGCCTTTCAAACAAAAAAAGAAATTTGAACATCGGTTCGCAAATTACAGAGTTATGCAAAGGGGGGAACAAATTTCCTCCTCCGATTTAAAAAAAATTATGGGACCAAACTGCAAGCAAACCCTTTCAAACAAAAAAATAAACTTGAAAATCGGTTCGCAAATGACATCTAAGCATTGGAGGGAAGGGGCAAATGCCCCCATCCGATTTTCGAAAAAAAATTATGCGACCGAACTGAAGGCAAACCCTTTCGAACAAAAGAATTTCGAAAATCGGTTCACAAAAATTATGGGACCACACTGTGGGAAAACCCTTTCAAACAAAAAAGAATTTTGAAAATCGGTTAACAAATGACAGAGTGGAGCAAGTTTCCCCATTCCGACTTTCGAAAAAAAAAATTACTAATGTATTACTGACCCCAATTAGTTTTTTGTTTCCAACATTTTCTCAAAATATACTTGCCCCATATCTGCACTCCTTACCATACGTTTAGGGGGCTCCCATACAAATAAGTATAAGTCATACAAATAAATATATATTTTGAGAAAATTTTGGGAACAAAAAACTAATTGAAGGCTGTCATACATTATACTCCGCTAGGGCAGTACTGCTTTAAGCTAACGATATGCACTTGTACTGTAATTAGCTATTTACTCCATTTGCATGTAATGAGACATTTCATTGTGAAAACACCTGTACTATAAAATATCACCCCTATTCTGTATTTCGCTTCAAATTGATATTTTCTCCGTTTGGCAACTGTAATATTCTGCGTTTCGTTCCGTTTAAATTTTTACGCTTGTGTGTTCTGCATTACGATCGTAGCTACGTTTTTGTTTGCTTAGCTTCAAAAAGTGTGTAATTCATTAATGATCTAAAAAATTTCTTTTTAATTTGTTGTTTTTTGTGCTGACTTTTTCTTACGATTCAGTTTTTTGTTGGAATACATTTTTTTGATTTTAGCGTAACTCAATGCGGGAACGCAATCGAAATGCAGAATAGGCTTGATTTAATTTAAAAAGTGATTTAAAATGGTAAAATGTCCCCTGTTCTTTGCATGCATTTGATTGTGCAAATAATTGATATCATTATTTTTATAATTTACACTGTAGAGTAATTACGACATTATTTATGATATGTTGCATACTTTGAGGCATTTACTTTTTGAACTTATTAAAATGCAAGGTTGGGAACACGTCATTCAATAAAAATAATTGGCACAACTAATTTGAATTCAAAATTAAACAGCTTATGAACCTTCCACGCTATTGTACTGAATAATATCATATGTCAAAAACTCAAATAAACTTATGCTGGGTTTTTGAGATGTAGATTAAGTCTAAACATAGTTTGACGTAGTCTGAAACTCTGGATTTCCCGGCGATTTTTTTTTTGTATTATTTCATTAAAGACCAACATTTTAAGCAAAACTAAGCTGTTCCGTCAAAATTTTTTAATGGCGGCACAAATCTGTTTGCAGATTTGCTAAACCTAGTTTAACTGAGAACTCAAAAAGCCAACCTTAGAGAGCCGAAATTAAGTCCGTACATACTCGTACATATAAAACTCCAGCAAAACATCTAAAATTGAGATTTTCTGAAACAGGATTTACTTTAATTAAAAAAATCCAAATTTGTACGAAAAAAGTAACGATTTCGCAAAATTAGATATGACACACAAGCTATTTTTTGCAATGCCATTGCAAGTCTAATAATATTTTCTTTATTGTATGACAACTACTTTTATCGAGTACACACACATATATGACATTTTCATTTATTTTATTATGTGACAACTATTTTAATTGCCTGATTTTTGGGCATTCAATTTTATCGGTAATAAAAGGCGAACACTTGTTTTATCGTAATTTGGTTTTCTACCAAACAAAACAGACAAATCCATAGAAAAAGTAAATTTGATTTGAATTTGAAAATCTCTTCCTGTATTTAAGTAAAAAGTTCTCGTCTGTATATCGTCACCATAAACGCAAATGGACGTAACTACATTTTCATTTTTTTTAGAGGAGAAGCAAAAAACTAAAATTTCAAGCTTATTAGAATTTTTTAAATAAAACGAAAATATGTAATTTTTGCAGAAAAAAGCCTACTACCAAAATAGGCGTGGCACTACCCATAATTTTTATCAAAATGCTTTACTTTCATGAGAACTAAATGTGTGCGAAGTTTCAGAAGAATCGGTTAAGTAGAACTAGTTGAAATGAATACATATTTACTTTTCATGGGCGTGGCACTGACTAGTTTTCTAACCATAATGTTGTATTTTAACGATAACTAAATGTGTATGCAAAATTTCATAAGAATCGATTTATTAGATGTTGGTGAAATATAATAGTTACATTGCATGGGCGTGGCAATTCCAAATGTTTAATCATAATGTAGTATTCAAACATAAGCTTAATGTGTGTGCAAAGTTTCATAGGAATCGGTTGATCAGATATAGTTGAAAAGGCGTGTGTATTTACTTCGTAAGGGCGTAACCTTGCCCACTTTTCAACGGGAGCAATCTGGAAGTGCATCCTTTTGAATAAAAGAAAATATCCGAAATAGGCTTATAAATGGCAGTTTTGAGGAAACGAACATATATAAAAAAAATATCATGGGTCCAAACTGCAAGCAAACACTTTCAAACAAAAAAAAAATACTTTTGAAAATCAGTTCACATATCGTCGCTGTTTTAACTAACTGACCTAACTAGCATTTTACAAATTTTACAGGAGAGCACTTTTAATGTTTTTTGTCCTAAATGTAGTCACTTCCAACCCAAAATACGTATAAAATTGGTATTCTGCATTTTTTTATATATAGTATAGCATCTCTTTTTCAGTCTTAAATAAAGAAAAATATAAAAAATTTTATTTAAAATACTTTTTTGTGACTTTGAAGCAGATAAGACATTTAGTGAAATTTTTTTTTAATTTATTCAGATACGCCTGCAGTATACTTTTATAGTATAAAAAATAAAATTTATTTTTGATTAATTCTTTGACTTTATTTTAGTGTTGCTTAATAAAAACAAAAATGCAAGTTAAAGAATATTTAGAGTAATTTCTTAATTAGATAGTGAGTTATAAAAGAATACATGAGAGTTTGAGAAATGAAATATCACCAGTCGTTAAGAAAATCCAATCATCATGTTTACTTTAAAATATTTTTGGAGGACCGATGTTGATATGTTTTGAAATATTGGTAATCGGTTTTCAAGAAAAATACCGATTTTTAGACATATACGCATAAAATTTAGCTGGTGAATGTTATGGTGTTAACTACATCCTAGTCAATCAAAAAATTAAATTTGGAAAAAATGTGTTGTTAAGTCCTTTTGCGTTTTATATTTGTTTCTTTTAACTTGGTTATTCCTTTTAGTTTCTTCGTTAAATATAATTGCAATTTTTTTTTTGTTTCAAACGCGTTACTGTCAAAAGTTTTTTTTTAACTACTGATATATTCTTTCATTGCTTTTATATAATTTTATTAAATTTTGTTAATGGAATTAGAAAAAGAATATAGTTAATATATTGTAATATATTTACCGCTATATCGAAAAAAATTTAATATACTAAAAAAGTGTGAACTAAATCTATCAGTATTTGGTGTTATACTCGTATCCATAAAGCTTTACACTTACGACACTTCGTGAAAATTTTTTTTGGCATTCTTACAGATACGTCAAAAATATTTTTGCTTTTATAGAGATTCGGTAATAGTTACGTCCATAAAAATTTTACACAAGTTGCGGTATGACTGATGACGTCTACTTGTGTACTTAACTCATTTTTCAAAAAAATTTCAGTTAAGTCGGTTAGTAAAAACAGCGACGATATGACAGAGGTGCCTGTTATGAGCAACTTTCGATTTTCGATTCTAGTCGCATTAACTTATCGAACGAAGTTTCATTTGGTATTATGGCGCACATTCGATAAAAATAACGTTATTGTGATTTTCTTTTATTTGGATTGTTCACAATAACACGTATTTATCAGCTGGCACTATAAATAAATATTGTTTGTTTACACATTTATAAAATAAAAAACTGAAAAGCAAATTTGTGCTCGATTGAAAATTCGTTATACAACGAAATTTTCGATAGTGCTGCCAGCTCATAATACGAATTTAACATGCGATACTCGATGTTCGATAGCCAGCAAAGATCGAACATCGAATGCAACTCATAATAGAGGCCAGTGCTATGCTTGGGGGTAGCAAATTTCCCCACTGATTTTCGAAAAAAAAATTATTGAACAAAACTACAGACAACCCCTTTCAAACAAAAGAACAAATTTTAAAAATCGTTGGGGTGGGATTTTCGCCACCGATTTTCGGAAAAAAATTATTGGGCCAAACTGGAAGTAAACTCTTTCAAACAAAAAACAGAAGTTTGAAAATCGGTTGACAAATGACAGAGTTATGCGTGGTGGGAAGAAAAATTTCCTACCGATTTTCAACGATAAATTATGGAACCAAACTGCAGGCAAACCCTTTAAAAAAATAATTTTTAAACCCGATTCACAAATGACAGAGTAGTATACAAACATAAAATAAAACACACGAATTGATATCCTCCTTCTTTTTTAGTCGGTTAAAAAACGGCTGATTTGTCCAAATATATATGTATTAAAATTTTATAAATGAGCGTTAACCTTAAAAAACTACGTGGATAGCTGAAATTTTCATTCATTGTTTTTCAAAACATCGCTTTTAAAAAATTTCGAAAAGTGTTTTAATTTACTCTAAAAATTCCTGTCAAATCGATCTTTCAGATTTGGCCGTTTTTTAATAACACCGAACATTTTCTCTTTAACTTTCGATGCTCCAAAATCCCTTCACTTTTTTGGACTTGAAAAATTTAACTCATTGTCGTAAGTGTTACAAAAAAATTCAAAAGCGACTTTTTGATTGATTATGATGCACTGTATCAAAATAATTATTATTACGACTCCTTTCCTAAGCTTTACTCCTCTATTCGTCCATGTAAAATTAGTATTATAAGCAGGGCTCGGATTTTCATTAAAATGCATTTTTTTGTGGTGTTAAAGTTAAATTACTATGTGTGAACACTAAATTTAATTGCTCAATTAAAATTAAATTGTCTCAATTGAAAATCCATGTCTGAACAGGGTATAAAACGTTCGGTTTCATTAAATAAATAATAGACCCAATTATGTTTGTTTTATTTTTTCTCTAATAATAATAAACAAATTAAAAACAATTGATCAATTCACAAGCTCGTATTAACGTCGTATGTGTTGTGTAATAGTCTAATTATAGAGTATTGTATTTTTGTTGTTGGTAATTTTCATTAGGGATGTAACGAATACCGATACCGATACCGATATATCGGCGATACTTCAGATTTTCCGATACATCGGTATCGGCGATATTTTACTGTCGATACGACGATACTTTAAAAAAAATTTTCAGAGCTTATTTTAACAAATAATTTATTTTTGTCCGATTTTACCATGAATTAAATTCACTTCGTTATTTTTTAAAATCTTATTAATATCAATTTTAAAAATTAATAATATTTTATGCTGTTATTTTGTAAAAAAATAATTTATTTTTTGTTAATTTTATCATGAATTCAAGTTCAAGTCGTTGTTTTATAAATCTTATTCCAGCAAAAAAAAGATACTCCAAAGAAGTCATGAAAATATAGGATTCGCGATGTGGAAGTATTGCAAATTTGGATAATTTCTAATTAGTTTTACATATCCTTGCCATTGCAAGAAGTTTTGTTTTTCGATTACCAATTCGGTGGAAGCGATGCTAGGACAAATTTCTTTTTCGGTATTCTATAATGATTTTTCCTCAAGGAAAAAGGATAAAAAATGACTCATTTGCACAATTTTTTTATGCGAATTTAAACTCTGATCTGTATTTTCATGTAAATTTAAGTGAATAAATATAAACTTAGAAGTCTTTTAATAATTAAGCTATAAAGTTATTTAGAAGAATATTAGTTGATAAATGTCCTTTAAAAAAATCGATTTTTTTAAAAAGCATGGCGAGTATTTTTTAAAATTATAAAGGAATTAAACATATTTTCTTGCTTTTCTACTAATTATCTGCATATTTTTAATATAGATTTTTTGGAAGCAAAGAAAATGTAGCACCTTAAAAATTACTTCCAATGTTTTATCAATTTTAAATATTCTCTCTTATAATGTAATTTTGTATAATAAAAAAATTGCGCTTGAGTTTTGTTAATCTAAACTTGAACTCAATTTCAATATTCGTATCGGTATCGGAATCGGTATCGGCGATATTTATTTTTAAATATCGGTATCGGTATCGGATCGGCAAAACGGCGTATCGTTACATCCCTAATTTTCATACAAAAGTGCGTTATAATTATACGATTGAATTTTATATGTTCTTCAAATAGTTGTATTGAGGCCAGGTCTGGGAATATTCTATTTGTTAGATTAATTTGTAAAAATTGTTTATATATGTGATTAGTAACACCAGAAAATACATTCTACTTAATGATAAATATATACTTGATTCATTTCAATTTAATTTCTAAACTATTTTAATCAAAATTGCTTGTCGCGAAAAAATTTATTCTATTTCGCGTCAAATTAAAGTTCACATACCTGGTTTTATTTCATGGTATCAAATTAAGGTGAATTAATGCCAGGTGGCCTCGAGAGATCAGGTGACTACGAATTGTTTACCATATGGGCATTTCCACAGGAAAGTCCATTTTCTGTCACGTTCGACACCAAGAAAGTAAGCTTGTTTTTCAGGACCATGTGGTTCAATTTTTCCTACACTATACAAACATACGAAGAAGTATAAAAATACTTACGTTGCTTTGAAAAAATCAACATAATTGCTTGGGGTCGAACGTGACGGAAAGTAGACTTTCCTGTGGAAATACCCATATACATATGAACCGCCAACTGTGTTAATGTATCAGCTTTTTTCACATCACAAATATAAATTCTGCACGTCGAATGCATATTTGGGCTGTCAAAAAGCTGATATATTAACACAGTTGACAGTTCAAATGTGGAAACATTTTCTTTGTCACCTGATTTGACATTTAAAATACGACAAAATAGCGATACAACAAATTTGTTTGTTCACAAGTAAATAAACATATATCGTCTTTTTTTTAACGATAAGACATACGACTGAGCTTGTGAATTGAACAAATATATTTTCATATTATTTTAGTTTTGGTACTTTGTTCGTAGGGGTCTAGTCACATATTACGTAACGCTATTTTCGGAACTTTTTTACCCCCCCCCCCCTCCCCCCCTCCGTAACGCTTTTTACAAAATTTTTAGTATAAGTATCTAGTCCGTAACAAATCTTTAACCCCCCCCCCCCCCCCCCTCCCCTGGAGCGTTACGTAATATGTGAATAGCCCCTAGGTAAATGCATATTTTTCATTTTTAGTTGCATTTGTTAAGCGCTTAAAATCAATTTTTAGTTGCCTGAAAGTCCGAGCCCAGATTATAAGTATTCATGACCTGTTTATTTTTCATATTAAAGAGTTTTTTGTTCTTCTCCTGTAAAATTATTTCAATGTAACTTAGGGCTCTTATGAATTCAAATGACGATATGTACATTGCATATGCAATTGGATATTTTTTCCGTGCTCATTATAACAAAGTCCAACGTCAACATCTTCCGCTCGCTCTATGTTTACTTTCATATACGAGTATGTACATTACCCAGCAAAAACTTTGCTTACTGGTAGGCAAAAAAGTATTTGAGGATTTACAATTTGACTCGATAACTACTTATTTTTGTTTGAGAAGTCCAAAAAATAAGGGGTACCCCTTACAAATGTATTTAAATTATCACAGCAATTAACTAGTTATTATTTGGCTTACGTGAAGCTAAAAAATAAGTAGTCAAATAAACATATCAAAATAAAAAAATTTTTTACACACATTATATATTTTACTTATATTTTTTTAATTTTTTTATTTTTTTGACCAAGCTCGGATGCGAACCTGTACTCGTTCAGATTTGAAGACAAGAACTTTACCCATTCAGCTATTGTTGACTTGTAAATTTAAGAGACAAAAATTAGTTTTCATATACAAACATATGTTGACTTAAAAAGTGGTTGTCTACATATTTTATTAGTACAGAACAACAAATTGTAACTACTTTCAGATAATGAGAAAAATACGTACTAAATTTATTAAGAAGTAGGTAGTAGTTCTAATTTGAAGCATAGTAATAAGATATATAATTACCACTCATTACTTTGTAACCCATTAATAAAGTACTACCCATTACAAAAATCACAAAAGTTTTTGCTGGGTATATAGTTTTTCGTGTTAATCAGCAGCCTCATCAATAGCAGGCAATGTGGTTACATTCTAAATATGTGAAAGGACAAGTAAAAGATTGCTAATATAATAAGCAATAAAAATAATAATTTTTTAATTTTATCAAAAAGTTTTATTTACGTAGTAAGTATAAAAGCAGAAAAATATCATTTGATTATTTGGAAATGTTGATTTTTTAAAGAGATATTTGCATAAACAAAAACAAAATTTTGTGTTTAGCATATTTAAATTGTAAAATAAAATTAAAAGAAAAAAAAGAAAATGGGTAAATTTTAGACCCACAACCATAAAAATAATATCAAATTCCTTTAAATTGCACTTTTCTTTTTATAGGAATTCAAATAAAATAATCCATTTAGATCTTGGCAGTTTTTACCAAGTTTAATTGTTCGGTTAACATACGACCGAAATCGGGATGAACCTGGGAGAAGTTCTTGACAGCACGTTCTTGTATAAAGGCACTAGCGGCAGATAAATGGCCAGAAATATTGTTAACCAAACGTCTGCGTCCGCCATCATCCAACACACGTAACCAGAAATCAGTGACTTGGCTAAAGTTGTCTTCAGTATCACCGCTGCTATAACGATAGATATCACCGGTAACGGGTTCTTTTGATTGTAAGCTTCTGGCACGCGGACATTCTTCGGGACCAGAGAATGAGTTGGGATAATAGTTGGGTGCATTGCCTTGATTATCAGTAACTGTCATGGAGCCATCACGTTGATAGTTTTTAACGGCCACGCGATAAGGACAATTGACAGGAATTTGCAAATAGTTGGGACCCAAACGGTGACGATGGGTATCCGAGTAGGAGAATAGACGACCTTGCAACATTTTGTCGGGTGAAGGTTCAATACCAGGCACCAAATGAGCAGGACTGAAAGCAATTTGTTCAACTTCAGCAAAGTAATTGGTGGGATTACGATCGAGCTCCATTTTACCCACTTTAATCAGGGGAAATTGCTTGTGAGGCCATACTTTAGTGACATCGAAAGGATTGTATTTATGAGTCTTGGCCTGTTCAAAGGTCATTACTTGAATAAACAAATTCCAGCTGGGAAAATCGCCACCCTTGATGGCATTAAACAAATCACGAATAGAGTAATCCGGATCAGAGCCAGCCAACACATCAGCTTTTTTAGCATCCAAATTTTTAATACCTTGATTGGTTTTAAAGTGAAACTTAGCATAGATTGGTTCGCCCTTGGCATTTATCAATTTAAAAGTGTGAGAACCATAACCATTCATAAAGCGATAACCATCGGGAGTACCACGATCCGAGAACAGAATGCAAGTTTGATGAGTGGATTCAGGACGCAACGATATAAAGTCCCAGAACATATCAGGATCTTTCAAATGAGTCTGAGGGTTACGTTTCTGAGTATGAATAAAGCTGGGGAATAATATGGGATCACGTATAAAGAAAATTGGTGTATTATTGCCAACCAAATCCCAAACGCCATCATCGGTGTAGAATTTTACAGCGAAACCACGAGGATCACGGGCAGTATCAGCCGAACCACTCTCACCACCCACCGTAGAAAAACGTATGGCCACAGGTGTACGTTTGCCCACCTTTTCGAATAACTTAGCCGAGCAATACTTGGTGATGTCATCAGTAACTTCGAAATAGCCAAAAGCACCAGCACCCTTAGCATGAACTACACGTTCCGGAATACGTTCACGATCGAAATGAGACATCTCGTCGAGAAATTGAACATCTTGCAAGAGTACTGGACCTCGAGGGCCCACAGTTTGGGTGGCATCCTTAATGCCTACGGGGCTGCCAGATGCAGTAGTAATAGCACCAGGAGAAGTCTAAAAGAAAGACAATAAGGTAAGAAAATTAGCTAAGTTTATAATAAATTAAAAAGAAAATGATAGATTAGAAAATAAGCTAAATTATGAGAAAATGCAGAGGGAGAAGAACAAAAAAATTAAGTGATATTTTGAGTTATATGGACGACCTATTGAACAGACTCCTTCGTAGTTCTTTAGAATCTTAACTTGTAAATAGTCCTGCCTTTGACATCAGTTGGTTAGCAAGTTGCCTGGTCCTGTTGCTATTCACAGGAAACCAATTTAAACCTGCCTACAGCCCCTTCGAAGGGGTCACCAGAAACGGTCTTGCTAAAAGAACCACTATTATTTATGTATTTATCTCAAAGGGCCTACCATGAGAGTTCATTCATAGTGCATTTCACAAAAAAAAAACGTCAAATATCAACTGCTCCCCCGGTCTGCTTCAAGTCCTCGAATTGGAAAATAAGTCTGACCAAAGTCCCTATTTATCACATCTAAAAATCAACGGTACATTAGATAGTGAATTGGGGGTATATAAGGATGCCGGGAGAAATTCCCGAGATAATTTCGGTTTAAAATCAAATCACAGATGTGGGAATGTGCTTACTGGATGCTTTCGCTACACATAAACTGTCAATAATGCAATGTAAGCTTTAAAATGTTTCCAACTTCTAAGTAAAAAATTTTGTCTAATTTGAGTTTGAAGCAATCAATATAAAAACCTGTAGGAAACTGCAGAGCGGTTGCTGCTGAGGAATTTTTGGAGTAGCCTCGACATGACGTTGGTTTGATTTAAAATCGTAGGGGTGGAGCTACGCTTGCTAGTTCTTCTTGCCAATCAAAACAAGTTGCCCTTGATGCAATGAGTTCTAGATCTCCTCTTTTAGGAAGAGCTAAGCCTACCTAGTTGCTGCAATTTATACCTGTCTGTTGAAATTTGACATCAGATTATATCGTCGGGAAGGCTTCGACAGAAGCCTTTATGTCTGTTGTTAACAAAACTGTAGCTTTACTTGGAGATATGTTCAAAATTCAAATGGGTATCTACATTGACGGCCTAACGCCACAGTAATCTACAGATGTGTTCAAGATTAATCTGCCTTTCGGCCCAATCTAGCGGTGTTCTTAATACCGTGTGAACTTAAGTGTTCACCACCGTCTCTGGGTGAACATCGAAGGCACCTGTGTGACTTGCAAGGTGCACAAATATTGGAAATTCTTGTAAATGACCCGCCTAAAAATACACAAACACCTTGCTACACGTTTTAAATTAGCTAATCTCATAACCAAGTCAGCAGCTTACGCAATGCCACTGATTATTACCAAGGAATAACCAGCAAGCCAAAAGTCGACCACAAGGTAGATGACAGCAATATTGATCTTCACCAACACCCAATCACAAGCACTACTTCATACAGCTTCTGTTGTATTAGCAACAGCACAAAGAGTCGTATTTGTTTGTCCGAAGATCAACCAGCCACTAGCACTGACGGAACATCAGCCATTTAAGCAACATCATTTCCCAGCGATTTTGCTTTTAACCACAACTGAAGGAGACCTCAACTAGCAAACTGCCCCAGAATCATCCTTCAAATCGATGGTAAGGACGAAGTCCGCCAGCATATCCATTCCATGTAGGTATCTCTTTCACGCTCTGTCAAGGCCGGATCCTGTGAAGAGGTAGCCCAGACCAATCTCATGCTGCTCCCATAGGTCGTCCAGTGTATTCGTATCTACTTGACGTCAGACAGCCAGGCAGCGCTCAAGGACTGAATCTCTTACAAGATAAGGTCAGGTGTTGTCATGCATTTTGTTACATCCCTAAATAATCCGACGAAACTACCGGGCTGACTGTCTAGCCAACAGAGGAGCCGAAGGTAGGTTTATAGGACCGAAACCCTTCTTTTGCATCTCACGATGATATTTCAAAGAGCAGGGGCCGAATTACCGCATTCGTTATCGAGTAGGCTTTCGTATCGAATAAAATTTCGTCACGTATCGAATGGATGGATTACCGCATTCAATAGCTAACGTATGGAAATGTTTAAAAAGTGTACCAAGTTTGTATTATACCGGTTGTTGAATCGACTAAAAATTGGTAATGCATTAAAGAAAAATTTTGTGTTTCTAGCAGCTAGTACAACAACCAAGTCGATTGGCCAACTGTAATAAGGTTTATAGGTAATGTTCCATGGTTTCTTGCAAAACAAACAAAATAAAAATATATTGTATTCGATCGCTCTAGTGCTAACGAGTGGAATTTAAACAGCAGCTACTCGATTATCGTATGCCGTAACCCCAAAAATAATATTTTCGAACAATTTTACTCGATCACGTATGCGGTAATTCGGCCCCAGAATAGTTCTTGGTCACAGATGTAATTTGCTCGCTATTGGGAACCCCTTCACAGTCTAAGACAAGCAAAACTATTAATTACGTTATACCAAAACAAATCGCAAAAGTTACCGCTAATGCACAAAAATTACCTAAGATTACGAGCGGGTTGTTTTACCAGACACTGCGGTTTCACATGACACCAATTTATCATTGACAACTCTGAGACCAAACTATGTAGACTGTGAGAAACGCAAGGAGACGCCGGAGCAAATTTTCTGTGACTGTCCGGTGGGAGTGGCGCGCACAGTGAAGTTCCTTGGAGGTATCTTAATGACTCCATGTGAAGTATACAATCTCTCACCGTGTAGAATTATTGACTTTATGCGTTGCCTTAATCTACTTCAGTGAACCTTTAAAAATATCCTTTATTTCGCGGAGCTTATGGCCTATATATAATAATAATATGTCTGGCCAAAAATGTATGTCTCGAAATATATACTATATATAGTCATATATGTATACTATATATACTATATATAGTCAAGCCATGATGCATTGTGTTATGATCGGACTACAAATGACGACGCAGCGTAAAAAAATTTAAAGGATGGTATCCAGGCGCGTGGCAAAAAATTTGAAAAAATATTTTTTTAATTGTTTTTAACTAATCTTTAATCGTAGGGGGTGACCGGCCCAACTCTTTTTTTCGAACAACCTTAATGTACATATGTATTTTTTTTATTTGTATTCCCTTAAAACTCCGCCTTTCGTAAACCAATTTCAGATTTGCTTTATTTGAAAGGATGTACTTTCAGATTGGTCCCGTTGAAAATTGGGCAGGGTCACGCCCATCCAAATTAAATAAAAATTCTTTTTCTACTACTTCTACTCAACTGCTTCTTATGAAACTTTGCACACACATTAAACTTTCGTTTAAATGTGAGTTGCATAATTTTTTATATTTTTTTATCGGTTATATTTATTTATTGTATCTTCAATAACATTGAACTAACAATAAGTAATCAAATCTTAACTCTAAAATTTAAATTTTTAAGTTCATCCAATTTTAGACAAACATATTTGTTTCAGCGGTTAGTTCTCTGGTTGTCTACATATCTCATGTTTGGCTGAGAGTAAGAGTGTTCCTCCTTCTCAGCCGAGTGTGGCATCTAAAGTTAATGATGTTTCGGGCTAGGGAATTTGGGTGCAACTCGAGTTTTTTTATCTAACTTGTCACGTATTTAGAAAACACTGTCTTAACCAGCGGCACATCTAAATCTTTATGAATTCGCTTGTTTCTGACATACCATGTGGCTGCTGTAATCGTATGGAGTATTTTAGTTTGTCGACTTTGAATTTTTTCTACATTTGATGTCGAGGCAGTGCCCCATAACTGGATACCGTAGGACCATATTGTCTTTAGAATGGAGTTGTATAGAAGAAGTTTACAGTCTAGGCTTAGAGTAGAGTTCCTTGCAATGAGCCAATTCATTTGAGCTGTTTTTAATTTCATTTGGGTCACCTTTACGTTTATGTGGGACTTCCATGTTAGACGACGATCAAGATGGAACACCGAGATATTTTACTTCAGTGTGTTGAGGTATAGTTTGGTTATTTATTTGTATAGGCGGGCAGGTTTCTCTGCACAATATAAAAGTAATGTGTAGACATTTTTGATCGTTGTTTTAGCCATTTTTCCAACTGGGTTATATACTCTTGCAGTTTGCGGGAAGTTACATCATGATTAAGCATTTTATCGGTAAAATTAGTCTTATATAACAAAATATAGCGCCCCCAGTGCTAGAAATAACTGTCTAATTTTAACAAAATTTATAGCCTACATCTTTGCCTATAAGCCATCTATACACTTTTGTACATCAGACTATTAGTTTGGAAGATATGGGTTTTTCAAAGACTTAAGAATTTTATTGGTAAATTGGTCTTATACAATAACATATAGCGACCATTGTGTTAAAAATAGCTGCCTAAAATTTAACAGAACTTAAAGCTTTCTTCTTTTCCTCTAATTCATTCATGCATTTTTTGTTGATCAGAGTATTAATTTGGAAGACATAAGCTTTCCGAAGACTAACAAATTTTATCGGTACAATTGGTTTTATATAGCGCCCACTGTGTTGAAAATAGCTGCCTAGCTTTTAACACACCTTGTAGCCTCCTACATCCTTCCCTATAATTCATCCATATATTTTTTTTTGCATCAGACTATTAGTTAGGAAGATATAATTTTTCCGCCACTAGATTGGCCTTTTTTCCCCAGTGTGCGGCGGCTAAGTGAAATGGTAAACATATCTTTTTGAATTACTCTAATTTATAATGACCTTCTAAGGCAAAAGAAGGCAGCCTTTACTTGAGGTCTACACGTAACATAATCGCCCTTATTGCGAATGTCAACGTCGCCACAAGTGACGTCGACGGTGCAATAATGGCATTGCCGTTATCAATATTGACGGATTTCGATAACAATTGACAGCTGCTTCGCATTTTAATAGGCGACTTAAAGACAACATTGTGTGAAATTGGCTCTGTTTTTGTCGACACAATTTTTGGCACCGACTCGATAGGAAGTTTTAGCTGTCACGGTTATTTATTTAAAAAAGTATTTAAAATAGAAAAAATTAAAATATCAACCAACAAACAATCTAAGGAATTAATTCAGCGGCTTGAAAGTAAACCAAGCCTAGCAAAAGGATTATATAGGAGCAGAACTCCTAATAATTTTAGAAAGTAAATGGCGACGAAATTAAGTCTATTGGACCACTAATTAGACATAGCGATGGTTGGCAAACGGTAAGCACCAGAAAATATATCGTCATATAAAATGCAAAAGCGGCGGCCTATCATAATTTTTAAAAATGTTTCAGGAAACATAGGTAACTTAATAAAAAGGAAACTATTTTGAATATAAAAATGATTTTTTTTCTGGGTAGTATCATTAATGAAGTCTGAATTAATGATACTATGTTGAAAAAAACATAATCACAATAGTTTTTATTAAGGTTTTTATCTTCTGAAAATTTTTAAAAATTGATGATAGGCACTATTACATTTTATATGACGATATGCATCTAGCGAACGCTCCACAATCTTTGAGGATGACGGGGATGCCCGTTAACTTCCACTTATGCTATTCGAGTGGAAGAAGCCACTTCTAAAAATGCATTACATATTTGCGAAACACAATCCCAACCAAAAGGATGTTTTTAATGCAGAAAAGAAAATGATGGAAAGTGAAGAAGTGAAGAAAATGATGGAAAGATAACACCAAGGAGAAGAACTTTTCAAAAGAGAAGAAGTCTTTATTTGTTTGCTTCATCATTAAAACTTTCACTTGAATAACCCATTAAAAATTTTGAATAAACCAAGGCAATAAACAAATTGAATAAACGTCAAAATGATAGCGATGATAATTATTTCCTTCACATTATCGATAACAAGTCAACGTCAACACAATACTTTTAGTAAATGCCGATTTAGCATTGAAGTGACAACGGCGACATATCGAATTGACAGCGACGAATGTATTGTGTTGACGTTGACGTCGACATTCACAATAAGGGTGAATATGTAAGATGAGATTGTCAAATTCAATCGCAGAGAGAATTATGTTACGTGTAGACTTCAAATTAGTGTTATCTCAATGTTATAAAAAATTTTATGGAAGCGTTGTTATAAGAATTCTTATAACAACAATCTTATGAGATGAACTGTCAAAAAACACATGTACATGAAAATAAAATAGTGTGTATGTGTGAGTGTTTATTAAAATAAATGAAAAGCTATGTTTTTGATAAAATGTCTGTGTTAAATAAATGAAAAAATGTGTTTAATTGATTTATAAATTAAAATTTGTGTGATAAATTAAAAAGTAGTGCATGTTAACTCGATGAGCATTTGCATAAAATGAAATCTTATAGGAAAATGAAAATTACGTCTTCCCCTAGTATAAGATTAAGAGAAAAATCGACATTTTGTTTTTATTATTCTGCCGACATTTTCTCTCATGTTATATCACAGTTAATGTCTCGTGAAGACGCTGTGTTAGAAAAGGTAGATAGGGTGAATTCCAAAACATCAAAATACATTGCAGTGATGCGACTTTACGCTGTTTACAAAAACAAAGCACCCAAGAATTTGCATCACTACAATGTATTTTGATGTTTTGGAACTCGACCATACTCCGCATAACGCTTTTCCAAATTAGGCATTATCGTCAAACAAGACAGAGAATTTAATTACACTTGTCAATCCATAAACTTCCATTTCTAAATTTAACTCACAATTTGCTTAAAAAATTAAAAAAAACATTAAACAAAATATTTTCATTCAATTTTAAAACCAAATTAATTTAATTGCTCACAACAAAATAAAATGTAGTAAATTAAGGAGTATTAAAATTAAATAAATCAACAGATTGCATTTAGTGGAAAAGTTAAAACAAGTTTGCTATAGAAAAGCCTTAATTGTTGAAACGTGAAATTCTTAAAAATTTTAAAACTACAAATATTGAACTAAGAAGCGCTTGATGCATTTTCTTAATTATCGTTTACCTTAAATATTTAAACTGGAGTATTTTTTACTAAATTATTTCGATTACTCACTCACTGAGTTAGTAAAAATTACATAAAAATCAAATATAATGCGTTGCATACATTGCAAATATATTTTTAATTATATTTTTTGTTTTAATACAAAATATCTCTTGCCATATTCAAATCATCGCGCATTTCAATAAGAAAATGAAATACAAAGTAAATGTCATTGTACCCAAATGAATTTAATGCATAAACAAATTTAGCAAATGAATAAGAATACTATATAATCCTGATTTTCGAAACAACAACAATGATAATACACATTCTGGCCTTGATTTGGAATATTTTGTACTTTTAAAAATCTTTAGATTTCTTTTTGTCAAAATCCCAGCTTAATTAAAAAATAAATATACGAGGGGGGTTATAGAAAATAGGCGGCATTTTGTAGTGATACTAGGGAAAATTTATATACTGTTATACTGATTTCTATGGTTCCTGGCTGGTACCACCATCAGTCTATTGAGCGTGTGAGATGTGGGCAACCAATTGCATTGCACTGTGCCTGTTTGTGTATCCATATACGAGAGCGGATTGATATTGATGCTACACCTAGCGCTAGATGGCAGCACACACACAAAAACTTTTTTTTTAGAAATTGCGATCTGTCAAACGTCGGCTGCAGCGTTGCCAGAATGATGATTTTATCATACTTTTAATGATTTTTAAACCAAAATATTATTTGATGATTTCTTTCCCCAAATGATTTTTTTTTCTAGCAAATTATAATTTTTTATACTTATTATATGTATATCGTCAGAGAAAATGCAAGCCCCATCTAACTTTTTAAAAGTTTTACAGGAAAAGGATGAAACTTGTTTAAATTAAAAAATATATATTGAAAATTAGTGCAAAATTTTACAATATACTTAAAAAAGGACCAACAAAGTTATATATTATTGCGAAATTTTGCACCAATTGTCCATATATTTTTCATTTAAACAAGTTTTATGCTTCTTCTGTAAAACTTTTAAAATGTTAGAAAAAGCTTTCTGCATTTTCTGTGACGATATACATATAAATAGTTATTGTTACTCTTGCTATTTTGTAAACAAGTTCAAATTCATATTTAAATGCTTATTCGTTAAATAAAAACCATTAATAGAATGTATTTTTATTAAAATTGTTTTCTGTATCTAAATTTGTGCTCTCTATAATTCATAACTTTTGTTGTGGCTGACACTTATTGTTTTTTTTTTTCTTTTAAGCCAAGTTAAAGCTGGTTTTCAATAAATTGTTGTTGTTCTTGTTTTGCAGCTCCAAGTAGCCAAAGTTTATTGACTTTGTCTGTTACTTTTATCTGTAAAAATAAAATTAAAATACAACAAAAAATCTATGCCACAACACATTATTGCTTGCAAAATGCACTGTGGTCCCAAATTCAAATCAAGCTAGACAAAACTATTTAAGAGCATTTTTATATGAATTTAATATCGACAACAAAATAAATTAACCCTAAAAAGGAGTGTTTTTATAATAATTTGGGTTGGCTGCTTAACACGAATATGAAACTCATTTATTTTTCTTAAAAAGCGTTTTTGAGATATTCACGAAAAACATGTTTTTTGCAGCTTTTCAACTTATTTCCAAAAATCTTGAGAACATTTCATAGGAATTATACAAATTTTGCACAGTTGCATAGATATCTTGGTCCTCTTTCAGCCAATCCATACACTATAATGATCGGATCAAAATTCATTGAGTTACAGGCTTTAAGATTTGAAAAAAATTTCAATTTTTTAAGTTTTTTCAAAATTCATAATTTTAATGGTGTTTTCTTTTCTACATAAAAAATATCCTGTTGTTGAAAGGTGCATGTGTAAAATGTCTTGCCAACCCTGCAATAATGCTATTTGTTTTTTGACGAGAACAAAACACAAGTTATGAAAGTGGATTGCCCCAGAAAAATTAATTTGTTATTCAGGCAGATAAGTTTAACATTTGTTCCTCATCAGATGGCGAGGATGAATATAATAATTGATTTATTTTAATTTCTGCAAATGTAATGCATTAATCAATACTTTTAACTTTTTCCTTAAAAAAAGTTTAAAAATTTCTTTAGTTTATTCTCATGATATATGTAAACATAAAAATACAGCTGCCAGATTGCCGATTTATCGACCCGAAGCTTTAACGATTTTTTTATTTGAAGACCTTTTTTGAGAAAAATTTTATAACACCGAACTAAGTAAGATTTTATATGACTGGCAATCTAGAATTAACAATATAATGTTTTCTCATAATTGTTCTAAATAGTTTTATCCTTCCGCTGAACGAATATGGTTGTGTATACGCTTGAACATCGCTTCGCTAAGTGGGCCTGCCATCGACTTACAGAAGATGCCGATTTTGCTAAAAAAAATCATCTTTTCAGATGAAGCTCCTTTTGATCTTGGCGGGTATGTAAACAAGCAAAATTGTCGCATTTGGGGCACAGAAACCCCGCACGCACGCATACATTGAAAAGCCGACGCAACCAAAACGAGTCACTGTTTGGTGCGGATTTTGGTCCAGAGGCATAATTGGGCCATTTTTCTTCGAAAATGAGCGAGGAGTGGCCGTTACAGTCAATGGCGATCGTTATCGGGTCATGTTGAACGAATTTTTGTTCACAAAAATTGAAGAGGAGGATATTGGCAACATTTGGTTTCAACAGGACGGCGCTACGTGCCACACAGCCGAAACTACACTCGATGTTTTGCGCCCTGTTTTTGAAGATCGCATTATCAGTCGCAGAGCTGATGTCGTTTGGCCACCTCGGAGCTGCGATTTGACCCCGTTGGACTATTATTTGTGGGGTGCCGTCAAAGATAAGTGTTACGCCGACAAGCCAGAGACAATTGACGCTTTAAAGGACAATATTCGTGAAGCCATTGGTGAAATACAGCTGCACACAATCGATAATGTGCTTAAAAATTGGACCGATCGTGTAGGCTACTGCATGGCCAGCCGAGGCAGCCATTTGAATGAAATTATTTTTCATTATTAACCGGAAGGATTAATAAAAAAAGAAATTTGAGAAAATATTCAGTAGTTTTTTTTATAGCATTTTCAAAAAAAAAAGTTATCTTGCGGACCCATATAAAACAGTAGAAAAATTATCTTTAAAAACTTATTTTTTTACTTTCTAGTTCGAGGCGATTTTTTCTTAACTTCGTCTGGCAGCACGATTTATAAACAACAGCCACCATTTTACAGGGCACTAACAGCACTGTAGATTTATACGGGGCATAAAGTGCAATGCCTTCCACCATTAGTGAGGGTGATTATTTTTAGAATAAAACATACCACCCTTTTAGAGAGTAAAACATTTTTAAGAAACGAACACCAAATTAAAGTTTTTACATGGAAATGTAGCATTTTTTTTTGTAGAAAAGAAAACACTATAAGTCGCTCCATTAAGGCAAAAAAATTCTTGAATTTTTCTTCCCATATCTTAAAGAAAATTGTGTTCCCAACGTACTGGCAGAAAACTTGTTAACACCGGGCAGAAAATGAGAAAGTTGCAACATATTTAATGAACCCATCCTAATTTTAAGTTTAATAAAACAGTTTTTGATTTGAACATAAGTATAAGAACAATGTCACACAGCGGGGGATTTAAAAAAAAAATAAATCTGCAGTTTCTAAGCGCGCAATCCTATTCTTATAAAATTTCATATGGCATTTATAGAGTAGTTGCTAAGCTTAAGCTTGGAGCTTGGCTTTTATATATTTAAAGGGGGCGGAGCCACAAAATCCCAAAGTGGGTCACCTCGGGCTTCTGAAAATTTTAAGCCTATGGCAAGCTTATGTTTTTGGTCTGATAAAAGAGTTTTTGCAAGTAGATTCTGCTATCTAAGAAGTAAAACAAGTCTACTACATTTACGGGGTTCCGCTTACAGTTTAGGAGATATTCGACTAAAAAAATCAGATCATGTAATTATTATCAGACATGATTTTAGAAAAAACTTTGTCCAATTTACTATTTTTGGTGGGTTTGCACTAAAGCGGGTCAACCTCCACACAAAAAATAAAAGTGGTGCCGGCCAGCCCCTAGAATGAAAGATATGTCAATGAAGTTTCTAAAACCGGAAAAATTTGTTTCTTACCACGCCCCGAAAATACAGCACTTCTTTGTTTTTTTATTTATAGCGCATATCGTTGTTCATGGCTTGAATATAGCTTAATTTTTGCCTTTGGTGACTTTTGAATCCGACATCGAATTTTGGGCGCCACTTATGCCATTTCGGATCCTTCCCTTTTGCGGGACATACAAAGTTTTAGAAGGTCTTATTTGCCACGTGCGAGCGAAAAATTGAGCTTTAGGAGGGAAGGATCCAAAATGGCATTAGTAGCACCCAGAATTTGACTTCGGATTAAAAAGTCACCTGAAGCGAAAATTAAGGCACTCTCTAGCCATATGTGATATGCGATATGATGAGGTCGGACTTTAGGTAGCGACGCAATATATAAAATATTAAGGCCCCTATTATGATTCACAACTCAACTAGGTTGAGTTGTCACTGCTACGACCCAACTCAACTATTTTTTTGTATTATGATTCACAACTAATTTTAGTTGTCTTCGAAAAAATGTCCGAAAAAAGGTTCTTATCTATACTCTCTGTTTTTTGAAGCCATAATAGCCATCACAAAATATTTTAAATATTTTTAGTTTTGGCCACACTATTTTTTTTTTTTGAGATTTTATATTTTATGGATATGGCAACAATATGGGTTGACAAATGGGATAGATTGGCGCCTAAAAGTACCATTTTAAAAGAAATTAAAAGTAACACAATAGTCGAAATAAAAACCAAAACACAACCGATAAAAACCTGAGACAACTGCTTTTATGAAGTCGTATTCCATAATAAGAATTTGACAACTACGACACAACTATCAATTTAGTTGTGAATCATAATAGGGACCTAGAAGTGCTGTATTTTGAAGCGTGACAAAAAAATTTTACATTTTTAGAAAAGACATTAGTATGCCTATTATTCTAGAAGGTGACTGGTGCAAATTTTTCTATTTTGTGTTGGGATCTACCCAGTCTAAAGTAATTTGTATGTGAAAAAGAAAAACGAGGCGTAATTTTAAGGCGTGAGATAAAAGTGAGTATATTAAAAGCCAGATATACAAAGCGTTAGAAGGGCTTTCTTGTCATGTTCAAAAAGTTTAACATTAGGAGGGAAGGATCCGAAATGGCATAAGTGGAGCCCAGAATTTGATGTCGGATTAAGAAGCCAGGCGGGGAAAAAATTAAGCCACAGTCAACCCATAAAGAACGACATGCGATATGATGAGATCGGACTTTAAATGACGGCGCTATATACAAAAACCTAAAAGTGCAGTATTTTAGGGCGTAGCAAAAAAATTTTACTGTTTTGGAAATGTCATTGTCATATCTTTCATTCTATGGTGTGACTGGTGCCTTAGTGTGCACCCTTCGAATTCGATCCATTTGTGGGAATTGTTGGAACTTTCTTAAGATTTCTGCTGATTCTCAGAACCAAATCATAATTTTCTTTACTCGATGGGTATTAAGTACTTAAATTTCTATATAACTACAAAATTTCATTGGAAAATATCATTATTTAACGATTTTATAGCATTAGGAAAAAATTTAATATGCAGAAAACACCACATAACACAATTTTCCCTTAGTTTTGCAAAAAATCTTTCAAAAAAGTTCATATTATTAAAATCTAAATACATTGTTGAAAACTACACATAATTTTGTAAGTTTTGATATGCGATATGTCTATAGTTCTCTTTTAAACGCGTAAAAGTAATGGTCTTATAAGTAAAAACTCGTATGTACTGATCTAAGGATCAAGGAATAAAAATTCAAATTTGGATGTGTTCACTAAATATGTTGTAACTTTCTCATTTTTTGTCCGATATAACCAATTTTGCGCTTACTACGTTTGGGACAAAATCTTCTTTAAGATCTGGATCTAAAATAAATTTTAAAAATGGTATTTTGCCTTAATTGGAGCAACTTAAAATGGTGAATTTTGAAAAATCGTAAAAAAAATTTTTATTTTTTCAAATCTTAAGGCCTGTAACTCAATGAATTTTGATCCGATCAACACAGTCTTTATATTGGCTGAAAGAGAAAGGACATATCACTGTTGCATGTGCCAATTTTGTACAATTCAGATGACCACTTCTTGAAATAGCTAAAACAACTGCAGAAAACACATTTTTCGCGAATATCTCTAAAACGCTTAAGAAAAATAAATTAATGCCATATTCATGTTCAGCGGCTCAAATTCTCTTAGATAATAATTTGTGGAACAGTGTAATGAGCTGACGATATTTAACTTTTTTTTTAAATGAAGAAAGTTATAGTTCGGTGGATTTTTAGACGATATACAACTGATTTACAGTTTTATTTATCTACATATTGTCTTGGGAACTCTGCTCATTGTGTACAGTAGCTTGTAGAGAACTATTAGGTATGCCGAAGGGGAGGGGAAAAAGGGATATTTCCCCTCCCAAAAGTAATAAAATATACATAATATCTATTGAGTTTTTAAAAAGAACTTTTTTAAATGGTATATGTCCTTTAAAATTTCCCCACTCAAAAGCTCAAGCTGAATCTCATGCTGAGGGACAGAATAAACTATGAACTGAGATTCGGCAGATGATTGACTGTCAAATTTTTAAAAGCATTTTTTGTATTCAAAAAATATTTGGAGAAAATTTTTTACTTCATTTGATTTATCTAGAATTGAGATTTGTGGCTCCACAGTGCAATGATGACTGAGTTGCACATTTTTGGTTTTTTTCCTACTATTTTAAATGTACTAAACATTAGATTGCACTGCACCTCTGTTCATATTCCCTCCCTTTCAGTATATCTGCTCATTGCTACGCAATACAATTTCAAACATGTCGATTTGAAGTTTTTCCATTAAACATTCAAGCTTGCCGCTCACGTTTCTTGTAGAACAAAAAATAATAAGCCTTCAATAAGTGTTAGATTTTTTTTCTAATAATTTTTACAACTATTTAGAAATCAGTGTTTTTATTTGATTTTTCTATTGCTTTTAGTTGCTAATGCTTTAACATTGACTGCGTAGTGTTGCAACAACAAGATCTGACAAGGTTTTTAGAATTGTAAAATATGTGTAAAAAAATAAGTGTTTCAAAGTTTTCCACAAGTTGTTATATATTTTTAAGATCGCACTTGCTCTATATAAACGAGCTTAAGATTAGTTCAGGGCCATGCAATGTCAAATTTTTTTTTCTCTTTCAAATGTTGCCAAACTTCCTATCTCTACCGCAACCGTATACAGCGTTGCCAGAAGCTTTTCGAAGAAAATCATCATTTGGCGGAATAATAATCATATTTCGATATAAAAAATCATCACAAACTTTTATTCCAAAGCTGAACAATGTGACTTTTACAGCAAACTAAAACAAAAACGCGTTTTTTTAGATTATCTGATTTCCTTCATGTCATATTCTAGATAGGAGAGTTACTGCTTTTTTGGCAACCAATATTAAAAAGATACTTGTAAAAAATTCGTGAAAAGGTTTGAAAACCGGCAGCGATCAGAGAAGTATATAAAATATCGCCATGACTGTAATAACATATAAAAATGCGACAAAACCACTTCCACCGCGAAAAAAAAATCTCGAAAAACACAACTATATGCACTGGTATACAAAAAAACATTTTTCATCTTTTAAATAAAAATATGTGGAATATACAAACTTTAATGCATAAATCCGTTTTCAGTTTTTTCCTATTATGTACAGATTTTTTAATGGGCATGACGAAGATTTTCAATATGTACATCAGTATAGATTACCCTAACTTGAGAATGGTTTACCCAATTTCAATAAATAAAAAATGCAGAATAAAATTACATTTAAGTCATTTATATCTAATTCTTTTTAATTTCCATCTGCTTCGGAGTTATTCAGAAATTAGCGGCGAAAAATGCGTTTTTCATGCAAAGTGAATTTTTTTCAATTAAGTTATGAGTTTTAGTCGAACTGTAGGTATGTATATGGGTTTATATCCAAAGAAATTTAATTATATTGGCTTGAGCTCGGCTTTAATTTAATTTTTTAATTAAATTATATTTTTATTTATAGATAAATGTGAAGCATGTAGACAAAGAAATATTTGACTGCACGGAGGGTTGAACTGACAAGTTTCAATAGCTCCTGCTAATCTCTTCAGAGTTCTCTTCCGCTTAGACCACTCGACCAAAGAAATTTTTTTTTCATTTTTAAAAAGTCATGAACAAATGAAGAGGGAAGCTTTGTAGGTATATTAGGAACATAATAAGCCATAAACCATTAAAATCGAAAGTAAATGTCGATTTTATTCACAATTAGTTGAGGGAACTAATACACAAACAAATTTAAATTTTTCCTTTGTATGAAAATTGTGATTTTTATGAACTGACCACCTTCACTTAATTGCGAATAAAATCAACATTTGCCATCGATTTTCATGATTTAAGGCTTATTTTATTTCTAGTTATCCTACCTGTCAGACTAATGATAACAATTTAAAGTTTTTGCAGTTTTAATTTCTTTTATGAGTTTTTGTAAACGAAAAATTATTTTTGCAAAAAAAATTTCGCCGATAATTTCTGAAGAACTCCAAAACAGTTGGAAATATAAAAAATTAGTATGCATGATTGGCTTATTTATTCAAATCGGATAATTCATTATTGAGTTAGGGTGAAATATACTGACGTAGCTATTTGAAATATTAGTCATACCCATTAAAAAACCTGTACATGATAGAAACAAATTTAAAAAGTATTTGAATTTAACCCAATAAACTTTGTACATCGCACAAAAATTTTTATCATCGAACATGATTGATAGTTTTATCATTCAAAATCATCTTTCAAAGTTGATGAATGCACTTCAATAAACTTTTATATTAAAAACGTTTGAAAATTATATATTAATTGATCCAAACAACTACAAGAAGTAAGGCATGATATGTTTCAATAACTATTTATATATCGTCACAGAAAATGCAGAAAGCCTATCTAAAATTTTAAAAGTTTTACAGAAGAAGCATAAAACTTGTTGAAATGAAAAATATATGGGCAATTCATGCAAAATTTCGCAATAAATATATAAATTTTTTAATTATATTGTAAAATTGTACACTAATTGTCAATATATTTTTTTGATTTAAACAGGTTTCATCCTTCTCCTGTAAATTTTTTAATATGTCCGATGGGGCTTTTTGCATTTTCTTTGACGATATACATATAAACAGTATAAAAAAATTATAATTTGCGAGAAAAAATATCATCATTTGGGGAAAAAAATCATCATATCATATTTTGGTTAAAAAATCAACAAAAATATGATAAAATCAGCATTCTGGCAACGCTGACCGTATATGATATTATTATGAATTTAATAAAAGAATAAGCATGTAAGAGATTGAAGTCATACAAAATTTATAAAGATATTTAATGTGGAAAATCAACAGCATGCATTACGGACACGCCATTTTGTATGAAGAGAGTATAAACAGTATTTTTGTTCTTCGTTTTTAAAACATAATGGACAGTCTTACACAAAAAAAAACGTATGTACATTTATTTATAATCTATCAAAACCATTTATTTTAAGAAATATTTTACTTTTTATTTTATGAAATATTTTACTATACATACTTTCAACGGACACGAAAAAAGCATTTGAAATGTGAATCACCCATATCACAGAATGTCAAATTACTTAAAGAATGAAAGAAATATTAATGCTTTTAGAAGAAACCTTGTAAATTTTATTAGTAATGTTCACAATGAGCAGAGCTCAATCATGTAATTTATTGTAAGAAATGTTTTGATAAAGTACTACAAATACAACAAATCAAATCGAGTTGTAATAATGGCCTTTACGGCTATTAAATCAATGCAAGATAATCTCTATTTTTGGTTTAAAATATGTTTAAACCAGCACATCTATAAATAAACCATTTTTAAAAGCATAACATTGGGCGTTTAAGCTACCAAGAGAGACCATATGATGAAAACCAGCTGTTTTTGACATTTATCGTAGTGCTGCCACATTACTATTGGTTAAACTATCCATAATATATGGGAATTACAGCTGTTGAGTTTAAACTACATTTGAGTTTCACTTTAGTTTAACTAAACCAGCGCCTAAACGTTCACTGATTTATTAACCATAATTGATTAAACGTATTATTTGCTGGTCTAATCTCAAATTAACTGGCTGTTTTTTGTAAAATGAAAAGAAAATTTGGTGTGAGAAATTATATTGAAAACAAAAGCAAATTTTCGTATTTAATTGTTGTTTTCAGTATAAATTCTCTCATGAAATTTTCTTTTCATTTTATAAAAAAAAAAAACAGGCAGTAAAACCAGAAATCAAAACAACGCAGTTTTCTTTTAATTTCATTTTATTAATTAAATTTTAAATTATTCATACGTGAGATTTTTAGTGCTTAGAAACCGTTTTTTTTAATCTTGTGAAATTAAAAACAAAGAAGAAGATTCATTTTAAATTGCCTGCATTAAAATGTATTTAATTATTATTTGTTTAACAAGAGATTTAGCTATTTTTGGAATTTGCATTAGATATGCATATAAAACGATTGATTCAATAATCCCCACCCAAATTAATTAAAATAATACATAACAAACTCTCTCTATAGAATTGATAAGAATTATAAATAAATAAATTGTCAGCAGCAGTTTAATTGTACACTTCACAGCAGAGTAGTAAATATTTATGTATAGTATTATCTAGAAGTATGTTCTGTTTTTTTAATTAACTCAGATAGTAATTCAGCCAGAGCGAGGATTGGCAAACCAAACTGATAATATAGAAAAGAAATTAACAATATGCAATGATAACATTTATACAGTGGTGTTAAAAATAATGGAAATTAAAATACATACATATACTCTCTTTTCGTTATTGTAAAACGGGTCGGGTCGGCCTCCTACCAAAAAAAGTAGTGCCGGTCACCCCCTGGAGTGAAAAATATGTCAATGAAGTCTCCAAAACAGGGGCCGAGTTACCGCATACGTGATCGAGTAAAATTGTTCGAAAATTTTCTTTTTGGGATTACGGCATACGATAATCGAGTAGCTGCTGTTTAAATTCCACTCGTTAGCACTAGAGCGATCGAATCAATATTTTCTTTTATTGTGTTTGTTTTTCAAAAACGCATGGAACATTACCTATAAACCTTATTACAGTTGGCCAATCGACCTGGTTGTTGTACTAGCTGCTAGAAACACAAAATTTTTCTTTAATGTATTACAAATTTTTAGTCGATTCAACAACCGGTATAATATAAACTTGGTACACTTTTTAAACATTTCCATACGTTAGCTATCGAATGCGGTAATCCATCCATTCGATGCGTGACGAAATTTTATTCGATACAAAAGCCTACTCGATAACGAATGCGGTAATTCGGCCCCAGAAAAAAAATTTTTTGCCACGCCCTAAAATGCTCTTTTTTATATATAGCGCCGCCACTTAAACTCCGATATCATTATATCGCATATCGTTGTTCATTTATGGCTCTGCTGACTTTTTAATCCGACATTAAATTCTGGGCGCCACTTATGCCATCACGAATTCTTCTCCGCTAATGTCAAATTTTTTGCATGTGGAAAGAAAGTCGTTCGAAAACTAGCTTTTAATATACTCAGTTTTATGCCACGCCCAAAAATAACGCCTCTTTTTCCTTTTTCAATCACAAATTACTTTAGACTGGTTAGATCCCAATACAAAACAAAAAATTTGCACCAGTCACCCCATTTCCGTTTCAGAACTGTAAATACATTTTTTTGACACGCTTCGGAAGCAAAAGTTGAAGGTTCCATAAAAAAAGTAAGACGACGTGACGTACTCGGAAATAAACTTTCTCTTTTTTTTTGTTTTGTTTGACAAGTTAATGATTTTTCAGACTTATCAAAGGAAAAAGTTAAACCAAGTTGCGAAAAAGAGCCAAATGTTATATATAGAGATAAGTATATCTGCTGCATGTATAGGTGTGTTAGATAAATAATTAAATAAAACAAATAAATTGCTTGGCAACAGACAAATTTATAGTTTCGTTTGTACTACTTCATATCGCAGAGTTCTATGTGGATTAAGTTCTCTTAAACGACTAAGATACGTGTTGATCGATCGTTTAAGCTTCAAAAATGTACTTCGATAAAAAAAAGCAATGAAAAAAAGAAGATAAATGAGACCTTTATCAAACACTAAAATGGAATTATTTAAATAACTGTTCGTTTAAAATTTGGATGCATTGAACTTTTGATTGAAAATATATATTTATTAAGTTAATCAGGTTTGCTATGAAATCCAAGTCAGAATTGTCATTTGCCAAAATTGACAACCGATTTTGATTTGAGTTGGTGTTATGAAACCTTCTTGCTTTGATTCGATAATAAGCAAAAGTCATGCTCGAATCAGCTGTTTTGTTTTGTTTACATTTTGTTATTATAATTTTAAATAGCAGTATTGCCGTTCTAAACTTTTCGAGGCTAAACTTATACTCTCTTTCGGCTTTCAACATCTAAATTTCTCTATAAGATTGTGTTGTTTTTAAAGCAGTTTTTAAAACAAGACCCAGAAACCTTAATATATTTTAAAAATTTTGTTAAAGCTGTTTTAGTCTATTTCTCTCAGATAAAGTCATTATTGGTACTAAGTTTCCTGATTATAAAGGGTGGGCAAATTTGAGGTTAGGAAGTAAATAGGCTGTCAAATGATCAATTGTCAAGAATTAATCTGTCATCCTTTGGCATTTATTTACAGAAAGCTTGGCATTTTAACCATGGAACGCTAAACTCTTGAATAACGAATTTTAATCGTGAAAAGTTACTATCAAAATTTTTAAAATTTTACTGTATCACCTCGTAAAATTCGAGCAGCTTTTCCTCGTAATCAGACTACTTTAATTCTTGGATCAGTTGAACTTTATAAGCGTGAAGATGAAGATCTTTATGCAAAATGTTGCGCAAGGTGCCTCTGGTGATATGCAATTGTTGCGAACGACGATGAGTTGGTGTTCAAGGCTCATTCGAACTGATACAGTGAAATGTTCACCCTTTTGAAAATCAATGTTCACAATTAAAATTCGGTGTTCAACAGTGTAGCTGTCCATGGTTAAAATTTCCCAAGTTTTCACTAAATAAATGCCAAAGGATGACAGTTCAATTCTTGACATTTCATCATTTGACTGCGTATTTACTTCTTAACCTCAAATTTGCCCACCCTTTACATTCATACTTTTTCGTATAAAGAATTTTTATTGAGAAAATAAAATCTAAATATTATAATAGTATTTAAAATGAAATTTATTTGCTGGAGTTTAAGCATATGTCTATATGCAGCATTTCGTTGCTGCTTTACCCTCATCAGTAGACTTCAAACACAATTTTGAACAGTTACAAACCCTTTATCTTATGTACAAACTTTTAAAAAACCTTTAAGAATTTACAAATATATAAATGATTTAAAAAAAAAGGCATTGTAGGCTTTGAAACTTATACAAAATCCAGCAAATAATTTTTTATTCGATATGAATCTATTTTATTTTTCTACACCTTCATACATAAGTTTCAAAGCAAGTCTACTGATGAGTTGGTAAAGCACCAACGAAATGCTGCATATAGACAATTGCTTAAACTCCAGCAAATAAATTTCATTTAAAATAAAATTATGACAACATGTCAAATAATAAATTTCTTAAAGATTATAATAGTATTTAATAAATTTATTATTTGACATATTGTCATAATTTGATTTCAAATGAAATTTATTGAAAAGCGCCAATGAAATGCACATAGACAATGCTTAAGCTCCAGCAAATAAATTTCATTTAAAATTAAATATTATAATAGTATTTATCTATTTGTTATTTACTTATAATCCATTTTATCAACATTTTAATTAATCAGAATATTTCTGATAAAGAAAAAACGATAACATTTGATTCTATTACACCAAATTCTGCTAACATTTCTGAAATGAACAAGGAACCGATAACATCGATTTCTATAACACCGACATCATTTAATTGTCGATTTTGACAGCAATCAGATTCCAAATTTTAAATTCTATGGATAATTTTTTTTTTTCTAAAATTTGGGATTTTTGAAGAGGCTGCTCCAATGCTTTTATCATCATAACTTGGAAAAGGATTGCCCAATTTTATTACAAAAACTTCTAACATATTTTTGGAACGTAAGTTCCTCATGGCGCGCCATGCACATCAACGCTTTGAATAACAAAAATCAATACTTTTGGGGGAGTAAAAATAAAGCAAAATTTTTTGAAAGTGAAAAAGTAATGGCAGCGTATACTGGTCACAACTACATAGCATAATGGCGTTGGCGCAGCGGAGTTTTGAGATTTTCAGTGTTGCTCATGGGAGTTTGGGGAATTTGGCCTAGTTTTTGGGAATCTGCAATATGGTATGTATGTGTTTGCTAAATAGTTTGCGGCTTGACTAAGTGGTTCGTGGCGATGCTAGATGAAGCTGGTGTCTCTGCTAATTATATAAATTCTTGTAAATGATATGAAATTGTTTGACATGACACAACATAATATAGCATAATGGTGTTGCCACTACAGATTTTTTTGGATTTTCAGTGTTGCCGTAATCTTCCGGGGAACTCCTGGGATTTTGGGGATTTTTCTCCTAGTTTTTGGGAATATCCAATATCGTTTGTGTCTTTTCACAATGGTTTGTGACTTGGCTAAGTGGTTCGTGGCTGTAATAGCTGAAGGTGTCTCTGCTAACTATTGGCGATAAGTATCGTCTTACTATCTTCCAACTGATAGTTGGTTTAGATGCTGACGCCGCTTGAAATTGTCTTCCTCTTATCATCTGAAAGTTCAAATTATTATCTTTTTACTGATTTATGTTATTAATAAGCCATTGCGTCTAAGATCAGCTGCTGCTGCTGCTGCCGAGCATGATGTTGGTCCAAATTTTGCTGCTGGTGCTATTGCCTAATATATGTTCGGATGATAATGGTATGGCTTAGAGTGTGTTCAATTACAGTGCTGTGGCGTCTGGTATGAGGAATTATCGGGAAAAGAAAAACCCCGCTAGTGTCGGTGGAGTTAATGATTGTGGTCAATCTATGATAGAGTTGAAAAGGTTCACTGAGCGAGGCATTGTCAGCTGAAGAAGTAGATAGACTGCTGGTTCGTTATGTGACTACTATTTCGGTTGAGTATGAGGCTCTCTTGAAGAAACTTATAGCTGCGGCTAATGTTGCTGCCTTTAGGGCATAAAATGCTGCTTCAGTGGTGATCCCTGCAGTTATTCCGGTGGTTGCGCCCAAACCGGTTGAGGACGTAAGGAACTGCGTTCCTACGTGGTGTCCCACGCCACCGTGCGTTCTTGTTTTTATATACTCAATGGTTTTGGAGTTATTCAGATCGAATTGATGAAAAATATATATATTTTTTATGCGATTTTAAAATTTTTTTAATTTATAAAATGGCCAAATGTTACCATTTCTATTCTCTAATCATAAAGCCACATATACTAGAAATAAAATAAGCTTTATTTCATGAAAATCGATGGATAAATATTGATTTTATTCACAATAAAGCGAAATTATCTGATTTTTGCAAAAAATCGAGTTTTGAAGGTGCTGCTCCATCGATATTATCGATTTATAACAGATCCCAGATGTAAACTTTCAAAACGCCGATGCACGTATGTATTTTTTTTGTGGCCTCTACCTGACTGAGTTGTTAGAACCTTGTTATTTACAAAAAATTTATTTTGTTGTATAGTGTAAATATTCGCAATTTTTTTCCAAGTTTTTTAGTACTTTTTGTAATTAAATTGGATTACCTCTTCCCAAGTTATGATGAAATCGGTGTAGTTATCTCTTTTCGTTTTTCCCTTTTTTTCGTTTTGGCAATTTTTTCGTTTTGCTTTTTCGTTTAATTTTAGTTTTGTTACTTTTTAAGTTTTTTTCGTTGTTTGGCGATTTTTTTTTTTTTTTTTTGGTTCTGCCATTTTTTTCATTTTGGTGATTTTTCTTTTTTAGCGATTTTTTCGTTTTTTACAATTTTTTTGTAGAATTTTTTAGTTCTGGCGATTTTATGGTTTTTTTGTCTTTTGGTTTGTTTGTTTTTGTCGCTTTTTGACAATATTTTTAGTTTTAGCGATTTATTTTAGTTTTGGTGATTTTTTTTAAGTTTTGGCGCTTTGCTCGGTTTTGAAGATTTTTTCGGTTCTTGGTGATTTTTTTCAGTTTTAGCCCTTTTTGTTTTTTCTTTTGACACTTTTTTCGCTTTGGCGATTTTTTTAGGCTTTTTTTCGTTTTGGTGATTTTTTTCCAATTTTGGCGATTTGTTTCGTTTTTTGACGATATTTCTAGTTTAAGGGATTTTTTTTCTTTTATTGCTTTTTTTCGCTTTGACGACTTTTTTCGGTTTTTCGCGTTTTTTTTTGCTTTTTGGCGATGTTTTGGCGATGTTTTTAGTTTTGGTGATTTTTTGCACTTTAGCGATTTTTTTTTATTTTGGTGCTTTTTTCCTTTAAGCGCTAGTTTCATTTTGTCGATTTTTCCTTTTAAAATTTTTTTAATTTTGTAATTTTTTAGTTCTTATCGTTTTTTAAATTTCAACAGTTTGCCTCTTACGGTTTCCAAGATACAGCAACTTGTCTAAATTACCTAGTCCAAATTACATTAACTGATAGAACACCCTTTAATTTTTATTGTTTTAAGCATCAGTGTTAATTGGTGTAGGCTATTCTACAGATTACACCAATTAGCACTAACTTTGAATATTTAAAGTGTCTGTATATAAGTGTCTGTATATTACATTAGTATTTCAACATATTTCGTTGCTCGCTTTAGAGCACCCTTTAATTTTTAACTGTCATATATTTGCTGTTATAGCGGCCAACATTTTGCATATTCTGTGAAAATTGCAGGTCCGTAACTCTTACGGTGGCAGACAGACAGCGTAGCGAAAACATTAGGGTTCCTTTACACTTTTGGTGTACGGAACCCAAAAAATATAGTGGTGATCAAAGGTCAGGACAAAAGTTTCATTTTGTTGCCTCTTGTAATTTTTTTGATATTTCGTGATGCTGCCATATTTTTATCGCACTTAAGTGCGAACAATCTTTTAAGACTGAAAAATTGAACTATATTCAATTAGAATCTAAATTTATATGAAAATCACCTAAATGCGTATTTAAATACGAAGTCAAAAACTGTTCATATGTAACTATGAAAGTTTTATCGTAAAATGTTGCATATGTTAATTTCAGTGTAACATCAGAATATAATAAAAGTAACTTTAGGGTCCATTTAATTGAATTTCTTTTGGTTTATAACTCAAAATATACTGCACTTTTTTCTTCAAACTTAAAGTGCTGCCTTATTTATATGAAAGAAATTCAGGAATGTCATATCTAGATTTAAAAGCAAATATGGCTAAATTGAGAGCTCTTAGTCAATTATTTAAAAATGGCTTCGATTGCTTTCTTGTTTAAAATAAACGCATGTTAAACTAAGTTTAACTAAGAAGTAGAAACTTTGGCCAACAAAATGTAAACATTTAAAATATAACGGCAAAATCCCCTTAAGATAAAATTTATTTTGTTGTATTTCAGTAACGGTAATTAACTTTGACAGATAGTCCAAATAAAATTAAATATATAATCGACTTTCGTTCAAAAATGAGATTCGAAAATTGTATTGAATACGATTTTCTTGCGGTTAGGGCTCAATTTAATAATCAAAAATTGTGAAAAAGGGCTTTAAGTCGTATAGAAAAGTTGTTCAAATAAATTGTTAGCGTACGTAAGAAAGAAGAAAACAAGTAAAACAAAGTTGTTTTGAACCGGCAAAATATATACTACGTGCATATTTTTATTATTGTTTTTAATTTGCATTAAATTAATGTAGGTATACGTACATTATACGAGTACATAGTGGATTGTATTAACTCTGAATGCATTTGTTAATAAAAAAAAATATATAATTCATATTATACGAGCATTGTTTATAGTTTGTATGGAGAGTAGACTCCATTTAATCTAGAAATAAATAAATAATGTGTACAGTGTAAACATGCATCTAGTATACATATATAGTATACTACAGTATACATATATAGTATACTACATAAGAGATAAATCTGTTTGCAAAACAATTAAATAATTATAAAATACTATAAAATAGAGAGAAGAGACAAAAAGTGAGATAATAAAATATTTAAGAGATAAGATCAACAGCTTTAAATTTGTATTAATTTAT
The DNA here is from genome assembly GCA_956483635.1 of Panzeria rudis. Taxonomy (NCBI): domain Eukaryota; kingdom Metazoa; phylum Arthropoda; class Insecta; order Diptera; family Tachinidae; genus Panzeria; species Panzeria rudis. The sequence continues at coordinate 25,047,151 of OY101451.1, read as the reverse complement.
TTTCACAAAGACCCATTTTTAGGGTTCCGTACACCAAAAGTGTAAAGGACCCTATTTTTTTCGCTACGCTGTACGTGTCTGTCTGTCTGTAGTCTGTAGAATAGACTACAGCAATTAACACTGATATTTAAAACAATAAAAATTAAAGAATGTTCTGTCAGTTAATGTAATTTTGACTATGCAATTTAGACAATTTGCTGTATCTTGGAAACCGTAAGACAAACTTTTAAAATTTAAAAAAACAGTAAAACTAAAATATTCCAAAATTAAACATATGTCAAATCGAAACATCGCCAAAATGAAAAAATCGCTTAAAGGAAAAAGCACCAAAATTAAAATAAATGCTAAGACGCAAAAAATCACCAAAACTAAAAAGATTGCAAAAAAACTAAAAAAAACCCCAAAAACCGAAAAAAGTCGTCAAAACGAAAAAAAAAACACATAAAGGCAACATAAAAAAATCGCTAAAACTGAATATATCATCAAAAACGAAAAAAAAATCGCCAAAAATTGAAAAAAATCGCCAAAACGAAAAAGTGTCAAAACAAAAAAAATCGCTAAAAATAAAAAAATCACAAAAAACCGAAAAATCCCAAAGCCGAAAAAAGCGCCAAAACTAAAATAAATCGATAAAACTAAAAATATCATCAAAAAGGCGAAAAATACGTTAAAACAACGCCAAAGCTAAAAAAATCGGCAAAAAATTGCAAACAAAAAATCGCCAAAAAAAACGAAAAAAAATCGCCAGAACGAAAAAAGTGTCACAACCAAAAAAATCGGTAAAACTAAAAAAATCACAAAAACCGGAAAAAATCCCCAAAACCGAAAAAGCACCAAAACTGAAAAAGCGCCAAAACTTAAATAAATCGCTAAAACTAAAATTATAGTAAAAAAGCGAAAAAACGTTTAAAAAACGCCAAAACCAAAAAAATCTTTAAAACTTAAAAAATCGGCAAAAAACGAAGTCGCAAAAAAACGAAAAAATCAGCGAAATGAAAAAAAAACGCCAAAACCAAAAAAAAATTGCCATAACAACGAAAAAAAGTTAAAAAGTAAAAAAACTAAAATTAAACAAAAAAACTAAACGGAAAAATTGCCAAAATGAAAAAAAGGGCAAAAACGAAAAGGGATATACATATGTATATGTATTCGTGCGGAACCCTTCGTGTGCGAGCCAAAGTCGCACTTTACTTAATTTTTCCAATACAATCTCACGTACAATGCGCGTGAGACTCATTGCCTATCTACCCAGTTGGCCAGACTGCAAAAATTCCCGTGCAATATGTATGTCGAAAATCGCCCATATCTCCTATTCCCATATGTCCAATTCCACTCAAATTTCGGAATAAGGCCAAGAACACTTTTTGTTGATATATAAGTCTTGAACAATTTATATTTTATATAAAAGTTTAATTTAATGTAACATGAATAAGTTTTTCTATCGAACTGACATAAACGTCAAGATACATGCCATAAACACATTCGCCACAGCGGGCTACACGGCTACACGACTACAAATGCTGTTGGCAGCAATCGTCGTCGTGTAGTCAGCTACTTAATTATTTTGAACACGGCAGTTACATCGTAACCAGCTGACATGTTGTTGTTGCAGTACATATTTCAGTGGTGCCACTTTAAAAGTTTTACTTGTATAAAAAAAATCGCTTATTCAAAATGTTCTTAAATCTCGCAAAATGAAAAAACAAATCAATTTATTTCTTTAAAACCTATTGATTGTTATGGCACTTTTCATACTTAAATTTTTTTGTGTTTTTTTATGTTTAATAAAATATAATATTGATTTAAGTCAATAATACCAGGATCGTTGAAAATTAAAGAAAAACTTATGGGGCAGTAGCTTTTTTTAACCTTATAATTTTAGTGTAATTTTGTTTGGTCTCTTTTGGATCCGGAGTTACGGGGTTCAAAACTTTTATTTTTTATTACCCATAACTCCTAGAATATAGAACGGATATAAGCCATATGGATATCACTTTAAACTTCTCTAAAATGCCTTTCTACTGGTACACAAATTTTTTAAAACAATTAATTTTTTTTACTTGACTTTTCACGCAGAAACTCCGTTATCGCAAAAACTGGTCGATACAACGGTACATATGCATGTGTATAGTTTTATAGAGAACTTTTCATGCTTTTATTGGTGTATAGTTGAAAGCTGTCACCAATGAAATACGTAGGTTATGGTACTTTAAAGATGAGTTTAAGAGTTAATTGAGTTAATTTATTTTCAAAGTGCCATAACTGATTAATTTCATCGATGATAGCTTTCAAGTATACATAAAATGAAAGCTTGGAATGCTTTCTATTAAACTAAATACATATTTAAGTACGATTGTATCGGCTAGTTTTTAAGTTAATGGTGCTTTTACGTGAGAAGTCATATAAAAAATGTTTTAAATTCTATTTTGCTCGCAATGTGTTAATGGATTTAAAAATTGTATATACCAGTAGAAAGCTATTTTAAAGCATTTTGAAATTTCATACGCGGACTATTCGCAAATAAAAATATTTCCAAATAAGCTAATTCACTGTTTATATGGCATATCAAAATACAAAAACTTGGTAGCACTTTTATAGAAGACGTTTGTATTTTACAAAAAAAAATTTTTTTGAAATGTATAAAGGAACAATATTTTTCACGAAATATTTTTCTATTTATTGCTTTTTATTAACAAAGCGGGGCAGCCAGCACCAATCATTTTATTTGCAAATAGTGCGTTAATCGTGAACAGTTTTCGTAAGTTAATAAGTCGCAATAAAACAATTATATGGCAACAAATTACAGCTTTATTTCCATATAACCCGTGTTTATAAACGTAGTATATATCGTTTAAATCCGTTCTATATTGTAGGACTTATGATCAATAATATATTAAAGTTTTGAGCCCCGTAACTCCGGAATCAGGAGAGAGCACCGAAATAAATTACACTAAAATTTTTAGGTTAAAAAGTGCTATTACCCTGTGATTTTTTTTTAATTTTCAATGAAGTTGGTATTTTTGACTTAAGTCAATATTCTATATAACAAAACAAATAGATTTATTTATTTAAAAATTCTTGATGCATATATATTATAACATTTAAATTTTGGAATTTTCTTTTTTATTTTTCAATAAAAAATATTTCTTATCACTAATTTGCTTTACATATTTTGTTGTACTGTCAACACTGTTTTTGTTTTGTAGCCAACAAAAATAGAAATTCGTTTAATTTGACTACACGACAGAAGTAACATGGACAACAACCTGCAGTCGTGTAGCCGTGCAGTCGTGAAAATAATCATTTCCATATACACACATGTATTCTATTTTTGACAGGTTGTAGTCGGTAACCTGCTGTGGCGAATGCGTTTAGTGCAACAGTTGTAAAAAATCAATGAAATATTTAAGCCTACTATGATGTAGAATTTACATTGAATACAAAGTATAAACTATTAAAGAGTATTTCTAACACATTTGTTAAGGATATCACAGAGTTTCAGATCGATATGGTTGCTACTTTCTAAGATACATTGCTCTTAAATACAAAACATATCCAGATATGCTGCTGTTGAAATAAAAGTAATTTATTCGGCGTGACAAATATCCTTTAGAAATTAATAAACTAATAGTAAAAAAAAACATTTTTAAAACAACATTTTATTTAAATGCTTTCATTTGTATGGGCGCGGCGCACTGCCCACTTTTCTAATCACAGATTGTATTGTTACGGGAATTCAACGTGTGTGCAAAGTTTCATAAGAAGTATATGTAGTGGAAAAAGATTATTTATTTTAAATGGGCGTGCCCACTGCCCACTTTTTATTGTCACGGACACGCAATGTGTATGCAAAGTCTCATAAGAATCGCTTCAGTGGAACTAATAGAAAAAGCTGACGCAAGATTTGCCATTAACAAACAAACTAACATTGCAAGTTAAGTAAAATGTTTTAAATAAATAAAGAATTATGCAATTAAATTACGAAATATAAAATTTCACAATTTTATAATTTAAAAATATATATATAGGAAAGTATAATATATGTATAGCGATTTCGCATCAGTATGAATAAATGAATCACTAAACAATTACATTTGTCATCTACCATCGATTGAAGAGTGATTATTATAATTAAAGTTAAGTTTTTAAAATTATTTATGTAACTTAATTAATCTTTTTATTATAGCCTTGATGCATTTAATATTTTTAAGTTGTTATTTCATATAAACAAATGCTAAATGCTTCAATAATAAAAGGAACTAATTAATTTTTAACAATATTTACTTTGTATTGTTCTTTTATATTTAAGTTCCTTCCATGGCTGCCAAATGAAACAAAGGAAACCTTGCAAAAGTAGCGCTCTACCGAATTAATAATTATCCATTTTAAACTATTTTAAAGTCTTTGAAATGTTTATATAATTTGTTTACAAATTTCCCGGTAATTATTTTTTTATAGAAATTTTCATATATCTTTTTGCAGATGTGAACAGAAACTGAACCTCATTCATTATACATATACATATTATTACATATTATACATATACATACATACATATTATTATTACATGTTATACATACATACATATTTTCCAATTAATGCTATAAACACATTCGCCACAGCAGGCTACACGGCTACACGACTACAAATGCCGTTGGCAACAATCGTCGTCGTGTAGTCAGCTACTTAAATTATTTTGAACACAGCAGCTACATCGTAACCAGCTGACATTTTGTTGTTGCCGTACATATTTCAGTGGTGCCACTTTCAAAAGTTTTACTTGTATAAAAAATCGCTTATTCAAAATGTTCTTACATCTCGCAAAATGTAAAAACAAGTCAATTTATTTCTTTAAAACCTATTGATTGTTATTTTTTGATGTTTTTTCTGTTTAATAAAATAGATTATTGACTTAAGTCAATAATACCAGCATCGTTGAAAAGTAGCTTTTTTTTAACCTTATAATTTTAGTGTAATTTTTTTTATCTCTTTTGGCTCCAGAGTTGGTTTTGAGTTGGTTCAAAACTTTTATTTTTTATTAGCCATAACTCCTAGAATATAGAACGGATATAAGCGATATGGATATCACTTCAAACTGCTCTAAAATACCTTTCTACTGGCATACAAATTTTTTAAAACAATTAACCCATTCCGAGTGAAATGCAATTTTAAATTTTTTTTATCTGACTTTTCACCCAGAAACTCCCGTTATCTTAAAAACTGATCGATACAACGGTACATAAGCATGTTTATAGAGAACTTGCCATGCTTTTATTTGGTGTATAGTTGAAAGCTGTCACCTATGAAATACGTAAGTTATAGTACTTTAATGAGTTTGATGAGTTTAAGAGGTAAATGAATTAATTTATTTATGAAATCTCATTTTCAAAGTGCCATAACTTACGAATTTCATCGATGATAGCTTTCAAGTATACATCAAATGAAAGACTGAAATGTTCTCTATTAAACTAAATACATGTTTAAGTACCATAGCAACGGCCATTTTTTAAGATAACGGTGGTTTTACGTGAGAAGTCATATAAAATATGATTTAAGTTTCATTTTGCTCGCAATGGGTTAATGGATTTCAAAATTGTATATACCAGTACAAAGGTATTTTAGAGCATTTTGAAATGATAACTATTACTACGTTTACACGAGGACTATTCGCAAATAAGTTAATTCATTGTTTATATGGCATAGCAAAATACAAAAACTTGGTAACACTTCTATAGAAGACTTTTGTATTAAAAAAAAAGTTTAAATGTATAAAAGAACAATTAATTATTTGTTTTAATTGTCATAATTTTCTTCTATTAATGTTTTTCTATTTATTGTTTTTTATTAACAAAGCGTGGCAGCACCAAACATTTCATTTGCAAATAGTGCGTTAATCGTGAATAGTTTTCGCGAGTTAATAAGTCGCAATAAAACAATTATATGGCAACAATTTACAGTTTTATTTGCAAATAACCCGTGCGTATAAGCGTAGTATATATCGTTTATATCCGTTCTCTATTGTAGGACTTATGATCAATAATATATTAAAGTTTCGAACGCAACTCCGGAATCAAGAGAGCGCCGAAAAAAAATACACTAAAAGTTTTAGGTTAAAAAGGGCTATTACCCTATGATTTTTTTTAAATTTCAATAATGTTGGTATTTTTGACTTAAGTCAATATTCTATATAACAACAAAATAAATAAATTTATTTATTTAAAAATTCTTGATGCATATATATTAATTTAAATTTTGTAATTTTCTTTTTTATTTTACAAAAAAAATATTTTTAATCACTAATTTGCTTTACATATTTTGATATATTGTTAACACTGTTTTTGTTTTGTAGCCAACAAAAATATAAATTAGTTTAATTTGACTACACGACAGAAGTAGCATGGACAACAACCTGCAGTCGTGTAGCCGTGCAGTCGTCAAAATAATCATTTTCATATACACACATGTATTATATTTTTGACAGGTTGTAGTCGGTAGCCTGCTGTGACGAATCAGCTTAATGCATAAATAAAGATATTTTTGTTTATAAATTTTTAATTGCAACACTTTATTTTTAAATTAAAATACAATCACTGATACACTTTAGTCATAACTGGAAGTCAATTAAATTAATTATGTTATTATAATATTTTTAAATTTCAAGTGTTATTTATTAAGCCACAATAATTAGGTAATTAAATTAAAACAAAAGATAAGTTATTTGTAATTTCGGGAAAAAAGATTAAATCAAAGGAAATCCACACTAGGTGGCCTCGATTGCTCAGGTGATTACAAATTTGCCCACATCTTGACTGTCAAAATTTTTTAATATATTCTTAGGCTGCGTTTTTAAGATGTGGAAAAATAAGCTGTTCCGTAAAAATTTTTTATACAAACTTTGTAATGGCGGCACAAATCTGTTTTCAGATTAATTAAACCTAGTTTAACTAAGTACTAACCTATGTAATATCTTGAATAATAGCATATAATTTAAAAATCACGAAAACTCTAAATAAACGGAGAACAATAAATTAGATTTATAATTGTTTGCTAATTAAACGAAAAAAATTACATTAGAAATATATAGTACATAAGTACGTTCTGCTAAAGTTTATACAAATTACTTAAATAATTTCAACATATTTATGTTAATTTATAGATTTGCTTAAGCATTCTAAATTATTGTTGAAATTTATTATACCAAATGAGGTTGTGAAAAGCAAAGGGGTACAAGTGCCCAAACTAAAAAAAAAATTGAGTTATATGAAGGAATCAACACTTAATACCAATATATATTACTCTACAAAAATTCAGACCTGTACGATGACCTCAAGAGGCGGTATGTATTAGAAACCAGAACTATTATGTACGAAAATGCATGGGAACAAGAAACTTAATTAATCTGAATTTTCTTTTTTGCACTTGAACCGCTTTTGCTTTCAAGCCCGTCAAATATATTCAAAGGGTAGTGAAGTATGAAAAAAATATGAATTCAACCGGTGTTATGAAGACACAAAAACTTTGTATGCTCAAGATAATGCAGCAACATACATAAAACTGCAAACCTCGAGCCTCAATGACTTTTTGCTTAGTGTTACAAATTTCGAGTTTGTTAAAGAAAAGCGTAGAGTTTTGTGGTTAGAAAAATGCAATAAACAAAAGCTAATATTCACTTTATATTAGGTCATTGGGAAAATTCACCCTTTTGCCAGAAAATAAGGCCTAAAAGTGTTAAATGCAATATAGCCCCAAAAACTGTACAGAAAACAGAAACACGAAAACTTTGGGGCGTTTTAGTAAATTTTTTGGACCTTTCTTCATTTCTTTTTTTCTTTTCTACAATGAAAAATAGCTCCAAAAAACAAAAATGAAAAAATACCCCACAAAAAGTTACTATTTTTACTTTGAGACTTTTTTTCGATCGACAACTATTCACATATTAGAAAAAATTAAAAAAGAAAACGAAAAAATAGCCCTAAAAATATAATACAAATTGTTGGGATTATATTTCGTTTTAATGAAATGTAGAGGGGTAATTCCATGTCAAATCACGTAAGAGTTAGACACGACCCACAAAGGGACCATTATTATTGGACCCAAGTGGGCTGGAACCCTTTCTTTATAATTTTCACCAGCGACCTGATAACCTAGACACGACCCATTTCAATTTTGATGAAATTTGGTCAGATGTTGTCATTCATCCTATTACGAATTTATGTTAAAGGAAAAAAATTCAAAATGTTTATTTCAAAAGTTATGACATTCAAAATGTCATTATTTCACCAAATTTACAGAATGTATTGAGCTTAGTTTTTAACTATCTCTAAAACTATTTTACGTACAAGGATGTTTTGTATGCCATTTAAAAGAGGTTATCTGGGGCAACAAAAAATACGTAGAACAAAACTTTGTTTTGGAAAAATGACTTATCTGCAAAGTTTTGAAAATTTCATAACTGACTAAATCTAAAACCTATATTTTTTCGCCTGAATTTTTTTTATATAATACCTCTATACGTCCTTAATAAATCGTGAAAATTTGGAGGAGGTGTTATCTTTTTTCTTTTTTGATATATGATTTTTTTCTTTCGCAACCTTCAATAATATAGTATCAAAAATAATTTAAATTTGTAATTTTGAGCAATATGCATTAAATTTAATTTAATTTAAACTTTTTGAAGGGGAAAAAGTAATAACATTGACAAATTTGTGCATTTGTTTTTTCGGTGAAATTTTATGTTGGAAATATTGTGTTAAAAATGTAAATTTTTTGTCATATCTCAAAAAAGAAAAAAAGCACCTCCTTAAAAATTTCAGGATTTTTTAAGGACGTTTAGAGATATTATATAAAAAATTTCAGCCAAAAAAAATATAGGTTTTTGATTTAATCAGTTTTGAAATTTTCAAAACTTTGCAGATAAGTCATTTTTCCAAAAAAATCAACTTCCGGTAAATTAGGCGAAATAATGATATTTTGGATATGTCACAACTTCTGAAAAAAACATTTTTAATTTTTTCCTTTGACATAAGTTCGTTATAGGCTTAAAGAAAACATCTGAACAAATTTCATCCAAATCGAAAGGGGTCGTGTTTTTGTTCATAGCGGTTGTGTTTTGTTTATAGGATTGCCCCATTTACAAAACTATTAAAAGCCTCAAAATATATTGGTCTAGGTACGTCGAATAGCAGCTTCTCTATCATGTATGTCGAATAGTGGCTTCGCGGAGTAAAGATTTTTCGCCCAGACGGCCTTAGACAGGGCTTAACGATTTTCTCCTCCATGTATGTCGAATGGTGGATCCGCTGAGTAGCCATACTCCGGCCGTGTTTAAGGGTTTTCTCCTCCATGTATAACAAATAGTGGCTTCGATGAGTAAAGATTTTTCGCCTAGCAAGACTCTGGCCGTGTTTATGGGTTTCCTCCTCCATGTATGTCAAATAGTGGCAGCGCTGAATAAAGTTTTTCCGCCTAGACGGCTTTCGACTTATTGGTTTCCTTCTCTGGTTATACAGAAAAGCGGCTTCGCAGAGTAAAGATAAGGGCGGCTAAGCAAAAAACCATTACAACGAAGCCGTTTTTCGATATACCCAGGGGAGAAAATCCTTAAGCCCAGCCGCAGGCCGGCTAAGCGGAAAATCTTTACTCAGCGAAGCCACTATTCGACATGCATACATAGAGAAACCCCTTAAGGCCGGCCGAAGGCCTGCTAGGCGGAAGTTCTTTATTCAGCGAAGCCACTATTCGACATGCCTGGAGGCTGGGTATACAGCACACCTCTACTTAGAAAGGGCGCTGTTGGAGACACAAATAGGTAAAATTTGTTATCTTGGCTCAAGGTTAGGCAAAATATTTAAGTGCTTTGTTACCTTTGGGATCAAATCTCATTTTCTTAATTGGTGTGATTTTTCATAGTGAACAATTTTCCTAAATTTTGGGCCTTATTTCATTGCAAATTTGGGGCAAAAAATGCTGGGGCTATTTTTCGTAATGCAAATGGCTCCAAATTTAAGGCTATATTTCATTTTAAACTTTTGGCCCTTATTTCCTGGTGCCTTATTTCGCAGCGCCTTTCCAAATATTTTTAGATTTGCTACGTAAGTTCATGTTAGTTTTAAGAATCATATTTTTAATTGAGGAAATTAACACTATGAATTATTGCATGACTTTTTATAAAGCCTATGAAATTGCTACTCCAAGTTACAAATCATTTTAATAAAGAATCGAATTTGATTGATAGAAATCCAAGGCAGATTTATTTACCAGGTACTCTTGATTCCACAGCTGTTTACTCTTTTTTTATTTGTGGCTGTCAATTTTGTATCAAAATACACAAGTAATGTTGTGTATGGGATTTAGGTTAGGTTGCACAGGTTGCCAGTTTAAAGGTTAAAGCCAGCCCACTTGGGTCCTTATACTTAGGTGCCGTTGTGTTAAGGTTAGGTTAGGGTATGTGATTTAATAATTTGACATTTTCAAGGAACTGCGACTGCCTGGTAAATAAATCTGCCTTGATAGAAATCTAACCATTAAGCCAGTCGAGAGAGTGAGACAGAAAATTCTGGAGAAAGCCAACAAAAAGAACATAAGGTGGTGAAAGTAGAATGCACATGAGCACTGACGATGGAATAGGTAGCGGCTTCCGAAAAGAACGTTGTTCATTTCTGTTCTGCTCTGTATGATGAAAATGAAATTGATGTTAGTTTTTCGCTTTTTCCTAGGAATATTAATCATGCCTGATTCTTTCTGAGTATAACGTTACGAACTTAATAAGCCTAATAAGCAATTTGGATTCAAAAGCAAAGAAGTTCGAAATAATCATATTAAAAAAAAGAGAGAAAAATTAAGACATATATTTTGGTGATTTGAGATCGAAATCGACTTCTCGAATTACTCTAATTCGCCTTGGGAAATACTGCTTCCAGGGATGTCAAAAAATGCACTGAATAATTTGTCGAAAAAGTATTTGATATCGAAATAGCTCAAAAAATAATCACCTGAGCTATCGAATCCACCTGGGACCGAATTAGCGCATTCGTTATCGAGTAGGCTTTCATATCGAATAAAATTTCGTTACGTATCGAATGAGTGGGTTGCCGCATTCGATAGCTAACGTATCGATATGTTTAAAAAGTGTACCAAGTTTGTTTTACACGGGTTGTTGAATCGACTAAGAATTTGTAATATATAAAAGACAAATTTTGTGTTTCTTTAAGCTAGTACAACAACCACGTCGATTTGACAACTGTAATAAGGTTTATTGGTAACGTTCCATGCTTTTTTTGCAAAACAACCATAATAAAAGATATAAACTATTTTCGATCGCTCTAGTGCTAACGAGTGGAATTTAAGAAGCAGCTACTCCATTATCGTATGCCGTAATCCCAAAAATAAAAATTTCACGTATGCGGTAATTCGGCCCCTGGTATGAATTCGCTTTGATCGAAAACAAAGATAACAAAAATGTATCAAGGGATTACTGCATTATTATTACTGGGTATGGCATCAAGGTTAAAACAAATACAAATAACATTAGAATATATAAAAATTCTAATTCAATGTTAATTTTTGCAAAAGCTTTTATCAGAAATTATATCAAAAGGAGGTGTTTTGTACATTAAGATAACGAATGTTATCACCAAGTTGGCATAAATTTAAATTTGCTTTTGGTGCATTAAGCAAAATAAATTTTATTTCCATAAGATTAAAGGTAAAATTATCTACATACAGATTACAGATTGCATAATAAAAATACTAAACAGCCTTGGTTTAGAATTTCTAGTTGGAGCACTAACTTCGATAGTTTTTGTAACGGTTTTTAACAAATTTTCAGTTTAAACTCTCAACTCCGCAACAAATCCTAAAACAATTTCCCCCCTAAGAGCGTTACATACTATGTGAACTGCCCCTAATGTGTAATAATTACTGATTTATGTTCAACATCGGAGTAGCGATATCATAAAATACTTTGTACTGGAAAAAGTAAAAGTAACCTTATCATTTTGAAGCGTACCCGACATTAAAATTTCACAATAACAACAGTTTTTATCAACTCATGATTATTTTACTTTTTAATGGAGTCGTAGAGATCTACTAAATAATAATTGGTTCGTAAATGTTTTGTATTTTTTTATAATATTTAATGAACACCAGTTTGTCCTTAATATATGTATAGTAAATTAGTTGCATGCCACTGCATTGACACCTTTAAGTTCACATGCATTTTTTTGCATTTTTAAGTTCAATTATTCATTAAACGAACATATTGCGAGAATTAAACTATTGTTTAAAATGAAATGGAAATTTACAGAAGATTACTTAGATAAAGTAATAATAAAACTATGTATGTATTTAAATTGCATTTTACTTACGGTTAAAGAATTTTTATAATCATTCAATTGATTTGTAGCACTATCGCGAGACATTTTGTTGTATATTTAATTTTTCTGTTAAAAGATATGAAAAATGAATTTTTTAATATGAATAAAAATTCTTAAATAAAGAAAATTAAGACACTTTTGCACTACAGGTATTTTTATCACTATATTTTGTTATTTTATTGTTTATTATTATTGTGTTGGACTACGAACCCGGTCAAGTAGAAGAACAGAAATTAAAAACGTTCATTTGCCACAATCGTATTGCTTTTATAGGGAATTTAGGGTTCATTTCAGAGATGGAGAATTCAATACTGTTGAATTTAATAGTACTTCGAGTACTAAAATATGTGCATTTCCGGAAAGCTTTTGTATTGCAATATAAGTTAAATAAATAAGTTATGTGTTGTGTTTTTCTTCCGACGGTGTTTTTTTTTTAATTTGGAACGATTTTCCGTCATCCCACGTCAAATTTGGTTTGTAAACAGACCGGTTTCGGCTATGTGCCATCTTCAGTGTTCTATTGAATTCAATAGAACACTGAAGATGGCACATAGCCGAAACCGGTCTGTTTACAAACCAAATTTGACGTGGGATGACGGAAAATCGTTCCAAATAAGTTATCTTTATTTTTAGAAAATTCTAAAGCAATTAATAGTATATACATGTTTACAGTACATCCCCAGTGAATACATGACTTAGGTTTGACATCACTGGTAAATCATAGCTAGGTAAGCAAATTTTACATAATTTTGAGCTTCCAGTGATATACGTTCTGACTAAAATATGAGACATGGATAAATGATGTCATTTCAAATAAATAAAAATGTTTAATTCTAAAATATTTTAATAAAAAATTAAAATTGAATTGTAAAAATTGAATTATTATTTTCAATAATAGCAAATTAAATAATGGAAGGAAAAAGAAGAAAGGATATGAGTTATGCCCAGTTATGAAATTAAAGGAAATTTAAGATGGAAGAAAAATAAAATGCAGAATAATGGGATATTTATTTTTCATCTTAACTAAGAAACCATATGACTTGGAATGCAGCCTGTTGGAATGCAGATTTAGTGAAAAACATATTTCAATTAAAAGAATCACTTAAACAATATATGTATGTATATTGTTTAAGTGATTCTTTTTTCAATTGTCGTATGAAGCATTCTACCCGTTACAAGTTCCTATGAAGAATACTTTAAAAATTTTTGCATAGAAATTTCAAATGTTTAGAAACGTATATTTTGCATTGTTTATTTTTCAATCAATACTTATTAGGAGGAGACTGAAACCTTTCGAATGAGACAAAATTTATTAATATATGATGACGCGCTCTAAAGTTATTTAATCTTGAATATGACGAGCATTTCTCAAAAAATGGCCGAGATACCTAAGTTTAGACGGCTATAAAAAGAAACCATGAAAAGTATCGGGCTAGTTCTTACCTTACGTGATGCGCACGTAAGAGTAGAATATACATATGGTTATGTATGTCCAATTTCGTGAAAAGGGAAAGTTTTTTAAATCTGAAGTGCCAAGCAAACGAAATATGTATGTACAAAAATTAGCACTGAGTTGACAACGCTGTCTACATGCTTCACATTTATATCTAAATAAAAATATAATTTAATTGAAAAATTAAATTAAAACCGAACTCAAGCCAAAAATAATTAAATTTCTTTAGATATAAACCCATACAGTTCGACTAAACTCATAAATTAATTGTTAAAATAATAATGTAAGTCACTAAACGAAGATCATTATAAGGTCAGGTTAACATAATTTTTGTGTCATTTCATGTCAGTATCTGATGTACCTAAGTGTGAAATTATGAGATTCCATGATATCATGCTGACGTCAGAATGACATCAATGTGCTCACTGGGTCGGGTTCCGGAAAATTTTAGCCGTCACTGACTATATATGCTAGGCAGATATTAACTACATAATTAGAATTTTTATCAGCTCTAGTTGTCGCGATATACCATTATTTCAAAAACAAAGAAACTTTCACGACATATAACAGCATAACTGGAGAAACGCTTCGCATTTCGCCAGTAAAATAAAAAGTTTAAAGCTCGACAATAAAATTATATTTAAGACATTCAAACGTTGTTTCTTAATCTGCACAGTAGTTTCAGAAATCACGTAGGAGTTTCAGCTAAAAACTGTAAATCTTATAAAAATTTTAACATTTTTATTTTTAAATTGAATTCCCTTTAATTTGTTTCGTTTTGAGTGGCTTTCGGCGGGATACCCTACCATCAAAGTTATGTCTTCTAACTATATTTCTAATTGTTTCAGGATTGGCTTCTTTATTAGGTATTGTGGTACGAAATTAGCAAATTTCGGTACACATATTTTTAGGCCTTTCTGACTGTTTTGAATAACTTATCGCTCATCTGATGCAGATTTTCGAATATCAACTTGCGATAAGCAACTTCCTATTTTCGGTAGCGGGAAGCTAAAAATTTGCTAATTGGGCAGACTTGTCAAAAAATCTGTCACATGTAGTCTCTTTTAGGTCATATGTAGTCTCTTTTACCGTCGAGATTATTATTTCTGCAAAAGGTACTTACGGTAAATAACTTATTATATGTTCTTCGTTGGTACATTTTGTATTAGTTAAAAATTTCAGCTTTCCATGCCTGACGCAGATTGACAGTTAGTGATGACGATTCTTTGCTTATGAAATGCAGTCTACCTTTTTTTTGCAGTTTTAAGCGAATGGGCAAAACTGTACAGGTAAAACTGTTGTTGAGTGGCCAGAAACCGCCCTTCTTCCACGCGTTCAAAAATATCTGCTTCAAATTTTTAAGAGATTATTTTATAAAAGTATATATCAAAAGAAGTATCATATAAAAATAAATATATTATCAAATATATATTAAGAAAAACCACATACAATAGATTTTGGCGACTTTTGGCGATTTTTAATATCAATTTGGCAAAATAGGTCGACTAAAATCGGACAACCCTGCCGCACAGAGGTATGTATGGGTTCATAAATTTGTGCAAAAAATATAAGGAGTTGTTCTAGGTTATTAAAACTTTGCAGCGAACACTATATTTACTAAATTAAGAAAAAATCTGTAATTTCAGCAAAATCGGCCACGCCCATCACCCACCGCCCATAAAATCCAAAGCGATTTTTTTCTCATAAGACTTTTCCTATCGAAGCAAAAGCCTTATTTTTTTATACATACACTTTCTAGAATAAACAAAAGATTGATGCCGAGTTTCATCAATATCGGCGAGGCTGATATTGATGAAACTTGGCATGGCCCAATTACCATACAATTTAAATTAATATGTTTGCATAAAATTGTTCCTATTCACACAAAAGCATTCAAATTTTTTACATACACTAGAGTGAACAAAAGATACATGCCAAGTTTCATCAACATCTGCCACGCCCATTGCCAAATTTTTTTCGCATATAATAGTTCCTATCAAATAAAAAAAAATTACATACACTTCCTAAAATAAACAAAAGATGCATGCAAAGTATAAACAAAGTGAGTCTAAAATAATCAAACATTTTATTCATCAGCTATCATTTCTTTAGCTACATCATCTAGTTCTAAAGGATGTTTATAAGGTTGACGTCTTATGCTACTTATATAAGGTACAGATTATGCAAGCAAACGTTGCAAAACATCAGTATTTGTTGAAGTTCTATTGCACTTTCTGGGAAAAAATAATTATACTTCCTGAGAGGTGTGGAGAAGCTAACGGGATATGATATAAGGCACGAAATGAATTTTGAGAGGTTTTTGATATTTCTCCTTGTCATTTTCGTACTCTCAGCATTAAGCATGTGTATAAACGTTAAAAAAAGGCATGGAGAAAAAGTCTATAATGTAAATGTGCGTGACTTTTCGTAGTGGCTTTAAAATAAAATTGTCATAAAAAGCCAGGCTAAAAAGGCATAGCGTGAGAAGACCTTTATTTCTTTATGCAGTTTTTTACAATTTCTGTCAATCAATTATTAGCAAATTGTTGTTATAATCAATAACTGCAATATCATCAAGAAAGCTTAAGCCTAAAAATATGCAACATATTTTATTACAAACCTGCACTGGAATCAGCGTTGCCACTTTCTGTACTCTTCTACAAAAACTGTATTATTTAAAAATGTTTGTTTTAGTTTTGTACCATGAAATTTGTTACCGTTTTTGTGCTATTTTACTAATTGCTACAAAATAAAAAAATAACTTTATGGAAAAACAATTTGCGCCGTTTCATCATTTATATGAAAAGTTAATCATATTCCGTAATTATAATTCTGTTTGTAGTAATTTAAAAGCCCCAGCATCTTTTGTTGCGTAGGGAAAGTGTTCTTGTCACTTAATACCTCTACTAGCTTCCAAATAAATTCTAGCTCATTTAAAAGATTTGTTGAGAAATCTTGGATCTTGCGTTAATTGTAACTGTTTACGACAATGTAATCTTTTTTTGAGGAATTTTGAAACTTTTAAACTAAAGTTTTTGGCGATTTATTGCTAAATTTTTTTAAATATTTTACATTAGCTATTTTTAACTTTTGGGAAAAAAGTTGGCAGCAGTGACCAGTGAGCATAAAGCGTAGTATGCAGTTCTGCCTGAATTTCAGGTTCAGGTTTGCATTTATATCTACACGGAAAAATAGTTGTGTAGAGAAATTTGTTTTCATTCACGCAAATTCACTTAAACTTATTAATTTTAACGTGCAAAACATAAAAAAATATTCACAACCCTCCACAAAAAGAAACAAATTTTAAAAATTCCGTGAGCAAACAATTGTCTGAGCAATCATTTTTGTTTCAGTTGACGATCTCCACTAATTGATATCACATAACTGTGTTAGACAAAATGTGATGATTTTTCTTTTCAGCTGCGTGCCACCAAACGGAAAGTTGCCTGAAAGTTTTTAGAACCTGAATTTCAGTTTGTTTTTTTTTACACATACTTCGTATGACAGCCTGCAATTCAGGCAGAACTGCATACTTAACTTCACTAGATTTTTTCTAGCACAAAATGTGGCTTGGCGCAGTTTGAAAAAATTAAAAATGCGCTTAAAAATTAAAACTTCAGTTATTAGCTTATAACTCTGAATCTGGATTGCATGCAACTATGGCACTACCCCCAATCAAAAGGTATCAAAAATACCCGACGACTACAGTGGTTCTCATTATTGGGGAGACTTTTTTTAAACAGTTATAGCTTGGCGAAGTTTGCAAAAATTAAGAATGCGCTTAAAAATATAACTTCAATTGTTAGCTTATAACACTAAAACTAGATCGCGTGCCACTACCCGCAATCGAAATTTTTGAAAAAAGTATTTTAATTTACACTAAAAATTCTTGTCAAATCGATCTTTCAGATTCGGCCGTTTTTTAATAACAACCAGCATCTTTATTTTTTACTATATAAGTATGTAGATTTTCTAGATCGGATAAATTTTTCGGACTCGCAAAATTGAGCTGCTTGTCGTAAATTTGATCGAAATCGTTTAAGTGGTTGGAGTGGTATCGTAGAAAATTGTTAACTATGTACTTCAATGACTTTAAAATTTTCAAACGTTTTGCCCCAAGGAAGCCCCTAGAATGAAAAAAATCATTCGTTAGTTTTATCAAAAAGTTTTATTTAGTTTATAAAAGCTATAAAATATCATTTGATTGTTTGGAAATGTTGCTTTTTTAAATAGATATTTGCATAAACAAAAAACATTTTCTTTTTAGCATATTTAAATTGTAAAGAAAATTAAAAGAAAAAAAAGGAAAATGGGTAAATTTTAGACCTACAACCATAAAAATAATATGAAACTCCTTTACATTACACTTTCTTTTTTATAGGAATTCAAATAAAATAACCCATTTAGATCTTGTCAGTTTTTAACAAGTTCAATTGTTCGGTTAACATACGACCGAAATCGTGATGAACCATGGCGAAGTTCTTGACAGCACGTTCTTGTATAAAGGCACTAGCGGCAGATAAATGGCCAGCAATATTGTTGACCAAACGTCTGCGTCCGCCATCATCCAACACACGTAGCCAGAAATCAGTGACTTGGCTAAAGTTGTCTTCAGTATCACCGCTGCTATAACGATAGATGTCACCGGCAATGGGTTGTTCTGATTGTAAGCTTCTGGCACGGGTAGATTCTTCGGGACCAGAAAATGAGTTGGGATAATAGTTGGGTGCATTACCTTGATTATCGGTAACTGTCATGGGCCCATCACGTTGATAATTTTTAACAGACACGCTATAAGGACAATTTACAGGAATTTGCAAATGGTTGGCACCCAATCGGTGACGATGGGTATCCGAGTAGGAGAATAAACGACCTTGCAACATCTTGTCGGGTGAAGGTTCAATACCAGGCACCAAATGAGCAGGATTGAAAGCAATTTGTTCAACTTCAGCAAAGTAATTGGTGGGATTACGATCGAGCTCCATTTTACCCACTTTAATCAGGGGAAACTCCTTGTGAGGCCATACTTTAGTGACATCGAAAGGATTGTATTTATGGGTCTTGGCCTGTTCAAAGGTCATTACTTGAATGAACAAATTCCAGCTGGGAAAATCGCACCCCTTGATGGCATTGAACAAATCACGAATAGAATAATCCGGATCAGATCCAGCCAACTCATTAGCTTTCTTAGCATCCAAATTCTTAATACCTTGATTGGTTCTAAAGTGAAATTTAGCATAGATTGGTTCGCCCTTGGCATTTATCAATTTAAAAGTGTGAGAACCATAACCATGCATGAAGCGAAAACCATCTGGAGTACCACGATCCGAGAATAGGATACAAACTTGATGAGTGGACTCAGGACGCAACGATAAAAAATCCCAGAACATATCAGGATCCTTCAAATTAGTCTGGGGGTTACGTTTCTGGGTATGAATAAAGCTGGGAAATAATATGGGATCACGTATAAAGAAAATTGGTGTATTATTGCCAACCAAGTCCCAAATGCCATCATCGGTGGAGAATTTTACAGCGAAACCACGAGGATCGCGGGCGGTATCGGCCGAACCCCTCTCACCTCCTACAGTAGAAAAACGTATGGACACAGGTGTACGTTTGCCAACCTTTTCGAATACCTTAGCCGAACAGTACTTGGTGATGTCATCAGTAACTTCAAAATAGCCAAAAGCACCACCACCCTTAGCATGAACTACACGTTCAGGAATACGCTCATGATCGAAATGGGACATCTCATCGAGAAATTGAACATCTTGTAAGAGTACTGGCCCACGGGGGCCCACAGTTTGGGTGGCATCCTTAATGCCTACGGGGATGCCAGATGCGGTAGTAATAACACCAGGGGAAGTCTAAAAGAAAGACAAGAAGGTAAGAAAATTAGCAAACTTTATAATAAATTTTAAAAAATGTTAGATTAGAAAATAAGCTAAAATATGCACATATCGCAAAAGGCAACAAATTGACAATGCGCTTAGCGCCAATTATTTTGCTCTTTGGACATGTACCCTACATTCAGGAATGGCCGAAAATCGTAATGATTCCAACTACAACGTTGGATAACACAGCGTCTTCTAGAGACATTAACTTTGAGATAACATGAGCACCGACCATGCTTAATATTACCAAGAATAAAACAAAAGAGAGTTACTTGTTCATGAAGCAGTATATCCCTTCCCAATCTTCTCACCTCTCTTTCCCATAAATTCAAAAGTTGCACAGCAAAAGTTGACTCGTACTTATGTACACCGTGATTTTTAAGACATGTCTTTTTTTAATTCTCTTTTAAAGTTGCTACTAAAAACTTTTTGCATTTATACAATGATTTTTCATTTCATGTCTTTTTTGTACATTTTTCTCAAAATTTGCTTTATTTACTCCTTCATAACAACAAAAACCTTAACTCAATCACATAAGAGAGAGAAAATGCAAATGGGACTAAAGATATATATGAAAAAAATCTCGAAAACAGAAATCTTGTCTTTTTTTCTACCCCGCTTTCTTCTCTACCCCGCTCACTCTCATACAAAATAAGACGTGATTTAAAGACAAGTGAAAAAATCACCGTATAAATTGCGTGATAGACTAAATGTGAGCACAAAACTTCAGTTTGTGAAGTGTCCATAATGTACACTATTGAATTGTTGGCTTCTTTTTATTGGGTTTGATTTTATGAGAAAACTGATAGTTTTATTCCCTTTTACGGCAATGTCTATTATTGTGGCGAAGCAAAGTTCAATTGTGTCGAAGCAAATTTCAACTGTGACAATTGTGTCAGCTGAAATGAAATATTGTTATAGTGTGACAACATACATATGTATGCGTGAAAAAAGAAACAAATAGTCCCAATTGA
Source organism: Panzeria rudis (assembly GCA_956483635.1). Taxonomy (NCBI): domain Eukaryota; kingdom Metazoa; phylum Arthropoda; class Insecta; order Diptera; family Tachinidae; genus Panzeria; species Panzeria rudis. The sequence continues at coordinate 25,026,456 of OY101451.1, read as the reverse complement.
CACTATGCAAGCATGGTGACCGTTGAAAATTTTTAAAAAGTGGCACAAAAAGGGGATTTTGAGGAAAAAAGTGGCACCAAAAAGGGGATTCTTCCAAAAAAAAGGGGCAACTTTTTTGAAAAGGGAATAATTGAACCAAATTCTAATATTTAATGAATTTCTAGGGCATATAATGCTTTTGAAATAAAATGAATCAATTTTGATGTTTTTTCGTTAAAAAAACTGACTGCTTTTTATATAATTTTTAGACAAACAATGCAAACAAGCCTTGTTTGTATAAAATTTATGTGAAAGGCACTCACATTTTTTTTTAGCAATTTCCATAAAATATTTTTTACTCAAGTCGCTTGTTTGCATATGGAAACAGCATATTAGTAAAGTATATCGAAAAGCAGTCTCTGAGTAAAGATTTTTGCATAGCCGGCCTTCGGTCGGCGAAGGCGCTGAGTATACTGAGAGGAGAAAATCGTGAAGACCGGCCGAAGGCCGCTTTTCAATATACCAAGAAGAAAAAATAGCTAAGCCCAGCCGAAGGCCAGCTACGCAAAGAATATTTTGTAGTAAAATAAAATTTCTTAACAATTTTAATTAATTTCCAAATATTTCTTTGAATCGACGATGTCGATTGGACATATTTTAAGCATTGTTGACGCTATTTGTAAATGTTTCTTGATTTTATTTCACTTTTTAAAATGCAATAACGTCAACTGATCTTTTATTACTTGTCACCGATTGCAGAAGTAAAAAGTGAATAGTCAAAAACATGTATATTTGAATTTGAATTCATTTTTAAAAGTGTGGACATTATGACACATTTCAAAGTGTCATAATGGTCATAATAATAATGTCATAAAGTCCATGGCACTATGAAAAGTGTCACAATGTCCATGGATGTTATGCCATTTTTAGCAGTGACATAATGTCTTTGGACATTATGTCACTGGATATTGTGACATGGCACCAAAATTTGCATGAAAATAATTTTAAAAATATTTAAAGCTGCGTGATTTTCATAAAAAATTTTAACAAGACGTTCTTGTTAGCGAATCAGGGTGTTAGTTTTTAATAATTTTAATACAATAACGAATATCTATAGATCTAAACTCTTAAACTATTTCAAAATAGTTTTTGTCATAAGACTTTACATGATAGACTCAAAAACAAATTTTTCTCTTTAGTTTTTTTTTTATAAAAACAGTTTCGTGCCATAAAAAGCTTATATTAAAACAAGAAGCATCATTTCATAAAAAGGGGCAAAAAGGGGCATAATATTACAAAAGGTGGCAGATTTAGGTCATTTTAAAAAAGGGGCACTAAAAGTGGCAAGGCAGTTGAAAAAGTGGCAAATTGCCACTTTAGTCGCAAAACGATCACGCTGTATGCAAGTCTTATTGATCATCTTCTTATTCAGCTGTGAGAAAGACAGAGAAATGAAAACAAATTATTCTGTTGCTCTCCCAGCTGAATAAGAAACTGATCAATAAGACTTGCATCGTCTAAACGTCGGCTTAACTGAATGTGTACAGACGATGCTAAATAAAAATGAACATTAAAATAATCATTATGAGGCTGTGTGTATGCTATGTTACGTGTTTGTGTTGTGTGTTTGATGAGTTGAGTGAGTTGAATCAGTTGTAAGTCAACGTTGTATTCATTTCTCTGTCTTTCTCACAGCACAGGGTGCTGTTGGCTCAGTAGTTAGCGCGTTTGACTACAAACCCTGAGGTCTTGAGTTCAAGACTACTTTCAGGCAAGCCAACAACATCATGCATTTTTCTCATGTGCATTGGTGTGTTATTGTGTTGGTTATTGTTGGACAGCTAAAGTGATGAAGGCATAGCACTGATCACTTTGGCAGTACTGGCAGCGATTAATACTAGCATATCCTAATGCATTTCAGAGCACCCTCCTTCGTCAGTATTGTAGCAGAACCATCGGCGAAGTAAAAGAACTAATAAAATAGCTACGCAGCTTAAAAAAACATATCGATGCCTCTACTTGACACCAGAGAGGCTTGCAACACTGCTCTACAAAAAACGCGCAATAGCAGGGTTGTAAATGAATTAAGCTTTCTATCTCTCTCTCCCACTTCACCACCTGTTCTCCCTACTCTATCCCTTTCCCAAAGAAGGTAACACATTAATTAATTAACTGGTAGGCATTAATTGCCTGATTGTGTTAATTCTCTTTGTAAAAAAAAAATAATAATAAGAAGCTGATCAATAAGACTTGCATCGTCTGAACGTTGACTCAGTATTATCAGTATTATATAAATCAAACTGAAGTGATTTATGAACCAAGCAGATGCCCAGCTAGCATTTGGAAGATTGTTTTAGTAAAAATCACCAAACTGAGTTTGGTCTTAAAACCATCTTAGATGATCGAAAATGTACCGATATGCTGCACAAACAGGCCAAAAGGGGTAAACTTTAACCCTTCAACCCCCCCCCCCCCCCCTCCCTAAAATTAAATTCCGCTGTGATCTTGTAAAACGCCGATACATTTCTCTTGTCTCCTCTACTAGAATCGCAGTTGTCAGAATCTCGTAATTTTGAAAAAAGTTTGACTTTGTTGTATAGTGTAATTAACAAAATGCATTAAATGGCGTATATTTAAACCATCAAACTTTTTAGTTCAATATTTGTAGTTTAACAATTTTTAAGAATTTCACGTTTCAAGAATTAAGGCGTGTTTATAACAAACTTGTTTTAACTTTTCTACTAAATACAATAATACTCCTTAATTTACTACATTTTATTTATTGTCAATAATTAAACTAATTTGGTTTTAGAATTCAATGAAAAGATTTCTTTTATTTCTTTCCAATTTTTTTAAAGCAAATTGTGAGTTGAATTTAGGAATAGAAGTTTATGGAGTGACAAGTGCAATTAAATTCTCTATCTTGTTTGATGATAATGCCTAAGTTGGAAACGTGTTATGCGCAGTTTTTGCCTTTTCTAAAAGCTGCCTTCTTCTTTCTGCCTTAGAAGGCCGTTATAATTAGAGTAATATAATAAAAAATTTATTTAAAAAATCAAAAAAACCCGACTACGTAAAAAATCTTAAAGAAAAACAGAAACAAGTACGGTGTGCGCAACACACCGACTTTTACATCCGGGATCCACTCCCGACTTTAAAAGTCGCTATGTTCCGCACACTGGACTTTGTTTTTTTTTTCTTTAAGATTTTTTGTAATTTTTTAAATAAATTTTTTATTTGTTTTCTTTTTTAGTTTTCGCACACAGTTTGGTTTTAGATTTTTTATTTGAATTTCACTTTTTACGCAATTGGGTTTTTTTTTGGTTGTTAACCAACTTTAAACTGTCCAAGATCCTAAATGATCATTCGAAATGAAAAATTATAGGAGAAACCTAAAGTTTATTTTTAAAAACCTGTTCAATGATACCCATTTTAATATGGTTCGCCGACTTTTTTTTCGTTTTCACAAAATGGCGTACAAAATGCGCGGTGGTAACGCTACGCTTGTCGTCATAAAATGCGTTTAACTCAGCAAACTGGGAAAATATAGTAAACTGGCCTTACAAGTCAATTAACAAAGCTACCTCGATTTCTTAAGTTAACATCCTTTGAAAATTGTTAGAGAACATGATAGATCCTTGAACAGAAAGGGAAGAAAGATCGAATTCGCAAATATTAGTGACTAACTTGGTATTCGTTCTTAATGAAAGATTTGATGGTTTAAATTAGGGATGTAACGAATACCGATACCGATATATCGGCGATACTTCAGATTTTCCGATACATCGGTATCGGCGATATTTTACTGTCGATACGACGATACTTTAAACATTTTTTCAATTTTTTTTGACAAATTATTTATTTTTTGTTAATTTTACCAAGAACTAAGGCCTTAATTGTGTATATCACATCACCGAAGTGAAGTTTATGTTAAAGCAACAATAAATTTGAAAAAATTTCAAATATTTGTTTTTGTTTTTCATAAAAATTTTTCACCAAACAAACGTATAGAAATTAAAGCGTTGCTTTACCTATCAAATATTTTAAAATTTTTATGAAAAATAAAATAAATTTATCAAATATTTGAAATTTTGTTTTTGTTCTGTATACAAATTTCACTTTGGTGACGTGATTTACACAATTAATTGATTTCGTTATTTTTTAAATCTTATTAATATCAATTTTAAAAATTAATAATATTTTACGCTGTTATTTTGCAAAAACAATAATTTATATATTGTTAATTTTACCATGAACTCAAATTTAATTCGTTGTTTCTTAAATCTTATTCCCAGCAAAAAAAGACACTCCAAAGAAGTAATAAAAATGTAGAATTCGCGATCCGGAAATATTGCAAATTTGGATAATTTCTAATTAGTTTCACATTTGCTTGTCATTGCAAGAAGTTCTCTTTTTCGATTACCAATACCGAATTTGAAGCGATGTTAGGACAAATATCTTTTTCGGTGTTCTATAATGATTCCTCAAAAAAAGGATGAAAAAAATACCCATTTTTAGAACTCGTTTCTTTTTATGCGAATTTAAACACAAAACTGTTTTCATGTAAATTTAAGTGAATAAATATAAACTTTTAGAAGACTTTTAATAATTAAGCTATTAAGTTATTTAGAAGAATAATAGTTGATAAATGTCCCTTAAAAATCGATTTTTTAAAAAGCATGGCGAGTATTTTTTAAAATTATAAAGGAATTACAAATTTGTACTTGCATTTCTACTAATGATCTGCATATTTTTAATATAGATTCTTTGGAAGCAATAAAAATGTAGTTAATATCAATTTTAAATATTAATAATCTCTTACACTGTAATTTTGTTTAATAAAAAAATGTCCCTTCTTGAGTTTTGTTAATCTAAATTTGAACTCAATTTAAATATTCGTATCGGTATCGGAATCGGTATCGGCGATATTTATTTTTAAGTATCGGAATCGGTATCGGATCGGCAAAACGGCGTATCGTTACATCCCTAGTTTAAATGCCTGCTCCTCGATATAAAAAGAACGTATATAATTCATTTGCAGTCTACTACTTCTGCATCAAAAAATCGTATTATTGAGTTAGTTGACCCTAATGTAGCTCTATCCATGCAATTTCTTAGACAATTATTCAATACAAAAATGCCAAAGATTGCGATTAGCGATTTATTTTAGTTTGGCGCTTTTTTCGGTTTTAGAGATTTTTTTAAGTTTTTGGTGATTTTTTGGGTTTTTGGCGATTTTTTCAGTTTTGGCGGGTTTTTCCATTTTTGCCGATTTTTTTCGTTTTTTTACGATATTTTTAGTTAAAGCGATTTTTTTTTGTTTTAGTGCTTTTTTCGTTTTGACGACTTCTTTCAGTTTTTAGCAGTTTTTAAGTTTTTGCGTTTTGGCGATTTTTTTGCGTTTTGGCGATTTTTTTTTTAGTTTTGGTGCTTTTTTCCTTTAAGCGTTTTTTTTCATTTTGGCGATTTTCCGCTTTGACATTATTTTAATTTCGAAATTTTTTAGTTTCACCGTTTTTTGAAATTTTAAAAGATTGCCTCTTACGGTTTCCAAGATACAGCAAATTGTATAAATTATATATTCAAAATTACATTAACTGATAGAACACCCTTTAATTTTTATTGTTTTAAATATCGGTGTTAATTACTGTAGTCTATGGGAATTTCCAGGGAAAAGTCAAAGTTCGTAACGTAACGCCAACAAGCAATGAAGCTGTATTTCAAAGAAACCCTAATTTTTAGGGTTCCGTACACCAAAAGTGTAAAGGAACTCTATTGTTTTCGCTACGCTGTCCGTCTGTCTGTCCGTCTGTCACAGGCTGTTTTCTCGGGAACCGTAAGAGCTACGGACCAGAAATTTTCACAGAATATGTAAAACGTTGGCCGCTACAACAACAAATATATGACAGTTAAAAATTAAAGGGTGTTCTAAAGCGAGCAACGAAACATGTTGAAATACTAACGTAATATAGACACTTTAAATTTTCAAAGTAAGTCTGTTCTACAGACTACACCATATAACACTGGTATTTAAAGCAATAAAAACTAAAGGGTGTTCTATCAGTTAATGTAATTTTGACTATGTAAATTAGATAATTTGCTGTATCTTGGAAACCGTAAGAGGCAAACTCTTGAAATTTCAAAACAAAAAACGCTAAAACTAAAAAATTCGAAAACTAAAAAAATTTTAAATGGAAAATCGCCAAAATAATAAAAGCGCTTAAAAGAAAAAGCACCAAAACAAACGCGTTAAAACCCAAAAATCACCAAAACTAATAAGATCGAGAAGAAACTAAAAAAACCCCAAAAACCTAAATAAGTCGTCAAAACGAAAAAATCCCCAAATCCGAAAAAGCGCCAAAACTAAAATAAATCGCTAAAACTAAAAATATTGTCAAAAAGCGACAAAAGTTAAAACAGAAAAAACACCTAAGCAAAAAAACGCCAAATAAAAAATAAAAGCAAAAAACCAAAAAAAAATTGCAAAAAAACGAAAAGTCGCCAAAAACAAAAAATCGCCAGAACGAAAAAAGTGTCACAACCAAAAAAATCGCTAAAACTTAAAAAATCACCAAAACTAAAAAAATCGGCAAAAAACAAAAAAAAATCGCCTAAAAAACAAAAAAATCGTCAGAACGAAAAAAATGTCACAGCCAAAAAAAAGTCACTAAAACCAAAAAAAAAAATTACCAAAAAGCGAAAAAAATCCCCAAAACCGAAAAAAGCGCCAAAACTGAAAAAAATCGCCACAACTGAAATAAATCGCTAAAACTAAAAATATCGTCGAAAAGTAAAAACGATTAAAAAAAACGCCAAAACCCTTAAAACTAAAAAAATCGGCAAAAACAAAATAATTGTAATAAACGAAAAATCGCCAGAAAAAACAAAAAACTCACGAAAATGAAAAAAGCTCCAAAACCAAAAGAAAAATCGCCAAAAACAAGGAAAAAAATAACTTAAAAATAAATAACTAAAATTAAACAAGAAACCACAACGAAAAAACAGTCAAAATGAAAAAAGGAGCCACTTTACTTAATTTATTTTTACTTGTTTGTACAATTTGTGTAGATCGTAAGTAGCTCTACACTTAATAAAATTTTAGAAAAATCGAACCACATGATTCTGAAATATAAGCTTAACTCTAATATGGCTTTACATTACTTTTCGTTGAAAATGTCCCTATTTTACAGACTACACCGATTTACACTATAAGTGTCTATATATTACATAAGTATTTCAACATGTTTTATTGCTTGCTTTCGAACACCCTTTAATTTTTAACTGTCATATATTTGTTGTTGTAGCGGCCAAAGTCTTACATATTCTGTGAAAATTTCAGGTCCGTATCTCTTACGGTTCCCGAGGAAACAAGCTGTGACAGACAGACAGAAATGAAGAAAAGTAAAACAGCGTTGTTTTGAACTAATCTGTATACATGCATTTAGTATACATACATAATTACTATAAATCATACATATGAGATAAATCTTTTTGCAAAATAAAAAACAATTAAATAATTATAACATACAATTTAACAGATGGAATAGACAGACAAAAAGTAAGTTAATAAAATATTTAAAGCTTAAAAGAGATACGATCAACAACTTTAAATTTTTATTAATTTATTTTCACAAAGCCAGTTTTTTTATTTTGGAGTTAAGCTACGTTTTATTCTAATAGTTACAATGGGACCAATTAGGATACAAGTGCTCTGGTTTAACGCTGAATAAATGGCAACTTGTACAACCTAAGTTTTGTTCTCTATTTGGCTAAATTTAAATTAAATTTCATCCAATATTCAGTTTAGACTTTAGCGAAATAAAAACCCATTAAAAGGATAGCAAACATGCAGCTTTAGTCGACCAAAGCATATTTATAGTAGTTAGACTGTCCCCAATTCGTCTTGACAAATATCCGGTAGAAATTACTATTAATTTTAATAATGTTTTGTACTGCGACGATATGAAACACTGTGCATTGTTCGAATACAAAGCAACAGACGTTTTGGAAGTCAGCCAATGTGTATGCAGTAGAGGGATGCACAAGTGTACTCTTATGTATGTTTGTGTGTATGCATGTATGTATATATAGTCGTGGCTATGTATGTACACACATGCACATGCATGTATACATACTTACATACATAAGAACATACATACATGTACACATGAAATTTATACGAGTACTCTCTGCAGCCCTCTAGTATGCAAAGTTTTATAAGAATCGGTACAGTGGAACTAGTAGAAAAAGCTGTTGCAAGATTAACCATTAACAAACAAACATTGCAAGTTAAATCAAAGGTTTTAATAAAAGAATTATGGAATATTTAAACTTAAATTGCGAAATATAAAATTTCTCAATGTTATAATTTAAAAAATAGTGATTTCACATCATTATGAATAAATGAATCACAAAACAATTACATCTACCATCGTTTGAAGAGTGATTATTATAATTAAGATTTTTAAATTATTTGTTTAACTTAATTAGTCTTTTTATCGCCTTGATGCATTTAATGTTTTACGTTATTATTTCATAGAAACAAATACTAAATGCTTCAATAATAAATAAAAAAAACTAATTAATTTTTAACAAAGTAAATACTTTGTATTGTTCTTTCAAATTTAAGTTCATTCCATGGCTGCCGAATGAAACAAAGGAAACCTTCAGAAAGTAGCAGCTCTAATGCAGTAATAACACTATGCAACAAAATGAAACTTTTGTCCAGACCTTTGGTCACCACTATATTTTTTTGATGTGTTATTATGGTTACCTAACCAGGGATGCCAACATAGCTTATTAAGGGATAGATTTAGCCCCAAACAAAATAACGCGCAAATTTAGCACTTCCTATAATTATCTTTTAGCCCTTTTAGCACCTTTTTACTTTTTGGTCAATCTGGGTAGATTTTTCGTTTTTGCAACCTATTTCTTCCTTTACTCTAGCAATATCGACTTGTGAATTAACATGCCAACATCATGTTTACTCATTTTCTTCTGCCAGTTTGCTGTACCAATAATAAAAAGAATAAGAGTCTAGAATAATCTTCTATTTCTTTAAAAATTGCTTGTGATTTTAAGTTGGTTCCAAAATTTAAACGTGTTTTATAAGTTAGGTTTTTTTGCACTTTTTCGAAAAAATTTTACTGGATATTGCTTTATATGTGTCTTTTTTCAATTTAGCCCTTTTTTAAATAAAGTTTGTGCGTTTTGGGTTCCCAAAGTTGGCAACACTGCCCCTAACTACAATAACAGTCGAATTTAAAATTCTATATATGTATTTTGTTCCAAAAAAAGAACTTTAAAACAAAAAATAAATAAATTAAGTAAAGTGTTACTCTGGCTCGCACATGAATACACATATGTGTATCATATTCCGTTTTTGCTCCTATTTTTCATTTTGACAGTTTTTCGCTGTGCTTTTTGTTTAATTTTGGTTTTTTTTCGTTTTTGCATTTTTTTTTGGTATCCTTTTTTTCGTTTTCGTGATTTTTTTTCGTTGTTTTTTTGCGATTTTTTTGCAATTTTTTTTGCCGATTTTTTTTAGTGTTGGCGATTTTTTGGTTTTCGCGTTTTTTCGCTTTTTAACGATATTTTTAGTTTTAGAGATTTATTTTAGTTTTGGGGTTTTTTCAGTCTTAGCGCTTTTTTCGGTTTTGGGGATTTTTTCGGTTTTTGTTGATTTTTTTAGTTTTAACAACTTTTTTTTGGTTTTGACACTTTTTTTCGCTCTGGCGATTTTTTCGGATTTTGGCGATTTTATTTAGTTTTGGCGCTTTTATTTTCGCTTTGGTGATTTTTTTTAATTATTGTTGATTTTTTTTCGTTTTTGATGATATTTTTAGTTTTAGTGCTTTTTTTCGTTTTGACGACTTTTTTCGTTTTTTGCGTTTTTTTTTAGTTTTTTGGCAATCTTTTTAGTTTTAATGATTTTTTGCGTTTTAGCGATTTTGTTTTAATTTTGGTGCTTTTTTCCTTAAGCGCTTTTTTCATTTTGTCGATTTTTCGTTTTGAAATTTTTTTAATTTTGGAATTTTTAGTTTTAGCGTTTTTTAAAATATCAAGATTTTACCTCTTACGCTTTCCAAAATACAGCAAATTGTCTAATTACATAGTCAAAATTACATTCACTGATAGAACACCCTTTAAATATCGGTGTTAATTAGTCTATTCTACAGACTACACCAATTAACACGAACTTTAGAAAATTTTAAGTGTCTACATATAAGTGTCTGTATATTACATTAGTATTTCAACATTTTTCGTTGCTCGTTTTAGAACACCCTTTAATTTTTAGCTCTCATACATATATTTGTTGTTGTAGCGGCCAACGTTTTACATATTCTGAGAAAATTTCAGGTCCTTAGCTCTTACGGCTCCCGAGATCACAGCCTGTGACAGACAGACAGACAGACGGACAGCGTAGCGAAAACAATAGAGTTCCTTTACACTTTTGGTGTACGGAACCCTAAAAAAGGGATGTGAATTGTAATTTCAAGTTAGTTTCGCCGAAATTTAAGAAAATAACTTAATTTGGGATGTGAAAAAATGTAGGGGAAACTATTTCATTTCTAGTTGATTTCGATCGAAATCAAGAAAAACTTAATTTGGCTGCAGTCTGAATGGGCTATTAGACAGGGGAAATAAAAGTATAATGAATAAACTCCAACATAACGAGTACATACAAAGCTTTATACTTATTTTAGTTATGCACTGGATTCGTTGAGTACATAGGCAGTGTATAACTTTTCATTATGAATACGGCTGTTAGTATGTAAGAGTGAGTCTATACCTGATAAATTTTTATCATGATAAATGTCAAATCGTTATCAAGATAAAAATTTATTAGGTATAGACGGCATTTATTAGTGTTATTGCATTGTCTTGACGATTTTGTCAGAGCTCTAGCTCAGACAAATTTGTCTTGATAAAAAACGTAAACAAACTGTTTGACGTTTCAATTTATTTTCAAAAACTAAAGTTTTTACAACATTTTTACAAAAAAAATATATGTATAAAGCAAAATATGAATACTTTAATTAAATAAAATCAGTTTAATAAAAAAATAAATGAAATAGTGCATAAATAGTGACAAACTACCTTCACGACGCCAAACAAATTGTGATTTATTATAACAGAAAAAAACAACAACGTATTCTCATGTATACTAACAATAACAAAAAATTGACATCTGTTCTGCCGATATTTTGTTAGTTGTCATGATAAAAATATATCAGGTATAGATGTAGGGTAAAATTTTGTAGATCGTATCTCGACCGATTTAAAGGATCCCAGTAAACTCTTTAATACTATCATATAATTAAAAAAATCACGAAAAATATAAACAATTGTTTAGTATTTTCTAATTAAATAAAAAAATTACATAATATATATATAGTACATAAGTACGTTCTGCTAAAGTTTATACAAATTATTTAAATAATTTCAACATATGTTAATGTTAATTTATAAATTTATTTAAACATTTTAAATTATTGTTGAAATTTATTATACCAAATATGTATATTCAAGAGGTAGTGAAGTATGAAAAAAAATTAATTCAACCGGTGTTATGAAGACATAAAAACTTTATATTTTCTAGATAATGTAGCAGCATACACATAGTATGTAAAACTGCAAACCTCTAGCCACAATGATTTTTTTACTTGTTAGAGAAAAACGTACTGAGTTTTGTGGTTAGAAAAAGGCAATAAACACGAATTTATATTCACTTTATATTAGGACTAGTTGCAATGAATAAAGCCATTGGGAAAATTAGCACTTTTGCTTTATTATTTCCAAATCTTTTTAGATTTGCTACGTAAAGCGTCCCATCCATTATATAAAATTAGTATACATCTTATTGTCCATATTATTGTCGCTTTGACCTATACTATGCAATTAATGGCACAATACTTTCAAACAAAACATTGCCCAGCTTATGCTGACTTTAGACGACATTGTATTTTACATCTGACTTGTCAAATTAGCCACTGCAAATGTTGTACATGCCGTGTGAAACATATGAAACATTGTCAGATGACATTAACAAAGGCAAAGTCATATGAAAAATTTTCAATTAGAGCGTGTTCTATTTTCATCTGACAAAAGGTATATGACATCAGCTGTATTGAATTAACAAAAGTGTGGTTTGGCTGAAAAAACATTAAAAGACATAGTGTGCTTTATATATTTATGAAAATTGTGCAAAAACTCAGCTGTTGTGAACACTTAGAGGTTATGTCGGATGTAATTGCACATGTCGTGTGAAAACAAATATTATAAACCATCTGTAAACTGACAAACATACGAAGTTACATGTGTCTCACATACCTGACAAGCCATATGTAAAAACATGTCGTCTAAAGTCAGCATTACCTGACAGTGAACAATGAACAATATTGCCAGTACATTACACAATTTTCTTGATTGTGCAATAAAAATCAAAAGGCTTTTGATTTTGGCCAATATATTGTACAATCTTCAAATACAGGGTGGCGCAGAATGAGCTATATGGTTTGAATTCTTTATAACTTCTTTAATTATTATTTTTTTCTTTGTTTTTTTTCAGTATTTTGTGAAGAAGACTTGGGGAATTAATTATGAATCATTACACGATCGAACAACGTACAAAAATAATTGAATTTTATTTTTCAAACCAACAGTCTATTGTGTTGACACAGCGTGCATAACGTCATTTTAATGTGCACATTGCACCCACAGCGTCAGCAATAAACCATTTGATTGGAATTTTCGTCAACATGGGTCTGTAAGAGCCCTTCCTGGTGCCGGAAGAGCACCTACCGTGCACACTGGTCAAAATATTGAACGTTTACGGGAGAGCGTGCAGCATAGTCTATCAACATCAACAAGGAGGCGTTTGACACAACTTGGACTATGCTAAAAAGAGCACTTATGTGCGAAGCAGAAAATGGACATCACTTACAGGATATAATTTTTCAAAGCTCATTGCAAAAAATTCCCCAATAATATACTGTATTTAAAAAAAAATTATAATAATCGCATAAATACAAAAGTTATAAACCATTTAAACTATATAGCTCATTCTGCGCCACCCTGTATAACATACACATTATTTTAGCCAAGAAATGTCAAAACACATTGGGTAGTATGAATAAAAAAAAGGATTTGCTTTTTTTTAATTAAAATTTTTTTTTAAAAACAAAATCCCGGAAATTATTCAAAATAATATTAAGAATTTGGTTTTAAAATAAATCTTTAAGTAAAAAGCAAATCCTTTTTTTATTCATACTACCCATTGTCGGCGTATTCTTCTTACTTTGTGTGAGTTTATTTTTTTTTCTTACTTTGTGTGGATGTTGTTTTGCTTTTCTTTATATTTTTGCTTTTCTTCTTTGTATTTTTTGACTTTTCTTGGCGATTTACACAAACAAAAATGCCCGTTGTTGTATTGTTGTCATTACTGTCCTAATGTTGCCACCTGGTATGAATTCGCCTTGGTAAAGACTTCCATCCCAATTATGAATTTTCTCAGGGAGTATTTTCTCTTCCCATTCATTTGTTCCCGTGGAAAAATCCTCTTATTCTAAAAAGCCGGGGAATAAACAAATAAGGGAGAGGGAAAAATCTGGATCAGCTGCTTATTGTTTACATTTTATTATGCACTAACGCAAGAGTTCAGTAATAGAAATTAATAAAAGTTTTATGTTTTCATTTATGCAAATGCAAAATATCATAGCGTTTTTTTTTAATCCAACAACACACTACCCAAAATTTTATAAAAAAGCTACGATATTTTGCATTTGCACTTTCGCAAGACCATTTGCACCAAACACTGAACTCCGCTATTGATAATAAGATTGTTTGATAATATAAATATTTGTTTTTGCTTAAATAAAAAGTAAAATTTACGGTGCAGTCACTCAGAAGCTCTCGGAAGAACTTTATGCTGAGGAAGTGAAGCAAAAACTGGGCCAGGGCCAGGTGCATTAAATCCCCAATGATTGTGTGTAAAAAGGAAATTGAAAATTTTTTAAACCGCGACAAATCTTCCATTTACCTATTATGTGAACATAAAGGATGCGTGCAATATTGAGTGTTTTTTTAACTTTGTTCCGAAGGCAGAAGTATGTAGTTCATGTTTTTGAAGCGCATGTTCGCATGGCGTGGATAAAAGTGCCTAAAACAAGAGAGAAATATAACATTCCGGTGTTTATTTAAACTTTTTGTCCTAAATAAATGCTTACACAATTGATTCACAACTTTTTTTAATTTGATTTTAAAATTTTTGCATTAGTTCCCTTCAAAATGTTTTAGGAAAAAACGCAAGAGTTTCTCCCTCTCCCTCATATTTAGAATACTTATTTTTTTCCCTGGGAGGTTTTTCCCGGGGAAATTGTAATTTAGTATTCTATTCGTATTGGAGGAATGGAAAAAGGGAAAATTTTGCCCGGGAGATTTTATTTAGAATAGGGAATAGGGAAAAATATCCCGGGAAATTGTTATTCATAATTGGGCTGTTCAAATTAGTGTTATCTCAATGTTATAAGAATTTTTATGAGAGCATTGTTATAACTTGAGGTCTACACGTAACATAATAGCTCTGTTCCAGATGGATAACGAAACAGTCCGAACTTGTACAAAGTTGCCCAAAAGCGTTCCACATAACAATTTTTGTGCAATTTTCAGAGCGAATGAGAGAGTAATTTTTTTCATTTCCTGTCCAAAGTTGTACGAACTTTTTCTTTTGGTACGGACTTTTTCTTTGTTGGTATTTTCGCGGGTTGCCGTTGCTTTCCGGAGAACTTCTGCAATTTTGGGGAGATTTATTAAAATTTTTGGAAATCCGGGGAACTTCTGGGATTTTGGGGAGATTTTTGTAAACGTTTTTGGGAATTCGGCGAACTTCTGAGATTTTGGGGAGATTTTTGTAAAAGTTTTTGTGAGTCCGGGGAACTTCTGGGATTTTGGGGAGATTTTTGTTGAATTTTTTGGGAGTTCGGGGAACTTCTGGGATTTTGGGGAGATTTTGTAAACGTTTTTGGGAATTCGGCGAACTTCTGGGATTTTGGGGATATTTTTATTCCAATTTTGGGGAATTTTTAGACCGGGTTTGTGTCTAAGGGTGGTGTCCTTGCTTAGTGAAGGTGTCTCGGCTAAACACCAGTATCACCTAAGTATCTTCGAGGCAATATATAAAAAAGTAGTTGTGAATTACTGTGAATTGAAATTCAAATGGCTTGTTGCATATATGGCTAATAAATAAAACAACAAAGTAACAATAAAAACCCAAAATAATGATTGTTTTTAAGCAATAAATAAAAATCAAGAAATAATCGTTACTTTCGAGCAAAATAATAAAAATTGAAGATAATCGTTATTTTGAGCTAAAAAAATAAAACTCAAAAATAAGAATTATTTTACGATCAAAAAATAAAACTCAATTATATTGCTTATTATTGTGCTATATCCACAATGCACATGAAAAGTACTCAGTTTTTTTAGTGATTTCCATAAAAATTTTTTACTCAAGTCACTTGTTTGCATTGTGGAAACAGCACATTAGAAAAGTAATGCTCGTTTGTATTGTGGAAACAACACATAAATGATTTATTTTAGTAAAAATTTTAAATAAAAGTTTATTGCATAAATGGAAAGCATGTCAAAAAAATTGTAATTTCATTGTTCAACAACAACATATTACTAATATTCTGGGATCAATCATTGTGATATTTTTTTGGTCACAAATTTGTGCAATAATCATTATTTTCGGTCCCTGTCAAAACGAAAAAAACGCTAAAATGAATAAAGCGCTTAAAGAAAAATAGCACCAAAATTAAAAAAAAAAGTCGCTAAAACTCAAAATATAACCAAAACTAAAAAGATCGCCAAAAAACTAAAAAATAACGCCAAAAACCGAAAGGAGTCGTTAAAACGAAAAAAAAACACTACCACATAAAAAAATCGCTAAAACTAAATATATCATCAAAAATCGAAAAAAATCGCCAAACATGAAAAAAATCACCAAAACGAAAAAAAGTGCCAAGCCCAAAAAAAGCTTCAAAACTAAAAAAATCGCCTAAATCAAAAAATCGCTAAAACGAAAAAAAGTATCAAAACAAAAAAATTGCTAAAGCTAAAAAATCACAAAAAACGAAAAAATCCCCAAAACTGAAAAAAGCGCCAAAACTTAAAAAAGCGCTAAAACTAAAATAAATCGCTAAAACTAAAAGATATCATCAAAAAGCGAAAAAACGTTAAAACAAAAAAGGCGGCAGAACCAAAAAAACGCCAAAACTAAAAAAATTGGCAAAAACAACAAAAAATGCAAAAAACCAAAAATTGCCAAAAACGAAAATAAATCGCCACAACGAAAAAAAGTGTCATAACCAAAAAAACTCGCTAAAACTAAATAAATCACCAAAAACCGAAAAAATCCCCAAAACCAAAAAAAGCGCTAGATCGCTAAAACTAAAAGTATCGTCAAAGAGTGAAAAAACGTTTAAAAAACGCCAAAAACAAAAAATCGACAAAAACATACAAATTGCAAAAAACGAAAAATCGCCAGAAAAAACTAATAAATCACGAAAATTAAAAAAGCGCCAAAACCAAAAAAATCGCCAAAAACAACGAAAAATACTTAAAAAATAAAAAATTAAATTAAACAAAAAAACACAACGAAAAAACTGCCAAAATAAAAAAGGGGAAAAAAACGAAAAGGGATATACATATGTGTATTCGTACGGAACCCTTCGTGTGCGAGCCAAAGTCGCACTTTACTTAATTTATTATCAACTCATGATTGTTTTTTTTTAATGGAGTCATAGAGATCTACTATTAGCAATAATTATTGGTTCGTAAATTTTTTTATATTTTTTATAATAATGGACAGCAGTTAGTCCTTAATGCATATGAAATTAGTTCCATGCCACTGCATTAACAACACTTCTATGTTTACAGGAACTTTTTTAATTTAAATTCAATAATTCATTAAACGAACATATTGCGAGTATGTATTAAACTATTGTTTAACATGAAATGAAAATTTACAGAAGATTACTTAGATAAAACAATAAGAAAACTATTTAAATTGCATTTTACTTACGGTTAAAGAATTTTTATAATCATTTAATTGATTTGTAGCACTATCACGAGACATTTTGTTGTTAATTTAATTTTTCTGTTTAAATGTATGAAAAAGAAATAATTTTATTTATATATTTTTTAAATAACAGTAACAATCTTCTTAATTAATTAAATTCAATATTTCGCTACAACTTTGTGTGTCTAGCTTCTTCAGGAAATGAAAAATTTTTTAATTAAAAAAAATTTTCATTTCCTGAAGAAGCTACACAAACTTGTAGCGAAATATTGAATTTAATTCATAATAATAAAAAAATTTTTTTACTGTGATTTTATAAAAATATTGACCTTTTTAATAAAAAATATTTAAAAAGAAATAATTTAATACGAATAAAAATTCTTAATAAAGAAAACTAAGACACTTTTGCACTACAGGTATTTTTTGTCACTTTATATTTTGTTCTTTTATTATTTATTATTGTTGTGTTGGAGTACGAGCCCGGTCAAGTAGAAGCACAAAAATTAAAAACGTTCATTTGCCATAATAGTGCTGCTTTTATAGGAAATTTTGTGTGTATTTCAGAGACGGATATTTCAATACAGTTGTACTTAAGCCCATTTCACACTATAATACTGAGTATTAAGACTTGTCAAAAACTCAAGTAATATGTCAAATGTATGATAGTGTGAAAACAATATGTCATTAAAATCTCAAATAGTACGGAAAGAAATTTGACATGCCATAAAACTAATGAATTAAACATATTCACCACAGCAGGCTACCGACTTCAAAATGTCAAGAATAAAATGCAAGTGTGTATACGAAAATGAGTATTTTCACGGCTACACGACTACAGGTTGTTGTCCATGCTACTCATATCGTGCAGTCAAATTAAACTAATTTATATTTTTGTTGGACACAAAACAAAAACAGTGTTGACAATATAGCAAAATATGTAAAGTAAATTAGTGATTAGAAATATTTTTTAATGTAAAATAAAAAGCAAAATTTCAAAATTTAAATGTTACAATATATATGTATCGAGTTTTTAAATAATTAAATTTATATTAGCATACACATGTCAAAATAAGTAATTCAGCCCAATTACAAACAAAAATTCCGTGAGAGTTTTTTCACTTTTCCCTTTTCTCCTATTATGAATAAAAATTCCGTCGGAAAAAATTCGATGGGGGAAAAAAGTAGCTATTCCCAATGCATTTGAATTTCGTTTTTTCCCCGGAAGTTTTCACTTGCAAAACAGAAGAAAGTTTGCATTAAAATCGATATAATAATTAAATAAAACAAAATTTCTATCAATAAAAAAATATTTTATTCTTCTTGTAGGTCGAATACCACAAATAAAGCAAAAACACAACATTTTCTTAACTTTAATCGATTGTGGTTTCCATAAATGCAGCAAAGAGTAACTTGCACGATTTTTTTCTTCTACAGTACCAATATCCTTCACAAATGCTTGTACAGCTCTATGTTATTGCTTTTTTATTCACTTTTTTAGTTAATTTTACTTAAAATTTTATTAAAACATCAATTTTTTTATTTTTCTACACAAAAACACTGAATAAATAAATGTACCAACAGGCAAAACAGCCGCAATTGTTATTCAATGATGCCACTGTTTCATATTTTTGTTCCCGAAAAGTTTATGATTGGAGGAATTTCTATAATATTGAGTAGAGTTCATGTAAATGGTAGGCAAATTTGAGGTTAGGAAGCAAATAGGCTGTAAAATGATGAAATGTCAAGAATGGAGCTGTTATCATTTGGCATTTATTTAGAGAAAAATTTAGCCATTGAACGCTGCACTCTTGAACAACGAATTTTAATTGTGAAAATTTACTATCAAAATTGTGAAAATTTTACTGTATTACTTCGTAAAATTCGAGCAGCTTTTCCTCGTAAGCATGCTCCTTTAATTCTTGGATGAGTTGAACGTCATAAGCGTGAAGATGAAGATCTTTATGCAAAATGTTGTGCAAAGTCACACTTTTTTCAAATTTAGTAAAATTTTTTCAAATCTGGTAAAATTTTCACCATTTTGATAATCAATTTTCACAATTAAAACTCATTGTAGCGTTCCATGGTTAAAATTTCCCAAGTTTTCACTAAATAAATGCCAAAGGCTGACATTTCATCATTCACCCTTATATGGGTGCATGGACACGGCACCAGCGCAGGCAACTGCATCGCTGACGAACTAGCTAAAAGGGAGACGACACTGCCAGAGCCAGACATTGATGTCTTCTGCGGTATTCCCCTACATGCCTGCAAGCAGCAAATAGAAAACTTTTTCCACACCCTGGCACAGACCAGATGGTTCAATGAACCTACTTGTAGAATTTCCAGGCTGATCTGGCCAAGGCTGGATTCAAACCGCACTAGGACTCTATTAAGACTTCAGAAATCACATCTGAAAGACATCGTCGCAACTATCACAGGTCACTGAAAATTCGGCAACCATGCAAAGCTAATGGGACTAATGTCCCACGACTTCTGCAGAAGCTGTCGGGATGAGGAGGAGGAGGCTATCGTTCACCTCCTTTGCCTCTGCCCCTCGCTGGAAAACCAGCGGCTGACACAACTTGGTCAGCAATCCTTCGTCAGTCTATCTGAGTTATCAACGACGAACCCTGCTAAACTTAGCCTCTTCATAAGGCAGTGGATGGTTTCAGCCCTGAACCACCCCCTTCTGGCGAGTGATCGCCATAGCTCTTCTCTCTTCCTTTCTCTTCTTCTTCTTCACACCTTCACTTGACCTCTTCCTTTCCTCTCACTTTTCCTCTATTTTCAGGTAACACAAAGGGACCAACCATGGACCCAAGTGAGCGTAAGCTGCCTATACAACCTAATCTAACCTAATATTTCATCATTTGACAGCCTATTTACTTCCTAACCTCAAATTTTCCCACCCTTTACATGTCTGGAATCATGTGTGTTTTTCGGCTTAAGTCTCGTTTATGTACTTTTCCACGATCATACTCGAAGTTAATTTCTATTTTTGTGGGCGACCATGAACAAATTAGTGCTGCCAACATCATGAGAAATATGAAATAATTTGGAATTATTAATAAAAAATATTCTGAAACAAGTCAAGAATACCAACATTGTTAAAAATAAAAATAAAATTATGCGGCAATAGCAGTTTTTAACCTAAAAATTTTAGTATAATATTTTTTTCGGCGTTCGCCCCTGTTTCCGGAGTTACGGCGTTCAAAGCTTTAATGTTTTATTGATCATAATTCCTACAATACAGAACAGATATAAACGATATAGTTATCATTACAAAGAGCTCTGAAATACCTTTACAATGATATACAGCATTTTTAAGTCCATTAACCCATGGCGAGAAAAATGGAATTTAAAATATCTTCAAATATCCTTCCCCCTTTTCGGGGTGGTGAATCCATAAACTTATGATATTCATCTACCACCACCTGGTATCTAAGCTTGTCCTCGGCATCATGCGCATGTGGGACTCCATTCGCGGCATTCTTGGCAAGCTAGTCTAGAATGAAGACAGCCTTTGAGTATTTAGCTTTGACGAGCTCTTTCTGGGTCCTTCTTTTTTTTGAGTTTACCCTTCGACGGGTTATCGGACTCGACTGCCGGTGTTGGGGGTTTTATTTTTATGTTTTGGATTTCTTTGTTGTGCAGATAGTGGAGTACTATGGTTTTCACCCTCACCATCCGAGAGGCCGACTACTGTCTCCTGGCTGGAGGCAAGAAGGTAATCCTCTGAAGAAATGACTTCCCTTTTAAATTGTTGTATATTATTGTTTTTGTTTTTTAGATTCTCCTTATATTGATCCCACGAGTAGGCCAGTAAGGGGATGGACCATCCGCGTAGTGACGGTGTGTTCAGACTAGAACCGCCCCGTATCCTGGCGCCGAAATGGAGCTGTTAGCGACTAGTCCTCTTTAACCACTAACTAGCCATTCAGATCCTCGGCACAGCTACCTACCACCTTCACCTTACAAGTGGGTAAGAGAAGGTATAACAGAAGAGGAGTAGAGGTAGATAGAGGGGATTTTCAGGAGGGAAATAGGAAAGGGATGGTTAACCTTTAGTTATGAAGGTCTTTCTATCTCCTTACCCCAAGACAAGCAGTGCATTTGCAAGAGCATGTACACCACCTGGACTGGAATAGGAGACACGGCCAACACTTAAGCTACCACATAGCGTCAAGATAGTTAACCAGGTGGGGGGAAAAACCTATACGGAATTATATTAACTGTACGAAATAAAACTAAAAGAAAGTGTTATTATTGTGCTACAAATAATTTTAGTGGAATGTGTAGTGATTTTAAAAATTTAATTTTAGGATTATTTTTAGAAGATAATTTCTTGTAAGAAAATCTGAATCACGCCCAAAATTCCTTTAACTTAAATTTAAAAAAATGCGATTTTGAAAATAAAAGACGTAAAAAAGTTTAAAACTGTTGTTTGTGTTTTGTTTTTGATTTAGTTTAAAATAAAAAATTATTACACCTGGCAATTAATTTATCTGGTCCAAGGAGCATAGGAAAGAAGCATATGTGGTGCGCCTCGAAAGGCCAAAAAGAAGGAGTTTTCTATGCTCATAATGCAGAATAGCCAGGCAAACAAATTGGCGCATATTCATAGTCATAAAGAAAGTATACTTTAGGAATTTAAAACCAGCATTGTCATACCCCTTTCAGACCTGCCGCTAAACTACTGGGAATTTTTTCATATTTTTTGAAATATAGGGTCTCTATATCATACCTCGGTAATTTTGAGATAACCAAAGCCCCATATGATATATTTGTTCAAAATTTTTTATTGTTTAGTATAAATAATGCGAATAATGTGAGAAACAAACATAAATACAATAATCGTAATCGACGCATACGGGTCTATTTGACATTGGCCAAACAGCAACGAAAATATTGAGACCGAAACCTACCCGCCCAATCGATGCATCACGGTCTGAAAGGGATACAAAATACTGGTCTTAAACTCCTAAAGTATACTTTGTTTTGACTATGAATATGCGTCATTATTATCTTTATTATAACGAAAAAGTGATAAAAATTCAGAAGAAAATATAAGTAAACCCAATTCCGTGGGAAAAAGACCAATCTAAAGCGTGAATTAAAAAAAGCTTTATAAAAAACAAAAATAGCATAACCTAAAAAAGAAGAATTATAAAAAAGGACAATTGTCCAGTCATTGGGCCTGGCCTGATTGTGTAAGGCGTTGGCGTAAACGCCTAAGTCGGTTTTTGTAGTAGATTAAAGAACACGGGTTGTGTGTTCCTTTAATCTATTACAACAAAAAAAGACATAGGCGTTTACGACAGCCCCTTGCACAATTAGACCCATTAATTATTGGTCTATGTTTAGTGTTCATTTATTCATTTATTTATTTAAATTTAGTGCCTATTTTAATTTTATTAATTTTATCCGCACTTAAAAAAAAGTGATTTCTCCATAGTGCAGTTGTTTTGCCTAAAAGTAAACTTGAATTTTTAGGTATCTGTTGATTTGACTACTTTTCCGTAGAGGGCAGTACTAATTAGATAAAAAGAATTTTATTTGCCGGAAATAGAAAAATGACTAAAACTTAAACAGCTATATTAGTTTAAATCAGTGGTGGCCATACATACACTACCCGGTTGGCCAACTTGTCAAGAGGACATTTTCATCAACGACTATTTAAGGAAATTTCGAAATTTGTCATTCACGGTGTTTTTCGATTACAGTTTCTTTTGAGACAAATTAACAGAAAACGTGCTCAATGAAAGGATAAAAAACTACTGAACTGGCCATGGCAACTAGTTGGTAGAATCGTCCGCAAGCTAGTCTTGCAACGTTCAATTTAAAGTTTTGTATATTTTCGTTACAACAAAAAGTACTACTCCTCGTATATCAGCAAATGAACTTCTTGTGGACATTGTCGCTCAGTCTGTCACCAGTTTGAATAATTTTGATACATCCCTGCTTGCTAAAATTGAGCGAAATTGAGCTGATGAAAAGTTCTGTTACAATGTCTACTAAAAGTTCTTGTATTAAATACTCTCTCAAGGTAGATCAACACCAGGTAGTCGCAAGAGAATTCGCCCTGGAGAATTTACATTAGGGTGGTCACAAAAGGTGATACATTGACACTGCTGACAGGCCAAATGTGTAAACATTTACGTAAACAGCTGGGCTCATGCGGCCACCTAGTATGAATTCGCCTTGTACTCTCTGAGCGACAAATTCCTCAAATTGTTATTGTAGAACACGTGTAAAAGAGACACAAACGAAAAAATGTAATGGGGACATTTCTGAGGATGTTACATGGTCATTAATGAAAAGATGGGTGACAGTGTCATGTATGAACTTAGCGGCCATTTGTCAAATACAGTTGGGTGAGTCAAACCATAGGGTATATAGAGGCCAACCTGCTGTCCAAAAGCAAGTCTAAGAATGTATTCGTAGAACATTTTGCAATAGTATTGGTCAAGGCGAATTCATAACAGTTGGCGTTATCAGCACAGCTGATTGTTCCAGGAACTGCCAAGCTTTCCTTATAGATTTTTTATTTAAATAAATTGAAAAAATTTTAATGTAAATTTCAAGGTCGATATATAAGGTCTGTGCATCAGCTCATATGTTCGGTAATTTTGCTGTCAAATTGTAGTGTATTTTATCAATCCACTCACATTTTGATATTCGCTTTGAGTTGTTCTCATACATTTTTTCATACTACAGTTCCCAAAAAAAAGTTGCTTTGTTGTATCAATTCGCCGATGACTATACCTTATTGATATTCCTTGGTATTGGTTTTAAAAAAAATTCCCCACAATACCAAAACCATACTTAGTTGTACAAAAAGTATGTTAAAAAGTTTATATTTTTTAAATATGAATTTTTAGTTATTATATAGAACTAATTTTGCATTAATTAATGGAAATATGAACTTAGAATCCTTTTTAATACATACATTTGAGCTCAAAAAATACTGATTTGCTTAAAATATTTTTGTAATTGTTTATTTGGTGCTAAAAAATTTTATCTCAAATATTAAGAAAAATGAATGAAAAAAAACACTCAACAAATCGATCAATTTCAACATACAAATGTCAACAAAATTAAAAGATAGTTTAAAGTTACAAAAAGACGAAACATAAAGTTCATGATAAAACAAATAAAAAAATTTATTAAATAATATAGTTGCATAATTTTAAAAAAGTGACAAGGCAGTGGTAAATGCCCACTTTATTCACACAATGGTCACACTTATTATTGTTGTTAATAATAAAATTTTGACACGCCGAGCTTCTAAGAGTAAAGCGGCCCGGCGACTTATCAAACTCGCATCAAATGGTGCTTCAAACTCACCTTTTTATCATTGTGTTAGTAAAAAAAAAACTCACACGTATGGTTTGACGAAAAAATCTAAATGGGTTTGATTTTTCGTTAAACTCACCTCAACCAATACATACATGAGTTTGATCAAACAGTTTGATAAGTCGCCATGGCCCTTAAGTCGACGTTTAGACGATGCAAGTCTTATTGATCAGCTTCTTATTCAGCTGTGAGAAAGACAGAGAACTGAATACTTATTTCTCTGTTTTTCTCACAGCTGAATAAGAAGCTGATCAATTGGACTTGCATAGTGTAAACTGGGACTAACCGCCAGTTTTTGACTCAGTAATTAAATATTTATTTAGTTAATTTTCATATAAATTTAAATTGTAATTAAATACAACTTTTGTTTTTCAGTTGTATTTAGTTGTTCTTATTTAATTGTGACAAAAATACGGTAGCACCATAAAATACCACAAATTTCCCCTAATTTTTCCAAAAAAAGCAGCTGTTCAACATAAACAAAGAAAAATTCCAAAAAAAAATTATTTTTCTTCATTCAGGAAATAAGAATAATGAAGAGTTTCTGCAATGTTTTAAAATAATAAAAACAGCTTACAAAATCACAAAAAGACAAATATAGACAAAGAAAGCCCAAATTTCTCTACAACAAAAGTTGAATTGTTAGCGGCCACAATTTTTTGTTTCCACAAGAACAAGAAGCAGTCTAAATCATATGGTAATTTATAAAACTTACCTCCAGTTTTTGACTCAGCAATTAAATATTTATTTAGTTGATTTTCATATAAATTTAAATTGTAATTAAACACAACTTCTGTTTTTCAGTCGTATTTAGTTGTTCTTATTTAATTGTGACAAAAATATGGTAGCACCATCAACTATTATAAATTTCCCATAAATTTCCTAAAAAAGCAGCTGTTCAATATAAACAAAGCAAAATCCAACAAATATATATTTTTCTTCATGCAAAAAATAAGAATAATCAAGAGTTTCTGCAATGTTTTAAAAGAATAAAAACAGCTTACAAAATCACAAAAAGACAAATATACCCAAAGAAAGCCCAAATTTTACGCCAACAAAAGTTGAATTTTCAGCGGCCACAATTTGTTTGTTTGCACAAGAACAACAAGCGGTCAAAATCATATGGTAATTTATAAAACTTCAATCGAATTTAAGTGTACAAGATTGGTGATATAAGTTATATTTAATTATGATCTATAAAAACGAATTTTATATTTAATAACGATTTAAGTTTAAAAACCATTTAATTATTAAGTCAAAAACTGGAGGTTAATTATTATTTAATTACACAAGGTTGGGCAATTAATTATTATTTAAATATGCAGTCAAAAAGACAATTTCGTATTTAATTATAACTTAAAAATAATTACAACTTAATTATCAAGTCAAAAACCGGCGGTAAGTCTATATCTGATAAATTTTTATCATGATAAATGTCAAATCGTTATCAAGATAAAAATTTATCAGGTTATTGCAGTGTCTTGACAATTTTGTCAGAGCTCAATCGCAGACAAATTTGTTTTGATAAAAAACGTAAACAAACTGTTTGACATTTAATTTTTACAAAAATATATACGAACAACGGCTCTTTCCACAATGTACGATTAAGAGTTAACGTGGAGTTTAACGGCAAGTTCGGCATACAAAACTTCCGGTTACAGTCCACGTTAACTCTTAATCATACATTGTGAAAAGGGCCGTAAAGCAAAATATGAATGCTTTAATTAAATAAAAACAGTTTAATGAAAAAATAAGTGAAATAGTGCATGAATAGTGATAACTTCCTTCACGACGCCAAACAAATTGAGATTTATCATAACAAAAAAACAACAACGTATTCGCATGTATACTACAATAACAAAAAATTGACATCTGTTTTGCCGACGTTTTGTTAGTTGTCATGATAAAAATATATCAGGTATAGACGTAGGGTAAAAAAATAGTCAGCTGAGAATGTAAATAGGATTTTCAATCGTTGGTTGTTGCTGCCGTTGCTGGCAGTGTCGTCTAGGTGGAAAACGAGCTCTGATAAGAAGACGTGGTAGTTTCCAAGCATGTCAGTTCAACCTTTCGTACAGCCAAATTTTTCCTTGAATGTTCAATTATTACATGCTTTAGAATTTCTTTCTAAAATAAAATATAACTTGATCCAAAGATTAAATTGAAAAAGGAACTTAAGCTAAACTAATTAAATAAATTTGGATAAAACCATACAGTTCGACTAAATTCATAACTTAACTATTAAAAAATCGCTAAAGTGACAAAAATCACCATAACTTAAAAGATCGCCAAAAAACTAAAAAAATCGGTATAAAATTCGAAAAAATCGCCAAACGAAAAAAGTCACCAAAACTAACAAAAATCGCAAAAAAAAACCGAAAAACCGCCAAAGCAAAAAAATCGCCTTAACAAAAAATTGCCAAAACACAAAATCGCCAAAAACTAGCAAAAATCGCCAAAAACTGAAAAAAATCGCAAAAACAAACAAATCGCCAAGAAAAAAAATTGCAAAAAAAACTAAACAGTTCACCAAAGCCAAAAAAATCACACTAAAATTAAAGTCCAAAAAAATATATTGTTACGTTTTTAGTCCTTTACATAAAAACGGTTTTATTATTTTCACAGGATTCGTTGAATTGCAATAAAATAAAACACGGATATTTTTTTTACAAATAAATTCTCAGTAACACTTTATTTATTACTTTAAAAACACGTACAACTAAACGCGATGTACACACTAACTATTCTTGGCGATGTTTACTCGTCTAAGTTTAAAAACACACTTCCTCTTATGTCGTCTGGCAGCCTCCCCTTATATAGTCAATTATAAAACCTTCTGGTAACTTCGCTAACTTTCTGGAATACAGCCGTCTCTCTTTATCTTTAACTGTACTGTAATTCAGGTCTCTTTTCATCTTTAAGTGTACGGCATGATCATTTTGGTCTTGCTATGGTGCAATGTATGTGCGTGTGTAGGTGCATGAGATTATTCTTCTGTTTGTTTATCTTCGCACACACACATACTCTAATGCTTGCAACTTAACAAATTACGCTGTCATCAAGTCTACATCTCTTGCAGCTTAAGTTTAATGTCACTGTTTGTAATTGCGATTAAGCAGTCTCGAATAATCTTGAAAGTTCTAGCTACCGTTTCCTGAAGATTCCGGAAACTTCCATTTTCCGTTATTTTGAATTCTATTGGCAGTTGTCGAGTGATGCCAAGTTTAATTGTGGTACTTGGTTGCCAGGTTTTGATTTTATTACAGTGATTTAGGGGTATAAAGCAGATAATGATCGGGTTGTCAGTTTGTGTCGTTACATTTGAATCTGCATTTTCATTTCGTAACACTGCCGCCCACTTAAGCCTGTTCGTCCCGAATAGGCACACAATCACCTTTTCCATAGTGCACCAGTGGTTCAAACTTAATTTTTGTCTTCCGTCCAATGTACTGCTCTATCATGTGTACGACGTCATTCATCCTTTCGATGATACCACGGATCTCTGCTTCCAACTTGTAGTTATCCCATGACAGTCTCTTTTCCGTGCTATAAGCGTGTGTACCACATCCACTGGGTACTGCTCGATTATAATTATTAACTGAGTACATGTGACTATTTCTGTTGTAATCTGTTCCTTTGCCGGTAGATGAACTAAAGACTTCTTTACTTGTACCGGGCGAAGTGTAGCTGTAACTACTTCCTTTACGCGCAGATCTTGCAGAGGCTGGAGTGGCATCAAATCTCATCGGAGAGCGTGTATCGTCATACCCTGGGCCTTTATTACCTTTACGTTCATTAATACTGCACTCATTGGCACCACGTTGTCTTATACCTTTTATGAAACCATCACGCGCCGCAGAAATTTGCATTTGTTGACGTTTAATTTCTCGAAGCTCTATTTCTAGCTTCTCACGCTCTAATTTTTGGCGCTCCCGTTCCAAGCGTAATGATTCAGCCTCTCGTTGCAAACGTTTTCGTTCCACAGCCAATTTCGTACGCTCCTCAGCTAGTCGGGCTTCCTTCAGGCGCAGACGCTCTCTTATTTCTTTATGCCGTCTGTCTTCGTTACGTGCTTCAGGTTGATGACACTGCTCCTGTTGTCGCTCTTGATAACAGCCATCACAACGAGACTTTTGATGACTCTTCCATTTATTATTCCATGATGGCGAGACAGATTTTGTTTGCTTTCTTGTTGCGTTGCAGTTGCGCTGGATATGGCCTTTCTCTCCGCAGCTATAGCATTTTATTCGCACTTTGTTTTTATTTAAAGCCAATGCTTGCACTACTGCCTCTTTGATGTCCTTTTCCCAATTAGCTTCTTTCTCGGTAATCACCTCCAGATTTCGGACCATATACGCTTGCGGCTTAGAAATTATCCTTGCTGTCTCCTGTGCTAAAGCATATGTCACAGTTTCTATAAAAGTAGGCTTCGGTGTCGCATATACTGCATACCTCACGTCAGGATCACTAATGCCACGCAATAAGGAATCAATTTTCAGCTGCTCCAGCAATGGGTGATTTTCGCCAGGATAAGATAGTTGCACCAACCGTTCGATTTCCATTGCGAAATCTTGCAGGGACTCATTGGGCTTCTGTCCTCTACATCGCAATTCCATACGGTATATATCTCGCTTATGTTCGCCACCATATTTCCGCTGCAGTGCCGCCATTATGTCATCAAAATTATTTCTGCAGCTCCGTGGTACGGTTTCAAGTACTTCTGCTGCGGCTCCTTTTAAGGCCAAAATCAGCTCTATGGCCTTTTCTTCACTGTTCCAACCATTTTTGCTGGCAACTGTTTCGAACTGGAACTTGAAGATGTTCAAAGGTGCGCTGCCATCGAAACAAGGCGTCTTTACTCTGCTGGAAGCCTCTGGAATAAATCGCACTGGTCCGCCTTGGCACTGAAGATTACTCACTGTTATTTGTAGCTCGTGGAGTTTCTCATTTACATCTCTTTCTAAGTCTGAGAGTTTCCCGTCAAATTTGTTGACTTGTACTTCAATGCCATCTACTCTTCTATTTATGGCCTCAGAAATTTCTTGAAGTTTCTCATTTGTGGCCTTAGATGTTTCTTGAAGTTTCTCATTTGTGGCTTTAACTTCAGCTAGCACCCTCTCATTGTTAGCTCTAGATGTTTCTTGAAATTTCTCATTTGTGGTTTTAGATGTTTCTTCAAATTTTTGCATCATAGCGGCGAACATTGTACTTAAGTCCATGCTGCTTGTCGTGGCACGAGTACATACCTCTATTTCCTCTTTATCCTCAAATTCGTATGTCCCGATGTCGATGCCACGCTGCTTGAACTCATCTATCAGCCTCTTCTGAAGTTCCACTTTATTGCCTGTTGTTGGCAGTTCCAGCTTACTCAGCTCTTTTTTTAGCTGCTCAACTTTTAGCTCTTCAAACTTCATGGCTTCTATTTTTTTTTAATGTCCTTTTGTAATTTTTATTTTAATTAATAATGTTTTTTTTTTTTTTATTAATGTCCTTTTTATTATTATTAATGTCCTTTTTATTAATTAATAATGTCCTTTTTTTTTTTGCAATTTTACTTCTGACACCAATTGTTACGTTTTTAGTCCTTTACATAAAAACGGTTTTATTATTTTCACAGGATTCGTTGAATTGCAATAAAATAAAACACGGATATTTTTTTTACAAATAAATTCTCAGTAACACTTTATTTATTACTTTAAAAACACGTACAACTAAACGCGATGTACACACTAACTATTCTTGGCGATGTTTACTCGTCTAAGTTTAAAAACACACTTCCTCTTATGTCGTCTGGCAGCCTCCCCTTATATAGTCAATTATAAAACCTTCTGGTAACTTCGCTAACTTTCTGGAATACAGCCGTCTCTCTTTATCTTTAACTGTACTGTAATTCAGGTCTCTTTTCATCTTTAAGTGTACGGCATGATCATTTTGGTCTTGCTATGGTGCAATGTATGTGCGTGTGTAGGTGCATGAGATTATTCTTCTGTTTGTTTATCTTCGCACACACACATACTCTAATGCTTGCAACTTAACAAATTACGCTGTCATCAAGTCTACATCTCTTGCAGCTTAAGTTTAATGTCACTGTTTGTAATTGCGATTAAGCAGTCTCGAATAATCTTGAAAGTTCTAGCTACCGTTTCCTGAAGATTCCGGAAACTTCCATTTTCCGTTATTTTGAATTCTATTGGCAGTTGTCGAGTGATGCCAAGTTTAATTGTGGTACTTGGTTGCCAGGTTTTGATTTTATTACAGTGATTTAGGGGTATAAAGCAGATAATGATCGGGTTGTCAGTTTGTGTCGTTACATTTGAATCTGCATTTTCATTTCGTAACAATATATAAAAATCATAAAATGAAATATATTTTAAAGTTCTTGGAGCATATTTAAAGCGCGTAAAACACATTGTTAGAGCATATTTCCGGTTTCCCTGGTAATAACATATGTATATATCGATAGTTAACCGCAGGAAAATCGTAACCATCAAAGAGTAAATTTTACAGGACAACTATTTTTTGATTATCTTTACTTTAAATCGAAGTAGAGCTTTCATATTGTCTACATAGAAAATTCTTGGTTTGTCATATGTAATGTTAATAGTTTTAATAAATTTCTTGTAAGATAACACTTGTTTGTGTGTGACTTGATCAAAAATCGTTTAGTCTATGTGTGAAGAAAATCGGTCCAGCCGTTTGGAAGTTATCGTTCATTTTCTTCGGGGCTTTCAACATTTTTATTTTAATGTTATTTAAAATACAAGAGTAAAGAAGCATTTGTACTTTAAATCATAAATTTTCAAATGTCTTTTTCCAAAATTTTGTACGAAAGTCATAAAAAAGCTCTAAAAATTTCACACCGTGGACATAATTTCAAAGATATTTTGATTTGCTCTAATGACAATCTTAGTTTTAAGAGGTATGTACATTTTTATTTGAAAAACCCACAGATATATTCTACCCACAATAAATAATAAAACAGATCTTTTAACTCAAGGTGGCAACATTGTTCAGTGTTATATATACTTTTTCAATGTCAGAGAAATTGGGCAATATTTTCTTTGAAAATAATGTGCCATTTATTGCATTGTATAGGTCAAAACGACAATAATATTGTAGATATATTGTACCCACAATAAATAAAACAGACGTTTTAACACAATCCATTACTGTGGAATATAGAATACAACTCTGTTAACAAATTCAGTAACAGCATGCAACACTGGTTGAGTATGTAGTACCATAGTTGTATTAATTAGTCCAATTTATTAAAAATTATTAAAAACTATTCATTATAACGAAATATAAATCGATATATTAAACCAATAAACTGCTTAGCTATCTTAAATACAAACATTTTTACAAATTGCTGTTATTTTTTTCGTAATTCTCCCCAGAAATATATCTAACTATGTACCAAGTTTTGCTTCCTCAAAATATTAGTAGCAAGGTGAACGGTAGCCCTTAATAAGCATCTATGAAGATTTTTTCATTCATTTTCTACACGTCGTTGAGACGTCGTCTCGTTACTTTTTGTGTGTTTGTGAAAAAATGTAGAAAAGATTATATTTTGAGACAAAAAAAGAAGAAAAAAGTTTTAAATATGAAAATTCAATATATAGTGATGTTTTTTTATGAAATAATAATAGTTTTGATAAAATATAATAGATAAAATCTTAATTATAACAATAGTGCGAAAAATAGTTGTGATTTGCAATAAGAAAAGTGGAAATTTTCTGATTAAGTAGGCCAAATAAAAAAAATCAACATACAAAAACACAAGGAGAACAAGAAACTACAAAAACCAACGAAATAATACAGTAGAAGCAGAGCAAGAAACAGCACAAGTTATAAAAATATCAAAAATAAAATAATGAGTGAGGAAGGCAAAATGTAAAAAAATTACAAAAAAAAAGAGTGAAAAAATCGTTTGTAAGAATTTTTGTGTATATTTTACGTACACACATATGTACCAACCAACAACAACACCTCTCAATGTCGTTAAAAAGTATGTTGTAATAATAAAATAATTAAATTTATTTAACAAAGAAGGCAGAGGAAATAAAAGGTATATGTATAATAATGTAAGCGAAGAAAGTGATTCAATAAGAAATAAAAGTGCTTAGTTTTCAAATAAATTTTCAAAATCAGCCTTATGAAAAAATGTCTTTCTTTGTTCTCTGCTTTTATGAACGTTAACGTCATTTTAGCTTTCGCGTTTACGTTGTCTCCTTTTTTTATTGAACAAAAGAAGAAGCAGCCAATAAACAACAACTACTATACGAAAAAATTTAACGGGCCGAGACGTCAAAATATTTAGTCTGCTTCTTCTTTTTGTCTTTATAAGATGTGCTTTTAAAGTGTTTTTCGGTGGAATTTTTTTGTCTATTTTCTTAAAAGGAATAAAAATCTTTTAAATTTTTGCTTAATCATGCAAACATTTGCTAAGAAAAATTAGTGTAATAAATAATTAATATTGTGGAAAATCGTGTATAACCGGAAATTTTCACAAATCACAAAATGTGTTTTAGAAATCTCTTAAGGGGTTTAATAAAAAGTATTTAAATCTTATTAAGCATAAATACTTGAAATCTTCTATAAAAAACTTTGAATTAATTTAGAATATGAGAAAATGAAAAATTTTAAATCTACTATCTATAACATGAAATTTTTAAAGTGAAAACCCATAAATAGCAAAATATTAACAGGAAAAAAAATTAAATAAAATTTCTCACACATCTGTATAAAAGAAAAAATTTTAAGCAACAAAAATAAGTAAAACAGTCAGCAAAAAAGAAAAAACTCAGTGAAAGAAGAAAATACTGGTTTCCTTTTTGTTTCATATACTATATATCATCGTTAGTTGTTGTTGTTTGCATTTACAGCAAACACATTAAACTAACCAGCCAGCCAACCAACAAACATCAGCTACGATACAATACCCGTAAAAACAAGTTGAATAAAAAATATTCATCCATATAAATTAACGACATACCTACGTTTCTTTTCTTCTTCGCCTTCTACATATAATAACTACAACAATAACATTATAGGAAAGCAAAACTAATAAAAAGCCCCGCTAAAAAAACCTCAAAAACTAGCAAAAGAAAGTGGTGAAACTTCTTCTGAAACTAATGTTCATTTAAACAACACTAACAACAACAACAACATGTGTATGAACGTGTGTGTCTAACAAAGTCTATGTTATTGTTGTTACTTCATTATTGTTGTTTCTACTCTTTTGTTTAATGGTTCCAGTTTAACTATATGCACTTTTTCTCAACTATAAACTTCATAAGAAACTCACTGCCTAAGGGTTTGTTCCTTATGCACTACTAAAGGATTTAAAAGAAAAATTTCACAAGAATTTTTGCTATAAGGTAAGCTTTTTATTACCTATATAAAATTACATTGATTAATTTAAAACATAGTTTTTAACCCTCGACCAAAAAAGAGGGGTGATGGCTGGACCGATTTTGACTTCTTTTGTTTTAAATGTTACTTGATCGAGAGTGTTCTTAGCTATGTTTCGAGAAAATCGGTCCAGCCACCCACTGGGATTGGATTTTACGAAAAAAATATGGGATACATTTGACCTTTCAGGCCATCCCTGGAACTTTCCGTTAATTTTTGGCAAAATCCATAGACTTTTGGCAGAGGGCGAAGTGGAGATAAAATCTCCGGCGGCGGCAGCTTGAAGCCGACTGACTGGAAGATAAACAAAATAATTGAATTAAATACTTTTATTCGAAATTGTGGATAATAATGTTGCAGATATAAACGCAAAATAAACATACTATGTGATGTCACAAAGCTCGATTCCAAGAATTTTTTATGAAAGTCATACCGCCCAATAAGGTTCTAAAAAAAATTATGTTTGATTAAGCTCTCATCTTGATGTATACTCATTCGAAAATTAAAATTTTCCAATTTTTTTGACTTTGGTTCAGTATTGTCACAATTGTTTCGCTATTAGTTACGCAATAAAACTGTAAATTGTTAAAAAAAAATTATGCAAACATTACGGCTAAGCTGGAAAATATATAATTTGTAATTTGTGTTACCAATTCGCGGTTCACGTATAGCAACAAATCGACCATGAAAAAACTTAACTGATGCTTTGGCATCTTGGTCACCTTGTTTAAATGAAAGGAATCCAAATAGTTTTTCCATCAACGCACAAGTTAATTAAAAATAATAATTTTTAAGTTTTACCTGGACTTAGAACATATTTTATTTTTGGTTTGTTTGCTGATTTGTGGACTTAGAACATTTGCATGTCACAGCATAACAATAAGTAAAAATGATAAATGATGTATTTTGAGTTGTATTATCATACTGCATCAATATATGCATTTTGGAAAAAAGTGGACGTATCACGTGTGCACGTTAAGGTGACGATATGTAGTGCTTTCAAACCCTATATGCAGGTTGACCGTTGTACAATTTTTAAAAAGTGGCACAAAAAGGGGATATTGAGGAAACAAGTGGCATCAAAAGAGGATTCTTAGAAAAAATGGGCAACTTCTTTAAAAAGGGAATAGCTGAACCAAATTGTAGTATTTAATGAATTTCTAGGGCATATGTGACCTTCTCCGAGAAAAGGGACCTAGTGTGTAAAAAACGGGTTTGGAATTAAGAGTGGATTCTGGTACTTAAAAGGATGTTACTTTTATCTTAGGGGTTGATTTAGTAAAAATGAATCTAACGTTCACTCAAAAATCTGTATGAAAATCACTTTAAAAATATATAAAACTGCATGCTTTTCATACAAGAACGTGTTGCTACCTCTTGTTCGTGTAAGTGAATCAGGGTCTTAGTTTCTAATAATTTTAGTGTAATAATGAATATTTATAGATCTCAAATCTTAAACTATTTCAAAATAGTTCTTTTTCATGGCTATAAAGAGTGGACTCAAAAACATATTTTGTCTTTAAGATTTTTTATAAAAACACTTTCGTACCGTAAAAAACTCATATTAAAACAAAAAGTATCACTTCATAAAAAAGGGGCATAATGTTATAAAAGATAGCAGATTTAGGTAGTTTTAAGAAAGGGGTACTAAAAGTGGCAAGTTAGTTGAAAAAGTGGCAAATTACCCCTTTAGTCGCAAAACGGTCACGCTGCGTATATGTACTCACTTTTTGTTGAGCATTTTTTCCCTAAAATTCTCTTCCAGACTACCCGTGCATCTCTCTTTTGCATGTATCTTCTGGAATTTATGTATATGTTTGTGGAACAGTAAATTCCAAACAGATAAATCGGTTTTAAACTAGTTTTTTTTTTTGTTTGGAAGGTGATGGTCTAAAATCTTCTAACCTATATTTGAAAAAAAATCGGTTCAGCCGTTTTAAAGTTATTATACATCTTATTGGGGGTTTTTAAAATGTTTAATTGAATGTTATTAATAAGATTTATTATTAATAAATATTTACATAAATTTTATAGCTTATAATCATGTGTTTTATTTAATTTGTTTTACACTTTTATACATGTTTACTCTTTCTCTCCTCTCTCGTTTTCTTATCCTCTGCCACAGTCGACGTTTTAAATGACATTGTTTTTTTTATTATTTCATGAATTGTTATTTTATAGCTTTCTATACATACTAATTATTTGCTTACATTGACACATGCTTTTTTGTTGTTTTCAGGTGATTTTAACCAAGTTATTAGTTGTTTGTTGTGTATTCCTAAAAAAATATAACAATCAATCAAATATAAAGTTTTTTTTTATATTTATTTTTAAAGGTCTTTTATCATAAATTTTTAAATGAAAATTTAAAAAAAAATGTAAAGTGCATTGAAAAAGATAAGCTTTTATTAAAGTTTAATTAAAAAATACATAGTACATACGTAAATACGTAAATACATGGGTATATACATACATATGTATATATAAAAAAAACTATGCTGCCAAAACAAAACCTAAAAGAGCAGTAGTATGACCGCCTAAAAATGGATTAGAATGGTGGAAATGAGCAAATGGCAATGTATGTGTCGTAATAAAGATAATACTGTATTATTACGCATATATTTTTATTAAATTTGCTTCACGCTCGCTACCTTACTTGTTTTCCGTTCCGTATGATTCCAAATGCCTGTTCATAGGCTTACGTACTTTAGAATCGTGTAGAATAGTTCAATCGGCACTATTTGTGTATGATATTATCAATGGTTCTATTGATTGCCCTGATTTGCTTTATATGGTACCGTTTTATATACTTTCTAGGATTCTTAGGTTGTCTAAGGTATTTGATGTACCCTTTCATATTACTAGTTATGCACTTAATGGTACTTTAACACGTGGCTTTGTTCAGCTCAATGAGATTAATTTCAATTTACAAAAAATTTCTCAATCTTTTATCGAATTCGGCACTGAGAAATCTGAGTTTAAACTCCTACTTTTTAGTGTAATAAAATAACTGTCTTAGGGCCAGTATTACAACTTGGTAATAGCTAAAGGCAGGATTTTGTTGGACGAATAAACAGTCTATCGTTATTAAAAATATACTTTAACCTACCAGGTAATATGAACTTTAGTTAATCTTATCGCTCAGTTTCAGTTAAAGTAAACTTGTAATAAATATAAACTGTTGAAACGTCCGACAAAATACTGTCTTTAACTATTGCCAA
Organism: Panzeria rudis; assembly: GCA_956483635.1. Lineage (NCBI taxonomy): Eukaryota > Metazoa > Arthropoda > Insecta > Diptera > Tachinidae > Panzeria > Panzeria rudis. The sequence goes on along the minus strand of OY101451.1, from coordinate 24,989,403 downwards.
GTTATAATAATGGCCCTTAATGTAGTAAAATAACTGTGATTTATAAACTGTAAAAATAATTTTGTATATATTACATTTTACACATACTCGTACATACTTCATTGTTACTTTAGATATTTGTACAATATGCATATGTAATTATCAGGCTTGGGGGGTAATGATTACATTTTGTAATTAATTACATGTTCAAATACACATTACATGTAATTGATAATTAGTATACTGCAATTACAATTACTTGTAATGTGTAATTGTCTGAAGAGCAATTACAATTACATGTAATTGTAATTGAGGCATGAACAATTACAATTACATGTAATGGGTAGTTGATATACTAGCAATTACAAATTATTTTAATTGTAATTGAAGATTATCAACTACAATTACATGTAGTTTGGCAAAAGCAATAGTAATTGCTCATAAAGGGGTAATAACTACTTTAACAATAAAAATTAGTATAAATGTATTTTATTACAAATAAAATCTATTATTTATTAAGTTCAAAAATCAATCCAGAAAATATAACATATTTAATTTCTCTAAAATTAACTAAAGCCCTAAAAGAGAATAAAAGGTAGAAAAATTAAAAAATTTTGAGAAAAATTTTAAACAGCCCCCTAAATTCATTAAACATTGCTCAATATACATTTGTCGCGAAAATTCGCGAATAATTTAAAAATGGCCCTAAAATTGCTTAAAAATAGCTAATATTATACGGAATGCAAAAAACTCGGCAAAAATCACGCAAATGACGAAAATTCGCAAGAACTTGCTAACTTCGCAGAACTACAAATCGGTAAAACTGTAAAAATCCAAGAACTGGCAAAAAATCACTATTGTCGCGAAAAACGCGAAAATTCGCGAGTTTTAAAAATTGCAAACAAGTCTAAATTGATTAAAAATAGCTAAAATTTTATGGAATGCAAAAAACTATGAAAAAATCGCGAAAATTGCGATAATTCTCAAAAACTTGTTAACATTAAAAAAAATAGAAAAAATCTATAAAACTGTAATAAAGCCCAGAACCGCCTAAAAATTCACTTATCGCGAAAATAGCGGAAACGTGCGAAAAATTGAAAAAGGCAAACAAGCCTTAAAATTGCTTAAAAATAGTTAAAATTGTAAGGAATGCAAAAAATTAGGAAAAAATCTCGAAAATTACTCGAATTCGCAATATTCGCGATAAAAGTAATTTTTTTCAGTTTTTGGTTTTTTAACAGTTTTACCAATTTTTTAATCAATATCAGACATTGAAATCTTTTTAAGCTTACCAAATTTTTCCGAATTTTCTTTATTTCCGCGACTTTTTGCGAGCTTTTTGCATTCCTTACAATTTTAGCTATTTTTAAGCCTTAAGGCTTGTTTGCAATTTTGCTCTTTTTCGCGAATTTTCGCTATTTTCGCGAAAAAAAAAGTTTTTTTTTATCCAGTTCTTGTATTTATAACAGTTTGACCAATTTTTAATCACTCTCAGACTTTTCTATGTTTTTAATGTTAAGTTTTTGCGAATTTTCATCATTTTCGCGACTTTTTCTGAGATTTTTGCATTCCTTACAATTTTAGCGATGTTTAATAAATTTTACGGCTTGCTTGCAATTCGGCAATTTTTCGCGTATTTTGAGAGTAAAAGGGATGTTTTGCCATTTTTGTTGCTGCTCGCCAAGCTTGTGAGTATAAAAAAATTTAAGGGATTGTTTCTTAATCTCACAATTTGTAGAATTTTTTCGCCATTTTGGCTATATAATTGAGTATATTGTAATTAAATTAAATGTTCCTTGTAATTGTAATTGCAATCATGCGAATACAAATTACTTGTAATTTCAATTGGTATGATTGCATTAACAATTACAAGTAATATGTAATAGGCTTCCTACAATTACAATTATTTATAGTTGTAGTTGGTACTACTGCAATTACAATCAGAAGTAATTGTATTGGGTAGTAGTCCAATTACAATTACAAGTAATTTGTAATTGCACCAAGGCAATTACACATTACTTGTACGTAATTGAAGTGAAAATGTAATCATTACTCCCCAAGCTTGATAACTATAGGTATTTTTGTCATCTTAGTCTGTAAGGATTTGTTATCAATAGACTGAAATAAATAAATAAATGATATAGACCAAGTGGTAGGCACAACTCAAAATATGTTTGTATTGTTGCTATAGTTTATTATTGTATTGCCCAAGAGCTTTCTATGAGTGTATAGCACTACCGCGCAATTGCGAATTTTCTATGTCTCTTAGATTCCAGCCCCTATAGCGCCTTCCCTGAGAAACAACTGGACACACCGACTCTACATTTTCTATGCCTCTGGCAGATGCCTCCCCTATACCTCCTTCCCTGAGAAACAATTGGACCAACAGGGTTTGGGCACAGTGGGCATATTACTTGAAGAAGTCATATTTTAGAATATTTAACTTTGTCATATACTCAAAATCTTATAAAAAATTTCACAAATACAATTTAGGAAAACTAAAAACGCAGTTTAGTAGCCCCAAATATTGTCTTTAATGTCCACTAGGCTTGATTCGCCGAGGAAGAAGGGTTCGGGCACAGTGGGCATATTACTTGCAAAAGTCATATTTGAGAATATTTAACCTTAGTCATATATTCAAAATCGTATAAAAAATTTTACAAATACAATTCAGGAAAACTAAAAACGCAGCTTAGTAGCCTCAACCATTGTCTTTAATGTCCACTGGGTCCGATTCGCCGAGGAAGAAGGGTTTGGGCACTGGGCATATTACTTGACAAAGTCATATTTGAGAATATTTAACTTAATCATATATTCAAAATCTTATAAAAAATTTTACAAATACAATTCAGGAAAACTAAAAACGCAGTTTAGTAGCATCAACCACTATCTTTAATGTCCACTGGGTCCGATTCGCCGAGGAAGAAGAGTTTGGAAACAGTGAGCGTTTTTGTAGAAAAAGTCATAAATGCAGTACAATACACATATAAAATAAAAATATCGCATGCGATAATAAAAAACATTTAACTAAGCATATTTATCTTCACACACATAAATTTGAAACGTTTAGAAATGAAAAAACACAAGATTAATCAAGACTATTTTTTAATTTCATGCCGGCTTTGCCTTTGGTTCTTTCAACTTTCTTGGTCTTATTTATTTCTGTTATATCGATGGCGTATGTGTGTGAAGATAAATATGCCGAGTTAAATATGTTTTTACGTAAATGCTTACGTTACAACATATTTAGGTGTGAAGAAAAATATGTTATGACGTAACGAAATTGGAGTTAATAAGCTAATTATGTGGGAAAAAACATATTTAGGAAGTTTTTATAGATTTTTTTATTCGATTCTATTGGAATATAATTATATTTAATATAATTACAATTCTGACAATGATTTTCTGAAAAGTTTTATGAAAACTCATCTTTGGTCATACGTATGTATAATCTCTGAGAGATTTTGGCCAAAGTGGCCAAATGAAGGGTTGGCATGCAATCCCACTATATAGGAAATTACTACTAGGATACTTTCTACAACCAATTTCATTGGAATCCCTGAATTGAGTTTGTGAACAATTTTACAGCTCATTTAAATTAATTTTTGTTCATACGTATGATCTCTGAGGGATTTTGGCCAAAGTGGCCAAATGAAGGGTTGGCATGCAATCCCACTATATAGGAAATGACTAGTAGGATACTTTCTACAACCAATTCCATTGGAATCCCTGAATTGAGTTTGTGAACAATTTTACAGCTCATTTAAATTAATTTTTGTTCATACGTATGATCTCTGAGGGATTTTGGCCAAAGTGGCCAAATGAAGGGTTGGCATGCAATCCCACTATATAGGAAATGACTACTAGGATACTTTCTACAACAAATTTCATTGGAATCCCTGAATTGAGTTTGTGAACAATTTTACAGCTCATTTAAATAATTTTTGTTCATACGTATGATCATACGTATGATGACAAAAAATGAGTTTAAATGAGCTGTAAAATTGTTCACAAACTCAATTCAGGGATTCCAATGAAATTGGTTGTAGAAAGTATCCTCGTAGTAATTTCCTATATAGTGGGATTGCATGCCAACCCTTCATTTGGCCACTTTGGCCAAAATCCCTCAGAGATCATACGTATGACAAAAAATGAGTTTAAATGAGCTGTAAAATTGTTCACAAACTCAATTCAGGGATTCCAATGGAATTGGTTGTAGAAAGTATCCTAGTAGTAATTTCCTATATAGTGGGATTGCATGCCAACACTTCATTTGGCCACTTTGGCCAAAATCCCTCAGAGATCATACGTATGACAAAAAAGAGTTTAAATGAGCTGTAAAATTGTTCACAAACTCAATTCAGGGATTCCAATGAAATTGGTTGTAGAAAGTATCCTAGTAGTAATTTCCTATATAGTGGGATTGCATGCCAACCCTTCATTTGGCCACTTTGGCCAAAATCCCTCAGAGATCATACGTATGAACAAAAATTAATTTAAATGAGCTGTAAAATTGTTCACAAACTCAATTCAGGGATTCCAATGAAATTAGTTGTAGAAAGTATCCTAGTAGTAATTTCCTATATAGTGGGATTGCATGCCAACCCTTCATTTGGCCACTTTGGCCAAAATCCCTCAGAGATCATACGTATGACAAAAAATGAGTTTAAATGAGCTGTAAAATTGTTCACAAACTCAATTAAGGGATTCCAATGAAATTGGTTGTAGAAAGTATCCTAGTAGTCATTTCCTATATAGTGGGATTGCATGCCAACCCTTCATTTGGCCACTTTGGCCAAAATCCCTCAGAGATCATACGTATGAACAAAAATTAATTTAAATGAGCTGTAAAATTGTTCACAAACTCAATTCAGGGATTCCAATGAAATTGGTTGTAGAAAGTATCCTAGTAGTAATTTCCTATATAGTGGGATTGCATGCCAACCCTTCATTTGGCCACTTTGGCCAAAATCCCTCAGAGATCATACGTATGACAAAAAATGAGTTTAAATGAGCTGTAAAATTGTTCACAAACTCAATTCAGGGATTCCAATGAAATTGGTTGTAGAAAGTATCCTCGTAGTAATTTCCTATATAGTGGGATTGCATGCCAACCCTTCATTTGGCCACTTTGGCCAAAATCCCTCAGAGATCATACGTATGAACAAAAATTAATTTAAATGAGCTGTAAAATTGTTCACAAACTCAATTCAGGGATTCCAATGAAATTGGTTGTAGAAAGTATCCTAGTAGTAATTTCCTATATAGTGGGATTGCATGCCAACCCTTCATTTGGCCACTTTGGCCAAAATCCCTCAGAGATCATACGTATGACAAAAAATGAGTTTAAATGAGCTGTAAAATTGTTCACAAACTCAATTCAGGGATTCCAATGAAATTGGTTGTAGAAAGTATCCTAGTAGTCATTTCCTATATAGTGGGATTGCATGCCAACCCTTCATTTGGCCACTTTGGCCAAAATCCCTCAGAGATCATACGTATGAACAAAAATTAATTTAAATGAGCTGTAAAATTGTTCACAAACTCAATTCAGGGATTCCAATGAAATTGGTTGTAGAAAGTATCCTAGTAGTAATTTCCTATATAGTGGGATTGCATGCCAACCCTTCATTTGGCCACTTTGGCCAAAATCCCTCAGAGATCATACGTATGAACAAAAATTAATTTAAATGAGCTGTAAAATTGTTCACAAACTCAATTCAGGGATTCCAATGGAATTGGTTGTAGAAAGTATCCTACTAGTCATTTCCTATATAGTGGGATTGCATGCCAACCCTTCATTTGGCCACTTTGGCCAAAATCCCTCAGAGATCATACGTATGAACAAAAATTAATTTAAATGAGCTGTAAAATTGTTCACAAACTCAATTCAGGGATTCCAATGAAATTGGTTGTAGAAAGTATCCTAGTAGTCATTTCCTATATAGTGGGATTGCATGCCAACCCTTCATTTGGCCACTTTGGCCAAAATCTCTCAGAGATCATACGTATGAACAAAAATTAATTTAAATGAGCTGTAAAATTGTTCACAAACTCAATTCAGGGATTCCAATGAAATTGGTTGTAGAAAGTATCCTAGTAGTAATTTCCTATATAGTGGGATTGCATGCCAACCCTTCATTTGGCCACTTTGGCCAAAATCTCTCAGAGATTATACATACGTATGACCAAAGATGAGTTTTCATAAAACTTTTCAGAAAATCATTGTCAGAATTGTAATTATATTAAATATAATTATATTCCAATAGAATCGAATAAAAAAATCTATAAAAACTTCCTAAATATGTTTTTTCCCACATAATTAGCTTATTAAATCCAATTTCGTTACGTCATAACATATTTATCTTCACACCTAAATATGTTGTAACGTAAGCATTTACGTAAAAACATATTTAACTCGGCATATTTATCTTCACACACGTCGATGGCGTTGCGTAAAAGGGCCAATCCCGCATCATTTTACTTAGCAGATTAGCCTTTTTTACGCAACACCATCGATATGTTATTTAATACATCAAAATATATGTATTCCATATAATTGAGAACATAGATAGCAATGTGTCGTAGGTACTGTGAATAAAATTAATAAACCCCAGGTGACCCCCTTTGGGGTCTTTTGGCTCCACATCATTTAAGGATATAAAACCCAACCTATAAACTTAAGATCAACAACACCTCCTCAAATGCCGTATGAAGTTTTATAAGAATGGAACGGTTCGGCCCCTTTAGAAATTGCAGATTTATCTCCATTTTTTCCAAAATCCCCTACTGAGCGTTGCTTATGCGGAACCCTGTATATAATAAATATAAAAATAATGTATGTAGGTATCTTTCGAAAGAGTAAAATACCTATATACTTATGTAGGTATGTATGTATGTAATACCTACTCTGAATTTCTTTTTTCTTTTTCATTTATGTATTGTTTCTTATTACCGTTATTATAATACTACATACTATAGATTTTTTCACATAACTTATTTTTATTTATTGATGCTATTGTAGTTTTCTCCACATGTTTGTGACAAAAACTTGAAAATAAATTTCAATGTTTCGTACAAAAACAAAGAACAATGCCAATAAGAGTCAAACAAAACAAAAAAAAAGGAAAAAGTTATAATATGGTAGAGATATTGAATTTTAAATTATAAAATGTTTGCTGTTTCTACTACTCCTACTCCTCATTTTTATTTGAAAATATTGAATTAGTAATTCAGTTTTTAGTTTTTGTATTTTGGCCTTAATTGTTTTGCCCTGACCTCATTTAATTTTTTGTTGAATCGCTTTCAAAAGAGAGTGTAAGTTTGTTGGTATGTAAAAAACGTATTAAAGGTGTTTGTACGGTTGTGTTTAAGTGTTATTTACTTACATATATTATGTACATAATTACACACATACATATTTATTTTCTTTATCGGTTTTTATTAAATGTATATGTATATAGGATTCCGTTATTTATTACAAAAGTAGTTAAATAAATAAAAGAAAATGAAAAATTCTATTTGGGTCATAAATTACTTGTTCATACATCCATACATACATGTGACATAGAAAACACAGCTTTTTTTTATTTATGCATGACTTTTATATTCACTCACACTATTGCCTTTTTAAGTACATAAAAATATAACAATTTGCGGCTGTTGTTCGTTACACATTTTGTTTGTCAGTGGTTTCTAAAATTGTGGTTTTGTGAAAATCCCACTAGCGAGGGGGCAACCAATCAGACAGCCAGCATAAATTAGTAATAAACTACGTACATACCTATTTCCACAACGATAACACAGCACAACAAAATGGTGATCTTTTTAATTTTCTGAAATTAAAATAGCGCTGATCCTGTATGTATTTTCACCTGCTGATTTCGATGTTATCAGCAGTTTTTTTCTAGCAGCTCTACTTTTAAAGATATAGTGAAATTTAATATTTGCAAAATGTACACCAATTGTTGTATTGTTCTTAAAATACTTTCTGGATTATTATTCTAAACAAAAATCTCTTTCTCTTGTTCCTTGCAATATTAATAATGCCCGATTCTTTCCGAATATAATGTTACGAACCTTAAAGTAGAGTTAGCCGACTGGAACGGAACGTAACTGTAACGGAACGAAACAGCTGATCGATATTGTTATATGTAAAGCAATGCAAACGGTTATAGTAAACGGAAAAAGCGCAAAAATTTGCAAAAACCACGCCAAAACTTGATATGTTGCAAAGTATATTATTTACAAAAATTCCTTAAAAATGTAAGAAAGCTAAAAACTTTGAAAAAATTACCGATATCGCGAAAATAGCGGAAATTTGCGAAAAATTTCAACATATTAGAAAACCGGCATTAATGATTAAAAATCGCTATAACTGTACGGAATGCCAAAAATTCGGTAAAAGTCGCAAAAACTTGCTAACAGCAGCATAATAGCAAAGTCTAATATTGTTTAAAAATCGCAAAAACTGTAAAGAAGGTAAAAACTTGCAAAAAGTATTTATTAGCGAAAAGTTAAAAATCGGAAATAAGCCCTATAATTTATTAGAATAAAAAAACTCGAAGTGGTGAAATCCCTAAAGCTGTAAAGATAAACAAAATCTCAAAAGATCACAGAGATCGCAAAAATGGGGAAAATTAGCAAGAAACTGCTAAATTGTGGAAATTGCAATGTCTTTTAAAGGTTTTTGTTGCTCAATTCTAATGTTGGAATTAAAATTTTATGAATGTGTGCTTTTTTGTTGATTTTATAATTTTTGTTTGGCTTATGTCAATTTCCGTGTGTGTTTTTTCACTTTTTTTTTCTCCTATTATGAATAAAAATTCTCTCGGAAAAAATTCGATGGGGAAAGAGGTAGCTTTTCTCAATGCATTTGAACTTCGTTTTTCCCCCGAAATTTTTCACTTGCAAAACAGAAGGAAGTTTTCATAAAAATGGAAGTAATATTTAAATAAAACAAAATTTCTATCAATAAAAAGATATTTTATTGTTCTTGTAGGTCGAATACCACAAATAGAGCACAAACACAAAATTTTTTAACTGTTATGGATCCATTGCTTGTGGTTCTCATAAATGCAGCAAAGAGAAACTTGCACGATATTTTTTCTTCTACAGCACCAATTTTCTTCACAAATGCTTGTACAGACAGCTATGTTATTAATTTTTTATTCACTTATTTATTTAATTTTACTTTATATATAATTAAAACATCAATTTTATTTATTTTTGCACACAAAAACAATGAATAAATAAATGTCAACAAACAAAACAGCCGCCATTGATATTCAATGATGCCACTCTTTCATATTTTTGTTCCCGCGGAGTTTATGATTGGAGGAATTTTATATTTATGAAATAATATGTAGTTTAAATTTCCCGTTTTCCCAGGAAAATCTCAAAAATTTCCCCTAAAACTATCAAAAGAAATCTGGAAATTTTTAGAGCGTTGCCCTGTGTAATTATTTATTTTCTTTTTTTTTTGTGTATGCATGTTGTATTGTATTCCAATTTGGAATATGATATTATTAATACGAGGGTGGTAATTTATGTATGATGGTAACCGGTGACATTTCTTAGCTGGGTTGTTTGTAACCCAACAAAGAAGCAAATTTAACATTTATCTCTGCAGCCTTGTTGAGATCCTTTAGTACTTTGATAATACTGTCATGGTTAAATCATTTGGAACTGAAATAATATTCAAGGACATATCGTTCATTTGCAAAAGCAATGTCATAACTCACCGTAAAAGAATTTATGGGTCGATTATGGATAGCAACCGAACTTCAGTTGCATTGCCAGTTGGCAACTGGAAATTTGAGGTTGCCATAAAATTACTAAATAGACTGAATTTAACAGTTCTCAGTTGCCAGTTGCAATCCGTAATGCCATTTTCGGCAACTGGCAACCCAACTGAAGATCGGTTGCCATACATAATCATTATAGTTTTCAATTTACATACAACTTAAGACATGAGTAGTATACCAGAAAATTTTAGCAATCGAATTTTTTGATTTATGACTGTTTGAGAAAAGGAGCGATATGTTGGTATGTTCTTTATTTATGTACATATTATCTAAAACGCCTCTAACTAATAAACAATTTAATATGATAGTTGACAGCAAATAACGACAACTATACACATTGCAATACAGAAAAAGTTACAAATATGTGTGTACCTACATATTTTTAAAACTTTTTAAAAATAATCGAATATGGATTGATTTATAATATAATTCGATAGTATTTTTTTTTGTTGGCAGATAAGGCAGTTGTTGTATAAAACCTTTACACAATTTTATTTAATATTTTATAATATTCTTTATGGAGAAACTTAGCAAAACGATACAAAATACTCGTCATAATTTAAAAAAGTCATCATTTATGCAAAATATTTTTCGTGTACTTATATAAACTTTGGAATACTGGCGACTTTATAACATTTTTAGTGAAAAGTGTACTGCTAGCAATTTCTGCTACTTTTAATTACTCAATACTTCTCAGTACTTTTTATTTGGGTACTCAATATTTAATCGATACTTTTAAAGCTTAGTAAGTGCCGCCCAGAATTGTATTTCCATAAGTTTTCCATCCGGTTTGATTTTTGGTATTGAGTACCCTAAAATATGAGCAAATATTCGGTAAATAATACTCAACACTTTGCCCGCACTAGAAGAGTATTAGTAACAAACCTTTGTTTTCTTTTCTATAAAAATTTCTCTTTGTTCCATGTTCTACTTAAATACGTTTTTAAAAATTATCGCATGCGAGATTTTTGTTTCGTGTATTGTAAGCATTTCGTACTGAATTTCATACTTTTTCAATAAATACACAGCGAATCAAACCTGGTGGAAAATAAGGCAAAGGATAGTGCTGTTAACTGCGTTTACAGTTTATCTGAAAAGTAATTGCAAATTTTTTTTATAAACTTTTGGAAATTTTTTTATAAACTAAGGGATATTCCCCCTCTGTCGAAAGTATTCTTCCTCAAGGACTCAAACCTGGCGGACAATAAAGGCTTTTCTTTTACACAAAAGACCTGTAGAAAATCATATTAAGTGTTGAGTAGTATATTATAACACATAGTGCATACATACATATGTGTATTATTGTGTATTAGATATGAGCGATCACGTGATTTTTAAAGAACATCGTGAACAGTGAACGATATCTAAAAATCAATGTTACTTAAAACTGTGACTGTGATCACTGTTTTAAGTTCTCTTTTAGCAATATAATTATCAAAACACACATGCATCTTTACAACAAAAACGTTGTTCTTTAATATAGCAAGGCAGATTTAAATACGCCTTAAAATATACTTTGAATTTTAAAAATAAATACTAATAAGGAAGAAGAAAACACAAGAAATAGCAACACTATTCGTTTGTTGTCATTGTACATAAATAAAAAACGTTATTACCCACATAAACAGTGAAATAGAAAAAGATAAACTTTGCAAGTAACAGTTACTTGACAAATTTTGTCACAACTGTGAATCGTGATTTTTCAGTCACAGTGATTAAATCACAGTTACAGAAATATCGCTCATCTCTAATGCGTATATATTATAATACACAATAATTTGTTTTGTTTGTCACGCAGCTTTGCATTTCAATTGGCGAAATGTAGATATCATCCCTCGTAGCAAAGAGAAATGTTTCGTATTATTAAAATTGTATACAAGTTAATTTATAATATAAATCTGTAGAAGTGTTTTGTTTGTTAAAAATCTGGCTTAGCAGATTTATTACACGGAGAACAATTATAGCTTTTTCCATTGTCTGTGCTAAGTTTACAACTCTGTTATATTGCCTGCGCATTTTCACAGCAAACCTAAATGTCTGACTTGATTTATTGATGAAGGGACTTGCATCACTTTCTAAATCTAGATGCTTGATTTGTTGTTTCAACTGATTGCCTACCACGCACAAACTTTCAAGTAGAATCAAAATGGTTCCGTTTTGACAGACCCCTTCACTCGTCAGTGTCAATCTATATATGTCCGAATTCAAGTTCTCGGATCCGGTAATTAATACTAGATCCATCAGAACGCATTAAGATATCTAATGAGGTCGCCTAGAATATGATTACCTAGATATTTCTATCTGGGGAGACTCAAAGCTGGGAACTTGCAAATAGGGTGGAGAAATGTTTCTTCCATAGCTTCTTCACGATACCTGCCGCGGAACGCTTTGTAGGGAAAGCCTGGGATACAAGCAGGTCTATCGATCGGCCAGAGTACCGTCAGCACTGCGTCGAGCTTCGAGATGTTCTTAAAGCTTCTGTTTGTTAATTTTGCTGAGCGCTTGCAACTATAGCAAGACCACATCTTCCTATCTATCATCTATAATATTCAGTTTTTTGAAGATATTGTTCCCGATAGTGCCATACAGCATTACAATGGAGGGCTCGAGAGCAGAGCCAGCCCTGACCAGCTCGTCCATTGCCAGGGAAGTTGTTATGTGCGGGAACCAAAATAAGAGTAACACCAGTCTGACTACCTAACCTGGATAGTACATTCTTGCACTGGCTAACTAAAGGTGAAAAAACCTGGATAGTATATTCTTGCACTGGCTAACTAAAGTTGAAAAAGTGGTGTGTGTCCTTAGAGACAGAAGGTCATCAAGAAGTTGGAAGGGATGTCGTACGGAAGATTATCAGAAAATACTCTAGATCCCAACACCGGCGATCATTCTTTTTCCGTCAGTATACACCATAAAATAATATTTCCTTTCTGTATTAAAGAAAACCGAACACATATACTGCTGAAACCTTTTTCGGCTTTTTCTGCAGAAACATCGGGTCTTGGCAGGAATCGAACCTGCGACCCCCGGCTAATAGTATAGCACATTATTCACTACACTACGAGGGTAGCCCTGCCATCCACTCCCGCCTGGCTGGAAGCAAGACTGGAAGCGCTCTCAAAGTATAGTTGAGGTACCATGTAACCGGAAGGTTTTCTCGATATCGTGATATCCGGTCCAAGATCCTATCATGACGATAAACTCTTAATATTCACTACCCAGATGCAGCCAATCTGGGCTCAAATCGTCACATTTGTGATCGTATCGGCAATCGTACTAAAATGAATTACGTGACACGTCAATCGTATAAACGTACTGTATATACAGTACGTTCACGTATGTCGTAATCCGAAAATGGCGTTTTTACGTGACGAGTTGTACGTTCACGGATGTGACGATTTGAGCCCTGGTCGCGATTCTTAAGGATACAGCCAATTCATGCATGTGAGTCAATCGTAATTAAGAGCCTCTGAAGGACCAGCACATCTCTATATTTAACCCTGTGTTGCTCGCTTAGTATTCAACCTAGTTTTGAGTCCAGGATACCTCCAATATATGTTGCGCTATCCAATAGGGATAGTTCATGATTCTGCAGCCGATTGAGTCTAAAGCTCTGAACCGTGGTCTTTATGGTAAATAGTACTATCTCCGCTCTTTTTGGGTTTACTCCTAGACCACAGTTTATAGCCAATTTGTTGAGAGTGTCCAGTGCATTGGGCATCATATCGCTTATCACATTTATAAACATTCCCGATACTTTTAATACCATATATCCCTTCACTGACAGAAAGAACATTTTTCGTTATGAAGTAAACTAAGCTATAGAACTAATGATACATATACATTTCTTATGAGATTTTGTAACTTTTTAACCGACTTCAACAAAAAGGAGAAGGTTATCAATTCGTCATGTATTTTTGTTTCTCTTTTTTTTAAGTATGTTCCCTCAAAAATCCGCATTTATTAAACTATTTCGGATTTTTTCTTAATTAGAAAGGGTGTACTTCCAGATTGGTCCCATTAAAAAGTGGGCAGGATCACGCCCATACAAAGTAAACACATTCATTTTCAGCTACTTCTACTCAACCGTTTCATATGAAAATTTGCAGATACATTAAGCTTCTGTTTGAATACTACATCATGATTAAAGAAGTAGGCGGTGCCACGCCCATGCAAAGTAAATATTCTTTTTCGACAATTTCTACTAAAGCGAATCTTATGAAACTTTGTATACACATTTAGTTATCGTTACAATACAACATTATGGCTAGAAAAGTGGGCAGTGCCACACCCATGAAAAGTAAATATTAATTTTAGCTACTTATAGGTAAACGATTCTTATCAAACTTTGTTGAACTAATTGCTCAACATGATAATCAAAAATGTGGGCAGATCCACGCCTATTTTGCAGTCGTTTTTTCAAGATCTATTTTCGAAATAATTTGGCTTTTTCAGCATATAATTTTGTTTTTATATTTTTGGCTCATAACTATTTTATTTGTTTTTTCTTTCAAATTAATTATTCCAACTTCAGCTCGTTAATACATACATATGTATGTATTTTGATTTTGCTCAAGCATTGTCGGTGTGACGATACATACAAAATGTTACTAATATGTTGTATTATAATGTAGGTGGTGCATTTTGACCCTGAATATTGCACTTTAAAATTTTTGTATGCACTGATGGCAACGCTGATATGTGTTTTTATAGTTTACGGTATATTATTTTTAGTACTAGAACTATTTTTACAAATCATAGGACAATTTCGCCGAGAATAAATGACACAAATCTCCCGCAGGGCATTATTACCGTTTCTTTTTGTTCAGTGTATATATTATTGACACTTAAAAATAGTAACAACGTTTTGCGATGTAATTTATAGAAAGCAACAACAAATAAAACAAAGTAAAAAAATAAAATACAAATCATAAGAAAAAGAAGAAAAAAAAAAACAAAGTGAAAGTTTTTTGTGTCTTAAATTGAAAAGAAATAAAAACAATCAAAAGATACACACACACACACACACATGCTAACATCATGTAATAATAACAGCAAAATGGATTGATTAACCAACATAACGTGTAAAAGTGAGAAAGCACTAAAAGTTTACAATTATCTAAAAGAGTAATAAAAGAAAAAAAAACAATGTAATACCTACTTAATATGTATATAAAGTGAAAAGAAAACGTCAAGAAAATATAGAATAAAATATATAAAAGAAACTTGAAAACATAAAAATATCTCGAAAATAAAACTCAGCCAAGCCAGCCTAGTTATTCTATTTGAATTTCTCATTTATTTTGCATGTATGTATGTATATAGAGAACAGTGGCAAGCAAAAGTGTAGTTTATTAATATGATTGACTCATTCATGATGATCTCTTCTGTCGACATAAAGTCTTCTTCCTACGAACAGTAATTGCTCACATACGACACTACCCAGCAAAAAGTACTGCTTCGGCCGAAGCAGGTTTGTAAGCGAGAGAAACTAGTTTTGTTGTTTCTACTGCTTTGAAAAGCGCTCGAACATGCATGATTTTTGCTCGCGATGTCCCATTTTGGAGTTCTTGTTTTTATATAAAAAAACGGCGCTTCTTTCGAAGCATCGGAAATGCTCTAAAATCATGTCTCATTTTGTCATCGTTAAACTACAGACAAAACAAATGGTGTTTTATTTTAAATTTCTCTCTTCCATGGAATAGGTGGGAAATGTAGAAAGAGAGCATACTTTAAATGGGTTTTGAGTTTTCAAATGTGTTAGTGTTTATTTGAAACAATGCGTGCGACAGTTCTTTAGAACCTATATTGTTGAAAGCTACAATGCTACTGAATATGATTTTGTTTATTTTGGAGTTCGTGTTGAAGAAATGTAAAAAACTTCGTAATTTAAACATTATGAACACTGAGAGATCTCTGCCTTCTTTTTGAGCATCCTTGCAAACGCTTCAAAAGATCGCATCTGGAGAAAGATGTTTTACGGAATTAAAAAAAGAATTTTTGTACGGGGTCTCGAAGATAAAGCAATAACTTAAACGAAATATCATTTTCCATCGAAGACGAGATAGAGTAATTTTTTTTTGCCAAAGTGTAATCTGAAGTTCTAAAAATTTTAAGACAAGATTCTCTTTAGACTAACATTATCAATGTAGCATCATGCAAGATGAAATATCGGCAATCAAAAGAGCAATCAATTGGTTCAGGTACAGATTTGGTTCAATGTTAACTTTCAGTATCTGCCTTGCGGATTTGCAATTAACACACAAGTTGCAACTTCTTACGCATGTATCACCCAATATCCACAAACACTTTGCTAGAGTGTTTGAGCTATCTATACTCTTACAACATCAGCACCTAAAGTGATGCAGCCGAGTGAAAGCAAAGTATAACCAGCAATGTAGAAATCTACCACGAAGGCAGACTGCTCCAGCAGCCTAGTAAAAAGCACCACCGTTGCTGCCTCTCTTAGTTTCGCAACAGCACAAAGAGGCTTACATTGGTTGTCCGAAGTCCAACCAACAGCGAGCAATTTTTGCATTTAATACAAATTGAAAATTTTAGCTATGGAACAATAAAGCCAGCGACCAAAAATTCAAAACGAACAAAACATAACGTGATAGCTAGTTTTCATATCAAAGCTCATAAAAATCCCATCAGGGGAAAAAATTAAAAATCGTCAAAAGATACCCAGTACAAAAACTGCTTCAAAAAAAAGCACACAGAAAAAATTATCACCAAAAATGTTTCAAACAATAGTTTGTCTAAAAATAAATTTCATTTTCAGTAAATGTTCTTTACTGAATCAACGAATTTTATGTTTGGCTTTTATTTAGCACGCAAACAGCAAAAACAACAAGAAAAACTATGTCGTAAAAAACCAACCCCGATAACGGCATACACACATATACAACAACAACAATGATAGCAAAAAGAATACGATTGTAACTAGTTTATTTACTGAAGATTTTTGAGTGAATCAATTCGTTAATGTCGTTGCATTAATTCTCATTCATTCTTTTAGAGTCTTTAGATAAACATTCAGACTTGAACACATTTAACAAAGTGAAATTTCATAAATGCTTAATGGATGATGATGATGTTGACCTGACAAAAATTTTGTTTGATGTATTGCAAAAAATCCAGCAAATATTATTGTTTGATTAAGTAAACTATTTTGTTTAATATTTGTTGTTATTTTTAGAGTAATTGTTTTATAATTATAGACAAAAATATTGTTTGATATATTTGCAGAAAATCCAGTAAAACTTTTTGTTTGATTTAGTAAATTCTTTTGTTTGCAATTTGTAAATATTTTTAGACAAATTGTTTTATTGATTTAAACAATTTGTTCACTGAAAAATACGTTTTTTTCAATAAAATTGTTGATTTATTTTTATCTATATTTACAAATTTGTTTGTAGATCCGTTCTAGACAAAATATTTACTGAGTGTTGTGTTTTTCTTCCGACGGGGTTTTTTGAATTTGGAACGATTTTCCGTCATCCCACGTCAAATTTGGTTTGAAAACAGACCGGTTTCGGCTATGTGCCATCTTCAGTGTTCTATTGAATAGTATTCAATAGAACACTGAAGATGGCACATAGCCGAAACCGGTCTGTTTTCAAACCAAATTTGACGTGGGATGACGGAAAATCGTTCCAAATTCAAAAAATATTTACTATTTCATTGAATTCCTTTACTGAAAATGAAATTTAGTTTTTTCTATGAAATATGAAAGCTAACAAGACATTGTGATATGTTTGGCTTGATTGTGTAAGAGGGTGGTGTAAACGTCTAGTCGTTTTTTGTAATAGATTAAAGTAACACACAACATGTGTTCTTTAATCTACTACAAAAAACGACTTAGCCGTATACGCCAACGACTTACACAATCAGCTCTATTAAAATAAAAAATAGTTTCCATTAGACAACGGTTAAAAATTTGTAAAATCTTATCTTATAATAAATAACCCAAGCAGAAATTGCCTTTTCAAAAAAGGTTGTGCCACCACAGTACTGAACATACAAAAATACTAATTTTCCAATACTGCGTTCACAATAATCCAGGAGGTACAACACTGGAAACTCAAAATTATGACTTTATGTCGAAATCTCGTTCACAATAATCATGTACCGCTACATCAGTGATGCCAACTTTTGGAACCCAAAACGCGCAAAAATTAATCAATATCGAGTAAAATTTTTCGAAAAAGCGAAAAAAGGGCTTTCTTATAAACACGTTAAAATTTTGGGACAAACTTAAAACATAAAAAATTTTTAAAGAAATAGAAGATTATTCTAGACTTCTTTTTATTACTGGTACAGCAAACTAACAAAAGAAAATGAGTAAAAACACATGCACATGCAAGTTCGAAAAACTCAATACACTCAAACTTTTCTACTAACACACTTTTGATTCAGCTATGAGAAAGACAGAGAAACGAATATAAATTTCTCTTTCGTTGATAATACGTACACAGAACTTGCATGTCTAAACGCAGGGTAAAGGAAAAAATAGTTCGTAAAAACGAAAAATGTACCCATATTGACCAAAAAGTAAAAAGTGGCTTAAAGGACTAAAGGGCTAGACATTTTTTTGCGTTTTAAGTAACTACAAAACGGGATAACTCTAGCCCGAAAAGAGTTAAGTTGGCATCCCTGGCTCCCTGGCTACAATACTGTAAAAACAAAAATGTGACTTAAGCTTATAAATAAATTTTACTCTCTCTCTCTCTCAGATGCTCGATATACGTACACTTGTGCGCGTCACTGTATGTATTTATTTATTGGTAAAATAAAACTCTTGTCAGCCAGCCATTTAATAAAGCTGCTGCTGTATTGTTGCTTTTGTTTTTTTTTTATGTTTTTGTTGCCGTTGATTATAACCTTGAACTCATAAAAATTATATTTAACAGAAGATGAAGCAGAAGTGGAATAAAAAAAAAATCCAAAAAAAGCTCAATACACAATTTAAATGACTTGAAATAAAACAAATGATTAACACACAATGAAATTAGAAAATATTAATAAAGCAAAAAAAAAAATAAACAGCACAAATTTAAATATTTATACATAATAAATAGGTACCTATATAAATGTGTTTTAACGAACAAAGATTAAAATTATGAGCAGTTTAATGTTTCAACTTTAAAGGCACTAAACTATTTTATGTATGTACATATGTATTTAGCTTTTTAAAATTTCCATATGTTTAAAAAAGGTGTGTCAATTTTTTTTGAAAGGGGAACTATGTACATATGTATATAAATTAGGCCAAAGATAAAGACATAACTAGGTATAGTCATTTCTAAATTATGTAACGAGTGATTTTTTTGCTATTATCTTTTTGGCAACACTAGTTTTGACAGCTCACGCACGTTTTGTATCTTGTGTCACTGTCAAACATCTTCAGTTTGGTCTATAATTTAATCATGAATCGTCTTACAAACGAACAACGCTTGCAAATTATTGAATTTTATTACCAAAATGCGTGCTATGTTAAGAAAGTTCATCGCTCCACTTTTTTTTCGAAGAATTGTGTTCAGCGACGAGGCTCATTTCTGGTTGAATGGATACGTGAACAAGCAAAACTGCCGTATTTGGAGTGAAGAGCAGCCAGAAGCATTGCAAGAGCTACCAATGCATCCACAAAAAACAACCGTTTGGTGCGGATTATGGGCTGGCGGCATCATTGGGCCGTATTTCTTCAAAGATGATGCGAATCACAACGTTACTGTGAATGGTGAGCGCTACCGTGCGATGATAACAAACTTTTTTCTGCCCAAAATGGAAGAGCTTGACTTGCATGACATGTGGTTTCAACAAGACGGTGCCACATGCCACACAGCACGCGAAACAATGGACCAATTGAGAGGCGAGTTCGGTGAACAGTTTATTTCACGCTTGGGACCAGTCAATTGGCCGCCCAGATCGTGCGATTTAACGCCTCTAGACTATTTTTTGTGGGGCTATGTTAAGGCTAATGTCTATAGCGACAAGCCCGCTTCGATTGACGCACTGGAAGCCAACATTGCCAACATTATTCGTGAGATACCGGCCGAAATGTTGGAAAGAGTATGCCAAAATTGGACTAAGCGGATGGACCATTTGAGGCGCAGCCGCTGCCAACATTTGCATGAAATAATCTTCAAACATTAAATTATATCGACCCAACTATCGATCCAAATAAATATTTCATGCATTTTTCTGAATTTTATGTGTTTTTTTTTATTTTACTTTCCGATAGTTCTTATAAAATCACCCATTATATGTGCAGGAAGTCAATAATGCAACTTTTTCCGAATTAAACGACGTATGGCTCAAAATGCTATCAGAAAATAACTTTTGATGTTTAAGTTGTTTGCAATTTTTTTTTATCTGGGCGCCTTAGTTCTAGCAGAGATTTCTGCTTAAAAAGACGCTATAGCCGCCCTGAAGTCTAAAAGGAATTCTAACCCCTCTTTTGGAGCCATCTGTGAACACTTTGATCGCTCCGACAGACCTAAGGGATGAAATATAATGTTCCCTATCCGGAGCAAGCGAAAGAAATAGCCTTCCAACATAAGGTTTCGGCATGCAATAGTCGATATAGTCATGGATAATGTCCATAGCCGGTACGCGACCATAAACAAGTAGCGTTCAATCTGATCGAGAACATTTACTGGGAGACAATTCAACATTGTAAATAATGTTTTCGATTTAGTTAACCTGGTTAACCTAAGAGCAGTTATTATGAGGACATCTGCTAGCCGAAATATATATATTTTTTTGTTCAGACCACCATAAAGTAATATGGGCTTAACTAAGGCTTCAAAGATCCATTGGATTCCTCTGCTCACTGCTCACACAAAGCGCCTTATCCGTCCTATACTGGGTGGTCAGGTTCCAAGATAGTTTACTATCTAGGGTTGCAATCAAGTATTTGACGTTATCCGGGACTACCAAGGTGGTCCCGTTAATCTTTGAAGGCACAAACTTATTGACTTTGTACATCAGAGTAAAAAGCACCAATTCAGTTTTAGCTAAATTAAAACCAAGCCCACAACTGACACTTCATTTGCCAGTGCAGACTCCATACACTGAGATATTCACCCGTATTTTGTATGCCGAAACTTGTAAAACTTTTCTCTATTCTAGGGCCATTTGTCGTAGTCACAAATTCGACCTCAGCATACATATAACGGGTGGCTGTTTTTAAGTGCTCAACAGATACCAGCAAAGATTTAATAGTCAAGTTCCACGTGAAAGGTGATATGAGTGGCCAGTATTCGGAAGCATTTGTAATCGTGGCAATTATGGCCCTGTTTGTTCGTACGTTCTCTACATATCGACACATATTCGTGTCAATCCTTAGTTCCACCATCTTATAAATAATTGAGCCAGGTTTGAGGAAGTTAAAAGTACCCTCTATATCCAAAAAGGGCACCATAGTCAATTCTTTATATAGAGATTTGTCGATGTAGCTCACTAGAGAGTGTAGAGCAGTTTCTGCAGACTTGTCTTTGGCATAGGCGTGTAGGGAGGGAGGCAGAAGTACCTAGGTATAAACATTCTCAGATGTTATCCATAGCTCTTTCTAATGTTTTGAGAAGAAAAGACGTCAGTCTGATCGGCCCGAAATTTTTGGTCTTAGGGCGAGATTTCTTGCCGCCCTTGGTAATGAAATTAACCTACACCTGTTCCAGAATATGTATATGCTCTGTTTAAACACTCTATGTATTACAGAAAGCCAAGGTACAATCAAGTTCATGTTTCTCTGTAGAACAGCTAGAATTAATCCATCTGGTCCTGCAGATTGGAACGCATCAAAGCAGTTCATCGCCCTTTTTAATCTGCCGATTACCAGAGGGACACTAACTGGGCTGGCCGACTCACGTATACGGTCGGTTTGAGCCCCTGATACAGGAGCTACAAGATTGTCGGTTAAGTGTATATCAATTGGCACGCTAAGCGTTTCATGACTACTCACACTCCAGCTATCACATGGTTTCTGAATGTAGTTAGGTACAACCGGTTAGGTTGCTAATATCTTATGCAAACGGTTGGTTTCAGACGATTCCTCCACACCACTGCCGAAATTCCTCACAGTCTCCTTATCGTTTAGCCTCATTAAATAGCCGACGACATTGCAATACGACTGTGCAATATCAGGTGCCCACCAGTGTTGTTTACCGTGCAAACTATTCACTTGCTAGACAAGTTTGCGGCATAGCGGAAGGATTCGTTAAGAAGATCTACCGCCAAATTAATATGTACAATACCAATTATTGCTAGGACCGAAGTCAGATTGCTAAGGAGAAGACTGCTCCCTATAGAAAAGTACAACTAGGTTGAGTTGTCAATGTTACGACCCAATTCAACCATTTTCTTTTTTTATTATGATTCATAACTAATTTTGTCACTTAAGATTCAATCCCACGTAACCTGGCAAACAGAAGCTTGCAGGCCTTAAGTTTTAGTCCACAAACCCTGCTGTTAATGGGATCAGGGTCCCTGTACCAGAATTAGCTCCCCCTTCTCAACCACTCGGAGGTGCATTGCAGCGTCTGCTGCTTTAAAGTGGTGGATGGAGGTTGAGTTGAGTCACCTTCATCATGCTCCATATTGTCTACGATTGCGCCGTTTGGCGTCCTCCTGGTTAGAGTCCAGCAGGGCATGCGTGTCATCAACCGCAAAGTCCATCTGTTCAAAGAAGTCGCAAACTATCTCAGATATGGATTTTGAGTCATCTTTGTCAGATGAGCCTGCGGTATCGTCGCTTAGCGTGCCTTCTTCGGACTGCAGGCCTTTAGTGATCTTATAGCGATTGCGTATGGCATCATTGCGGCAGATGCGCAACAAGATAGTACTGAAAAAGTAGAATATCTTGTTTTGATTCTTCCGGACTAATCCCAGGGATTCCTGATTCAGGATCAGAATAACTTTCCTCCTAGACCCTAGTCTTGAGTAGGTAAATTAGGGTTTCAGCTCAGTAAGATCTTGCGGGCATAGTGGCAAAGGCCCTAGGATTTTTCCGAATTTCCTCCACAGGAACCGCGTTCAACATTGCACCCTGCCCATCCCTTGCAAATAGAGTACATATATGGCTCGGTGTAACAACAACGATGAGCATCATCAGCACAATAAATTAATTTTACGTGATTCTGTGCATTTTCTTGAAACACGGTCCAGAATTTCTGCATTTTCTTGAAGCATGGTCCAGAATACCTGCGTCTGTTCCTAGTTCACCAAGTCCCATTTGTCAAGGAAATGACACTGTCACTTATATCAACTGCTGTAACAAGGTTGCCATTGTATTATATGAAAACATTCCGACGCCGTCGCCAAAGCTTTTTCATCGGCATGTTGCTCTGTTTGATACTTGAACAATTGGAACATTCCAATAAAAAAGTAAAGTTTTCACAGAAACGGTTTTTACTCGCAAATCGAGAAACGGTGAAATTTTTTGTTTTACACTTCATGTGAAAACATTTACGATGTGAGTAATACAGAAACGAGGCACTGAGATGCCGAGTCCCCCTGGTATGAATTCGCCTCAGTTATATTTTTATAATTAAATTATATGGAAGTTAACAGCAAAAATAAAACTGTCAAAAAGTATAACTTTGTAGTTGGTAAAAGAATAGAGTAGTGGCTACCGAGTATCGAGTACTTGCTCTTATTTTAGAATGTGTGTGAAGTTAAATTTTAAAATATAAAACCATAGACACAAACGATAGAAACTTGCCTTAACTTATCGCTCACTTTGAGTTAAAGTAAAGTTATAACAAAGATTAACTGTTTATCCGTCCGACAAAATCCTGCCTTTTAATATTGCCAAGTTATAATAATGGCCCTTAAAAGTAAGTATTAACAGTATTGAGTAATTAAAAAAAGTAACACAAGTTATTAGATTTATATGTATTTATTAAATATAAAGTCCCAAAATTTGTTTGCATTATATCTTAAATATTAAAAGCTTTTTAAAAGGAAGTAAAGTAAAAACCGAGTACTGATGAGTTTGAAGGAAAACTATTAATAATAAAAATAAATAAAACACGACCAAGTAGCAGAAGTTGCCGCAGCAGTACAAGTTTACCTAAAAACACATCTGTTCAGTGTTCGTTAAAAGTATCGAGTAGTGTTGAGTACCGAAATGAAAAATATTGAGACTATGGGGTAATTAAAAGTAGAAGAATGTGGCAGGACTAACTGTAGTTTTCGAATGCCATTGTGAATGACATACACACAAATTCGAACAGTAGTTTTCTTTTCGATACGAACCACAGAGAAGCCCCCCGGCAGGTTGAAATGTATTTACATACTTTGCTGATTTTTATAATTCAACGAAAAGTTCATCACACTTTCGGAATACATTATTGCTGCCGTTATTGCGTTTTGCATTTATACACATTCTCGTATGCTGCTCTCGTTTTTTGTTTTCTAGCACATATCAATTTTTTGTTTCCGTATCTTCTGGAACCATTTTCTCATGTGCAAAGGAATAAAGTTGTAATATTTTATTTTTAAATTTCTTTTAACACAATTGTTTTTTCAAGTCTTTATTCAGTGAATTATGTGCAATAGATAAAAATGTGCGAATAAAAGCCATACAGATAGAAAGAGATAAGACAGAAATAAACAAAGGAAAAACAAATGGAAGGAAAAAGAGAAAGAAGTGTGTGTTCGGAAATGCAAACAACATAATATGTAATAATAAATAAATAAAAAATTAATTTTAAATAAAAAAACGTGTAAACAAATTTGTACTTTTATTTATAAATTTATAAACACATGCAAATAATATCTGTGCGTGTATGTTTTTATATGCATACACTGCAAATCATAATTATAGCAGTACTCTTAATCACCGCCTATCGTGAATACTTTTTCCCTCGAAATGATTATTTTTCTCTTCTTTTGTAATTGTGAATAAAAATTTGAAAATTTTCCCTTATCATGAATGATTTCTTTCACGTAGATTTTTCCCTTTTCCCCTGTTTTTGTTCACTTTATTTTAGCAGGCGAACTGGATAAATACATTCAGCCCAATCACAAACAAAAATTCCGTGAGAGTTTTTTCACTTTTCCCTTTTCTCCCATTATGAATAAAAATTCCGTCAGAAAAAATTCGATGGGGGAAAAAGGTAGCTATTCTCAATGCATTTGAACTTCGTTTTTCCCCCGGAATTTTTCACTTGCAAAACAGAAGGGAGTTTGCATAAAAATCGATGTAATATTTAAATAAAACAAAATTTCTATCAATAAAAAATGTTTTATTGTTCTTGTAGGTCGAATACCACAAATAAAGCACAAGCACAACATTTTTTTTTAATTTAATCGATCCATTGCTTTTGGTTTCCACAAATGCAGCAAAGAGTAACTTCAACGATTTTTTTCTTCTACAGCACCAAAAATCCTTCACAAATGCTTTTACAGCTATTTTATTACTTTTTTATTCACTTTTTTAATTAATTTTATTTTAAATTTAATTAAAACATTAATTTTATTTATTTATGGACACAAAAACACTGAATAAATAAAATGTCAACACCCAAAACAGCGGCCATTGTTATTGAATGATGCCACTGTTTCATATTTTTGTTCCCGAGAAGTTTATGATTGGAGGAATTTTTTCTCGAGAAAAGTGGTTTCGGGGGAAAGAAATTCCTACCGAATATTCATGATTGGGCTGATGATGTATTTGCTATTTTATCCTTCCAATGAATTATGAAAGCTTATAAATATTTATTTTTATGACAAAATCGGTAAATAGTGTTACTTAGTTTTGCGGTGATGGAATAGCAAATGGTTTTTCCGCGTCTGTAGAGAATCATCATTCATCGCCTTCCAAAAAAGATAGGTGTCCCAAAATTAACGCAAAGTTCGAATTTGACACCATTTGTGCAGTAAAGTGTTGGCATACCTAAAAAAAATGCAATTCGACAGCTGGCAGTTTAGGGTTAGTAAAAATGTAGCGTTAAACGATAGAACATCGTGTCTTCATTATTGAACAATATTTCAAAAATAATGAAAGTTTGGCGGAAGCAGTTCGAAATTAAAAAAATATGATCGGAATAGTGTTTTAACTTCGTCAACAGTGAAAATTAATTGAAAAATTCAGGGAGGCTGGTTCCGTTGGTTCAGTTGACGCAGTTAAAACACTGTATAACAAAATTTTCCGGCATAAATTATTTACTGAAAATAAATTGACTAAGTATATTGAACATTTAAAATAACATTTAAAATACGACAAAATAAAGATACAACAAATTTGCCTGTTCACTAGGGATCGGCAAGTGAAAAAAATATATCGATATATATCGATATCGATATATTTTTATATATCGATCGGCATCGATATATATCGAATAAAAAATATCGATATATCGAAATAGCGATATTTTTCAACAATGATAATTCATACGTAGTCCCCAAATTTCTCTTTAAAAATAAAACAAAATAATTAAGCTGGAAAGAATTAATTTCCGAGATCCTTACTATTCCACCAATAATTCACGGAACATACATCAACCACAGAATATGGAACGGAATACTCACTTTTGACAGCTAAAAAAGGTTCTCATGTGTTATACAGTTTTATATGTTGTTGTTCTTACTAAGATTGTATGAATGAGATAGTCAATTAGAAACCACGTTAAAAAATAAGATTTGCTTTCTCTTTCATACAATCTTCGTAATGTTGTTGTATAGTGACGGGTCTAGTTAGTTGTCTATGACATCAACAAAATTACACTCAAAGAATGATAATTTTTCGAATAGACAAAATATTATAAATAAAACAAAAGATTTTGTTAGTAATATTTTATTTGATGAAGACTGTGCCGAAATGTCTTTAAAAATTGCACGAAAAACAAAAGCAAAGCTAAAAAATATCGAATTTGATACTGTCGATATATTTGGAAAAAATATCGATATATCGAAATTAAAATTATCGACGATCGATATACATCGATATATCGATATTTTTTGCCCATCACTACTGTTCACAAGCACTTAAGCAAGTGTCGTCTTTTTTTAAACGATAAGACATACGACTGAGCTTGTGAATTGAACAAATATGTGTAAAACGAACGAACTGATAACCATTTATGGGTCGTTCTGGAACACTTCACGATAGCAATTTTCCCTCGAAGGGAAGTGAAATTTCATGGGAACATAAATTTTACTTGTTATTCGCGATATTGATGAATATAGACAATATTTCAATCTGATATTTTTTGAAAAATTTATGTTTTCAATTCTTTTTGCTTTGCTTTTTAGCTTCTCCTCGTACTACCTTCCCTGAAGGTGTGTCTATATTTATTATATGCGGTGTATATGCATATATAATAAGTGAATAAACTTTTTTTTTTGCTAAATAAATTAAAAACCAGATGATTAAATAAACGAAATTTTTGAACAGAATGAACACAATTCAAGGTTTTATAAAAACCAATTAATAGATCAAAATATAAAAATATTTCAAATAGTGTTAAAGTCCTTCGGAATAAAAACAAATTTGTTTGTTTAAATGAAATATCATTAATATATTTTTCTTAATAAAAAAAAGTGTTAAATATGCCGTTTAATTTTATAAGGAAAAACTTTCAATGGAATGAATTTTATGGAATGATTAACGACAAGGAATACATTTTATTAATGGAACTCAACTATTACCTCAACTCATAGATAATATCAACCACACTCTTCGCCCAAAACTGTAGGCGTTGGCTATTATTCGATCGGCTTCGCTGTCTGCACTTACCACCCAAGGCAAACTCGCCTTGGCCATATCGCTGGTGTACGATTGATGTCAAACTCCATATGTGAAGTGTTTTTTATTGTTGTATTTGTTGTAGCCGCGCTGCCAGCCGTTAAAACAAATGTGCTTATCTTTTTAAGTACACAAATTTTTATTTAATTTTTATCTTTCTCATAAATTTCAAGTGTTGCAAAATATTCGTATTATTTTAATATGCCACTTGAATTCTAAGGCATTTACAGCCTGTCCCAGGATGTTGAATGGAAACTTAAACGATAAGCAGTCGCTCACTTTCATTCGAATAAGCGTTACACTACCTTTCGACTTGTCGTTCGCCTGGTTTTACGTATATAACTAACAGGGCGTCTAGACGAGAATTTGTTTTTGTTGCAACATTTGTCAAACTTGATATATAAAAACATTAGACAAATGTTAGTGCTATTTTTAAACGACTTCAAAAAAAAGGAGAAAGGTTATCAATTCGTCATGTATTTTTTATGCTCCGTGAAAACTCCGCCGTTTATGAACCGATTTCGGATTTTTTTCTCTATTCAGAAGGATGTACCAGATTGGTCCGGTTGAAAGGTGGTTGGAGTCACGCCCATACAAAGTAAATACACATTCGTTTTCTACTACTTCTACTCAACCGATTCTTATGAAACTTTACACACACATTAAGCTTCTGTTTAAATACTACATCAGGATCGTAAAAGTGGGCTGTGCCACGCCCATGCAAAGTAAATATTATTTTTCAACAACTTTTACTGAACCGATTCTTATGAAACTTTGCATACACCTTTAGTTATCGTTACAATACAACATTATATTTAGAAAAGTGGGCACTGCCACGCCCATGAAAAGTAAATAAGCATTTTAGCTACTTCTACTTAGCCGATTCTTATGAAACTTTGCATACATATTAAGTTATCGCTATAATACAACATTGTGGTTAGAAAAGAGGGCAGCGCCACGCCCATGGAAAGTAAATATTCATTTTAACTACTTCTACTTATCCGATTCTTATGAGACTTCGCACACAAAATTAGTTCTCGTAAATGTTCATGATGATAAAATATGGGGGCGGTGCCACATAGCCTACAGCCTTTCCAGGCATACGTTGTTTGTGGATCAGACTATTAGTTTGGAAGAGATAAGTTTTCCGATGACTAAAGAGTTTTATGGGTAAAATTGGTCTTATATAAGAACATATAGCGCCCACTGTGTTAAAAGTAGTTAGCTAACTTTTAACACACCTTGTAGCCAACATCCTTCCCTATAATTCATCCATATATATCTTGTTGATTCCTCTGAGTTTGCCGTTTAAGCGAGTACGGTCAGCTGTTCTAGTGAGTCCACCTGCTAGATAAGCCTTGGCCACCTGGTACTCAATTCGCCTTGGTGTCAGTTGACAAAAAAAGTACAAGCAAGACGAATTAATACCAGGTGGCCTCGAGAGCTCAGCTGACTACAAATTCTTTCTATATTTATCCTGTCAACAGTGTTAATACATCAGCTTTTTTTGACAGCCCAAATATAAATTCTCCACGGCGAATTCTCTTGCGACTACATGGTGTTGATCTACCTTGAATACAAGTATGTATGTACATACTTTTGACATTTGTCTGCTTACGAATGGCTGAAAAATTTGTTAGTGGGACGCAAATTTGTATTGAACTGTTTACGATAATTTTCTTTCGACTTGTCGTGCTGAATGAATTCAGTGGGACGCAAAACTGTTGTCGTTTAAAATGTCTGCAAAAGAAAATGTTTGAGATCCTCGGACAGGCTCTTAATTATTCTGGCCTTTGTTAGTTCTATTTAATTTTTCAGTTAAATTATTTTTATTGCGAAAGGATTTTTTCAAAGCGTGTAATAATTGAAAAGACAAATGCTTGACTTTGTGTATGTGTCGGACTTAACAGCATGATATTTTTGAGATCAACCACGATCTCATCATCAGAGTTCTTCTTATACCTCTCAGCCACTACGACCTAAAATTATGCTTGAATTGTAGACAATAATAAAAAACATTTCCATTTTCAATATCGATTTTTTTATATAATATTTTTAATGGCTTTCGCCTGTCACTGGCAATTGGTTTAAGAATTAGAAAAAAGTTAAATGCATCCAAAGAAAACAAGAAAATTAAAGTAATTTTTTTATATAAATGCAAATTTTGTAGATGAGGTTTTGAAATTATTTAAACGAACTTTGTGTTTTATATAAATATAAAATAAACAAATATTTATTAGCAAAATCAAACAAAACACACTCTAATCTTAAGAATGGCCAACTAAAAATTATTCCGGATATGATAACAAGAAATGCATGTGAAGTTTAGAATCAAGTTGAAATATACACAACATATAATTTGTTATTCTTTATTTTGGTGGGGAATAATAAATAAAAATCCGTCATTTAAGGGGGTGAATTAAAGAGTTATCTGATATAGTTGTTCTGATTAGATTGGTTTGACATTTTCTATGTGATTTAAAGATAAGTACGTACGTGTGTATGTGGCTTAGTCAATTCATCTCTCAAGGTCTTACCGTTCTAAATTATATTGTTGCATTTTTTAATTCTTGAAAAATTGTTTTACGAGCATCTGCACTGGAAATAAAATTAATACGCTGCGGTGTCAAAATAACTGTTATATGTGAGTTATCTGTGGTTGTCAAAAAAAAAACAACAAAAGAGAAAATTTTCGCCGTTTATGGACAAATTTTTCAAATTAAACAAAAATTTACGTTCAATAGATGACAACTGCATATATTCGAAACACAGATCTTTAAGCTATCTAAATGTACGGTGACCACGATTTATGGAACGATGTTCCGTTTTGGACGTTATGCACATACCGGAGATTGAAAAAAGAAATAAATAAAAACAAAAATAAACAATTTAGAGGGAAACATGAACCGATAACATGAAAAGAAAACATGAATATTACAGTTATGAGTAACAATTCCCTGGGAATTTTTTCCCTGTTCCCCTATTCTAAATAAAATCTCCCAGGGATAATTTTCCCTTTTCCCATTCCTCCTATTCTAAATACAATCTCCCCGGGAAAAAAACCTCCCAGGGGAAAAAAGTAATTATTCTAGATATGAGGGAGAGGGAGAAACTCTTGCTAGTTTTTTTTCCAAAACATTTTGAAGGGAACTAATGCAAAAATTTTAAATTCAAATTAAAAAAAATGTTGTGAAACAATTGTATAAGCATTTATTTAGCACAACATGTTTAAATAAACACCGGAATATTATATTTCTCTCTTGTTTTAGGCATTTTTATCCACCCCGTGCAAACATAAGCATAAACATGAACTACTTCTGCTTTCGGAATTAATTTTTAAAACACTCGATTTTGCACGCATCGTTTAAGTTCACATAATAGGTAAATGGAAGATTTGTTGCGGTTAAAAAAATTTACAATTTCCTTTTTACACACAATCATTGGGAATTTATTGCATCTGACCCTGGCCCAGTTTTCGCTTCACTTCCTCCGCATAAAGCTCTTCCGAGAGCATCTGAGTTACTACACTGGTAATTTTACTTTTTATTAAAGCAAAAACAAATATTTATATTAACGCACAATCTTATTATCAACGAAAACATAAAGTTTCTATTAATTTTTATTACTGAACTCTTGCGTTAGTGCAGAATAAAATGTAAACACTAAACAGCTGATCCAGATTTTCCCCTCTCCCTTATTTGTTTATTCCCTTCCTTTTTAGAATAGGAGGATTTTCCCTGGGAACAAATGAATAGGAAGAGAAAAAACTTCCCGGGAAAATTCATAATAGGGTTGGAAATGAAAATATGAAGCGAAAAATGGTTTCAACGGGGAAAAACTGGAAAACCGTGAAAAAATTCCCAAAACGGGACAGAATTGGCTAAACAGACAGAATTTCGTCAAAACGGGGAAGAAACGTTAAACCGGGGGAAAATAGCCAACACGAACAATAACCTCGCAAACGCAAAAAACTAGGGAAAAAATCGCAAAAAATTGAAAAAAATCGCTGAACCGAAAAAAGTCCCCGAACGGGCAAGATCGCCAAAACTAAAAAAATCACCAAATTAGGAAAATCGCTAAAACGAAAAAGTGAACAAATTATCAAAACAACGCTAAAGGTTTATATAGCCAATTCCCATTCAAAATTTATTGATAAAATAAATGATTAAACATAATTTGCTTGAAACGAGGTTTTCCATTTATTTGACATTAAAAACACGCAGCAGAAAGTAGTCGTGGGATAAAATCTATTTTATTTTGGATGTGCTTTTCTCATGCTCTCAATTTCAGATACTCATTCTCTCAACCATGTTGCCGCGTTTTCATAAAATTTCATATAATCTTCACTTCTTATGGAGTATTTTTTTTTGTTCACTTCCAGACTACCCGTGATGGAAAACTCAAAAATTAGTATATCTTAAAATAATTATTCACAATGATTTATACAGGATTA
The DNA here is from genome assembly GCA_956483635.1 of Panzeria rudis. NCBI lineage: Eukaryota > Metazoa > Arthropoda > Insecta > Diptera > Tachinidae > Panzeria > Panzeria rudis. The sequence continues at coordinate 24,957,410 of OY101451.1, read as the reverse complement.
AAATGCTGTCTTTAATCTATTACAAAAATGTCGTAGTCGAAGGCGAAAATCGCCAAACACGATAAGAGCCAATAAATCCTGTAGTAAAACTATTTCAAACAAAAATCAGTAAATTTTTCACTTAAAAATTCCACCCGGGCCACTTATACTGTTTACGTATGCCATAGAAATATTTTTTTTTGTATTTTCAAATGTAAAACTACACAGAAAAAATTATCACCAAAAATTTTTCAAACAAAAGTTTGTCTAAAAATAAATTTAATTTTCAGTAAATGTTCTGTACATAATATATGAATTGTTTGTTTGAATCTTATTTAGGTCGCAAACACCAAAAACAACAAGAAAAACTGTGTCATAAAAAAAAACAACCCCGATGATGACATACACACAAATAACAACAACAACAACAACAACAACAATGAAAGCAAAAGGAATGCGATTGTACTAAGTTTGTTTACTGAAGATTTTTGAGTGAATCAATTCGTTAATGTCGTTGCATTAATTCTCATTCATTCTTTTAGAGTCTTTAGACAAACATTCAGACTTGAACACATTTAACAAAGTGAAATTTCATAAATGCTTAATGGATAAATGATGATGTTGACCTGACAAAAATTTTGTTTGATATATTACAAAAAATCCAATAAATATTTTTGTTTAATTAAGTAAACTATTTTGTTTAATATTTGTTAGTATTTTTAGGCTAATTGGTTTATAAATTCAGCCAAAAATATTGTTTGATATTTTTCAGAAAATCCAGTAAATCTTTTTGTTTGATTTAGTAAATTGTTTTGTTTACAATTTGTAAATATTTTTAGACAAATTGTTTTATAGATTTAAACAATTTGTTCCCTGAAAAAAAAACACGTTGTTCTTCAATGAAATTGTTGAGATATTTTTGTCTATATTTACAAATTTGTTTGTAGGTCCGTTCATAGACAAAATATTTACTATTTCATTGAATTCCTTTGCAGAAAATGAAATTTAGTTTTTTCTGTGTACATCTGTTAGGTCTATTATAACTACATCGAAAAACTGGGTTCAACATCTACTGAAGTTAAGGAAGCGTATTTCAAAGATGATATTTTCATACGCGAAAGTTTGGTTCTTAAATTATTTGAACCTGTGTGGTTTCTGTAACTAAAGTGAGTTTCTCGCATCGAAAAATTTATTATCATTCTGTGAAAAACAGGATGAGTGAGAGAAAAATTAATATTTTTATTAATATGATTATTTCGAACGTATTTGCTTTGTGAATCCAAATTGATTATTAGGCTAAGGCTCGAAACGTTATATTCAGAAAAAATTGGGCATAATTAATATTCCAAGGAACAAGGGGAAAATTAATATTTTTGTTATGTGTTTTATTATTTAGGCTATTTATGGTCAGATTTTACCTTTACTTTAGATGCAAATAAAACAATTTATTTCTTCTTTGCTCTCAACGTTTCATCGGCTTTTTGCCGGCGTCTTCAGGAGAATTTTTTATTTATTTATAAATTCTAACAACAAATTACAATAGTTAGTTTTTGTTATACATAATATTAATTTGTTTGTTTGACTTACGATTTATTCATTTATTACATCACTAGTTAAATTATAAAACTGGACAGCACGACACAATTAAATGTCGTGCTGTGTATTTTTATTAGGTTTTGCAGGGTGATTCATATAATAATTCAACTAATATTCTATGAATCGTCCTGCAAAAGATCGGATGACAAGTATAATTATTAATTTTTCTCGATGTGAGAACTTCTCACAAGTTACAGAAACGTAGCCGATGTTTTTCTCTGTGATACTATTTAACTTTTTTATTTTTTCTGCATTTGAGCCTTTTACATTGTAAACTTCTGTAATACTTTTGTTCAATGTAATTTACTTGTGTGCTAAGGGTGTTGGTTGAGTCCCTGCGGTATATAGTTTGAATATAAAAAAGCCAGCTCAATCTTTATAGAATGCAAATCTCAAGCTTTTCAATTTTCGGATTGTATTAGTATCTTCCTCATCCAACTCATTTTAATAGCTTTTATTCTTCACCGTTAATCAAGTTTTTCTAAAAAAAAATTTTTTTCGCCTTTGGATAGTTGAACCACAGTAAATGGCTTATAAACGGCTTAGCATGATACCAGCGAAATTTCCGTTCTGCTAGTCTGATTAGATATTCTAATATTCCACTCTTAAAAATAATTTTAATTTACATTAATTCAATTATAGTGAACTTAAGCCAAATAATAATAACTTCCGAAATTTTTAATGTAATCACTCATTAAAATAGGAATGATATAAGATTTTGGAAGTGAAATAAAATTTTTCCTTTTTTATTTTCCAAAACTTCGTGATTCTGACATATTCCGTTTTGCCCGAGCGACCGCGATATATACTATTTGAATCTTGCAACCCTAAATACAGTACTGTCATATTGACAAAAAAAAAACCATAAGATATACCAACACTGACTGTTCTCCCCCATTAGAGCTTCTGATTTAGCGCCTTTGGCGCTAGTTTTAGAGTTTTTTTTTTAAATATGGAAGGACAAACGAGCATCAGTAAAATGACTCCGCCATCAATATAGATTCTATAAAACCAAAAAAATAAAAACAGTGGCAAACATTTTTATGGTGTCATTTCTCACACAAAATACAATACATATATAACAGTTAAAACAACAATTAAACATCAATAAAATATATGGGTAATTCCATGTCAAAACGACTAACAGTTAGACACGATCCCTTTTTGCGATCGATTTTGATGAAATTCGCTCAGATGTTTTCTTTCATCCTATAACGATTTTATGCCAAAGGAAAAAAATTAAAAATGTTGTTCAAAAGTTAAAAGAAAAAAACACCTCCTTGAAAATTTCAGGATTTTTTAGGGACATTTAGATTTATGTCTTAATTCATAAACATTTTTTCTGACTTATAACAGATTAATAAAACAAATTTTCATACAAAAATTTCTTTTATAAGCCTCTTATTAATCAACAATTTTTTTATGAATTAAGGCATTATTATATAAAAAAATCATGAAACAAAATTTAAATTTTTGATTTAGTAAGTTTTGAAATTTTTACAACTTTGCAGATAAGTAATTTTTCCAAAAAATATTTTTGCTCTATTTATCTTTTATAGCCCCATATACATATTCTCTTGAAAATGGCATACGTACCATCCTTGCATATGAAATAGTTTTCGAGATATTTAAAAGATAAACTCAAAACATTCGGTAAATGAGGCGAAATAATGAAATTTTCAATATGCCATAACCTTTGTAGCCCCATATACATATTCTCTTGAAAATGACATACGAACCATCCTTGCATATGAAATAGTTTTCGAGATATTTAAAAGATAAACTCAAAACATTCGGCAAATGAGGCGAAATAGTGACATTTTCAATATGCCATAACTTTTGAAATAAAAACTTTTAATTTTTCTTTGGCATAATTTCGTTATAGGATGAAAGAAACCATCTTACCAAATTTCTTCAAAATCGAAAGGTGTCGTGTCTAAAGGGTACTCTATACTCACATATTTGTATGACATACATGCCATGTTGGAAAGATTCTCTGACTGTGTATGGTTAAATTTTTAGTATGCCATACATGTTGGACGAATATTAAAAAGTTTTAATAATTTCTTCTTTGCTCACACATTTCATATGGTGTAAGGGGAAGAGTGACATACTTGAATGTAAATATGAAAGGAAAACGTACAAAATTAAAATTTTTTCATATGCAGCTACATATTTTTTTTAATTATTTATATTTTTCAACTCAAATTTGAAATCACAATTGGTTTTGTAGCAAATTTATCTAGTTTAAATATGATTGAAAATTGGAAAAAAAAAATTTCAGTTTTCTTTTGAAAAAAATTTAAATAAATGTGTGTCAGTTTCCATGAACAGTGTGAGGAGAAAAACTGACAAATACCAATGTTTGTCAGTTTTCAAGTATGTCATTCATGTATGTGAGTTTATTGGGCCCTTAACTATTAGTCGATTTGTCATGGAAATACCCATATGTGTTTTTTAATATTGTTTGTGCATGCATGGCATTTTTTTAGTTTGTCTCTCTTCATTCATTTTTTTGTAAATACACGCATACATATGTCTGTATGTTTTGATTGAATGTGTAGGCGTTGCAAATATTGAATTGATAACAAAATCAATTTTGCTTTTTTTCATCTAGTTTTAGTTTTTGTATTGTTTTATATGTAAAAAAGAAAAAGTAAAAATAAAACACTTGTGCATAAAAGTTTTTATGTTTTTATGGTAGATTTATTATCTTTTGTCTGCTGTGTCTAATTTAAATATTTATTTATCCATAACTTATTTTTAGTAATAAACTATTTAAATAGTTTTATTAAACATTTTGAAAAGGTGTTCTTCATTGTTTTGTTGCTACAGTTTGTTTATTTTATTTATCATTAAACTAAAAATAAAATTTTAATCAGCTTTTAATTATTAACCCTAGATGCACTTTCTTCGTTGATTCGATGAACACCATTTAAGCTAATTTTAGACTATCCAACAAGTGGTTGAAGAAAATGCAACCATGATACCATGAATTGTTATTGTTTTTTCTTTTTTATATTTCCATAAACTCATTAAATAAGGGCTGCATTTTCATCAAAAGTCGAACGAACCACTTGTAGTATAGTCTAAAATTAGCTTTACTAATATTCATTTAAATGTAGTTTCCACAATCCAAACAGTTGACTTGAGTTGAAAATTTTTATGAAAATCACTACAAAAAACTGAGTGCTTTTCATATAAATTTTCTACTCAAGTCGTTTGTGTCTATTCTGGAAACTGCAAGTTAATTTGACTTTTACTGATTGAAATTTTCTAATTTGTCAAATCTTCAGTTTATTATTGGTTTGGCCCATATGCCACAAAATTGGAACGCACAAAAATGACATAAAGTTTTCTCAAAATATACCCGATAGAATTTTTTTTGTATTTCCACCACAGATTCCGGCATATGTTTTGAAAAAAAAATATGTAAATTTTTGTGAGCTTTCATGAATGTAGTTGAAAGTTACTATTCCTTTATTGAAAAGGAAAAATCTTGTTTTGTGCCTCATACGCAAATGTTTTCTCAAAAGTAGCTTTTTGTGCTGCATGTGCTGCTTACTGCCGTGTAATGAGTTTTTTGTTGTGGCAATGAAAGTTTCTTCTCTCCGATGAAAATTAGCTTTATATATGAGGGGCTTAAATACCGTTTATTTTTAAGTCTGTCTAGGGTTAATGAATTTTTAGGTATATACGTACATACATAATTTCACACTAAATACTCGGTCTTTTGAGAAATAAATATCATTCGTAAAACAACGCTGCTTTTTTTTTGAGTTTCTGCAAACAAGAAAAGCATTAACAGGTTTTCATATTAAGACTTAGCAGAAGTGTGGAATAAAGACATGTGACTAAATTTTTTAGTTTCGAAAGGTAAACGCTGAAGTGGTTATTGCGTTGACCACCAACCCTGAGGTCCTGAGTTCGAGAATAGTTTCATTGTGTTGATTGTTGTTTGGATTGTGAAAGTGACGAAGGCATAGCACTGATCACTTATGCCTGTTTTACACTATCTCACAAACCGTTAGAGTTCTGTAGAAAATGCAACACTGATGTAATGAGTTTATGGAAAGCTTTAAAAGATCAGTAAGTCCCCGTCCAGACTTGCAGAAATTCTTTAGTTTATTGGTGAGAAGATTGGGGAGAGGTACACAGTTTCATGTGCCCTGCAATTCTCTTTTGCTTTGAAATTCGCACTTGTCAATTGGAAGTTGGGTGTAGGTGTATTTGACGTTTTATTCTATTTCTTCAGTTCTATGAAAAACACACAAAATAAAACGAAAAGTACATAGAATTGTTAAAGAAGAAGAGAAAAGAAGGTATAATAAATTAAAAAATTACAAAAATAGAATTTCATAATGTAGACACTAATGTAATTTTACAGCAGAACTAAAAAAAAATTGCAGCAACAAAAATTGCAAGCCTGGACGGGGACTAACAACACATTATATCAGGGTTGCATTTTGAGCAGAAGTCGATAAGCTTGTATAATAGTCTAAAAACGTCTTTAGCAGCACCAGCAGCGATTAATACGGACATATACTAATGTACATCACAGCACCCACCTTCCTCGGTATTGTAGCAGATTCGTCAGCGATGTAAAAGAACTAATAAAATGGCTACATAGCTTAAACAAATTAATGCATCTACTTGACACCAGAGGCGCTGCAACATTGGTCTAAAAAAAATTTACAAAAAATGCGCAATAGCACAGTTGCAAATAAATTAAGCTTTCTATCTTTCTCACTTCATCACCTGTTCTCTCTACACTATCCCTTTCCCAAAGAAGGTAGCACATTAAATATTTAACTGGTAGGCATTAATTGCCAGCGTGTGCCACTTCTCTTTTAAAAAAAAGAAAGGTGAATCTGTTAAGTAAATTATTGTTGTTAGGGGCTGTTCACATATTACGTATCGATGTTTTTGAAACCCCTCCCCCTTCGTAACGCTTTTCAAAAAATTTTCAATATAAATGCTTTAATCCGTAAGCACCACCCTAGACGGAAGAGCACCTATTATCGCAAGACAAGTCAGCTCTGGAACTCAATATACCGGGTGGCCCAGAATTAACGAAGGGGTTTGAATAGTCTATAAATCCATAAATCAGACTTTTGTCAAGAAGATATGGGAAATTGAAACGTGAAAGATTTACTATTGAACAACGATCATAGAGAAAGAGACACAATGACGTTCTTACGGAGCGTTTTCAGCGAACGCATTATTTCAAGAAGCAGTGATTTTATTACCCGGACTAAACCGCTCTCGAAACGTTTTCTTTGGGTTATTTTAAAGATCGTGCATACGTAATAAGCCACAGACCATGACCCAACCAAAAATAATAATAGTCGAGGAAAAATTCGAACGATGGCTTCGAAAATCGTGAAAAGTCATGGAAAACCACGAAAATGTCCGGTAACAGCGCCATTGTTTCCCTCGATGTATGTTCGTTGGTCAGTAGTAAACCTTCCCAGTTTTAATTTCTCAAATCTTCTTTACAACAATCTGAAAAAATAAATCAAAGAAAAGTAAAAATAATGGAGATATAGACTATTCAAACCCCTTCGTTAATTTTGGGCCACCCTGTATAAGGTACCTGTCACTTTTACATAGCGTTGTCATTAGAGCTGCTCAATTGTCATAATTAAGCTACTCAGTGATTTCCTTAATACATATCGACCCCTTTGCGCGAAATTATCGTAAGCGACACTTTGTAAAAAGCAAATTTATTTATTGAAATCAAAATTTTATGAACATATCCATAGTTTTAAAGCGTCAAAATATTAAAATTGTTGATAACTTTTGAAATACAGGCTGTATCATTTGATCGTAAGCAACAGTTTATAAATATAAATCATGTTTAAATGCAACAAAAAACCCCTCTCCTGAGAAACTTAATTTTTGTCGCTTACAATCATTTGGCGCTAAAGCGTCGATATGTATGTATGTACTAAAGTAATTTTGACTTAGCTGCACAATAAACTTTTCACGATTTTTTGTGCAGATAAGTCAAAAATGCTGTTAGCATAAATTTATTTGCCTTATATGAAAATAATTGAAAACTGCCAAAAAAAAATATGTCAAATAATGTGCAGGTATACAAAGTGCACTTAGAATAGGATTTTGAAGAATAATCACAGAAAACAAATATTTTGTGCAGTTAAATCAAAATGCAGCTAAGATTAATTTTTTGTATGAAAATTTTAAAATGTCCAAAAATTCAAGGCATTTATCATAAAAGTGCAGGTATAGAAAGAGCACTTAAAAAACGAATTTCTATGGGATTTTAATGGGAATAGTGACACCAGATAATTATTTTGTGCAGTTAAGTGCTCTTAAACAAGAGGCAGTTAAATCAAAACTACTGTAGCCGTACTACTGTACTTTGAACACATATTTTTGATTTGTAAAGAATCTGAGTATTTTGTTAACACTTTTGTTCTAGTTAAGTAATGTGTTCTTTTCACCGCTCACGATTCGGGAACATATTGTTACTGCACCCATTTTCACCAGTCTTAGGACAAGTACGCTGAAGACAATTGGTACAAAATTTCCCGTAGAGTAGTTATTCACAAATTTAGTTAATTGATTTTGCAAAAAACTTGCATTTATTGCAAATATTTATAACTTTTTTTTCTTATCTAATAGTTACAAACAAAGATACATATAATATTATGTATTGCAGCTGATTTTTGTCCACATTATTTGTTTGTTTGTTTGTTATTACTTAATGCAATAACAAAGTAGTTTTTTATTTAATTTTATTTTTTTAAGGTCATGGCGGCATTTATTGACATTGGAAAAAAAAATAAACAGCAACAGTGGCAGCGACAAAAACGCAAATTATTTAATATACAAAATAAAAAAGCAACAATAACAACATAACTACAACCACAATAACAGCAACATTGTTTTTTATTTATGTATGTATATGTAATACAATAAAAAACGTGGAAAATTATTCCCAGCAAACAACTTTTTTCCCTTTCAGTCCGAAGTCGGTCAGAAAGTCTGCCGAATTCGTATCCGATGTCGGTCAGAAAACGTACCGAAAATCATATGAGTCGTTGACAACAAACCAGACCTCTTTTTCTGAGGAAATTCCAAAAATTTTGTTGATATGTCTTAAGAGAATTCTGTACGAATTCTCACAAATTTTCTAGGGAAATTCTAAAGAAATTTTCGATATGTCTGAAAAATATCGGAAAATTTTCTGACTTTTTACTTTTTTACATCCTGTCATATTAATGTCAGAGAAAAGTCAGAGCTAAAATTAAAAATTTATCAGAAATGTTTAAAATTCTTCAAGCATTGTTCTTCTACTTATGGCAGATCATCAGAACACATATACCCATATTTTATAAGTTTAAAAACTCAAATATTTGTGCATATAATCTCAAGAGATAAATGGGAATTGTTACGAAAACTAAAATCAGACAATGTGCAGAAGTGACTGCTAAAAGTGGTAAGACGTAGATCGGAATATGGGCAGACTATTCTGTTAAATGTTTTAAAGAAAATTAAATTGCCTTCGGAGAATGTACAGACTAGTCTTTTATTAATCGGATAATATTTCAGAAAATGTGCAGAAACGTCGTACCAGAAAACTAGACGACTGACTACTCTGCAAAATGTCTGAGGGAATTTTAGACAACCCGGTTGATTGTCTGGTAAAGTCTCAGGGGCCGAATCGTCCCTTTCGATATCGAGCTGATTCGATCGAGTTTTCTTAGTTCGAGTTTATGACATTCGATATAGAATAATGTGTTTATATTGTTGTTCGATCGCGAATGCCATAATCTCAAACTAATAAAACTCGATCGAATCAGCTCGATATCGAAAGCGAAGATTCGGTCCCAGATTTTTTCTGACGTTAGACATGTCGGTACAAAATGTTTACTGGGTTGTTATAGAATTTTTTTCAAGTAGTAATAGAAAAAATAATTTTTTATTAGAATGTGTGTGAGAGCGCGTTTATAATGTACGTATTCTTGTTAGCGATTGAATTTTGTTTTGTTGTTATTATTGTTACTAAATAAAGAATGTATGACACGAAGCGCATTAAGATGCCACTAAAAAAACTAAGAAGAAGATAAAAAACCAACCCACTTAACCTGAGATTCAAAATAAACGAAAAATTTTCGAAACCTAATTTGTCGATAAGTGCTCGTGAATCTAAAAAAATCGACTGATCTCTAAAGCGAACTTTTCTCGATAATGTGGTGATAATAAACATTCGCGAAATTACAGTAAATTCATGGAATGTGAATGTTTGCTGCTATGATTTTAAATCAGAAGCAGGCAATGCTTGGTCATGGCCCACGACGTTCGTCGGCTATTTACACAATAAGAACAATCAAAATAAACAACAACAACAGCGCAACAGTGGTTTGTGCCATGATGAAATAATATAGGTGCATTACTAGGGCAACAAATACAACATTACAACAAAAAAAGGAATTTTTGTTTGTGTAATGTCGTCGTATAAATCAAAAATTATTGTAAACAAAAATCAAAAGGACGCGCTGCAAGTGATGAACTACATAAATTATTGAATTAAAAACACACACACACACACATACGCGTTTACCGTCGGAGTTATTTCTTATAATATTCAATTTAAAATTATTAAAAACTTTAGTAAAATAAACTAATCACAATTTCAACAAAGAACACAACACGTGTACTTTTTATAAACATAAACAAGACTTTGACAGATATCTCGACAAACAATGCTCGAGCAAAAATTGTCACCTGGCGTACTAGGGCCACCTATATTATTTCATCATGGTTTGTGCCTATCAACAAAGCAAATAAATACAACCACACTTAAACAACAAATTATTTCTCATTTATATAGTTTCACCTTGCCTTGCTCTATTTTAAATACATATAAGTTTATTCAATATACTTTATTTAATAAAATATTATAAAAGATCGATTTTAATATTTCATACTTTGTTGTTTGCCACTTCATTATTCTGTACATCAGGTAGAGTTACTATCTTCATACACAATGGATCGTTGCTAACACTTTACCTTCTTATTTAGTGCCTTGGAGGAGTGAATATATGCACAGGTTTTCGTTGTCTGGGTGATGGGCGAAGTGTTGTAGTGTTTGGAGCGTTGGGTAAGACTTCTCTTTGCACTGCTGGTGCGTCGCAATTAGGAATATCAACTTGTGTCGGCTCGGTGATCTGTGGGTTTTCTATGGGTATTCCAGTTTGTAAAAAATTTCTAAGTATAATTCTTGGCTTGCATTTCGCTGCTGTAGTTGATTTTTGTGAGCACGAATCAGCCTAGCGTTGTCAAGAACGATATTGCACATTACACTACCTCTACCTAAATTTGTTCTTGGGCCCATAAATATAAATGCTGCCATACACTTTTTTGTTCAACATTAATGTGCTGTTTCCACAACGCAAACAAGCGATTGGGTAATAAATTTGTATGGAAATCGCTCAAAAAACGTAAGTGTTTTTCATATAAATTTTAAGCAAGTATGCTTGTTTGCATTGTGGAAACAACAAATAAATTTTTTTTTATAGCACCATGCTTCTTATCTTGGGCATAACTGCTTAACTCCAAACACCTTTCGTTTATATCGAAATAGATAAAAGATATTTTGATTGCTCATTAACTTCTATAGAATGAAAGCATCTGGTAGATCGATGTAGCTAAATACTTGAGCATTCGTCATTTTGAAAAAAATATCACTTGGGTGAGGTAGCGGATATTGGTGATTGTTTCTGGTTTGTTCGACTGCACCATACATAAGTTAAACAGCCCAAGTATAAAATTTGCCGGGGAGTTTTTTCTCTTCCCATTCATTTGTTCCCGTCGAAAAATAATCCTATTCCAAAAAACCCAGGAATAAACAAATAAGGGAGAGGGAAAATCTGGATCAGCTGTTTAGTGTTTACATTTTATTCTGCACTAACGCAAGAGTTCAGTAAAAGAAATTAATAAAAAAAAATTACGTTTTCTTTGATAATAAGATTGTATTGTGTAAAAGTAAAATGTGAACTTAAAGGAGGCGTGCGAAATTGAGTGTGTTTTAAAACTTTCTTCCGAAAGCATAAGTAGTTCATGTTTTTGAAACGCATATTTGCACGGCGTGGATAAAAATTCCTAAAACAAGAGAGAAATATAACATTCCGATGTCTATTTAAACGTTTTGTCCTAAATAAATGCTTATACCATTATTTCAGAACATTTTTTAATTTGAATTTTAAAGTTTTGCATTAATTCCCTTCAAAATGTTTGGGGAACAAACTCGCAAGAATTTCTTCCTCTCTCTCTCTCATATTTAGAATACTTACTTTTTTCCCTGGGAGTTTTTTTCTCGGGAAAATTGTAATTTAAAGTAGGAGGAATGGGAAAAGAGAAAATATTCCCGGGGAGATTTTAATTAGAATAGGGGAACAGGGATTAGGGAAAAAACTCCCGGGGAATTGTTATTCATAATTGGGCTGAAAATATTAAAAATATATTTCATTTACATTGAAATAAATAAATCAAAAAATAAATAAAACAATCTTGAAAAATTAATTTTTCCTGACTGCGATATCGAAATTATTTCGATATCGGATCACTTGATATTATTAAAGATTCGCTATTCATTCGTTAGCGAAACATTGAAAGATTTGCTGCCGCAAACTTAGCAACGAATTAGCTGTAGCACCCTTTCCGACTTCGATAGTTGTTCTTAAGTGCTTTGCCCGAGAAATGTTTATACAACATTCGAACGCGATATTATTTTCGAATGTTTTGGTTAGCTGGGATCATTTAAATAATACCATACAAAAAAAGCATAATACAATCCATATGTACATACAATTTCCCTGGTTTTATTGTTAGTCACGCCCTCTGTCATTAACAGTGTGGCCATTTTAGCATTTTTTCAACCGAATGTACGTATTTCTAGCTTGTGCAATATTTTTAATTATTATTAAAGGCCCTTTTCACAATATACGATTAGAAGTTAATGTGGACTTTAACGGCAAGTTTTGTGTGCCGACCTTGCCGTTAAAGTCCACGTTAACTTTTAATCATACATTGTGAAAAGGGCCGTAAGTATTATATCTGAACAAATGCATAGAAATTCAAGCATTGCTTTATCTTTCATAATGTTTAGAATTTGTATTTGTTTTCCTTATAAATATTATTTTGTGTTGTGTTTTAGGGAAATTCAAAATAATCTACCTACGTATTGAACCGGCCTTTTATTTTTAAAAATGTTTAAACTTCCTATTTTTTCCATCAAATTAACAAAAACACTTTTTACTTCAAATCGATTTGTAATAGTGAAATTATGTTGTCTTATTATGTTGTCTTATTACATATTAATTTATTTTTAAGGTAACTGCCTCCGAATCGACCAGCAAGATAGAGCGGGTCACTAATGTATGAGAAAATATAAGTTATTTAGTCATGTTTTTACAGTAATATTATATTGTTTTAGGCCTAAACAAACAATAAAATCTCACTCACAGAAGCCTATTTTGGGGACCTTCCGAAAAAGTTGGATAATCTGTGAATAAAGAGTATCGCACTGTTGCCAAGTACAATTTGATAAATATCCCTAAATAAAAAAAAAATTAACAGCCAAATTTGTACTAATGAAAAAGAAAAAAACCACAATAAAATATGCTTATATGATTTATTTTTCATTATCGATTGAGGTATTTTTATATATATTACCATCGCATAGCTCATATCATAAATTTCTTTTAAACAGTCATTTGCTGTGGACAACAAGAATGCATCCTGTTTCTAAATATGTTGTATATATGTATGTATATGCCTTTTCATATTTCAGTTTAATTTGTTATGTTTTAAAGCTTTGTTTCTTAGTTCTTTAGAAATTACAGCTGTAAGCAATTTACTTAATCCCTAAACACAAAAAAGTACCCTAAATTTGGGGTGAAAATCCCTAACTTTGCAACAGTGGTTGGTGTATCAAGCTGAGGAGAAACTTTCATTGAAAAAAATATCGCATCAAATGTCTCTCTATGCTTTTGCACTGATTTTTGTCTTCCCTCATACAAATAAATATTATAAACTTTCTGCTCTATTTATTTATTTTTGTCTAATATGGTCACACTGCTGGACTTTCTTTTCATACTTGTGTACATATATTCATCAGGGTTGGAAAGTAAAGATTTTGAAATGGTACAAGCTACGTCGTAAAGAATAGTATTTTCAGACTTTAAAAGTAATTTTTGCAAAACTTGAAAAACTTCAATTGCGGTTATTCTTAATTGCCATTTTAGAACATCAACCTCATTAAGAAAAATAATAATTAACAAAATTTTCCCCCTGAAATGAGCCCATGTTAAGTTCTTGGAAGCTCAGATTTAATTAACTTTCAAAAGAAGTTTTACTTGATTGTGTAAACATTCAAGCAACTTGCAAGGTATTCGACTATTTCTAATAAGTCAACGTCCAGACGATGCAAGTCTTATTTTTCAGCTTCTTATTTTGTAGGCGATAGAGGCCAGAGGCAGGGGTGTTAAGTATGACGATTTTTTACGATATGACAAAAAACGATATGACGTACTATGTTGTCATATTGTATGTTTTTTAGGATATGACAACACTGAGAAAGCCATGAACGGTGTATGGCTCTCTCAGTGTTTTCATATCGTAAATAGCTTACGATATGACAACACAGTATGTCATATCGTTTTTTTGTTATATCGTAAAAAACCGTCATACTTAACACCGCTGGCCAGAGGAAAGAACGGGTAGACACTCTCATGTACTCAGGAAATTCGTTTTGCTTTCTCATTCGTAATTGAAAAACAAACGCACACATTCATTCACATATGTATACATTCATCTTGCAAAAGAAAGAAGCAATTATAAGATAAGATTTTCATCGTCTGAACGCCAAAGTATGTTCAAAGAAGAAAAAGTAAGAAGCTGATCAATAAGATTTGCATCGTTTGAACGTAGACTAAGACTGGGTTCACACAGGACAATTTTTGTTGCGCAACTTTTAATCAAGCTGGGAGAAAGACAGAGAAAAACTCTGTCTTGCAGAAAAATTGCCCTGTGTAAACCCCGTCTAAGCAAATAGACAGGGCTTCTATTCAACAATTTATTTTAGCAGGGCAAGAAATCGTAACATTATATTCAGAAAGAATCAGACATGACTTAAGTGGAATAAAAAATCCGAAAAATGGGGTTTGTTGTGATAAACATCAGATTCATATGAATTTAGTAGTGATTTAATTCTCGTATTAAAATTTCACGAAAAGTTTGTATACATAAATATATAAAAATTGAGATTCAGAAATTCACATTAAACAGAGCCACTTAACACACACAATATACACATGAGCACTGATGATGGAAGTGTAGCGGCTTCTGAAAATAGCATTGTTATAGTCTGCTGAGGTTGCTTGAGGGCGAGAGGGATGAAATGAAATTTGAGGGACAATTTTGACACTTCTATTTTACATCTTTCTCTAATTCGTATTCTTGTTATGTTATGTATGAGCTGTGTTGCCATTTCAGCTTATTTCTTATGGAATATTAACAATTATCAATTAGTTAGTTTATGGCAACAGCTGTTGCGAATGAACAAATAAAAAACATTTTAGCCAATCGAACGTCAAAAAGTGACCAGATTGTTTTAACAAAAATGTCTTTATGTAAATGCGTCTAGATTTAGGAAGAAACTCGAAAAGAGAATGAAGCAATGTTGTAGCGACATCGCGCTCAATGTAAATTAGCTCTAAGCAATTGCTGTCAAAACAATCAGTATTGAATTCTAAGAAACAGGGTAGGCTGTAATCCTTCGTATCATTATCAAAAGCTTGAGAAACGCAACACACTGTTTTTATTTAATACATAGTAGCGGTTATTTAAAAACTCAGTAGAGACTTTAAGAGCCTTCTTTGCAAACAAGGTGGATTTATACAGGTGATATTATAAGCACAGCTGTTCTACTTTTTTCCGCAAATTAGATGCTCGTATGTCAAAATTTGTATACGTTGATATAGGGGCTGAGATGTCAAATGTTATTGTAATGTTGTAGTTGTTTTAGAATCAACACCACCTGATAAAACTAATTCACCTTGTTTGCAAATGTATGATTTTTCTAAACTTTTGGGAAGTAATTTCTTCAACGTATCAAATTAGAAATATGTACTCATCTTACGATGGGAGTACCGCAATATGTCCCAAACCAAAAATTGTTGAAAAAATACAAGAGTACTGAATTTTCCATCACTGATATCTATATAACTTTGATTTTAACTGAGAGTAATAATACAAAATACAAGCCAAACAAGTAATAAAACCAAAACAAACAACAACATCAAATAGAAGAAACAATTAACACAAATCTCTATAAAAGAAAAAAAAAATCGTGAAGAAGAAACTTTTGTTATAAATTCAATTTATAATTTCATTTTAATTGTTTGAACAAATTGAATTTATTAAAATTAATGTGCATAGAAATCTCATAAAGAAAAGAAAAAAGAAATATTAATTAAAATTTTACAACACGTAATTTGCAATAATAATAATAAAATGATTTAATACATACATGCATACAGTGCTGTACAAAATAATACACTATAACAGACAGTCTTGACATTTTTAGTGCTAAATTTAGAACTTTTTTTCCTAAGTTAACACTAAAGAGTTCTAAACAAATTGTTTAGTGCCCGAAAGACGACATTTTCTATATCAAACCAAATGCAGATTCGTTAAGAACCTGCTAATAAACAGAGCCATAAGTGCCTCGATTGGAAACGTTACTGAACACAGTGCGGTCAATCGGGACACTCCGCAAGGTGGTTCGATTACCCCTCATGCAGAATTTGACTATTAACTCTTTGCTGTTAAGCTTGGATCGTAAGATGGTTAAGACTGTCGTATACGCTGACGACGTACCAGAAGCCATCTCTGGCAAGCAGCTGAGTACAATATCTCAGTGCATGGAGTCTGCACTTTCACTCGTTAGCGAAGTGTCAACTGCGGCTAAAATTGAATTGGTGCTTTTCACTAGAAAGTATAAAGTCGAAGACTTTGTGCCTCCAACACTCAACGGGACCACCTTAGAAGTCTCAGATAACTGAATCTGTAGTTGAGCCCATATTATTCTATGGTGTATTGGTCTGGCGGGATGCGTTGAGAAAGACTCACCGCAAAACATTCGAAAAAATATTTCGTCTAGCTCCGGTCCTGACAACAGACGCGCTCAAGTCGACTCCAACGAAAGCACTCTTCAATATGCTGAACTGGCCAAACAGCTAGCTTTATTTTCGGTGACCAGATTGAACGCTATAGGTGCATGGTCACGAACTGATTATGGACACTCCAGGATTCTGCGACAGCATCAAGGAATCCACGACCATATAATGTGTATGAAGACAAATATGCCGAGTTAAATATGTTTTTAATAAATATTCCATGCGAAATTTTTTTATATACGTATTTTAAGTATTTCGTACTGAATTTTAGACTTTTTCTGCAAATACGCTCACTGTGTTCAAACCCTTCTTTCTCAGAGAATCAAACCTGGCGGAAAATTAAAGGTGAGTGATGGGGCTAATAAACTGCGTTTACAGTTTATTTCAAAATTATTTGTGAAATTTTTTATAAACTTTTGAAAATAGTTAATATTCTCTCATATCGATTATCTAAGGGATATGCGCACTGTGTCCAAACTCTTTTTCCTCAGGGAATCAAACCTGGTGGAAAATAAAGGTGAGGGATAGGGCAATCAGTGACTGATTGCCACAATCAGTCACTGATTGTGACTGAATTCGACTAATTGTGACTGGTTGCGACTAATTGTGACTGATTGTGTCTGATTGTGACTGATTACGACTGATTGCCACAATCGGTCACGGATTGTGACTAATTGCGACTGATTCTGACTAATTGCCAATTTTATTCTATAATAAAGATCACTCAAATTTTATTTTTCTCCTTGAGATTTTCCTATACATTCTTTGACATAATGGGCCTTATTACGGTTCTCGAATCGAATCGAGAGTTTGTAGTAGATTAAAGAAAAATTTTTAACTTCCCGCAATCAAAGATAGGAAGTTACCGATTTCAGTCCGATTTTCGAAAAATCGAGTTTTCATCAGATCTCGACGTTTTAACGTCATGGGAATTCATTCTGATTATTTTTACGATGATGTCCGCATGGATGTATGTGTGTGTGTGTGTGTGTGTGTGCGAATGTGTATGTATGTAAACCTCTCATAACTTAAGAACCCCTGAAGGAAGACAGGGGCCAAATGTATCCAAGTCACCACTTTTGTCGACAAGTTTGGTGACTTTTTGGTGACATTGTCAACGAATCGTCTACACTTCTTATTTTGCCTTTAATGGGAAGAAAAGTTTTTGACAACTATAAAATTATTTTTTATTGTCTCATTTTGTTCT
This sequence comes from Panzeria rudis, assembly GCA_956483635.1. Lineage (NCBI taxonomy): Eukaryota > Metazoa > Arthropoda > Insecta > Diptera > Tachinidae > Panzeria > Panzeria rudis. The sequence goes on along the minus strand of OY101451.1, from coordinate 24,939,419 downwards.
GTTGAAAACAAATGCGCGGCTGTACGCAAAACTAAAAATATTCATAAGAAATCTAATTTAATTGCCTTAGCTAGTAAAAAGTTGCATATGTGCTGACTAGAATCATTAAAATGCACTAGTGAGTCTCTGATGCCAATGTCTCATTATGGTCCCATAAGAATCACCTAGTCTATAGTAAGTCAATAGTTCCGAGGTCAGTAGTGAAATATCAACGACAAGCACATGATTAATGTCTATAGAACAGAACATTGCGACAAAGTCAATAGTGAATCAGTATTGTTTTACTAACGATATTTCCTGATTCAGGGACATTGATCGTGATTGGGTTCGGTAGATTTTGCGAATTTTCGAAAATAAATTTTTCGTAAATAAAGTGTCGGCTTATTTGTATTAATTTTGAAAGTTAAAAAATTTAAAACCTTCAAATTTAATACGAAAAAAGCAGAAACGTACGTTTTAAAAACGTCAATGTGGCCTGGCACTTAAACTCATAAAACAACGTCGATAGCTGCAAATTTTATTGATATCGGTTTAATGGGTCGAGAGATATCGTCGAAAAATTTAGAAAAAAACGCTTTATTTTTAACAACTCTGAGGGCCATTGGTACAATTTGACGTTAGTTAAAAGTGAAATTTTGTCTGACGGATAAACTGCTTCTCATTATTACAACTTTACTTAAACCTAAAGCGATGAACTTTGCAGTGCTTTAAGCTCGAAATTAGCGGGAAGTTCCAGGGATGGTCTGCGAGGTCAAACGTATCCCATATATTATTTTACTTTTCCTTAATCTACTACAAACTCCCGAAGCGATTCGAGAACAGTAATCAGGCCAAATTTTTTTACCAAAAAGTTGCTTTGTTGCACCAGTTCGCCGATCAGAATACTATGTAGCTTTTCGATGTGCCTTATGCCGAATAATTTATTTTACGTTAATAACGTAAAGCCAAGCGAACGATAACTCGAATAATAGTGGGGCTCTTATTCGAATGAAAGTGAGTGACCACTTTTCGTTTAATTCGATTAATCATTTGAAGGCTAGTTGTTCTACATTCTTCAAATAAAAGATTTTGAAACCACTGTTCCATGGTAGAATAATATAACAGGTAGCCGCATAACTAATATAATTGTATATTTTGGGATAGAAAATGTCAAACATTAATAGAGAGGGTATGTGTGTGTTTGTATAACAGAAGCAGCAAATATACGTGTTGTATTGTGTATGCAAGAAAGTTATTTCACATATACACAACAGTTGACATATCGTACCATGAAAAAAGGAAATAAAAAAATAAAAAATAATCAGCTGGCGTTCCAGGGCTACCTTGTGTTTTATTCTACCATGCACTGTTGCTTGTACTAAAAAGTTATGTCAGATAAAATATGAAATGTATGGCAACATCAAATAGAACAACTTTCCGTTACCTTGCCATTTTGTACGGTTTCCGCTCTCCATCACAAACCAATGCTGCCACAGTAAATGTGTGTACACACATATGTATGTACATACATATTTGACAGAGTTTTCAAACTTTCAGTAATAAATAAGGCAAAACTTTGCCAACGATCATTTGATATTTTTTTAGATTTTCTATAAGATTTTATTATATGCTTGTGTTTAGAATATGTAATACTTATCTACTCGTTAACAATACATAGTGGGCTAAATACATACTACGCACATCTATGTACATATCTATTATGTTCACTAGGGTGGCCCTTTGTGAAGACTTATTCTTGGTTTGAACCACTAGAAATATGGGAGTATGTAGTAGTCTTAAAAAATAGTATGTATGCTAAGAAACTATCTGTTGTTGTCGTGAAATTTCGGCTTCTTTTGTGCATATTTATTTTGTATAATGCTTTTTTTAATCTGTTTTATTCCTTTAAAAAATTGTAGCAAATCATCATTATTCGTATTTCTTGCACGAAGAAAAATATATATAGATATGTATGTATTTATATAAATTGTCTTTGCCTTTTGTTAAAAAGCTGTTTTTTGGAGGGGAAATTTACGGGAATTTTATGGTATTTCTTCATGATGATGCCATATTTTTATCGTGCTTAAATAACCCACGTCTCCACTTAAAGTATCTTTACATGGTAATACAAAGTATTAAGAATTTGTAGCATCAAAATATTTTGAAACTCTCTTCGTGCTTAAAAAAAAGAGAACAAAAGTCTGTTGTAAGTATTTTTCACGTTTCAGTTTAAAAAATAAACATCTACCGAACGCTTGTCATATTTTGTATCCGTGCTCTCCCCCACTCAATACATTTTGTTTTTACATGATAAGACTTTTTCATTTTTAGACATATCGTAATACCTGTTTTACCATGTATAGATCCTTTAGCAATATTTATTATCGGCATTTGTCAAATTCCATGTTGAAAATTACGTTATTTTTTTCGTGTGTATTTTTTTTATATAAAGCTTGACAATTTCCTCTTCGTGGAGAGGTAGGGTAAAAACAATTATATAATTTTTTTTGTATATCAGACGATAAGAACAAAATAAAACACTGTAATTTTTGATTTTCATTTGATTTTATTATCTGAAGAAACAATTATGTACACAAAATGCCTACGGACAACAATCTTTATTGCCAACAAAAACAAAATAAAACATAAAAAGTGATCAAAAATAACTTTCCACAATAAACTGCAAACATTTACCTCTCCAATTTATGAAGGTAACATACAAAACACAACCTCTCCAATTTATGAAGGTAACACACAAAACACAAGCAGAACAATTTATTCAAGGCGAATTGAACAAGGTGGGAGCTGCACTGAAACAAATACACTACGAAAAACAACAGGAAAATGAAAAATAAATAAAGAAAGAAATAAACAAGTACTCCGACATTTCCGGACTTACTCTAAAAGTGGGGATATTTTTTCGTAATTAGGGATACAAATATTACGTATGTTTATTGCTAGACGTTATACCAAAATATTTAGCAAAACTTTTTAATGGTGCTCATCGTGGTTGGCGATTTTTGGCTTCAATTTCGACACTTTGTACTAGATTGAAGAAAAATGAAGCGTGCTGTCTTTCATCAAGTACAAAATGTCGAAGTTGAAGGCGAAAATCGCCAAACGTGATAAGCGAGTATATATAGTAATACTAAATATTCGAAATATTTAGTATTAGTTACAATTTTATAATTTTATAAAAAAAAATCAAAAATATATTGAACGAAATGTAACAATAATTCTAAGCTAGAAATATGAAAACTATTCCCCTACATTGTGGGAATAGTCGATTTGAAATCGACTTGGTTTATGCTTTAGCTGAGCTCTTGCGGCAACCTTATTTAATTCGCCTTGCATTTATTATTATATATTTTGAAATCGTAGCAAACCAATATCAATTTGCAGCAACTAGTGCCACTTAATTATTTTTTAGTTTATGTACAACTTCGTTAAGTTACGGTCACACTTGGCAAATAAGCGTAACCACTACTTTTGCTCAGGGTTAGTGTGATTTAACTTTGTTTTTATATCAAAAAATAAAGTTAATTATGCGTCAAAAAGATATTTTTATATTATTTTCAATAAATTCGAACCCATATTTAAAAAAATATTGGAATTAAAGGAAATACAATTTTAGCTTGTCTGTTAGTCACGTTTTTTTCGGCAAATATTTGCCAAGTTTTACGGTAAATTTAGCCTAGTTGTATTTAATTCTGTTCAAGGCGAATTCATAACAGGTGGCGTTATCAGCACAGCTGATTGTTCAAGGAACTGCCAAACTTTCCTTATAAATTTTTTTATTTAAATAAATTGAAACAATTTTAATGTAAATTCGTTAATTTGTTTTGATAATTGCTTGAACAAAAAAGTTGCTGTATCAATTCGCCGATGACTATACCTTATTGATCTACCTTGATTCTGTTGTTTGTTTTTCGTATTTTTTTTAACTTTCCTGTTGTGTTTTATTTTGGAAGAAATGTCATATATGACTAGCGTTGCCAGACAAGTGTAGAAAAAATAGAGTTATAGTAACAAAAACTGTTTTTTTGTAACTAACTTATCTCAAAAGCGTATCTCTAAAGCTAGTTACAAACTTGATTAGGATTTTCATGGATAAATAAGTTTTTCAAACTAGTGTATCACCATAATCAACTTATAACCAAGTTGACAAAGTTTTTTTATAAAATGAACTATTTATGATTGAAGAAATTGAGAAAAAGTACATACAAAACTCACTATTTATCAATACATCGGTCGTTTAGAGGCAATTTCAAATTTGTTTCAATCGGTTTGTAAATCTTAGACTATTCGAATAATTCTTTTTAGAGTCACACCCTAATATATATGCAAAACTCTATAAAAAGCGTCTCCAAGTCTAACCAACATAAAAAGCAAAATAATGCTTTTTGTTTTTCAATTTCATACACATTCATAGATACATAAACACACATACTTACATACATACATCAATACACATGTTTCTGTTAACATACGTAAGTACATACTATATACATTCATATACTCATAGCTCTGGCTGTGTATACTTGATTTAATTTTGTCTTCTGTTGCTCCTGTTTTATTTTTTATATATTTCCTAATTTATTTATATTGTATCCAGTTGGTAACACATTTTGAATTATGTCTACAAAAAGAAAAAGGATCCTTTATGAAAACGTGTATCGATTTTTATTAAAAATGTTAGAAAGTGGAGAAGGATGGAATATGTACACAAATATCAAGGAAAATTTTATAGACTGTACGAACGAACCCCGCCTTAGAATTTTAAAGTGACCTTAAAAATTGTTGGCTTTGACAGTAGTGACCAAAATTTTTGGAACTGGGCTAACATTAGATCTGTGATAATTATGTAGGTAAATAGCAGGAATATAGATATCTTCTAGAATGCCATAAGTTTCCACCATTGCCACATGAATTTCCCCAGGGAGTTTTTACTCTCCCCAATCATTTGTTCCCGGGAAAAAATCCTCCTATTGTAAGAAGCAAATAAGCAAATAAGGGAGAGAAAAAATCTGGATCAGCTGTTTAGTGTTTACATTTTATTTTACACTAACGCAAGAGTTCACTAATAGAAATTTAATAAAAATTTTTATGTTGTCATTGACAATAAGATTGTGTGTTAATATAAGTATGTAAATATCTGTTTTGCTTAAATAAAAAGTAAAATAAAATCGTAGCCCTTCACAAACTCGCGGAAAGAATTTTATGTTGTGGGAGTGAAGCGAAAACTGAGCCAGGGACAGATGCGCCATGCATTCAATGCGCAAGGATTGTATGTGCAAAGGAAATTGTAAATTTCATAAGGTTTTTCCATTTACCTATTATGTGACCTTAAAGGAATCGTTCCAAATTGAGGATGTTTTAGTATTTCTTCCGAAGGCAGAAAAAAATTTTTGTATTAGATCCCTTCAAAATGTTTGGGAAAAAACTGGCAAGAAATGCTAACAATTTCTCCCTGTCCCTCATATTTACGATATATACTTTTTTTCATGGGAGTTTTTTTCCAGAGAAATTGTAATTCATAATAGCAGGAATGGGAAAGGGGAAAATCTTCCCTGGGAATATTGATTTATTATAGGGGAAATGGAAAAAGGTAAAAAACTCCCGGGGAATTATTATTCATAATAGGGCTCTATATAAAAAATAATAAAAACAATTTAATCTTTCGATTAAATTATTTTTATTTCAGAAGGAAATTCTAAAGCATGTAATAATTGACATTCTTCAAAGAAAATTTTGGTTGTAGGAAGGTTGAACTTACATCAGCTGTTTGCAGAGAAAAAATAAGTTTCACGGTATTCAATAATTTTTTTCAATTTCCTGTGATAAAGAAATCAGCTATATTGATAACAAAATTATTTCAAAAGAAAAAAAAATATAAATTAAAAAAATTTTTGACATGCCTGGTATACGAACCTCGGGTTCCCGGACGTAAAGCATACTCTACAGCCGAGCCATGTCTCAGTTAATTTTTTTATGAGATAAAACTTGTTTTAAGTACTTATGTATGAAAAGAAATAACCGAAATGGGAAAGAAATACATACAACGAAATATTGTATTAAGTTAATGACAAATGTTATTGAAATTCATATTTTTTTTGCAATAACATGGTGTTATTGAACATAATTCTTGTCTATTTGTTTTCTGTGTGGAGACCACCACAGTCTTCTCATCAGAACTCTTTTCCGCCTAGACGACACTGCCAGCGAAGACAGCAACAACCAATGAGCTGAAAATCTTATTTACTTTTTACCAATTAAAGCGTGGTACGGACATTCACATTTGGAAATTTACATTTATTTCTACACGGAAAAATAATCATGTAGCCTACTGTAGAGAATAATGTTTGCACTAGGGATGTAACGAATACCGATACCGATACCGATATATCGGCGATACTTCAGATTTTCCGATACATCGGTATCGGCGATATTTTACTGTCGATACGACGATACTTTTAAACAATTTTTCAGAGTTTTTTTCTGACAAATTATTTATTTTTTGTTAATTTTACCATGAACTAAACTCATTTCGTTATTTTTTAAATCTTGTTAATATCAATTTTAAAAATTAATGATATTTTATACTATTATTTTGTAAAAAATTTTGCTATTTTTTTTTTGTTAATTTTACCATGAATTTAAATTCAATTCGTTGTTTCTTAAATCTTATTCCAGCAAAAAAGATACTTCAAAGAAGTCATGAAAATGTAGAATTCGCGATCCGGAAGTATTGCAAATTTGGATCATTTCTAATTAGTTTCACATATCCTTGCCATTGCAAGAAGTTCTGTTTTTGGATTACCAATCACCGAATTGGAAGCGATGCTCGGACAAATTTCTTTTTCGGTGTTCTATAATGATTTTTCGTCAAGAAAAAAGGATAAAAAATTACCAATTTTCACAATTTTTTTATGCGAGTATTGCGAGTATTTTTTAAAATTATAAAGGAATTAAAATTTTTTTCTTGCTTTTCTACTAATTACACTATGCGACAAATAAAGACTTTTGGAAAAACACAAGAACTGGACAGTACAGGTTCGATTGTCCTACAATGGGGTAGTAAAACCCTTTACTCAGTTTGGCGAAATTGGTGACCAATTTTTTTTATGGACCTCCAAAGTTTTGTCAGTATTTGGCTAACAGCTAATTCAAACTTTATAATACCGCCTAACTATATATGGCAATAATGTAGCTAAGAGTCTGTTTAACAGATTTTTTTAACATTTCATGCCAAAAAATTTTTTTCGTGAACTTTTTGTTGACAAGATTAAGGAAAAAATTTTTTTTCACTTTTTTCAGAATAACTTACAGGGACTTGTAATTTTTAACTAACAATATTTGGCAAACTTATAGCTACGGTAGAGCCGAACAACTTTTGTGAACATATCAATACAATCTGCACGTATCTAGGCACTCTAATAGCTCACACAGACCACTTTTTACCTTAAAAATTTAAGTTTTTCACTATTTTTTTATGCTAAAAAAATATTTTTTTTTTAAATAGTATATTCAATAGTATATGCATACTTCTGTTGTGTTTCACTAACAGTTTGTGCCCAGAAAAATAATATGTTCCTGTACTTTTTTTGAAAAAAAATTAAAAAATGATTTTATTCACTTTTTTCAGTATAACTTACAGGGACTCCAAATTTTTCATTACAATTATTTGGCAAAACAACAACAAACAATAAAATACTAAAATCAGCAACATAAGAAGTGGAACAATAACAAAGAAAGCAAAAAAATGCAATAAAAATATAGCCTAACTCGTAAAAAACGAAAACTTTTGAGGTTGAAATTAGTTTTTCTGGGCTTTTTAGGGTGCCCAGATACATTCATATTGTATTGACATGCTCACAAAAGTTGTTCAGCTTTACCGTAGCTACAACTTTGCCAAATATTGTTAATAAAAAATTACGAGTCCCTGTAAGTTATTCTGGAAAAAGTGAAAAAAATATTTTTTTTCCTTAATTTTTCAAAAAAAAAGTGCACGAAAAAAAATTTTTTGGCATAAAATGGTAATAAAATCTGCTTAGCGAACTCTTAGCTACATTATTGCTATATATAGTTACGCGGTATCACCAAGTTTGAATTTTCTGTTGGCCAAAAGCTGATGACACCTTTTTTTGAGAGCCCGCTGATTTTCCAAAACTTTGGAGGTCCATAAAACGAAATTGGTTACCAAATTCGCCAAGCTTAGTATAGGATATTACTACCCCGTGGTAGTACAATCGAATCTATACTGTCAAGTAGTTGTGGTTTTTGGATTGTTGCACTGTGTTATCTGCATATTTTTAATAAAGATTTTTTGGAAGCAAAGAAAATGTAGCTCCTGAAAAAATACTTCCAATTTTTTATATTGGATTAATATCAATTTTAAATATTAATAATCGCTTACACTGTAATTTTGTATAATAAAAAAATTGCACTTGAGTTTTGTTAATCGAAACTTGAACTCAATTTCAATATTCGTATCGGTATCGGAATCGGTATCGGCGATATTTATTTTTAAGTATCGGTATCGGATCGGCAAAACTGCGTATCGTTACATCCCTAGTTTGCACACACACAAATTTGGAATTCCGTACCAGCAACCGGAAATTTCTTTAAGGAATTTACCAACGTGAATTTCCTTAAGTTTTTTTTTACACACAGTTCTTATGGGAATGTGAATTTCCTTAAGAACTCCGTACCACGCTTAACACAGCCAATTCGGCATCTTGTGACTTTTTTCTCAACTATTACCAGAAAAAAAGTTTCGGAACTTCACTGTGTTTCTTATCATGTTCAACTTTAAGCTTTTTGATTTATTAAAGTTGAACATGATAAGACACAGAGTGAAGTTCCGAAACTTTGTTTCTGATAAAGATTTTCAGCTCATTGGTTATTGTTGTCTTCGTTGGCAGTGTCGTCTAAGCGGAAACGAATTCTGATGATAATACTATGGTGGTCTCGAAACATCTGATGTTAGTTCAACCTTCCGTACAACCAAATTTTTCTTTGAATGTTTAATTATTACAGGGTTTAGAATTTCTTTCTAAAATAAAACTAATTTCATCGAAAGATTAAATTGAAAACAAACTTAAGCCAAACTAATTAAATAACTTTGGATAAAAACCATACAGTGCGACTAAATTCATAACTCCATTTAAAAAATCTTAATATTAACTAATAAAATTCGAGATTAGAGAAAATGTGCAAACTTTTTTACCGCCACTGTACCTATATTAATTTCATAAAAAATGGTCAAACATGGGAAGGGATTTTTTTCAAACCTTCAAAAGTATTTAAGTATAAAAACAAAACAAAACAAAAAAACAGTCATTGTTCTCTAGAGGGGAGATGCCAGCTTTTCGGTTCATTAACGTAATTTTTGGCCATGGCTTTTTTTCATTTGTTTTTTTTTTTGTTTTTGTTTAATAAATAATCTGTGTGTATACCTATACATAAGTAATTACATTCATACATATGAATTTTATTTTTATTTATATTACAAACAATATATATAAGTATAAATAAAATTGCTAATAATTAAAACAAAATATAACATATTTCATAAGAATTTAATATACTTTTCTGCTGCTTAAAGTCTAATAATGAAATGGTTGGTTTTTTTTCGGTCGGTTGATTGGCCTTTTGGTTGAACGTACTCACCGGTTTTATTTCAAATTCGAACTAAAAACAATGATTAAAAATGATGTCGAAGATTGCTAACACAACGGATGGGCGTACGGTATTCATCATTCATTAAATATAACAAAATGATATTTACAGTTCTTTGCACCCACGTCAGTTGTCGTTTGTTTATTTAGTACAACAACCGCAATAACATTTGTCTCAATACAATAGTCTCCCGTTACACTGACCCCAAAAGAGAAAATTAAATTAAACAAGAGAGAAAAATAGTTTATCTTGGTAATATAACACGACCCTACAAATAAGCGTAGCAGCTTTGCCTATTTTTAAACGACTTTTTATTTGAAAGAACTTCTTTAATTGAAAGGATATACATACATTCATATTTACTTTCAGATTGGTTCCGTTGCTTACGTTTTTATCTTGGACTCGTCCGTCCCTCTGTTTTATTTGAAGTTATATACCTACAACCAGATAATTGTTATTTTATTTTGGATTCTATCCCCGCCTGTCTTTTTTGTTTTTTATTAAAATATATTTTTACTTTTCTCCAAACTCTTAAAAAGACAAACAAAAAAAGCAAATGTCTTAAGGACTTAGTTTAGGTTAAATTAGATTAGCTGCCTGCATGCTAGGGAGTTCAATCGGACGCCATTAGGCCCATTCTAGTGTCCAGAGGATTTTCTACGCCCTACAATTCCTACGAAACTCTAATATTCCACATGCTGAGATTAACCCAGAACTTTTCACAAAGCCTAACAGGCCAACCAGTGGTGAAATCCTGAGACTGGATAGGTCACGATTGCCTAGATGCCTAAGTCTGCATTCCTGCAGAGCCGGGCAGTCACAGAGAAGATGTTGAACCGGCTCTTCTTCTTCATCGTCGAATCAGGTCCTGCAGTAACCATCATGGCGAAAGTCTAAACTTTTCGACATACGTCCGATCGTACTGTGCCTCGTAATGACTTCAATGAGAAGTGATAGCCATCTTTTTTCAAGTGTCAAGAGATGTTTTGTCCTAACTCTACTAAGCGAGGGCCAAATTTTATTGGATACTCTACAAGTGGTAATTGCGGACCACCTGCGTTCCGGCTTCCTTAGCGAGCACCCTTTAATCTCATTTGGCAGCTCAACTAAGGAAATATCAATATCCCACTGCGAGTGTTCTACTTGCCTTCATGCTCTGAACCCAAACTATCTTAATATGTCAGAGTCAGAAATGCAATACATGCCGGTACACAGTTTGATTGCACCACCTTTGAATTCAGGTTCTAATTGAGGCCAGGCTACCTACGAAAACATATATAGTTCTAATCTCTGGGACGAACCTGTATTCGGTTATGGTATAACCGAATCGGGTAACCTGAGCGAGAAAGAAAGGTCAATATGTTTAGAGAATACCCCCGATCCAGTACCATTGCCCATTTTGCCGCCATGTGCAATACGGTCATGTTTTAAATCGCCTGACTCTCTAAGCCCAAAAAAATACCTTGCAGATATGTATTTGATGTAGACATTAACGGGAGTTAAGTGAAGCATTGTCGCTAGAATGGCCTGAGAGTTGACCTCATTGTACCAGTAATAGCAAGTCGTGCTATCCTTTGCGCCTTGCCCAGCGTAGATAGATATGTACTCTTGTACCCTACACTCCGCAACACAAGCGATCCGTATATAGGAATGGGGAATATTATATACATCCAATGTATGATGTGGAGCTTCAGCCCCCATCTTTTCGCAAAGGTTCCTTTACACTCATAGAGCTTTCTTCATCCTGTCCTTCACATTGCGTTTTCACAAGAGCTTAGAGTCCAGAATTATGCCGAGGTATTTAGGCCTCTTTCGATACTTCCAAAGGTAATGTTGGGCTGAATTCCGGAATTTTTATCGTTCGTTAACCACTAACAATTCGGTCTTTTGTAGGATTGATTGCCAGACCAATTTCCTTGGCCCATTCAATTAGTTTGTTTAGGGCCAATTCCATCTGTTCGTTCTGATCGTTGGCAGAAATTTACCTTTAATAAGGAGAACTACGTCATCTGCATGGGTTACTATTTTCGTACCATTTCCATTCAGTTTGAAGAGGATTTTGATTACGACAAGGCTCCATAAGAATGGTGACAGAACACCACCCTGCTGAGTGCAAAGTTCCGCTTCGTACTCATACCCACTGGAAATTATGTTCCTAACTTTGAGCATGTTCATTGTGCAGTCTGTGATTAGACGGTCCACCCCAATTTCAAAAAGTTCACCGATTATCGAGGATATATATATATATATATATATATATATATATATATATATATATATATATATATATATATATATATATATATATATATATATATATATATATATATATATATATATATATATATATATATATATATATATATATATATATATATATATATATATATATATATATATATATATATATATATATATATATATATATATATATATATATATATATATATATATATATATATATATATATATATATATATATATATATATATATATATATATATATATATATATATATATATATATATATATATATATATATATATATATATATATATATATATATATATATATATATATATATATATATATATATATATATATATATATATATATATATATATATATATATATATATATATATATATATATATATATATATATATATATATATATATATATATATATATATATATATATATATATATATATATATATATATATATATATATATATATATATATATATATATATATATATATATATATATATATATATATATATATATATATATATATATATATATATATATATATATATATATATATATATATATATATATATATATATATATATATATATGTATATATATATATAATGTATGTATATATATATATATATATAACGAGTGATTTTTTTGCTATTATCTTTTTGGCAACACTAGTTTTGACAGCTCACGCACGTTTTGTATCTTGTGTCACTGTCAAACATCTTCAGTTTGGTCTATAATTTAATCATGAATCGTCTTACAAACGAACAACGCTTGCAAATTATTGAATTTTATTACCAAAATGCGTGCTCTGTTAAGAAAGTTTTTATCGAAGAATTGTGTTCAGCGACGAGGCTCATTTCTGGTTGAATGGATACGTGAACAAGCAAAACTGCCGTATTTGGAGTGAAGAGCAGCCAGAAGCATTGCAAGAGCTACCAATGCATCCACAAAAAACAACCGTTTGGTGCGGATTATGGGCTGGCGGCATCATTGGGCCGTATTTCTTCAAAGATGATGCGAATCACAACGTTACTGTGAATGGTGAGCGCTACCGTGCGATGATAACAAACTTTTTTCTGCCCAAAATGGAAGAGCTTGACTTGCATGACATGTGGTTTCAACAAGACGGTGCCACATGCCACACAGCACGCGAAACAATGGACCAATTGAGAGGCGAGTTCGGTGAACAGTTTATTTCACGCTTGGGACCAGTCAATTGGCCGCCCAGATCGTGCGATTTAACGCCTCTAGACTATTTTTTGTGGGGCTATGTTAAGGCTAATGTCTATAGCGACAAGCCCGCTTCGATTGACGCACTGGAAGCCAACATTGCCAACATTATTCGTGAGATACCGGCCGAAATGTTGGAAAGAGTATGCCAAAATTGGACTAAGCGGATGGACCATTTGAGGCGCAGCCGCGGCCAACATTTGCATGAAATAATCTTCAAACATTAAATTATATCGACCCAACTATCGATCCAAATAAATATTTCATGCATTTTTCTGAATTTTATGTGTTTTTTTTTTACTTTCCGATAGTTCTTATAAAATCACACATTATATATATATATATATATATATATATATATATATATATATATATATATATATATATATATATATATATATATATATATATATATATATATATATATATATATATATATATATATATATATATATATATATATATATATATATATATATATATATATACATATATAAATATATATATATATATATATATATATATATATATATATATATATATATATATATATATATATATATATATATATATATATATATATATATATATATATATATATATATATATATATATATATATATATATATATATATATATATATATATATATATATATATATATATATATATATATATATATATATATATATATATATATATATACAGTTAGGGACATAACTATCTGTACACCACATATTTTTCGATTATCTTTAAAATTAGGTAAAATATTTGAAAAATATAAATGCAGTTTCATTTTAAATATTGTTTAATTTTATTAATTTAAAAAAAAATAATAAAATTCAACACACTATTTGCAAAAGTACTAAATAAACAAAAATCATTGGGACAAAAGTATTTGTACATTTCCTAATGTCAATACTTCGTACAATTATTTGTACGTTGCTATTTTGCTTGTTTACATTTTTTTTAAAGTACCGTTACATTTTTCTTGTAAAGCTATTTTTATAACAAAATATGTAGTTGGTTTTACATTTTTGCGCAATAAGCAATACAAAAATGGGCAAGCAGAAGGAATTAAGTGTGGATATGAGAAATTTAATAATAGAACAACATAAAAACGGAAAATCTCTACGTTTTATTGGTAATTTAGTGAATTTACACCATTCCACAATACAATATATTGTTAGCAAATACAAAAACAGTGGTTCTGTTGAAAATGCGCCCAGGACCGGACGACCACGAAAACTTTCTAGACGGGATGTGAGTATGGTTTTGAAAGAAGTGCAAGCAAATCCAAGAGTTACTCGTTCGGAATTAGCAAAACGTGTTGCTAATACAACAGGAACAACTGTTCATCCAAAAACGATAGGAAGGATATTACATTCTGGAGGATATGCAAGCAGGGTACCTCGCAAGAAACCAACAATTGCGTTTGGAGTTCGCACAGCGCCACATAGATAAGGATGACGCATTTTGGGAAACGGTCTTATTTACGGATGAAACAAAAGTAAATATTTTCGGAAATGACGGCAGAGGAAAAGTATGGCGAAAAAAAAATACAGCTTTAGACGTAAAACATTTGATACCAACAGTAAAACACGGCGGTGGAAGTGTCATGGTATGGGGTGCAATGGCAGCCACTGGAGTAGGACGATTAGTTTTTATAGACGGCGTAATGGATCAGCAAAAATATAAACAAATATTGGAAGGCAACTTAAAGGCTTCCGTAGATGATTTGGGTCTTGGCCCACGTTGGATATTTCAACAGGACAACGACCCCAAACATACTGCGCGTTCTGTCAAGGAGTGGTTGCTGTATTATGCACCAAGGCAATTATATTCACCACCGCAATCACCTGATCTGAACCCGATCGAGCACTGTTGGGATATTTTAAAACGTAAAGTTGCTACAAAGAACGCCCGGAACAAGGATGACCTAAAAACTGCTTTAGAAGAGGCCTGGAAGGAAGTATCTCCAGCTGAAACAAAAAATTTAGTCCGATCGATGCCCAGAAGACTGCAGGCAGTGATTGATGCGAAAGGAGGACCAACAAAGTACTAACTTTAAGAAAAATAAAAAATACTTATAGGTTTATTCAAAGTGTACAAATACTTTTGTCCCAATGGATTTGGCTTATTTCGTTTTTTAATAAATATTGTGTTAAATGTCTGTATCTTTTTTTTTACTTATTAAAATAAAAATATATAATAAGTGAAACTGCATTTATTTTGTTTTATTAATTTGGATAATTTTAGAGATATGCGAAAAATATATGGTGTACAGATAGTTATGTCCCTAACTGTATATATATATATATATATATATATATATATATATATATATATATATATATATATATATATATATATATATATATATATATATATATATATATATATATATATAAATTTTTTTTTAAATCGGATTCTATATTCCGAAATGATGACAAAGCTTCTTCCTTCTTGTCAGAGTTATAATATGATGCCTACAACATCATGCAATTATATTTCCACAGACCCTTTCGGTAGTCTTCTTGTGTCCCTGACGCATCCATCAACTAGTCTTTGCGATGTTTTTAGCAAAGACGGTGAGAGTCTGGTCGGTTGGTTGGAATACGTGGCTGCCTAGTGCACGCAAGAATTCAAGTAGAATCAATAAGACTCCGTCAGTGTCAACCTAGGTTCTAAACCAGATCCAACCCGTCACATTGAGATACCTGATCAGGTCACCTAGATCAATCTCTGATAGCTCCTATAGGTCGTCTAGTATATTGCTGCCCAAGAATTTGTGTCTCGAGAGGTGCAGGGCCGGGCACTCGCAGATAAAGTGAAAAACTGTTTCTTCAAATGGGTCTATAATCAGTCGCTGTTTATCTTTCGTGATCTTAGAATTAATACCACGTTCACCTCTCTCCACTCAGTGGAAATGTAGCCATATTTTAGGCGTCCCTTAAAAAGGGATATCAACCATGAGAGAAAGGTGCCGTATGGCCCTGCTGACTTGAAGGACTTAAAAGGAGTCACAACCCCCTTTAGTTGGCTCCACATTGGAGTGTCTGCCATGCCAGTTTTTTTGACAGCTAATTTTGAAGGGCTCTCCAATACAGGATGGCCGTTTGTTCGATTTCTGCAATCCGGGAAGTGAGATTTTATGAGTAGATCCAGGATTTCTGCGCAGATTTTTGTAAAGGTTCTGTCCGGCTTCATTAGGAATCCCGACGTGTCAGGTTCCTTGGAGAGTAGCTTCCTCAGACGTTATGGTTTAGAGATGCTCCCTAAGTCACTACAGAAAAGTTGCTACGATTCCCTTCTTGCCGTTCTAGTTTCTCTCCTGAAAGTATTCGACACTCTGCCAATAGATGTCACTCTCTATGGGCTCTCTATCACGCTTCGCTTTGTTAAATAATCTTCGGCATTCTGTTCGTAGCTGCCTAAGTCTTATAGACCACCATGATTGGTGGACTTTCTTTGACTCTTGCCACTACCTACACGATGCATAATAGGCATATCTCAGTGTCCTGAACAAACGGGCTTAGGAGTCTTTGCTTATTGTTTGAGGTGGCATAAAGTCTACAAGTCCTTATTTCTAGGGTTTCTGTAAGGCATGTTCATATTCGGTTTTAATTCAGCAGTGAAAGTAATTTTGTTATGATCATAAAAAGATCAGTCGAGGCTCACAAATCAATCGTCCTAATAAAAAAAAAACTAAGATAAAAATGACCTGTTTCCTGATTCTATTAAGAAACGTTGGCATATTGGCCTTATTTGATATCTTAAGATTAGTAGATAAGAAAAATTGTAATAAATCCTCACCTGTTTTGTTAATATCAGTGCTAACCCACAGAGCATCACATACCATTATGAGGTCATGCCCTTTTGTACGGCACCAGTTTAAAATTTAAGCAATTCGACTCCAATTCGACGAAAGAATCATACTTACAAGGAGGATATTCTTAAAAATCGGATTGTTTGAAAAATTTCAAAATTTTTAATACGTATTTGCATATGTATGTATGTGTGTATGCATGTGTGTATATGATTTTCTAAATTTGATAGGTAATGTTTTGAATTCTAATGTAAATTATTTTATATGGATAGATAGTAGAAGTTTATTTGTTATAACACTCTAACCTTCATATTTTTATTTACAAACACATTTGTTTTTTTTTTTTTTTTGTTTACTTATGATATTAATATGCTGTCAAAACTCTTATCAAGAATTCATTGTGAAATTAATATGCCACCAAACTTGGATTTTTGTCTCTTTCCCTTCTTTTCTGTGTTATCTACTTATTTCTCCGTTTACATGTATGATTTTGTGTGATATTTTTTGGGCAAAACTTTTCATTTTGTTTTAATTAGAACGTGAAATGTTGATTTGTTTTTTTTCATACTTTTTTCGTCGGCCTTGCTAAAGTTCAAATACCCCACTGTGTTTATTATTATTCTTTTTCGTATATAAATTGTGTGTTCTTTTGTTGTTTTTGTTGTTGTTGTTGTTGTTGTTGTTGTTGTTGTGGGCTTTTAAGTTTTTGTAAACGCGCATGATTTTTGTTGTTTCGTATTCATTTGCTCCTGTTGTTTGTTTGTTTGTTGTTGTTAATTCTTTTAGTGTTTTTATTTTGTTGGTTGGCGTTGAAATTCTGTTTTCTTTAAAAAGTTTTCGCTTGACACAAAGAAATTGTTTTGTTTATGTTCCTATTGAATATTCAATTTGTCTGGAAGTTTGTATTGTTGTTGTAATTGTGGCAGCAGCGATAGCAGCAACATTTTTACTACGTTTTTGTTGTTGTTTGTTGTTATTGTGGTTAAAGAAGAATGAGTACATATGTTGAGTTTGTATGAACGTTACCTACTCTCTTTGCTGTCCTTTTTTATTTGTATGTTGTTGTTTAATTTTCGGCAACATTAAAATGTTATTAACATTAAAATGTTATTATGTTATTAAGGGGTAGGTCAGGGTAGCTTCAGGCTATGCAGACAGACAGACTATCTGCCAGCCAGACTGCAAATAATTGTCTTTTGGCTATTAAAAGTCATTGTACACATAATGTTATGATGGCATTTTTAATTTTTTTATTTTTTTTCTTTGTATGCAATATTTTTTATTTATAAAATTATTTTAATTTATTACACATAAATTATACATTTATTTTCGAGTTCAAAAACCTTTTTAGGAGTCCGTACACCAGAAGTGTAAAGGAACCCTATTGTTTTCGCTACGCTGTCCGTCTGTCTGTCACAGGCTATTTTCTCGGGAACCATAAGAGCTACGGTCCTCAAATTTTCACCGAATATGTAAAACTTTTGCCGCTACAACAATATATATGACAGTTAAAAATTAAAGGGTGTTCTAATGCGAGAAACGAAACATGTTGAAATGCGAATGTAATATACAGACACTTACATATATGTATACCTACCTTACACGCAGAGCTTATTTGCAAATAAAAACGTAAAATGCTGCCAAATCCTTTTTTATTGTAACTTATTAAATCACTGATTATTCATCTATTTGTGAATATATTTATCTATTTATTATTTTTTATTAAC
This sequence comes from Panzeria rudis, assembly GCA_956483635.1. Classification (NCBI taxonomy): domain Eukaryota; kingdom Metazoa; phylum Arthropoda; class Insecta; order Diptera; family Tachinidae; genus Panzeria; species Panzeria rudis. Next base: position 24,920,702 of record OY101451.1, on the reverse strand, counting down.
AAACATGTGTAAAGGAGGCAACCCAAACTTCCTATTTGCAAATAGCGCGTTAATCAGTAATTGTTTTCGTGAGTTAGTAAGTTACAATAAAAATACATACTTGGTAGCACTTCGTTTTTATTTGCAAATAACTCGTGCGTATAAACTAGGGATGTAACGAATACCGATACCGATATATCGGCGATATTTCAGATTTTCCGATACATCGGTATCGGCGATATTTTACTGTCGATTCGACGATACTTTTAAAATTTTTTTCAGAGATTTTTTTAACAAATAATTTATTTTTGCTCAAAATATAAAAAATAACGAAGTGAATTAAATTCACTTCGTTATTTTTTAAATCTTATTAATATCAATTTTAAAAATTAATAATATTTATGCTGTTATATTGTAAAAAAATTATTTATATTTTGTTAATTTTACCATGAATTCAAATTCAAGTCGTTGTTTTTTAAATCTTATTCCAGCAAAAAAATACACTTCAAAGAAGTCATGAAAATGTAGAATTCGCGATCCGGAAGTATTGCAAATTTGGATAACTTCTAATTAGTTTTAAATATCCTTGCCACTGCAAGAAGTTCTTTTTTTCGATTACCAATCACCTAATTGAAAGCGATGCTAGGACAAATTTCTTTTTCGGTGTTCTATAATGATTTTTCAAGGAAAAAGGATAAAAAATTACCCATTTGCACAGTTTTTTTAATGCGAATTTAAACTCAAAACTCTATTTTCATGTAAATTTAAGTGAATAAATATAAACTTAGAAGACTTTTAATAATTAAGCTATTAAGTTATTTAGAAGAATATTAGTTGATAAATGTTCTTTAAAAAATCGATTTTTTAAAAAGCATGGCAAGTATTTTTTAAAATTACAAAGGAATTAAAAATTTGTTCTTGCTTTTCTACTAATTATCTGCATATTTTTAATATAGATTTTTTTGAAGCAAAGAAAATGTAGCTCCTTAAAAATTACTTCCAATTTTTTATACTGGGCTAAAATCAATTTTAAATATTCTCTCTTACAATGTAATTTTGTATAATAAAAAAATTGCACTTGAGTTTTGTTGATCTAAACTTTAACTCAATTTCAATATTCGTATCGGTATCGGCGATATTTATTTTTAAATATCGGTATCGGTATCGGATCGGCAAAACGGCGTATCGATACATCCCTAGTATTAACGTACTAATAGACAGTTTAAATTTTCAAAGTTACACCAATTAACTCTGATATTTAAAACAATAAAAATTAAAGGGTGTTCTATCAGTTAATGTAATTTTACTATGTAATTTAGACAATATGCTGAATCTGGGAAACCATAAGAGTTAAAATCTTGAAATTTTAAAAAACGCTAAAAGTAGAAAAATCCAAAATTAAAAAAATTTCAAAACGAAAAAAAACGCTAAAACGGAAAAAGCGCTTAAGAAAAAAAAGCACCAAAATAAAAAAAAGTCGCTAAAACTCAAAATATAACCAAAACTAAAAAGATCGTCAAAAAACTAAAAAGAAAACGTTAAAACCCGAAAGAAGTCGCCAAAACAAACAAAAAAACACTGCAACATAAAAAATCGCTAAAACTAAAAATATCATAAAAAAACGAACAAATCGCCACAAATGAAAAAAGTCACCAAAACCAAACAAAGCGCCAAACCCAAAACCCAGGGTCTCGTTTTCCTCAAAAGTATTAATATCTACTTGTATTATACTATGAAACGGCCTTAACCCACGTAAATTTTACGTGTTGTTTTTTTTATAATTGTAGCTATTTAAGCATTCAGCGACCAAAAGGTACCAAATTCCACAAGTGCTTTTGAACAAACAAACAATAGTTTTTGAACAAACGTAAAAACATAAACAAAGCATATCTAGTCCATGGTAGAATAATATACAAGGTAGCCCTGGAACGCCAGCTGACTATTTTTTATTTGCTTCTTTCGTGGGCTATCAAATGTTATCTTTGTGTTAAACAAATACGTTTGCTGCTTATGTTCTACAAACACACACATACCCTCTCTATTAATGTTTGACATTTCCTACCACAAAATGTACATTTGTATTAGTTATGCGGCTACTTGTTATATTATTCTACCATGATCTAGTTATTAAACTGCACTAAGAACGTGAACATTAAAAGACTATACGTAAAATGTTCGCACCACATATGAGCATTTATTTGATTGCAGATGTGATTTAATGTCAAACATGATTTTTTTTGCATTTAAAACTGTTTTTGTTTACCTTAATATGAATTAGAAGCTAATTTTTATTATTTAATAAGCAAAAGCTAATAGAATAAAAAATACAGAAAATTCCAAATTGCGTAAAATTTACGTGGCGTTAGTATTAACGTAGTATTAAATAGCGTTAGTATTCTAGGATTAAACATACCTTGAAATTAGAGATGTCAGGTTTATGTCGTCAAATTTTAATGTGCATTTTTTTCATTTCGTAACAATATTAGGGTGCCCCTGTGGCTGAGTGGTAGTGATGCTAACCTGTCAGTCCAGAGGTCGTGTGTTCAATTCCCGCCTTAGACCCTGGGTGTTTTCCGCAGACAAGCTAATCGCTTCGCGCGTTGTGTTTGTGTGTTAAAAAAATATACATATATGTAAATTCAAACTTTATCATAATACTTTAAAAAAGTTAAATCTAATTTAAAATTACTATTAAATATTTTTAAATTATTAAATATTTCTAAATTATTAATTATTTTTAAATGTTCTTTTCGTTCCAGTAGCTGTTTAGACAACAAATTATGGATCCAGGAAGACATCACGACTTCTTAAGCAATAGTGATGATCGTTCCAATAGGAGTACATATTATGGGCATGAAATACCTGAAATAACATCACATCATTATTATGGGCACACAACAGCAGCCGCTAGAACCACTAGCAGTAATACCCGTAAACCATGTGGCTGCACGATTACGAGTAGTGGTGCAACGGTTGGAAGTATAACGTGCAATAGCTGTCGCATGAATCCAGGCGACGAAAGTGGTTGGACAACAACTATGGCAAATACTAATCAAATAGATCACTCTCAAAGAGGTGCTGGTGTTGGCGGTGGACCGGCCGATATTGGAATGGCAGGTGATTACCACCAACGAATGGTAGCTGAAGCTAATGTACGCTCGAATGTGCGACAAAATACAATGTACGTGCAACAGCTTCCACAGCAGCAACAACATACGCAACACTTGCAGCAGCAACAACCGGCTCATGGTCCTAGTATGGTACAAACTCAACACCCTGCTAATATGGGAAATATGACAGGAAATCGAACAAATTATTGGCCTCAAGGTAGCTCAGCAAGCAATAGCAGTTTGCCTTATGGCGGCGCTGGCGTTGATGAACATTTAGGTGGATTGACAACACAAACACAAATGGATATTAGTGTTGCCAGACGAAATGTTTCTTATTCCAATGACTATGGACTCTACAAATCAACGTCCATGCCAACGAATGCTACACATGCTGCGCAACATTGCAGTAGTAGTGGTAGTAATGTTAGTGGCTACCAGATACCTTCATCTTCACTCAATACTTCAAATTCTCTACACCAAAGGGTAAGTGCAATAGGAGGTGGAATCGGAAGTATACCAGCTGCAGGTACTACTAATGCTAACACTCCTTTTATGACTAAGGAACGCATTTATGAACACCAGAAATACTCTACACCTTCCTCAGCGACGACAGCTAAAATGGGCTATAATACAGCAGCAGCACCTACAATTTATGACAGCCATCACCATCACTTGAATAACCAAGTTATTGGCAAAAGTCTGCCCATAGATCATCATGTTATCAATCCCAGCAATATGCCAGCATCAAAAGAACAACATCCAAGTCCAAATTATGCCCGCAAATGTCCTCAAATGTATGCACCAGAAGAACAAAGTACGGCTCACCAACATTTGTACATGTCAACGCCACAATTTAGCTCCGATAAATTTACAAGAGCATCTCCACAACAGCCCCAGCCACCACCGCCAAGCGATTATACGAAATTGCGTGAAAGTCCTAGTGGTAGTTCTTATTTAGTGGCACCCCACAGTAGTCCTCACATACATACCGCACATTTAAGAGAATCGCCACAATTTCCCTCACATTCTACAACGTCTCCACGTAATCCCAGCTCCTACTATGGCGCAAGTCAAACTCAAAATCCCTCCAAAATACACCCACCGGAAATGTCTCCCATTATAATGAAACAAAGCCATCAAGCGCATCATTATCAGTATTCAAAGAGTCCGCTTCCACCGCCACTACCACCGTCCCATATGCAGCAGCAGCAAACAATCTCTCCTCTTTCATCACAAATGGCAGCTAAGAGTCAACCGAATATAAATGTGGCACCACCGCCTCCAGCTCCCCCCTCATCACATGTGGTACCAGGACACCCTCAGCGCTATTTAATGGATAACGTGAAGAGAGAAGATCTCGAAATTTATGAAACTCCCAATCAGTCGTCTTCGCGCCATAATAGCAGTGGCATTTATATAAATCCTTACAATACTCCTCCACCCACGGGTGATAATTGTTGCAAAGAAGTAGCTTTATCAGCTTCCTCGTCACCGTACAACACGGGCTCGGCTACACCCAACTACCGGGTAGAATCTCCACAATTTTATCCAACCAAATATGCCAAGTTGACCATGAACGAAAATCTAAGTTCAAGTAAACACTCGCTAATTAATCAAAATACTCCTCCGCCCAGTAGGGCGCCCAGTCAACGAGGGCAACACCAAACCAATTATTATTATGAGGGTAATTCTCATAGTGCGCCATCACCTGCAGCAGCGACGGCAGCTTCTCCTTCACCCTCAGCACTGCTAACGACAACATCACATACTCCTATGCATCATACAGACTACATGTCTTCGACACTGCAAACTGGTCCCACAATTGGAACACCACCATCACAATTAACTGGTGCAAATATGCCTCATTCTTATGCGACACAACCAACCCTGTCTGCCCAGCCGCATCATATGCAACATCATCAGCATCAACCGGCATCAGCATCTTTGAGGAATAATGATGTTATGATGTCGGTGCAACCTACTTCATCCAATCCTTACGAACGTACAATTCATCACCCATCTGCAGCATCTGCTGGGGCACAACCTGCTATAACGTCGCAACATTTAAAATCGAAACACGTGATAACACATCCTTCATCCACCTCCTCCTCCTCCACCTCAGGGTCCGTATCTTCTTTACAAATGCAGCAGATAAATGCAAATGCAGCCAAGTCCACTGCGAAACATCAAAAACCTAACTATCGGGAACTAATAAATCAAAAATTGGCTATGCGAAATGCCACTTCCGAAGAAGAGCTGAACATGCAAATTATTAAGAAGACCCTCAATGTAGATACACAAAATATAAGAGCTCCTCAAGCTAATATCAATGCACCAATGCCCATGACAGGAACCAATCGCGGCACAGCCGCTATGCCCTCTCCACAATTACAAGCTACCGAAAGAATACAGAGAGAGTCTTCTACGAATCTTAAACAAAATGCCACTGTTGGTTCGGTTTTGGTAAGTCACAGCGCTGCTGTGTTACCAATACCCTCGAAAGCACGAATAATAGATCTGCCCGAAGCTATACCTCAACGCATTTGCATAAAACAAGAAGATGACAAACCTTCATCTTCCTCGGGTCCTACTTCTTCGCCGCTAGATCTGTCCATGCGCACGGTTAAAACCAAGGCTGACTCGACAGATTATAAATACCAGCAAAGACCACGAATACCACCTACAGCGGCTAGTTCGACTACTTCCTCTGAAGGACGTTATACTTTGCCAAGAGTTGATTCTACACCCATATTTTCGGTTCATGCTTTTGAACCGGGAGCGGCAGCAGCTGCTGTGCCCGTTCCTAATAGACAGCCTAGTTCGCGACACAATTCCCTAGAAAGACGGAACTATACACCACCCACACAACAACCACAAGTTACTCATACTATGGCTGGTACATCATATCCACCCTCTTCTTCACAACACATTCCTGCCTCATCTACACATCACCAATATGGTGGCATTGGTGCTAGTGGTCATGTAAGAAGAAATGATTTGCCAGGCAATACACCATCACAACCTACTCACAACACGATGGGTGGATATGAGAACTCCTTAGTCATAAAAACAGCACCCAAGCTGAATAACTTCAATAGCGATTTAGTGGTTAGACCATCAACCATAACGGCGCCAGTTTCAGCTCAGCCAAACGCACAACCCAACAGGCCAAGTGTATTGGAAACAAATCCCTATGCCACTGTTATTAAAACCGAAACTAAACGGTATAATGAAACTCTTCCAGCCTCACCTCATCACACAATAGCTGCGGTTGAAAGATTACCACCGGATACTAGTATCATGGCCTTGCCACCTAGAAACCCTTATGGCGTTGTAAGATCTGCCATACAAACGAATCATATGACAAATGCAAACATTTCTAGTTCAAATCCTACTCCACCCTCAAATTATTCATTAGCCTGTGAAAAGAATCCTAATTTTTTGGGTAGAAAGCGGCACTTGCAAGAATATTCTAATCAAATGTCTTTAAATGAACCAGACGCTAAACACAAACGTTACATGGACTCAACATTGGTTACAACAAAACCTCAAATACCAATGCGGCCGGCCGATATTTCAGTAATAGCGGTTAGTGAAGTATCACCGGAGGATCTAGACAGAAAGTCTTTGATCACTAATAAACCGAGAACAGAAGAGTTTGTTAGTGCTGTAAACAATACCAGCGTTATAGCCTCCACTACAAACAACAGCTCAATGAATAGTTCAAAGGTTATTGTTAATCATGTGAATGTTAGTAATCATAGCCCAACATCATCGGTAGTAGTGGTATGCAAACAAGAACCTTTAACTCCAACAGGGGATAATCCAAATCCTGTCTGTGTAAAACCGGCCGAAGTGCCAACTAATACCTTTTCTTCACGCATTAGAACTAAGGCTGAATTAAAGGGTTTTACCTTCAACCCACCACCTCCGCCATCAATGCAAACTCCAGAAATTAATAATTCGTCACCAGACGCAGCTAAAGTGGTGGTGTCTATAAAAAAGGAAGAAGACGTTGAGGAACTCATACCAGTTGAGAAAATTAAAGAGGAAATTATAACCAAAATTGAATTACCCTCCATACCTGGTCTAGATGACGAATTTGAGGAAAAAGATCTTTTAGATTTTGGTTGGAATAAAACATGCAACAATTTTATGGAACAACTTTTAACTAGACCGAGTAGTAAAAAGAAAACAAATGCTAACTCTGTAGCAGCTTTCGTCAATCAAACGCCTGCTAGTAAACCTATCAAAGATCCTGATATGGTGGTTACTTCCAGCGAAACTATAACGACTACAACGAAAATCCCTTTAGAAAATAACAACCTTTCCAATATGGAATCGGCTGATAATACAACACGTAGTTCCTTTGCTAGACTGGACGCTGGCTTAGAATCCAGCATTACGTTTAACAATCTAAATCAAGATTCAATTAATTCACAATGTTCGGCATTTGCGCATAAAAAGCTTTCAAAGTCCGAAAGAGAAAAGAAACGTTTCCAACAGGAAAAACGTTTGGCCGAACGTCTCAAAACTAAAGAATCGTCTTCGGAGACGGAAGATGAATTAGACAAGCGCAAGACTGAACGTTTAAAAAAGCCACCAATGAAAACAAAACATAAATTAAAATCACCTAAAACTGGAACCAATACAAATTCAAATAGTTCCTCCTCTACAAATTTAGCGGATAAAAATCGTTTTTCCGATTGTGGCTCCGATTCGAGTAGTACTGGAATGGAAAAAAATAATGCAAACAACAAACAGCAATCTCCCATCAAACTAGAAATTAAACAAGGAAAATTTAACCAGGAGAAAGAAGCATTGGTGTCTGGTAAAGCAAAGCTTAAGAGCAATGAAGCAGAAAAATGTGATATTACGCAAAAAGATAATATTAAGAAAGAGGACGATGACAAAACTAAGAAAAAATCTTGCATCAATAGTAAGAAATCTAAAGAAGAAAAGCAGCCGATTAAAAAAGAAATTGCTAAAAATAGAGAAGACGAATCAAAACGATTACAGGAAACAAATATCTCCTCTACAACAAGTGAAGGAGAAGATGATCAAGAGAAAAACGATCATAGACGGAAGGAAGGGGAGAAGGATGACGACAAATCCAAAGTGAATTGCCACACAAAGGAAAAGCTGGCAGCCAAACAGGCTCTCAATACCATGACTCGTTCAAAACGTAAGCAAGAGCTGGAACAACAATTGGCCAATAGTAAAGTTTTACGTAATGACAAGATCATACGCAACTTTTCAACTTCGAATTCATCGAACAAAATAAAGCGGAAATATACACGTAAATATAATACGGTAAATAGTCTTCTAGAATCAGGAGGCTTAAGCCGTGAATCGGGAATAATGAAATCTACAAGATTGAGAGCCAAACTTGAAAAAAATGGCGGTAAATTAAATTTGCTTAAGACTAATAAAAACAAAACAAATAATAATAAATTGGAAAATAACAACAGTAAAGAAACCAAAAATCAACCCGAAAACGTACACGATCGTAATGTTATTGACTTGTATCGTTTCAAAAGAGCTTTAAAGGTGCCGCCTAGTTTGATAAATATTAAACATCCAGGAGCCCATAAAATTGCGGCATCTTTACCGGATTTAGAAAGACATGCCGATGCTTTGGAAGCCTATGCCAAGAAACGTGAAAAGAATAGTTTAAAAAAACAAAACAAACTTAAAGCCTCAAAGGCTACCAATACGAAAGTAATGAAAACCGAAAAGACAGCCAACCGAATGGTGGAAGGTCCCAAATCGATTATTGATCTATTACATTCCCGTGTTACCAAGGATTCTGGTCTGAATGTGCGCAACAAAACCACAACTACCACGGCCGTCTATAGGCCAATTAAACCCTGTTGCACCATCAGTACGAATATTACGAAAACGCCATTGAGCAATACCAGCAACAATTGCGGAATGTTTAGTGAAACCTCACAAACTACAGAGTCAAGTGAGTTGCAAATGTTGCCAGAACTGAAAAAAGATTCCGATATTGAAGACGACAATGATGATAATGAGTCTGCCAGTGGCAAGAAAAGACATTTCAGCATTTTTGATACAAAAGTTTTACCCACCAAAACCCGCACTGAATCCAAGTTGCAACAAAAGAAAGAAAATATACGAGAAATATTTGTGGGAGATGATCGCCCAGCCTCGGCACCACCTGAAATGACCCAAATACAAGACTCAACTGAGAAAATGACTTATGAACAAAAATACGAACAATTTTTACAACAAATGAATATAGTTGTAAGTGCCGATACATTGGGCAGGCTAGGAGGCTCGTTGGGAGCTAAAAAACTACCCAGCACAGCAAATGGCAATCAAGATATGAAGCAAGAAGAATTCGACACTGAATCGACAAGTGTCATAGATGCCGATGACCTAAAAGAGGACCAAAAGTCTATACCAAATCATTTTCGTAAACGTCGTGGTAAATATTTACGACGTAAAGGCAGTTCTGGCTTTGATTATATTCGTAAAAAGAAAAAACCCTCGGCAACTTCTGCCTCCTCGATCCACAACACCAACAACCATCATAATCAGTATAACAATGGTCCTCATTCACATTTACATCCGTATTTCTCAAAATCTGATAAGTACGATATGGAGGAATATAAGTATAAAATCAAGACCGAAGATGATGTCAGTCGTGAAATACAAAAGTGGGTACTGAATAAGGGTGTGGGACAGAGTACAATGCACAAGGCAGCTCGCCAGGGTTATATAGATGTAATAGTTTACTGTTTGGATCGTATGGGCATGAATCCCGATCAAAAAGACAATGCTGGCTATACTCCATTACATGAGGCCTGCACAAATGGTTGGTTAAATATTGCACGTGTTTTACTGCAGTATGGTGCAAATCATTCGGAAGCTGCTCATTCGGGTATACGGCCACTGCATGAGGCTAGTGAAAATGATCATGAAGAAATTGTACGTTTGCTGTTGTCTTATGGCGCTGATCCGCTATTGGCTACCTATTCAGGTGAGTAACATATTCTCCCAAGTATCATATTTTGTATGGATGTAGGTTGGTTGTCTGAAAATCCATTCGTAAGGTTGGTTATTTAGCTTCTCCTGGTTCGGGTATTTCTGGTTATTCAGCTTACTTTTCCACTCAAAGCTTTATCTTCCAGGTTGAGTTGCATTTAATAATTTTTTTTAACCACCCCGCCAGAACAGAACATATGTAGTCGTACACAATGATGCATTTATGCCTTCTCATATTATCTTGTAGGTACATGTCAAATGTTTATGTTTTCACAATCGTAACGAACAAGCTGCAGGTGATTGATCCTTGTAGTAATGGGATTGGCTTGTTGGTTTGATTTGGCTACGAGGCCCTCTGCTGCACATAAGCAATCAAATAGAATCAAGCGAACTCGTTTTGAGAAACCCCACTCCACTCGTCAGTGTCAACTTGTCAGCAAATGGTACTAGACCCATCCATTCCGTCGCATTAAGCCATCTGATAAAGCAATCGCAGATGGCTCCAATAGGTCATATATGTAAATGTTTGCCCAAAAATGTGTGTTTCGGACAGCTGAATGAGGATATCTTTTTCTTCCCTGCGTTGCTCTCAGCAGCTACAGCGGTTGTAGGAAATCCGTATTCCACTACAATTACTGCCGACCGCCCAGTGACCCGTCAACATTGCCATTAGCCTTGAGATGCCTTCGGTTCTTATTGTTTTGCTGTAACCCCTAAAGGATCGTTGTACATTGCGACAAAAAAATATTGAAAGGAGGAAGCTTTCTATCTCATTGTAATAGTGGTGTCAGGTCGAAGAGCCACCGTTTAATATGCGATGATTCACCGCAACGTGGACGTTTGTCTGCGTCCGTAGCTTTGATAGAATAGCTCTGATCTCTCGATAACTGTTTCTCTTCCGTTTTCGTTGGCGCTGGTATTGTACTCCAGGAGATGTAGTATGTTGCTCTTCGCTTGTGTACTACTCGCTCCGATAGAAATCCTGTTTTTTATAAACACAGCCCGCGAAGCTATTTACCTTGTCTGCGGAAAACACCCGGGTGTCTGGCAGGAATCGAACCCACGACCTCCAGACGAATAGGCTGGCATAGCTACCAATCAGCAGCAGAGGGTTCTCACATCTGATTACGGTGCTTTCCTATCGATATCATTTCCGACTCATGTTGAAGAGTGCTTACCACAAGCATTCAGTGCCGACTCGTATGTTCGTATTTTGAACAGTTTGAAGGTTAAGTGTATTGTTTTTCTTCCGACGGGGTTTGTTTGAATTTGGAAGGATTTTTCGTCATCCCACGTCAAATTTGATTGATAAACAGACCGGTTTCGGCTAGTATTCAATAGAACACTGAAGATGGCATATAGCTGAAACCGGTCAACTAAAATTGGTTGTGAATGATAATACAAAAAAAGTTTGAGTTGGGTCGTAAGATTGACAACTCAAGTTAGTTGAGTGGTAAATCATAATAGGGGCCTAAGTCCTAGACATGTCTACACCAACGTAGCTCCATGCTTCTGCTATTTTGTAGGATACGTTGCAGAAGGCTGAGATGCTACTCCTTCCGTGAACATGCGGAGCAGTAGAGTTTCAAGACACAGGAGACAAAAAGGTGATGGGACGATAAGTATCTCCCATATGGGCTGATTTGCTTGGTTCTAGTTTTGGGACTATTTTGCCTAGTTTTGAAATACTTATCTGGGATTTCGAAGGTATTGACGTATCATCCTGGTCAGCCCGTCAAGACCAAAATCTGTGGAACTTTTAATCTTGTGATGACATTAAGAACATTGCTAAAAGTGAAATTGCTAATATTGGCATCCCGGCTGAGCGTGTTTAAGTTGCGCTGTTGTTTTCTTGGCTGTTAGTGGATACTCATCGAATTGTCTATTGAACTCGGTTGCACATTTTTTGGAGCTACCATAACGTTTGAAAGGTAACTTCAAACGTTATTGTGGTCCTCTCTATGCTTCTGGGTTTTGAGAGATTCTTAATTGTATTCCACAGCTTCTTCGATCAGTTGCTTGCGCCATTTGCTTCTGAAGTATTCAGCAACAAGGTTGTCTGTATCTGCTTAAAGTCAGTTTGCATTATCACACAAGTATTAGTACTCTTGATCAAAATGCATCAATGATCTAATTGTTGTTTGAAGTTAAGAAAACAACTCATGTTAGGTTTGAATTTTCGTCATTGTGTGACAATGTAAGCTACCTGTTGTATTTGTTCTGGTATCCGTCCCGAAGGAATGCATCGCTTACATGCCTTAATGTTTTCTCCTGCAAGCGTTATCACTGGTAGGGGAGCAGAGGCAAACTCTGCTTCTGTATTCGGGTAAACAGTTCCCAATTAGCCTTCTCATATACTTAACGAAAGCCTTTTCCTCTGACGAGATCGAAATCGTTATTGTGTAGACGACGATCCGAGTTGAGTGCAACATCTACAAGCCATATGGTGCTTACTATTAAATCTGCACTGACTATAGTAAGATCAGAAAATTTGCGGTAGGCTGATGTGACGCGTTATTGGAGTCGTCCACCTATTATTTTCTACTGTCACTGTCTAGTTACGAGTATTAGCTGTCCTGATATCCGTTGAAGTCGCCAAGGAGGATTTTGTACCTCACTGTGAAGTAGGATAAAATGGTTGCTTTGTACCACAGATGGCATGCTATTTCGGAGGACTGTATGTGTTGAAAATTCTTATATCTATCTCACCTAATTGGACAGTTACTCCTTGGATCTCTACGTGCGGCTTAGTGACTGTCATATTTATTGCGTTGAAGGTCACTAAAAGTCTCTGTCTTGACTAGCAACAAACTAGGGAAGACTTTAGATAAGTGTGTCTGTTAGAGTGCGGCTATTATTATACCTTTCCTATCCATCAAATCAGTGATTTCAGTTACCTTTCTGCTTTAAAGTTCCATTGACATACTGGTGTGGCCTGCTGAAGAAAAAATAATAGCGAATGAAAAAAAAATGGAAATGAAAAAGTAATGAGCGGTTGAAGTTCTTGGGCAAGAAGTATTTTCTTGTGTCGATCCTGGGTATAGACCCGACTGCTGTAAGGATCGGCTCTTGTTTGTCAATTGTGCTGAGCACTTTTCATGATAGCATGACCACATTTTCTTAGCGACCTTACAAATTCTTGGCTTACGCCATCTATCAGTAGCTCTTATTAAGATAGTGCCTGAAAGTGTTGATTGTTAATAGTTCCTAATGGCATTAAATACCTTTATAGCATTGGAAGCATAAACAGCTGATTTAGTCCTGGCCAGTTTATCCGCCAGTTTATTGGCAAGGAAGTTGCAATATGCAGAAACCCCAGTAATCAAATGCTGAATTATGTGTACTCCTCTGTGTCATCGCAGTGTTAAACTGGATCACACTTACTCCATGCATTTGGATATTGAGTAACTCTCGCCGTTTTTAGACATTGAGTTAGCCTTGTATTGCCTAGGGTTGGAGGGGTTGAGCTGAGGCTGCCGGAGTAGGTTAAATACTTGGGTGTTTTCCTAGATAGTAAGCTTTTGGAAAAGGGGCACGCAAGAAAGCATAAAGAAGGGGCCTAATACGCATGCAGGAACTCCATTGGAAAGAACTGGGATCTGCAACCGAGGGTGGTAAACTGGATTACACTTCGGTTGTGAGGTCGGCTGTTTCCTGTGGTATTTGGTGTTGTTGTTGTAACAGCTCTGCTGTTTTTGTCGGGAGCTCTTGTTTGATACAGCTGTCGCTGGGTTGACAATCTTTGGCCGAGTGAGACTCGAGTCGTTCCGGAACGTAGATCCAATTGTCGTCGGAACGGTTGTGTGGTGGCAAGCATTGAGGAAGGAGAGTCATATGAGATTACTTGCTAAGGTGTAGAGGTGTGCCTCGGTGGGAATTACAGGTCTCCAGAGGAGCACAACTCCAGCTGCATTGGACGTCATTCTTCACCTGCATCCCATAGAGGACTTTGTGGCGAGAACGGCGGTAAGGGTTCTCCTTAGACTATCAGAGGCAGGTTTGGTGAGGATGAGATCAATAGGTCACAGCAATCTTGATTGATATCAGTAGGACACCATCACTGGCAATTCCGGACAGGGACTTTTGGGTTCCATCTGATAGATTCTACGAGGGTTGCGCGTTCTTTACAGATGATATCAGGGACTTCATCATGGGAATTAAGTGGCTTAATGACAGGTAGTAGGGCTGTTTCTGGGTACAAAGGGGTTTTTTTTCTATTTTACAAATATAAGGGAATCACAGTGCGTGGATCCTTTTGGGTCTCCGAGTGGAAGTGTGTTGAAGCACTACCCTTCATAACCTAACCTAATCTAACCCTCGCCGTTTATATAACATACTTACTTACATGCGTGTAGACGTGATTTTTAGAGCAGCCACAGATTTTTAAGTCTTCGTTGAACGTAAATATAAACCTGAACAAGACCTGGCGCCTTTATGCTTTCAGATCTTTTGCTAATTGTTTTATTTGTATGTACAATGTGTCAGTACTAGTGCTAAATAACAATTGTTCAATTCACAAGCTCGTATTAACGTCGTATGTGTTGTGTAATTTTCATACAAAAGTGCGTTATAAATATAATTGAATTTTATATGTTCTTCAAATAGTTGTATTGAGGGCAGGTCTGGGAATATTCTATTTGTTAGTTTATTTTGTAAAAATCTTTTATATATGTGATAAGTTACACCAGGAAATACATTCTTCTTAATGATAAATATATACTTGATTCATTTCAATTTAATTTTCAAACTATTTTAATCAAAATTGCTTGTCGCGAAAAAAGTTATTCTATTTCGCGTCAAACTAAAATTACCATACCTGGTCTCATTTCATGGTATCAAATCAAGGTGAATTAATAGCAGGTGGCCTCGAGAGATCAGGTGACAACAAATTGCTTACCATATTTGAAATGCCAACTGTGTTCATGTATCGGCTTTTTTGACAGTCCATATATAAATTCTGCACGGCGAATTTATATTTGGGATGTCAAAAAGCTGATATGTAACTGTTGATAGTTCAAATATAGAAACATTTTCTTAGTCTCCTGATCTCTCGAGGCCACCTGGTATTAATTCGCCTTGCCTTGGTATTAACTAAATTGACATTTAAGATACGACGAAATAACGATACAACAAATTTTTCTGTTCACAAGCACATAAACAAATGTCGTCTCTTTTTAAACGATAAGACATACGACTGAGCTTGTGAATTGAGCAAATATTTGCTATGTTAATTTCGCTAGAAAAAATCATCGAAAATAATTAATTTATAACAACATTGTTGGAAAACAAATCAATCAAGTTAACGAAGCAGATATCAATTGAAGGGATATACATAGAACTTATTTTTTATACAAAATGCATCATGATTTAGTGTTTTTTTTTTCATTTCAGGTCAAACCCCCTTAATGTTAGCTTCAAGCAAAACAATGCGTGATATTTTAAGTAATCATTTAGTAGATGTACAAAGTATGGGACCTGAACGTAAGCCATGGCGATTTAATGGACCTTGGGAAATATATGGTAAGCTATATATGTATGTATATCAAAGTTTCAAATAAAGGAAAGGAGCTTGGTTTTTGGAACCGATATATTTTGTTATTTTTTTTTAACTGTATGTTTAAAATGGATAAAATATTTAATTAAACAACTAAAATTTTAACCTCAAACTCTTTCTTAATAGATCCTTCGGAATGTGGTTATAATGTGTTTGAGGGTGCACCGAATACAGTATGTGATATGAGCCGAGCTCTTTTACGTAGAAGTTCATTAACGATTAATCAAATTTATCAAAATAATAAAAAACTACTCAATGTGCTCAATAATTCAACAAACACTGTAAATGTAACTACAACAACAGCATTAGCAACAGCAACAACAACAACTACTACTGCACAATCTTTAACAAATAATTTCTCCCTAACCTCAGCTTCTTCTTGCCAAAGTGCAAATAATAGTAATAATAATTCAGCAAGTAGCACAAGTAGACCAAGTGTTAACAGTAGTAGTAGCATTAGCAGTGGCACTATACAACCGGGAATTGAAACCCAACAGCAAAAGCAGCAGCAAATGAACAAAGAAAAAGGGGAGACAAACACAAAGACTGTTATGGAAAAATGTGCAGTTGTACTCGATAATATAGATCGTTTCAATTCTGTACGCTTATATAATGATAATAAACCGGAAATTTTGGTAGAAAATTCCGATAGTGATGGGGAAATGTTTGAATTTGAAGAGGCTGATGTTTTATTACCACCCCTGTATTTATTAAAAGATGAAAGTACCCAAGACAAATGGGTACTTTTAAACGATTTGTGCAATTTACTTAAAGTGAAGTCTAAGGATACTCTTTTACATAAGGTAAGTTAGTCTAAATGATATTGTACAATAAGATTGGGTTTTTGACTGCGAGATTAGAGATTAAGTTAAATTTAATATCTGTATTTGCTGTTTGAGTTGACTTTTTTAAACTGTTTTTTGCTAGTTTAACGGCCAATGTTGGTGGTGTGGTTTAATCCTAAACCATCAAAAAAATTTGAAAAATAAGTCAACTCAAAGAATAAATACAAATATTAAATTCATCTTAATCCCTAATCTCGCAGTCAAAAACTCACTCTTAGAGCTAGTTTCTTACTTCTTGCGCTTAACTTAAACCAGAAGCAAATTTAAACGTTCTTTAACCACCAAATCTGTTTTTCAATAATCGATTAGGAGCTGTAAATTTTTCCAGTTCTGCCTTACTTTTTTCAGTCAATATGTAGCATTCTCTTTATTATAAGTAAGGCAACACTGTAAATTTCAAGAAAAATCTCAATATTTCCTACATTTTCAAACATCTGAAATGCAGTTTTCTACTTTTTTCCACATAATAGTATTAAATAAATGAATTTTTTATTCAGTTTTTTACATATTGATTGAATATTTGTCAAAATTATTTAATTTTCTTTTCAAGTATCGAATTGTTTAATTTATTTTTTGACAACTTTCACTTGGGTTTAACTGGGGAAGGTTGCTCGGTTAAACTAGGGGTATTAACTGGAAAATCTTTATTTGAAAAACATGGTGGGGAAAACGCGTCGAAGTAGTGAAAAATTGCATGATAACAAAAACAAAATTTCACGAATTGTTTTTGTTTTCTATACATTTCTAAAATCAAATAAACGTGAGAATTTTAACGCGTATCTCTCTCTCTTTTAAAACCGGTAAATTTTGTATGATAAACAAAAACAAATTATGCAGTTTTGTTTTTGTTTGCCATGTACTTTTCACTTAGTCGGCGCGTATTCCCGAATAGACACCAATATTTAGCTTAAACTTAAAATATTGTTTTTAAATAAAGATTTTCAATTAATATGTAAAAAACTGAATAAAAAAATCATTTATTTAATACTATTATGTGGAAAGAAGTAGAAAACGGCATTTAATATGTTTGAAAATGAAGGAAATATTGTGATTTTTCTTGAAATTTACAGTGTTGCCTTACTTATAATAAAAAGAATGCCACATATTGATTGAAAAAAAGTTCGGCATAGCTGGCAAAATTTACAGCTCCTAATCCATTATTGAAAAACACATTTGATGGCTAAAGAACGTTTAAATTTGCTTTTCGTTTAAGATAAGCACAGTTTAAACTAAGATTAACCAAGAAGTAAGAAAGTAGCTCTAAATGAAAATAAATTTGTTTATTATTAAATTGTCCATTAGTGGCCACGCTAGCAAAAAAAAAGAAATTTAAATCCAAATTGATTATTAGGCTAAAGTTCGTAACGTTATATTCAGAAAGAATTGGGCATGATTAATATTCCAAGGAACAGGGGAAAATTAACATCAACTTAATTTTTCCCCTGTTCCTTGGAATATTAATTATGCCCAATTCTTTCTGAATATAACGTTACTACGAACCTTAGCCTAATAATAAATTTGGATTCACAAAGCAAATACTTTCGAAATAATCATATTAATAAAAATATTTTTAATTAGCTTGAACTAAAATGATCAAGAACCACAATCTATACATATAATAAAACTGAAAGTAGACCTCTATTACCGTTTACAACACACAAATGTTGTGTTGTCTCGGCTACAACACAACATAAGTTGTTTATCGATTATGATTTACAACATCTAGTTGTTGTGTATATTATTAACGGTTTGAAAAGAAAAATCTATATACATACTTAAAAATTTTTATCCATTTTAATTTTTCATCTTGCCACGACAACAAAACAACAGTTAATGAGTAGTTGTAAGTCTTTGACAGCTTTGACAACAAATAAAAATACATGTTGTAAACGATAATCACACTAAATTAATATAGACAACTAAAAGTACAACACTGCCGATAAGTGTTGTAAATCGTAATCGCATTTTACCAAATACAACAGTAAAATAATTAGTGTTGTGAAAGGTAATTGGGGCCTATAATAAAAATTTCATTAAAAAGATAAAATAAAATAAATTTTGCTTTGCCTAAACTTATTTAATTATAATAATAATTTGTATATATTCCTTAGATATATCCCTCTACAACGTCTGCATCATCAGCTTCCATAGCATCTGCTCACAAAAGTCAAATGCGTGAATTAAAAATGTCGGA
The DNA here is from genome assembly GCA_956483635.1 of Panzeria rudis. Classification (NCBI taxonomy): domain Eukaryota; kingdom Metazoa; phylum Arthropoda; class Insecta; order Diptera; family Tachinidae; genus Panzeria; species Panzeria rudis. Next base: position 24,902,009 of record OY101451.1, on the reverse strand, counting down.
TTTCCTGGAGAAGGCGACTTGTTTACAACTTTTGTGCGCTGGTGAAAAATTAAATATATGCGCCTCAAAGGTTGTCCTTATAAAATACAACGAGAATGTTAGAAACTTATTAGGGGTCAAAACAATATTAATGAAATTTTAGAAGTAAATGAAAACCAACTAAATCTTTAACTTTACATTCAAATATAAGAGATGAAAAAACAACAAAAAAACATACACACAAACACAAAACAAACGAAATTTTGTTTTTTTGCAAAACACAATGAAGATAATTAATTAATAATAATGAAAAACAAATAAAGATAGTTATTAAGCTTTAAAACTTAACATATAATAAAATATAATTTATATAAAAATATAAACTTTAACAAGAAACAAAATAGTAACAACTTAGTTCTTAATTTCTATGCAAATATATTAACAAACAAAAAATACAATTATGTAATTATGCAATTGACATTTTATTTTAAATTTAAAATGAAAAAAAAACTAGAAATTTAGTAATGAAATCTGTATTATTGTGTGTTAAATACGAAAAAAACCAAACACACACTAAACAAACAAAAAAAAATATTTAAAGAAATTTTAAGAAATTATATTTAAAATTATTAAAAAAAATTGAAGAACAACATGTGCATATATTATTTTTAAAATTATTATTATATATTAATAAAATTTTATTATGTTCACATATTTATTTTGTAAGCAATTTTTTTATTATAAATTAATTTGTTTTTGTTTTAAGTAAATTTTAAATTAAATGTAATTTTATTACTTTATTAAGTTTTTAAACTGAAAATCACATATAAACCTCTTGAAAAAACACAACAACTTTGCAATAAAATTTTAAAGGCTTTAAAAATTTTATAATGAAATTTTTTTATAAAAAATGGGGGATACTTTTTGAACTGGTTGTATTTTTAAAATCTCCACTCAGTTGTAAATAAGTAAAGAAAAAAAATTATGTATTAATATTTATATCAAATAGGTTGACTATTTTAAAATTTATTAGTTTAAAATAATTTTACTTGTTTTGTTATAACGTAAATTTGAGACGCCCTTAACTTTGTCTACGTTCAAACGATGCAAGCAGCGATGCCATTTTTAGCCTTTTTTACGATATTACAAAAAACGATATGACATACTGTGTCGTTATATCTTGAATTTTTTACGATATGACAACACTAAGATAGCCATACACGGTGTTGTCATATCGCATTGTTGTCATATCTTAAAAAACTTACGATACGGAAACACAATATGTCATATCGTTTTTTGTCATATCGTAAAAAAAGACTAAAAAGTGCATCGCTGGATGCGAGTCTTATTGATCATCTTCTTACTTTTTCTTTTTTGAACTTTCTTTGGATTTCATACGATGAAAGTCTTGTCGCTTAATTGTTTCTTTCTTTTGCATAAATGTATACGCAATGTGAATGAATGTGTGTATTTTTTATATTACGAATGAGGTTGTTTACCCGGTTGTTTCCTCTTGCCTCTCTCGCCTACAAAATAAGAAGCTGATCAATAAGACTTGCATCGTCGGCACGTTGACTTTCCATTATATTGGTTTGAAAAAATAGAGTTACCTTACCGGCTTAATATAATTACAATATTTAAAATTCTTCAATTCTAAAAAAATTATATTTTCTTCTGGCTAAATTGGATAAAATATGGCTAAATTGGCAACACTGCTCGATGTGTTAATTATACTACACTGAAAATAATCCATGCAACATTTTTCGAAAAATAACTTTCGTAGATACTTTTTTTGTAGAATATACGAAGCTTTCGTACATATTACGGTTAATATGACAAGTCGATTTCGTTCTCATATTTATATTGAAAACTAATAAAAAATTGAAATTTGTTTTCAATATAAATATGAGAACGAAATCGACTTTTCGTTATTGTGAGACAGACAGTTACTTTTATAAGAAAGAATTTCGTGTTACGAAATGCACGCCATATTTCTTTCTTTACGTGGCGCAGAACAGTGTCTCTTTGTCGCATTTGTCAATCACCATAAATGTATAATTCAAAGTTGCATTTTTTTATCGTTGAGCAACGCAGTGTTGCACAGACAAATTTTGACATGTTTTTGAGCGACACGGCCTGTTTAATAGTACGTTTCTATTACGAGTAAAAGAGGTTGTTTTGAGCAAAATATGTCAAAGCTTTTCCATTATGTTGTAAATGTTTTCAATTTCGAATTTTCGTAATAAGTTTGACGTTTATATTTCGTTTACATTATTTGTGCAACTTCATCGAAAATAAAATGCGCGCTATATGTATTTCTTTTTTTATGTGGCACAGAACTGACTTTTTGCATTGTCAATCACAATAAATGGATGACACAAAGTTGCATTTGTAATCGTAGAGGCACCGCATGTTGCACAAGCAAATTTCTACATGTTTTGAAGCAAAACAGGCTGTTTGTTGTGTTTTTCTCAAATGACAAATGTATGGGAAAACATGTAGCAAAACACCCAAGGAAAAAAAGACATGCAAGAAGGAGATAAAGCATGGGTTCTACTGATATTGCACGCGTTCAAATTCGGGTGAAAAACGCATGATTTTAACTTAAACGTCTCATTAAATAAACTGCTCGTTTTTGAACTCATGAAAAACGCATGCGACATTGCTAGATAATCATATATAAAATATTGCATTAATTATCCAGCGAAAAAGGAATTAAATCATCACATTGACATAAATATTTTTTAGGAGTAAGCAAGTTAAAACAAGTTTTACCATATTAAAAAATAACTGGGATATGGTTCGGCTGTAGAGAGCATGTCTATCGTCCGGAGAACGCGCGTTCAAATCCCAGCTGTGTCAAAATTTGTTTAAATTTATATTTTTTTATTAATAACTCGCACCCGCGCAAAAACGGGTTAAAACCATCGAGTTTTTATCGGTTGTAAGCACTCATTTGAATGACGATCAGTTTATTTAAATATGAACGCATCACCTCCAATGGCACGCTTATGTTAAAATCATGCGTTTTTCACCCGAATTTGAACGCATGCAGTATCATTAGAATCCATGCTTTTACTCGTTTTTTTTTTTTTGCTGGGAAGTTACGGTCCTTAGCCTAGTAATCAATTTGGATTCACAAGCAAATACGTTCGAAATAATCATATTCACCCCTATTATGCATTTCCATTACGTTCCCGCTCGAATCGAAAAATTTCATTCCAAAGAAAACCCTAATCGAAAGAAGAAGAGAAGAGTATGTTTAAATCAGCTGCTTTGGTATGAAACGTATGAAATAGAAACAGAAAAAATAAGCAATTTTGTAAACACTGTAATTGTAAAAAGTTAAATTTAGTGAAAAAAACAGTGATAAATATATAAAAACTAAATATTGTGGAAACTATAATTAAATAAAGGTATCAGTTAAGTGCGGAAAGAAAGAAAAAAGCTAGAATATAAGTAAGCAGTGTTTGTGGCCAAACTATTCCAGTGTGAGGAATCCTGTCGCGGCGGAGGTGATAAATAAAACTTCAATAATGTTAAAACATTTATTAAATAAACACACTGCACTTCTTCCTTGGGACGTTTATGATGTCCACACGCAATATCAGCCTTGGTTGTCATTAAATTCGCCAGCGTTTCGTATTGCTCAGGTGTTGTGTTTTTCGGCCTACAGTGAATTAAATAAACCTTTAAACTTTGAAAAAAAATAAACAATTTATTACAAAATAAATTTATAGCATTTAAAACTCACATTTTATTTAATTTTACACATTTTTAACCACACAAACAAAAATCGAAAAACTTTCCGTCAGCAAATAAACAACTTGCAAAACGTAGCTACGATTGTAATGTATAATACTAGGGATGGGCAAAAAATATCGATATAATGATATTTTCACAAAAATATATCGATATATATCATCGATATTTTTAATTTCGATATATCGATTTTTTTTTTCAAATATATCGACAGTATCAAATTCGATATTTTTTAGCTTTGGTTTTGTTTTTCGTGAAATTTTTAAAAACATTTCGGCACAGTCTTCATCAAATAGAAATTACTAGCAAAATTCTTTTTATTTTTTTATTTATTTTTTTTTAGTTAACGTTTTTGCTCTCTTTTTATAATTATGAAGAACAAAACACGTCGCTCCAATTTGGAGCATCTAGCAACTGTTGTTTCGTTGATGTAGGAGTTTTACACTCCGGCTTATCGGGCCAGCAAGCAACCCCCAGTTATGTTGGAGGACCACATGACCAGAATTTCCTCTAAGTCGATGTTGGAGTTATACCGCCCATGGTCGGTCGTCAGAGCCTCGTTGGTTGTAACAGGGTGCACGTGCAGGTGAGGTTGACTAATGAGCAGGAGAGGCTATGTCTATTTGTACCTTTTGGTGAGTATATAGATATATTCGCATCACTGCCCCTTGCATCCTGGCAAAATCTTTTGGTTTATTTATATATTTTGTCTATTCGAAAAATTCAGCCTGTTCACAGAATCCAATACGGATTGGTTTGGTATCGTTTTCTCTACAAAACCGGTTTATACTTCGATTTGCGAAATTTCCGTTGAGAAACGGAATTAATTGTTCATGAATTCGAGTTCAGGGAGCACTTTAATTTATATATTTATCAAGTAGAATAAGTTTTTCCTATTCTCTTAATTACTAAATACACAATTTAGTAAACGATATTTTGAATTTTTAACGAAAATAAAGTTTTTTAACAAAACAATTTCGTTACGTTTTCATGAACGCGCTCACAATTGGAATTGGATTGGAACTCCGTTTCCAATCCAATTCCGTATCGGATCCTATGAACAGGCAGATTATCATTCTTTGAGTGTAATTTTGTTGATGAATGTTCCATGAAATATTGGTGAAACAGTAAGGATCTTGGAAATTAACTCTTTTCAGTTTAATAATTTATAAGAAAGGTCTGTAGGCTAAAATTAAAAAAAAAAATTTGGGGACTACGTATGAATTATCATTGTGGAAAAAATATCGATATTTCGATATATCGGTATCTTTTATTCGATATATACCGATGCCGATCGATATTTAAAAATATATCGATATATTTTTTTCACGTGCCCATCCTTATAGAATACATACAATCGAAAAGGAAATCGAAATGGCACCGGGAAGCAGAACGCGGAATAGCAAAGTTGCCAAACCGAAAAAATTTCGAAACGTAACGCAGAATAGGGGTGATTATAAAAAAAAATTATTTAGATCATTAATGAAACCTTTATCATTGTGTACTTAAATTTTTTTAATCACACACTGTTTGAAGATTAAACAAAAAAATCGAAAGACGAGCCGCCACTAAATTTGTAAGTTGTTAATTTAAACGCAGCTACAATCGTAATGCAGAACACTCACAACCGTAAAAAAGTTGAAACGGATCGGAACGCAAACTATCAAAGCTTTAAAACGGAAAAAATTTCAATTTGAATCGAAATGCAGAATAGGGGGGAAGATTTTTGGACTCGATCGGAAAGGTGGCCTAAAATTAATTTAAAAAATCATATATTCCAAAGTTTGACAGAAAGACATAAGAACTACGTCGTAAAAATAGTTAGAATAGTTTTCTAGGGCCTCAAAACGCCGAGATCTGTTGAAAACTCGATTTTCGAAAATCAGGTTGATATCAGTAACTTCGCATCTCTTGGGAACCTACAAAATATTTTAACTGATTAATAACTTTCAATTAAACCAATAGAGTTCGAAAAAATTACAAAATATTTATTACAACAAAATGCTATGATAATTTCTAAATGGTTAGTGATACTTGCTCAATTATAAATAAAAGAAAACAGTTTTAATAATTAAACGGAAATTGTTGTCTCTGTTTGGCTGCAGCGAGCCAGAATAAATTTGTTAAAGTATCATCGTGAAAACCTCTATTTGTACCACTGAATGATGAAAGGTTGCCATATGCGGCTAAAAGTTTACTGGGGACGTGTAATATCTAAAGCAAACGTTTCCACATACGGGTTCGGTAACAACATCTTTGGAAGGCGGCGAAGAAACATTTGTGATTAAATATAATAGTATTCAACTTTCGATGAAATTTAATACAAAAATGCTATGGGGACAAAAAGAAATTTGATTTTTTATTCCATTCTAATGTTTTTTTTTTCTTAATTTTATAATTCTTTTAAAGCTAATTTAGAAGTTGTTGTTGCTGTAATATACATAAGTCAATTTAAAATAATCATTGTAAAATTTTTAATTTAAAAATGAATAATTCGCCCCGTTCTGTATTTCATGTGAAATGAAAACGTTCGAAATTAGCATAGAATTTTTTTTACAAATATGTCATATTTTATAACAACAATGACATGACAATACCGAATATTTTGATATCATATGGAATACAGAACAGGGCTGAATATTTCAATTTTCATTTAAGATGTGTATGTATGTGAGACTACGGGGATTACTCTGTAATTCGGATCGAAAGAAAATATTTTCGAATTACCGTGTAAAATATGTAAAAATTCGAATTTTTGCGAATTTAATTACAGAATAATCAGTCCCTCAAGTATATTCGAATTGGTAGGAGAAAAGAAACGTGTACATGTTTTTATTAAAAAAATGATAAAAGTGATAATTAAGGTGCTATAAGAAAGAAGTAATGAAAAATGTGTATGCAACATGTTTTGTTGAAAATTTTATAAAAAAATTTTAGGTAAAAAAAACTTAGACTAATAACTAGATATGAAGGTCAATTTTTAGAAATCTGTAGTGAGTAAATAAAGAAATAAAAATACAAAGTATGTAAATATTAGTAAGAAGACGTTTCAGCCGAAAAGACAGACTGAGAGGCAAGTACACATAATCTTTCGAATTCTACTATATACTAAGAAGAAATAGGGTGAATTCGTAAATGCAGTAAATTTGTGCAACCGGAATGCAAACTATTGCACCACTAATAAAAATGTTTCCATAGTTGCAGCAGCACTGCCAATTGCTTGCTTAAAGAAACTTTCGGCGCAGAAGAGTATTGCCAAATGGTTTTCAAACGCAGGACTTTGACTACTGCACATTTACTGAATTTACGAATATACCCATAGTGTTGGTAATAGCCCAGGCAGAAAAATACAATCGGGCCAACGTTGGCAAAGCACTTCCTAAGGTGTTAGAAACGTTGGCAAAATATTACAAGTTCTACTTTTGAAGTGTTGTACCAACACACATATGACAACCACATGCTGGGGTCGCCCGATTGTTTTTTATATCGTTGGCTGTGAAACACTGTGAAAACCAAAATTTAAGTGCTGTCCCAATATCATAATTTTTGTTTAGTACGAACTTTTTCTATTATAAGGGCCATATGCATAACGAAAACTTGACATGAAGATAGCATAACCGATGAAGTTGAGCTAGCTCTTAACTATTTTACACTAAAATCAATGTATTTGGCATTAAAAATCAATGTATATCAGACAGTACTGTGGTGACACAAAACTTTTGGAAGAGTCGTAATTTTGTATTTGCAGTGTTGTGATGGTACATATTTTTTGCATAAAGTCGCAATTTCTACCTGTGCAGTTATTTGAAGAAGAACGTGCATAAAAGTTCGTTATATTGAAAAAATTTGTGATATTAAAGTAATTGCGTTTGGTGCGGAAATTTTTTCGGAATTGCGAAATAAAAATTAGCATGAATCTTTTTATTTCTTTATGCTCTATTCAACTACGCCATTTTTCTTATTTTTAAAAATTGTAAAAAGTTTATGAAATATATTTTAATAAAATGTAAATCAAAAATATCATTTCAGCTTGACAAATTATATTTGAGCTTGTAACTTTACAACACCTTAAATATCTTGACAATTAACCTCATTCAAGCCCGTCTGGCAAGACCACTCCTATGTGTCCTTCCAGACTCTGATCTATCTATGTTTTAAATTTCATTAAAATTGGGTTAATAGTTTAGTAGAGGCAGGAATTGCCTCCTCATCCCCTCCTCGTACCGCAAGCGCTATGAAATATACTTTACATCCTATTCTCATACCTACCAACTATGCATAAAAAATTTCATTAAAATCGGTCGAGCCGTTTCGGAGGATTTCGATAACAAACATCGTGACACGAGATTTTTATATATTAGATTTTACTGCGCCGACGATTTTGCTACAATTTCGACGAATTAGGATGCTGTGATGTGCATTAGGATATGTCAGTATTAATCGATGCCGGTACTGCAAAATGATCAGTGCTATGCCTTCATTACTTTAACAGTCCAACAACAATTAACACAATGACACACCAACACACTTCAGAAAATATCATGATGTTGTTGGCTTGCCTGAAATTAGTCTTGAACTCAAGACATCAAATTTATATTAAATTAGGTTCTAAAATTGATATTCTTATTAAATTTAAAAATTTGATACCAATAGCAAGTCTTCAAACATACTCAGAAAACAGCAAATTAGAATTTTCGAAAGCATTGAGCCTCGAAATGTGTACGAAAAGAACGGTAATTGGTGCGTAAATTTATATTAAAAAGTTCAAATTAACAGCTCTTCTTATTTTCGGCGATTTTTTTTCTTTCAACATTTGCTAGGCACTCACTGCCTTTTTTCAAGTGAACGAAATGGATTCAGCCTGTTCAGAGATTTTCAAGGCCCATAACTCGGAAACTAAGGCTTGCCGCCAATATTTTTATTTAATTTTTTCTTCTTATTTTTTAATTTTCTATCGGATAGGATAAATTTTATTTATTTTTGAGAGGAGTAGCTAAACCCTACTTGTTCCATTATTTCTTTCCTTTAATCACTATTTTATAAATTTTATATAATTACTCACTGTTTGTTTTAATTTACACTGGAAATCGAACAAAGCTCCTTCAACAAAGCTGCAACCACTCCGCGGCATTGCATGCATCTAGCAATCCTGGACGAACAATTCGATTTTTTTAGATTCCTCATGGAATAAAAAGATAATTCCAATTCTTAGCACTGCATTTTTTTATATTTTTTAACAAAAATTTCTTTGATTTGAAATTTATTTTATTAAGCTTCTTCCTTATTTACATTCACTAAGAACTGATAGCGGGAAAAAATGTTCACGGGAACTTCACGATAGCAATTTTCCCTCGAAGGGAAATGAACAATTTATGGGAACATAAATTTCACTCGTTATTCGCGATAGGGGTGCATGTAATTGCTATTTTATTCTCCCAATTAATTATTAAAGCTTATAAATATTTATTTTCAGGACAAATTCAGTAAATAGTGTTCATTTATCTTAATACTAACACATTTATCTTAACACTACCTCAATGCAACACCTTCCCGGCAGACATGAACTAAGTTTAGCGATGATGGAATAGCAAAAGATTTTCTCGCGTCCGTAGAGAATTATTCATCGCGTCCAAAATATAAAAAACACAAGTTTTACTTACTCGTGAGAAAATTTAATTTAACACCAAAAGACTATTTGATTGAACTAGCACTTACATTAAAAGCATTTTACTTGAAAATTTACGAATTTCATAGCAAATCATGAAAGAAATTACAAGCTTCTGTTTATTTGAAACCTCAATTGAGTAATTAATCTTATAAAATAAAAGAAAAAATATCATAATCATACTCTTCATTAAATATTTCTTTGCGGGACCGGCTGGTCTTTTTCTATTTTTAGTCAATGCGTGTGGGTAGAATAAAAGAGAAAAAATCCCATAGGCCCTGTTTTGCTGATGACTGATGTAGGTCATCTTAGGTGTAGAAACCAATATGAAAGGTAACTGCAGCTTTGTAACTACTTACTTGATACACTACTTCCATACATAAATTCATTACGGAAAATAATTTTATTTATTTCAAAAGCCAAACTAGTTACATGCAATTGAAACCTATAAAAATCTAGAAAAAGCTAAATATTTTCTTAAAATATCGAAAAAAGAGCTAAAAGCTAAATTTAATATTTCAAGATAAATAGGAAAAAATAAAGCTAGATTTAGCTCGAAAAAAACTAATATGGCCACACTGCTCATGCCTAACCTGGCCAGACATCCCGCTTTTAGCGGGAGTATTCTGATTTTTTAAGGTCGATCCCGCTTAAAGTTTTATCTCGCTTTTTCAGTTTTAAGACTCCAACATAGTGAGATGTTTATAGTAAAAGAGGGATAAACTTTTTAAGCGGGATCGACCTTAAAAAAGCATAATAGTCCCACCAAAAGCGGGATATTTGGTCAGGTTACTCATACCCCAAATCGACGGGTATTTATAAAAAACGAACCTAAAAAATTCAGGTCAAGATTAACCTGTTTTTTTTTTTGTTTTAAACACCATAATTGTGTTTGAAAACTTAATCGTCTTTTCATATCTAGTTATTAGTGTATAAATAAAGGTTTTAGTTAAAAAATAAAAATATGTATTGAAATTTTAGAACAAGGCTACAACAAAAAGGCATTAATTTATTTGAAATTTAAGTTTTGCCTTTCAATGTGTTTACTGTGTAACATTATTTTATTCTTATTATATTATAACAAATTTATTTTGTTAAAAAGCAATTATTTTAAAAATAATTGAAAGAAAACTTACTTTTCCTATTTGCTCTAAAAAAGAGGAAATTATTTAGCTTTAAGCCCCTAAAAAAAATAACAATTTCAAATTGATTTTTTTTTTAATTTTAATAATTTGTGTATATGATAATAATTAAATAGTTTATTGTTTTATAAATTATTTAGACTTTTTTTAAAACTATTCTTAATGCAATATGTATTCAGTTTTTGTTTTTATTTAAATATTCTTTTATTTAGTTTAAATGTAAAAATAAAGATCAAAATCTTAAAAACAAAAAAAAAGATACAAAATAAAAAAAGTTGAAAATTGTTTTATATGTGAAAATGATTAAGATTAATTTAAAAAAAAGATATTAAAAAAATAATAAATTATTATATGTTTATGACCAAGGTTTAAAAAAACGAATACAAAATACAATTAATTAATATTATTAAATACAAAACAGAAAAAACAACAAACAGAACAGAATAACAAATATAATAAAACTTATTTTCATAATTCAAAAAATATAAAGTTGTTTTAACTTAAGCGGATATGTTATCTTAGATTATGTGTATTTCCCTTGGATTTTGGGGAAATTTAGAAGAAAATTGTCATTTAGGGAACTTTTATTAATTAATCGAAATTTAAACAGTGAAGTTCAAATTATATAATTGAACAACAAATAAATAAAAAATGAATCCGTTAACATTGATATCTGGTGGAACTTATGAAACTCAAACACCTTCCAACCGCCCAAGATGTATCTAACATTGTAGCCTTATTTTACAGCAAAATATCATCGTGCCGAAGTTATCTTCACCTATATCACAACAATTTTTTTTTTGTGGAAATTGAACTTAAAGTTTCAACAATTTATAAAAAAAAATTACGTGGAAAAAGTGGTCCAATATTTTGTCAGATATTATGCTTGAAGTTGATTTATGTAAAAATATCCAAGTCATGGAGACAATTTTTTAAGTTATAGCCATTTTCACCTCCGAAAAGATTGTTAAATTTTGTTGTAATATTGCGAAATATTTTTTAGTTTGTGGGATATACCTGAAAATAATGTGATAAAACGTCAATTCATACATGTATTTAGTATTCTTTTTATATGGAGCTTGACAAGATTGTTTCCTAAAAGGAAAATTGTTTACTCTAGACAAATTAAAGTTTTGAGCCATTCGACTTACTAAGTAAGACTTGCTGGAATAACCTAGCAGTTCACTAAAGAAAAAGAATCCAACTACTCATTGCTTCTTTATTTAATTTAGTAAGGATGCAATCTTTGTGCAGTATGCATCATAGTCAATGATGATTGTGGTCCGGCCACTGGCGGAGGAGGTGGTAATGCTACAGCATGCGGTGGAGGTGGTCCCATTATATGAGCCATAGACATACTTCCGGTCGGGTTGGGTTGTAAAGAGGCAGTATTTAAACCCAAATGATGACCCTGACCATGTAAGCCATCATGATGGGTATGTGGGCCTAAAGCAACAGCCGTCTGATGATAGTGATGCGGTGGTGGCGGCGGTACCATTTGTGTAAGGCTACCCAAAGGTAAATTTAGTAGATTATTTGAACCATGAGTGCGAAAATGCACCGATAAACTGCCAGCCGATTCAAACTCCTTATCACAATCGGGACATTTAAATGCATCATCATTTACTACGGTGTCAACAATTTCATCTTCTTCATCTTCACTGCGTTCGTTAAGATTTGAGAGTTGATGTAATTTTCTTTTATGAGTCAGCATATCTCGATTGCGGCTAAAAGATTTGCCGCACACATCACAGTGATGATTTTTTATACCTGTATGAGTGATCATATGTTTGGAAAGATCACCGGCTGTATAAAATGATTTCTGACATACGGGACAATGCTGATCTCTTATACCGGTATGGATTTTTAAATGGGCTTGAAAATTTCCCAAAGCCGAGAATTGTTTAGAGCAGATTTCACATTGGAAGGGCTTGTCACCGGTATGGGTACGTTCATGTATTTGTAGATTATATTTTTGGGCAAAACGTCGAGGACAATAGCGACAAGGAAACGGTTTTTCACCGGTGTGAGTGCGTATATGTTGCTGTAATTGGGCCAAACATTTGAAGGTCTTATTGCACTCGTAACAAGTTTGTGGTAGTTTTGGTAACGGCTTGGGTCCTCGCTTTTTATGGTCTTCAGGTGGTTTACGTTGATAGCGAGAGCGTCGTTTGCTGTTAAGATGGTGTATTTGTATTTGTTAATTATATTTATTCAAGGATAGTGTAATTTACCTCTTCCTTTTAATTGATCTCTGCTCTTCGTATTCTTCTTCATCAGAATCTGAAGAGTTTCCAGTGATAATATGATAGCTCTGAGATTTGCCTAACATTAAATTGCCATCCGTATTTGTCTCAGCATCACATATTCTAGAAACATAATAGTATATACCGCACCCTAAATCAAAAACAGTCGCATATCAAACATATGCATATCAAAAATTTATTTTGCAAGTCTCCTTTAACTTGAGAGCCTTAGCCTGTTTGCATGTTACTTGTGTGGCTTGTACATCATCTTCTAAACTTTTTGATTTTTTGAGTTGTGACTGTTTTTGATTTACAGTGCGATATATTTAACTTCTGGGCCAGATCTTCTGCCGTAAACTATCGAATCATCTTTACACTTACCCATAGCCTCTGTCGGTTAATCCCAAATACTGTCTCAGTCTTATATCAGAATTTTCACATTCTTGTTTAAAATGATATGCTACTCCCAATCTGTAGATGCAATTATTGCATATTACCTCGGGCAGGCCGTCTTTTTTGTATACCCGAATTTTGGCACACAACATAAGCATAGTTGAGGGCATCATACTAAACTCAGTACTGTAAATGGAAGTTAGTGCGCCTTCTTTTAAACATACTCGGCAAATTTTGTGTAGATTGTAATCCATGTCCATGGGATTACAGGAGTATAATTTGTGTTACTTCAGTAAAATTTTAAATTTTGGGATGGTTTTACGGACCCCAAAACGTAAACTGTGATCGGAGTATTATAGACTGTTTACTAACAACAGCTGTTGCACATCGCTGCCATATTCACCTAGCTTTTGTTTTAATAGGGGAAATAATTGTTTTCCTGAAAGTGGGGTACACATTATCGTACCTGAGTGACAGTCAAAAATTCATCATATATGATGGCTACTTGTGCCTGACCAAACTATCATGTACATCGCGACCTCATTTCTGTTTTGGCCCACCGACCACGGTATGGGGCATATAAATTCTTAATACCCTCTTTTAGGATCCGAAACCTGTTTCGCGAAGTTTTTTCTGATTTCTGAGATATCAAGCACTCTTTGTGCCCGATATTATCAATTTTGATAAATATTTTGTAAAAAATATGTGACTTTTCACACTATGCCTTTTTAACCTGGATTTTTTTTACAATTTTATTTCAAATCCCCTAAGAAAAGTCACAAGTCACACACATTTACATCACAGACTTTTTATCCATGCTTATTTTGACTATACACATGCTTAATGCTGGTAGTACGAAAATGACAAAGAGAAATAACAAAAAACTTCAATTTGTATTATTTTTTAGCCCGCTAGCCTCCCACCTCCTAGCTCTCTTACTAAAAAGCCTGCCATTTAAGCCAGGCGAAAAAGGCACAATGTAAATTACGTGTATTTAATGTAGTCATGGACCATGCCAAGAGTTTGTAGTCCTTGTAAATGACGCGACTAGTCCATACACGCATGTTAAGTACACTCCTTTTATATATATATTGCTCCAGGCAATACGGTTTGTTACATAAAATATCGAAAATAAATTTTTTTATAAAAAGCATCTACTCTAATTTCGGTTTTGTGTGAAAAACCAATTTAATCGCTGTCATATATTTAGAATTACTTTGTGTTGCATATTTACGTACCCAAATAGTGACAGCTCTGTTATATCTGTGTGTTTCATTCCATCGTGTTTTGTGGAACCTTTAAAAAGTTGCAATTACGAATTTACAAAATAAAGAGTGTAACAAGGGAAAACTTGAAAAATTTCTTACGACTGTAACTTTCCTTGTAATAATGAAATGAAGTGAAAAAATATAATAATTTTAATAAAAATTGATAACAATCTTAAAAGAAAATGTTAAATTATTGAGGCAGCAAGAATTTCATACAAAAAGACAATAATATTTGGAAAAAAATAGTGAAAGAAAAATTTTTTATTTTTACATATACAGCAGCAAGACGCAGTCCGTCTACCACCAACAAAATCTTGTGTGTGAGCGACGCAGTAGTATTGACGAATAATTCGCCCACAATAACAAAAGAGCCCCCTTTTTTGTTGCAAAAGTTGGATCTTAAGAAAACAAGAATAAACGAATATTGATAACAATATTAATTTTAATCACAAAAAGCCTTATAAGAAATAAAAACAATTTAATAATTCAAATAGTAACCCACAAAAAGCCATGAGCAGTAGCGCTGATGGATCTTCGATACGCTTTAGCGACCATACGCTGGACAAGGCCACCAAGGCCAAGGTAACATTAGAAAATTACTACAGTAATTTAGTCACCCAATATGGTGAACGTAAACAACGTTTAGCCAAATTAGAGGCACAACTGAAAGACGAAAGTCTAACAGAGACGCAACGTCAAGAAAAACGTTTGCAGCATGCCCAGAAGGAAACAGAATTTTTACGTCTAAAACGCTTACGTTTGGGTGTCGAAGATTTTGAAGCACTCAAGGTAATTGGCCGCGGTGCTTTCGGCGAGGTGCGTTTGGTACAAAAGAAAGACACAGGCCATGTGTATGCTATGAAGGTTTTGCGTAAGGCTGATATGTTGGAGAAAGAACAAGTGGCCCATGTCAGAGCTGAACGTGATGTTTTAGTCGAGGCTGACCATCAGTGGGTCGTAAAGATGTATTACAGTTTTCAAGTAAGTTCACTTAATTTTTAATTTGTATGTTTTTAATAAATAACTCAAACTTTAATAAATATTTATAATCGCGTATGTTCTGTATTTCATCTGGAATTAAAATCTGCGGAATTATCAAAGCATTGTTGTTGCAAATTAATATTTATAAAAACAATGCTTTGATAATTCCGCACATTTTAATTCCACATGAAATACAGAATATACGCAACTGAGGCTATTTATCCCATCATTTTATTTATTTGTTTAGTTATTCAATTCAATTCAATTATAATATAAAAAGCCTCCTTACATTACTGGAGGTACAATGGAAAGTACCTATATTTTTAATCTACTTCAAAAAAAGGAGCAAGGTTATCAATTCGTCATGTATTTTTCTTATTATTTTTTTTACGTACATATGTTCCTTCAAAACTCCGCCATTTATGAACCCATTTCGGATTTTTGTTCTCTATTCAAAAGGATGTACTTCCAGATTGGTCCCGTTGAAAAGTGGTCGGGGTCACGCCCATACAAAGTAAATACACATTCGTTTTCTACTACTTCTACTCAACCGATTCTTAAGAAACTTTACACACACATTAAGCTTCTGTTTATATACTACATCAGGATAAAAAAAGTGGGCTGTACCACGCCCATGTAAAGTAAATATTATTTTTCAACAGCTTCTACTAAACCGATTCTTATGAAACTTTGCATACACCTTTAGTTGTCGTTACAATACAAGATTACCCGGCAAAAAATAAATGAACGCATTCGACATGAAATAGTGTTTCATGATTTCTTGATCACTTGTTTCTTCGAATGGATTCTGAATGACATCATAAATCGTAAATAAAGCTATAGTTTTTGAACTCATTAAAAAACGCATGCAATTTCACTAGGTAATATATTGCATAAAATATCCACTGAAAAAGGCTTGCAAAAACGGAATTAAATCATCACATTGACACATTTTCATAAAACAAGTTTTACCTCTAACAAAAAATAAGAAGGCAATAGCTCAGTGGTAGAGAGCGTGTCTTATAACAGTCAGAAAAGCATGGTTCGTATCCCTGCTGCGGCAATATTTTTTTTATTTCATTTGTTTTATATTTACATGAAAAACGTCATCGAATCAGGGAACTTGCATGGCTTCAATTCATTCATTTTAATGACGAGCAAGTTCTCTAAATTTTCATGTAAACACATGATCTCCAATGACACGCTAATGTAAAAATCATGCATGTTTCACCTAAATCGAACCAATGCGTCATCACTTGCACCCATGATTATACACATGATTTTTCATGTTATTTTTTGCTCGGTATGTTTAGAAAAGTAGGCGGTGTGACGCCCAAGATAAGTTAATAAGCATTTTAACTACTACTTCGCCGATTCTTATGAAACTTTACTTACAGATTTAGTTAACCTTACATTACAACATTGTGCTTAGAAAAGTGGGCAGTGCCATGCCCATGAAAAGTAAATATTCATTTTAACTACTTCTACTTATCCGATTCTTATGAGACTTCGCACACACAATTATTTCTCGTAAAAGTACATGATGGTAGTCAGTTTTGTTTTGCAAGGATTATATTCAAATCTATTGCTTTTATGTAAGTGAAATGGATGAGAATTTTGCTTCTTTTTCTGTAAAATAAATTGCAGCAATAGCACGTTTTGGCATAGTTCATCAGCGTTCGTGAACTACAAGCTGTACTTAGATTATTTCTATTAAACTAATTTGCGATATTTACATATGGGCACTTTCATGAAAATGACAACCACGGCTAAAAAAATTAAAACCCTTAAAACTTTTTTTAGATGTGATAAAGAGGAATAAACAATAAAATTTTACTATACAGAAGTATTAATTAATACCTTACTACAATTTTTGAATATCAAAAATAATATTTCTTTGTGAATCCAAATTGATTATTAGGCTAAGGCTCGTAACGTTATATTCAGAAAGAATTGGGCATGATCAATATTCCAAGGAACAAGGGAAAAATTAACATCAACTTAATTTTTCAAAGTACACAGCAGAACAGGGTAGCGCCACTTTCGGAAGCCGCTACACTTCCATCGTCAGTGCTCACGTGTATTTGCTTATCACCACTTATCAGGTGGCTCTCTTGAATTTGATTTTAATTCATTTTCATTTTTCATTTATTCATCCAAAATAGAAAAAACTTAGCCTTAAGGCCATAACCGGTTTGACATACTACTATAAGATACTACATCAATGATCAGATAAAATTAGAAAAAAGTAAAAAGAAAACAATAAAGAAAATCTGTAACATATTACAAAAATTTTCTAAAAATAAATAAATAAATTTTAAATATAATATAAATATAATATATAATATAATATAATAGCTGAGTTCACACGCAACCCAGCAACTGTGCACCCGCGAAACTGGTAAACCTTTCCATACATTCTATTGCTGTAAAATTATTTTTAAAATTCTGACAGCAAAATGCATGCGAAACTCCATGAATCCAACGAGCAAACAATTACCAAACTACGTGTGAACACAGCTATTATAAAAACAGAAAAAAGAAATAAAAAAAATAAGTAAATAAATAAATAAATAACATAAGTACAAGTTAATAATCTTGAAATAACATTCACAAAGTAGAGACAATACAACTTTTTCGTGAAAATTGAATACGAGAATTAAATCACTCTCAAGCTGATATTAAAGTGCACTTTCCCAGTGTTGCCATCGGTTTATTTTTCTTCATTCCCATTTTTCTGATTTTTGTTCTACTCAAGACAAACTTTTTTGGTTTGATTTTATACTTAAGTATATATGAACATGTAAACATGTGAAAAGCTCAAGCCAGTAGCTAATTGTTTATTAATATGATTATTTCGAACGTATTTGCTTATGAATCCAAATCGATTTATAGGCTAAGGTTAGTAACGTTTAATTCAGAAAGAATTGGGAATGATTAATATTCCAAGGAACAAGGGAAAAATTAACATCAACTTAATTTTTCGAAGTTTTTGGATAATATTCTAATGTCACGTACGCAGTGCAAAAAACATTATTTGTCTACGTCATTTGAATTTGACCGGTCGCAACTGTTTCAAAATAAAAGTTTAAAGCAAGATACTTGTCGCAAACAAATATTTTTTGAAATTTTTTTGCAACTTGGTGTAATAAAAATTTTATAAGCATTTAAAGTTCGTCACGTACGCTACTGTAGTACTACAAATGCAATCTTTCAAAGTTTCAAAGTCATGTCAAGTATCTTTACGGAAATACAGCAAAAGAAATGTTATATTAAAGCAGAGTACAGATTTGCAAACTTGAATGACAGTCAAAAATTCATAATTTTCGAAAGATACTTTTGACTGTCCAGACTATCATGATCATGTTCGACTCTCAAACCATCATTCAAGAAAAAAATTTTACACACAAACATAGAAAATAACAAAATTTGATACGTTTTATTAAAAATTTTAAAATAAATTTTGTTAATTCAATTATTTATTTTCTTATTATTTAACAACTCCTCGTACGATTTTGTCTTAACATCTCACACAGACAACCTTGCATTTCATAAAAATATATGAATTCTTTAAAAATGTAAATTTCCGCGTCCAAGTTGTGAAGTTTATGCTACAAAAAATAACTCTTAACTGACACTTTTTGGTTCACACTATCAGTCAAAAACCAATATGGCCGTTGACTGTCACTCAACCGCAAAAAATTTTGTGGTTGACTGTTGACTGACTAAATTTGCGTCCACACTATTATCAAGCAAGCCAAAATTTGAGCAAAACTGTCACTCATGTTTGCAAGTCTGTACCTGGCTTAAGAGCATTTTCCATATAAATTTGTTTAAATATTTTTGTAATTGCAAAGTGTCACTTAAGCTAAAAATTTTTTCAAGTAGAGCAAAACTATAGTTTCAAAAGCTGCAAGGATATCAATGAAACAGCTTGCTAATGATGATAATTATTAGTTTTCAAATAATTTGAATTTTAAAATATCTTAAAAATACTTCTGTAAATTTACCTTTTTGTTGGTTAAGCTTTTTTGGCGGTTACCACTCGCTATATATGATTCTCGAACTGCGTATTCGTTAAGCGAAACAGTTTCATTAGCTTAGAATACTATAAGGGAAAAATACGTCACGTATGCTATGTCACGTACGCTATTAAATTTTCTTCATTATAAAATCATCCCAAAAGTTTTTTTATATTTCAAATTTACGGATAATAAAAGAAAAATAGTTGGCTTCGTTTAAGAAATTAAAAAAAAGAAAGAAACTTCACAATTCGCAGATTTTCGCATATTTTTGCATGCACCTTAACATCACTTCCGTTTTATGTCGCGTACGCTACGCCCTTATTTCCCTCGATATTTTGGACAACAGGGTTCTAAATGTAACAAATTTTTTTTCACACATAGTACCCTCTGAATGAAATATAACGACAAAATTCTGTTCAGTTACTCCTATTTTTGCAAATTCTATTCCACTTTGTAGGCATACAAATGTCACGTACGCTGACATGGAAATGCCCATATGCAATCTAAATAATATTTTTTTTAATTAAAAAGAAGTTGCTATATTTCACTAAAAACGGCATTAAAATGTTAGCAGTGAAAATATCTTACACGCATAAGCCACTGAGTTGCATGAACATTTTCATCAGTTTTCATGGTAAAATATTTTAGTAACTTCACTAGATTTTTTTCTAGCACAAAATGTGACTTTTTACAAAAAGCAATTATGGATATTTCTTAGTGAAACAGTTCTCTATAGCAATGCATCATTAGATGTTTGAAAAGTGATAGTCGAAAAATTGCTCTTTTGCCAAGAAAATACCACAGTGCGCAGTAAGTGACAATATGTATATAAAAATCGGCTTTGCTATAATGACGTACATTGGCTCAATTTTTTTTTTGTACCTTTAGTACCTCTCACCTCTAAAAGGCCTCCGGTTTCAATGTGGTGTCTTATAAATAACATAGAAGACTACCATTTCTCAAAATGTTAGCTTTGCTAAAATCATGTAGTTCTGGCGGCTCTGTCTTCTTTGACAAGGGAATTTGACATAGGGAAGTCAAATTAACAATGTTCGTCTGTCTGTACGTGAAATCGATTTTCCAGAAAAGTTACAAACTTCGGTTTTGGACATATATGTCAGGATTTGTCTCAAAGCAGCAAAAAAATCCTCACCTGCTGTGAGATTTACGTAAATGTTTATCAGTGAAGGGTATATAAGATTCGGCAATGCCGAATATAGCACCTTTACTTGTTTTTTATTTAGTCCAATTCAATAATGTAACAAATTAATTGGAAAAAATTAAATGAAAATATTATTGAATTCGTTATTGTTCCCTTATTAATATCTCCGTATTAACTTTGTTATTTACTTTCTCTTTACGTTTATTATTTTAAATATTGACCTATAAAAGTAGCTTCATTTAAATATTATTGACTCAATTGTGGCAATTTGTGTGAATGAATAATATGTGACCCTCTTGTTAAATAATTATTACATATTTGTTTGTTTTTTTCCTTTAGCCCTCTAATACAAATTTGTAATTCTAGAAATCACACCAATGCCTTTTTTGCCTTAAAAAAATAATGTAAGTATTATAATGAATCATTTATACAGGGTGTCCCATTAATCAACGTCAAGCCGAAAGCGGATGATAGGGCAAGTAGTGACTGCTCCATAAAATTATGCTGGCATAACATGACAGCTTGTGAGCAAATTGGGGGAAGAGAATGGTTTTTGGTTGGCATAATTTTTCAACCAGACCCAACCCCATATTAGCAGCCCAAAACTAATACATACACACTTTGCAAAAACAAATAAATGCAAAAGGCACTAATACACACAAAGTTGTGTATACGTATAAATTTTATGCCAGATGAATTAGTCTCGTGTGTTTTGGAAAGAACAAAAATTGTGCGGCTTAAAAATTATGCCTGTCTGAATTGGCTCTATCGCGAATAGCAAGTGAAATTTATGTACCCATGAAATTTTCATTTCCCTTCAAGGGAAAATTGCTATCGTGAAGTTATCGTGAACATTTATTCCCGCTATCAGTTCTCAGTGAATGTAAAAAAGAAAAGAAGCTTAATAAAATATATTAAAAATCAAAGAAATTTTTGTTTAAAAATAAAAAATACAGTGCTCAGAATTGGAATTATATTTTTATTCCATAAGGAATCTAAACAAAATCGAATTGTTCGTCCAGGTTTTCTAAATTCATCCAATCCCTTGGAGAGTCCGAGACATTGCAAGCAGCCTAATTAAATCAAATAGCTTTGGTGTTAAATTAAATTTTATCAAGAATGAATAAAACTCTGTTTTATTTTAGTGATTCTCTACAGACACGGAAAAAAGTTTGCTATTCCATCCACCGACCACATACCCTGTGATTCCATCATCGCAGAACTTAGTTCTGACACAGATGAACTGTCTTGCGAGAAATTAATATTAAGATAAATGTGTTAGTATTAAGACAAATGAACACTATTTACTGATTTTGTCCTAAAAATAAATATTTACAAGGTTTAATAATTAACTGGAAGGATAAAATAGCAATTACGTGATGTATTTATCCAGTTCGCCTACTAAAATAAAGTGAACAAAAACAGGGGAAAAGGGAAAAAATCCACGTGAAAAAAATCATTCATGATAAGGGGAATTTTTCGAATTTTTATTCACGATCGCAAAAGAAGGGAAAAGGAAAACATTTAGAGGGAATAAGTATTCACGATAGGAGTGATTTAAGATAAATATGTTAGAATTAAGATAAATGAACACTATTTACTGATTTTGTCGTAAAAATAAATATTTACAAGATTTCATTATTAATTGGAAGGATAAATGTATTCATCCAGTTCGCCTGCTAAAATAAAGTGAACAAAAACGAGGGTAAAGAGGAAAAAATCCACGTGAAAAAAATCATTCATGATAAGGGGAATTTTTCGAATTTTTATTCACGATGTACTCCAAAACAGCGAATTTGCTAGCGCTTTGAGCATAATATTAGCGGGAAGTTCGAGGGATGTCTTGCAAGATCAACCGTATCTCATATTTTTGTTGTTGTGAAAGGTGGCAAAATATTGAGGTTACATGTCAAAATCACGCCTATCATGAATACTTCTTCCCTCGAAATGTTTTTCCTTTCCCTACTTTTGCAATCTGAATACAAATTCCTCTTATCATAAATTTTTCTTTGTTTTTTTCACGTAGATTTTTTCTTTTTTCCCCTATTTTTTGGGTCACTTTATTTTAGCAGGCGAACTGGATAAATACACCATGTAATTACTATTTTTTCCTTCCAATTAATTATTAAAGTTTATAAATATCTATTTTTAGAACAAGATCATTACTGTAATTTCTAACACATTTATTTTAATACTAATTCCTTGCAACACCTTTCGGGTAGACGTGCAATAATTTTATGGTAATGGAATAGCAAATGATTTTCCGTTTCTGTAGAGAATTATCAACGCGTTCAAAATATATAAAAACGCAGTTTTATACACTCTTGAGAAAATATAATTTAACACCAAAGACTATTTGATTGAATTAGGCTGGGTAACTGCAAGGGATTGGATGTATCTAGCAAACCTGGACGAATAATTGGATTTTGGTTAAATTTTTGATGAAAAAAAAGATAATTCCAATTCTTAGCACTGTATTTTTTTTAACAAAAATTTCTTTGATTGTCAAGATTTTTATATTTCCATATACAAGCAAAGAGACAAAAGTAGACAAATTAAAAAAAGATAATGTTGTATACGAACTTACATGCGTTGGCAACGAAAGGGAAAGATGTAACAAAGTTTATGTTGGAACAACAAAAAGAATGCTAGCTACACGATTAGCGGAACATGAGGCAGATATAAAGAAGGGAAAGGAGACCACTGGACTATCACAACACATTAAAGAAAGCCAACACAAAGTAGATTTTAAGAGCGTAAAAATTTTAGACAAGGAAAAATCCGCAAATAAGAGATACACATTAGAGAGCTTAAGGATACAACAACGTTTATCGAAAGCTCTAAACACAAAAGAAGACAAAGATCAAACAAAGCTCCAGTATTCAGTTGCAATAAACCAATAAAAGTACGTTCTGTGATATAATTTTAGTTCAATTCTGTGATTTAATTTAATTATTTTATTTATTTATTATATTAATTTTTGTACGTGTTGTCCAACTTTACACAAATATTTTAATAACGAATAAATAGACAGTGATGTAAAATTATAATCGTAAGTTGAACTATGTGTTACATTACAAACATTTATATTTTTTTAAAAATTTATACATACATACATATGTGAATATATATTTAAGGGAAAAAAAAATTTTTTCTTCAACAGAATTTAATAAAATTCATCTCCTGATGAAGTCGACAAACCATCGACGAAACGTTGAGATAAAGATTAAATAATTGGTTTTATTTACATCGCCAGAAAAAATTAACATTGACCAAAAATAGCCCAAAGATATAAATATATGGAAATATAAAAATCTTGACAAACTAAGTATTACTTCATAATTGGTCACAAATACATTAAATATTTCTTTGATTTTTAATTTTTTTTTAACTTATTTCCTTTTTTACATTCACTGAGAAGTAATAGCGGCGAAATCGTCCATGGAAATTTCACGATAGCAATTTTCCTTCGAAGGGAAATAAAAATTTCATGGGAATATAAATTTCACTTCTTATTCGCGATAGGGGTGAATGTTCATGGACGTTATGACGAACCGAAATGTGGCATAATGGTCACGGCTGTTATGCAAAATTGTTTAACGTTACGTAAGAATCAAGTACTTGTAAGAATTAATGCTTACTTGTAAGCATTATTGCATTTTTACAACTTTTGTTGCAAAAAATATTTAAATAGTTTTCTGATGAAATTACACAATAATTAGAAAAAAATTTACTATCCAAAAATTATCCATGAATAAAATTTTAGTGTTCGACCCAATGCATGAAGTAGGGTTCATTTCCAAAACGTCGTACAATTTTTAGTGCACATATTTAGGAATCTACAAACTCATCTCTTTTCTCCTGAATAGTTCAAGAGCACATAGCCGATATCGGTCTGTTTATCAGCCAAATTTGACGTTGGAAATTTGACGGAAAATCATTCCAAATTCATCTACGCTGTTAGGCGGGCTTCTCTGGTCAGAAATTTTCCGTTTTAAAATGGAACCAAGGTGCTCTATCGGGGTCGAATCCGGCGACTGGGGAGGCCAATCTAAAATCTTGATCCCATTTTCTTCAAACCCAAGTTTCGTTATTTTCGCGGTATGCTTTGGATCACTGTCTTGCATGAAGATGTCCGCAAGAATGGTTATGTGGTGCTTATCATCTGAGGCGTAGTACTGCCGGGTGCAGCTGGGGCATGGGCCCAGAAAAGGACATGTAGGTCTATACAATAATTGTTAGGCCAATCATTACGTACGGCGCGATTGTGTGGTGGCAGATAACCAAACTGTAAGAAGGGCTGCCAGATAAATCTGAGGAAAAATCGTAAATTTCACGGTAAAAAAGAAAAATATCGTCATTTCAACTATTAAATATCGTTAAAAAAAATTTCGAAATGTCGAAAAACTCTTAAAAATCTCGAAGAACTTTTTTTTTCGAGATTTACTCTAAATTTGAGGAGCGACAAGTCAAACGGACCTCAGATTCGGATTCAGCGCGTCGAAATACTTGTAGATAGGTGGGTCTGGTCAATTATACGGCCCACTTTTTTTTAATTATTGTGGATAGATTACTATCAATGGCTGTCAAACACAAACTAAATGATGTAGCTTGGTAAAATTTTAACAGGAGTCGACTGACTGACAGTATTGCCCTTTTAGTTAAAAAGGCGGGAAATTCAAGAAGTCACGAACTTATTGAAGCGCCCTCGTATGTGTCCTTTCATACACATAATAACACGAGGAAAATCCCACTGTATCGTTTACAAATTAATTTTTTTGTGTTGCATAATATTTATTAAAAGAAAATTGCTATATTTTTAGCGCTGCATAAAATCGTCACTTTTCATGAAAAAATCGTCAGTTTGCTAATTTTGGAACATAAAATCGTCAAAATGACGATAAATCGTCAAATCTGGCAACCGTGTCTGTAAGTTTCAGAGATTGGCGTGCCTTCATACTACTGGCTATGAGGTCATGTCCTACCTTGGCTTTTGAAGCCTTGATTGAATTAGTATCCATACAAATCTTTATAAGATCCTCTGCGGCAATGGATGCTTATACGATGGGTCTCGGGAACTCTGCCCATTGTATCGGCAATGGGCACTCATCGATCCTGTGTACCATGCCCTGCAGAGAGCTGCTAAGAATGCCTAGTGACGGGATAAACTTTGAACTAAGGTTCGACAGGAGATTCAAAGTCACAATTTCGCTTAGGGCCACGTGAGAGGTAAGCGGTCCTATTGTGGACTGGAGAAGTTTATGTTTGGATGCTGGAGTTAGCACTGGAGTGTAAACCTAGCGTGAAATCTCTGTTCCCACGCGCAAATGGCCTAAGGTATTTCAGGCGGAAATAAAGGCGATCACTGTGGATGCCTAGAAGTTTTATACCTTGTATAAAATTCTACTTTATGAATTATAAGTTTTTTAAGTTTTCTGTGTTTTTTACTTTTTATATTTAAAAATATTTATGTCAATTGTTTTAGTTCATTATAATAAATATCTTTGAATAAATAACATTAATTTTATAAACAAACTGTTTTGATTAGTAATAATATAAAAGCTCCATATTGGCGATCCTGATTTCTTTAAATAAAGTTATAGCAAGAGAATTTCTGGAAATTCAAAAACAGAATATCAAGAAGACCACTAATCATAGAAGAGATAATTTCCGGCATGAGTATATACATATATATTGTCAGCAAGTCACTTTTTTTTTTTTTAACATCAATCAAGAATCATCAATAGAAATCTTAGAATCTCGAATATCTCAAAGAAGCGGTGCATAAATATATGATAATTACTGTGGTAATTTTTCAATGCAAATTTTCTAATTGACAATAATTATAATTTGGAAGGTTTGGTAAGCTGAAGTTAATTTAAAAGAAAAAGAATAGACCCAATATCAATATTGTAAAGCGATTCATTAGTGTATTTCAATTCGTCAAGAAATAATTTTGTGTTGTTGATTGTTTTTATTTATTTACTATTGTTTTGTGAATTCGATAATCAAAATGTTACCAATCCATTCTCCTACGCACAACACTCCTCAAATACAAAGTGATACAAATATCACAGAACAAGCTTGTGAAAATTCTTTATTAGTGAACAATCCTTCTTCTCATTTTAACTCTGAACTCTGTGCTGTTTCTGTTAAACTTCCTCAGTTTTGGACAAATTGTCCTGAGGCTTGGTTTATACATGCAGAAATGCAATTTGCTACCAAAGGTATATCAGCAGATAAAACTAAATACGAACACGTCATTACCGCACTTCCACAGGAAGTTGTTATTACGGTACTTGATATTATTCAGCATCCACCACAAAACAATCTTTATAGTAACTTAAAGAAAGTTCTAGTTGATCGGCATTCATTAAGTGAGACTTCCAAATTAGAAAAGATTTTATCAGATAGTGAGATGGGCAACAGAAAACCATCTGAATTTTATCGGTCCATGTCCATACTAGCTGGAAGTAGTTTTAGTTCTGATATTTTACAGAAACTATGGCTAAGAAAGCTGCCTAAAAGTCTTAATGTAGCTTTAACTGGTTCTAATCATAGTAGTGTATCAGAAATGATACAGTTAGCGGATAGAATTTGGGAAGTGATGTTTAGTTCTGAGGTCGCAAGTATTAAGGAAAATACTACAAGTAATGCAGAGCATGTTGTAGATAATTTAACAAAGATTTTATGTGAGAACATCAGCAAGTTATCTATTGAAGTAAATGCTATCAAGAATGAATTAAGAGATAGACAACAGCGTACACCTTTCAGGAATAATTACAGGAGCAATTCCCGCTCACGACAGCGTAAAAATAACAATGATTGGCTATGTAGATATCATTATCGTTTCGGAGATAAAGCTTTACGATGTGAACAACCTTGTTCTTTTTCCAAAACATCGTTAAACTAATATATCCCACTGTTAGTGCGACGAACAGTGGTGATGATTTTACATCACGTCGCCTTTTCATATTGGATAAAAGTAATAAATTGAATTTTTTAATTGATAGTGGAGCAGAAGTTTCGGTATTACCCTCTTGCAGGTTTAGGGATAATAATAAAATATCTGACATTGTTTTAACAGCAGCTAATGGTACAAGTATTTCAACTTTTGGAAGGAAATTAATTACTGTTAATTTAGGTCTACGACGCGAATATCCTTTTGTATTTCTTATAGCTAATATTGCGAAGCCTATAATCGGTGCAGATTTTTTAGGCAAGTACGGTCTATTAATAGATGTAAAACATAAACGTTTATTAGATCCGCTTACTAATTTATTTGTTGATGCAATTTCCTGTGCTTGCAACATATCGCTACCAAAGTTGTTTTCCGTAGACAATAGATATACTCAATTACTGAGAGAGTTTCCTTCGTTAACTGCGGAAACTGATTACACTATACCTGTGAAACATACAACGGTTCATAGACTTATTACTGAAGGACCACTTCCTTTCACTAAGCCTCGGCGATTAGACCAATTGAAGTACAAGGCAGCTAAGTCAGAATTTGAGTTTTTAGTTAAGGCAGGGATATGTAGACCTTCAAATTCATCGGTGGCATCAGCTCTTCATCTTGTCGCCAAGAAAGATGTTAATGATTGGCGTCCTTGTGGAGATTTTAGACGGCTTAATGCAGTGACGGTTCCTGATCGATATCCTTTGCCACACATACATGATTTAAATATGAATCTGCGGAATAAGAGAATATTTTCCAAATTAGATTTAATTCGAGCTTATCACCAGATACCTATGGCCGAAGAAGATATATACAAAACTGCTATAACTACACCCTTTGGGATGTTCGAATTCCAGCGTATGCCATTTGGATTGCGCAATTCAGCTCAAACTTTTCAGCGTTTTATAAATGAGGTATTTAATGGACTAGATTTTATTTTTGCGTACATTGATGATGTTTTGATAGCTAGCGAGAATGAAGAACAGCATGTCATACATCTAAGAGAGGTATTTAATCGTCTGGATCAATACGGTTTAAACATTAAACCAGGGAAGTGTATATTTGGGGCTGCTAGCATAGATTTTTTGAGTAATAAGATTTCTGAGAGCGGTATTCAACCATCAGAAGAGAAGGTTATAGCTATTAGAAATTTTGAGCGACCATTATCTGTTAAGCAGATGCAAAAATTTGTTGGTATGATAAATTATTATCATCGCTATATACCGCAGTTAGCATATAAAACGTCAATTTTACACGAACTAGTTAACAGTGCATTTAGGAAGAAACGTAAGGACATTGAATGGAATGATATGGCTGTTGGTATTTTTGATGATGTTAAGCAAAGTTTTGCATCACGAATTTTACTCAATCATTTTAATAAGGATGCTCGTTTAACTATAACCGTCGATGCATCTAATATTGCTGTAGGCGGTGTATTAAATCAGATTTATGGAACTGAAACTGAATCTTTAGCATTTTTCTCAAGAAAACTTACACCCGCAGAGACAAAGTACAGTTCCTTTGATCGTGAACTACTTGCTATTTATTTAAATATTAAACATTTTAGGTATATATTAGAAGGTCGAGTTTTTGTAGTTTATACAGATCATAAGCCATTAATATATGCTATGAATTCGAAAACGGAAAGGAGTCCAAGACAAACAACGCATTTGGAGTACATTTCCCAATTCACCACAGATATTCGGTATATAAAAGGTGAATCAAATGTTGTAGCTGATAGTCTTTCAAGGCCTTTTGATGTTGATGTAATATCAAATGTGGATTTGAGTTTGAAAATTTTATATGAAGAACAGCTGAAGGATTTGGAAATAAAGGATTTAACTAGGGAAGGAAGTAGGTTTTGCAATTTGAGTTTAATAAAGGTACCGTTGGTCAATGCAGAAATTTGGTGCGAATTAACACTTGATAATACTAGGCCATATGTTCCTTCGAGTCTTAGGAGGATAGTGTTTACTAAATTGCATAGTATTTCTCATCCGGGTACAAGGTCAACTAGGCGTTTAATTACTAAAAAATATTTTTGGCCAAATATGAACAAACAGATAAATGAATGGTCGAAAGAATGTTTAAAGTGTCAACAGTCCAAAATAAATAAGCACACCAAATCTCCTGTTATGAAAATACCAATTCCAAAAGGCCGGTTTGAACATATACATGTAGATATTGTCGGTCCGCTTCCTTCTTCCCACGGATATAAATATCTGTTAACGATAATAGATCGGTTCACACGTTGGCCAGAGGTTTATCCACTTAGGGATATCAGTACAGCAACTGTAGTAGATAAGTTAGTGCGTAATTATATATCCAGATTCGGTGTGCCGTTGAAAATAACAACGGATCAGGGCAGTCAATTTACTTCGCACATGTTTTTAGAGCTGATAAAATTTTTAGGGTGTCACCAAATTACTACTTCAACATATCATCCACAAGCTAATGGGATGATAGAGAGATTTCATAGACAAATTAAGGCTACATTAATGACTAAAGGTAATCCTTCAAGATGGTATGATGAGTTGCCAATAGCTTTACTTGGGTTAAGATCTATTTATAAAGAAGACTTAGAAGCTACTCCAGCTGAATTGACATATGGACAGAATATCCGTTTGCCGGGAGAAATTGTGGTTGAACAAGGTCAGTTTGATGTTTCAGATACTTTGTTTAAGTTGAAAGATTGTTTTAAAAATGTGAGATCAAAAGTAATGCATCATACAGATTCGGAGTCAGGGTTTTATGTGCCAAAAGATTTACAAAGTTGTAGACAAGTATTTCTGCGTGTAATAAACAAAAGATCATTACAACCACCATATGAAGGTCCGTACAGAGTAATAGAGAAGGATAAGAAATGTTTTAAAATTGAGAAAGATGGGAATATTGTAACTGTCCCTATAGATCGTTTAAAACCTGCAGTTGTAGAAAATGTTACCAGTAAAAATACAAACATTCATAATACTAATCCATTACATAAAAACAAACGTGTTACTTTTAATTTGTTAAATGTTAATCTTTTTCGAAAGGGGGAGTAATGTGGATGCCTAGAAGTTTTATACCTTGTATAAAATTCTACTTTATGAATTATAAGTTTTTTAAGTTTTCTGTGTTTTTTACTTTTTATATTTAAAAATATTTATGTCAATTGTTTTAGTTCATTATAATAAATATCTTTGAATAAATAACATTAATTTTATAAACAAACTGTTTTGATTAGTAATAATATAAAAGCTCCATAATCACCAAGCAGTTCTTAAGTCCCTCCTTTCACGGGAATTCTGCTCCAAGCTTGTTTTAGAGTACTTTGGCTCACTACAGAAGCTATCGATACGGAACAAGATTTCCATTTACTGGATACCTGACCATAGCAGTCATACTGGTAATGAGAAAGTGGATCAATTAGCCAGGAGGTCCTCTGCCGGGCTCATAGCCCTTTTGTGACGTAAATTGGTCGACTGTCCCGTCTCTGATCACGGGGATTGACATTTCGAGCGCAAAGGAACTATGACTGGTTTCTTCGGCCTTAAGGCAGGCCAAATGACTGATGCAGACATTTTCATACAGTGGCATCCTGAACTTTACCAGGAATGATTTACGACTGGTTACTGGTTATTTCTCTGGTCACTTTAGACTGAACTAACCTCTGTGGCAAAGTAACCAAGTTTGTTCATCCTTGTGTCGTTTAAGCTTAGAAGAGGATGCGACAACGGCACACATTCTCTGTGAGTGTATTGTCTAATGTAATAGTGAAAGGTGAAATTTTCATTCAGAGTTTCTATGTTCGGATGATAATAGGCGGTGAGTGTATTGTCTAATGTAATAGTGAAAGCTGAGTTTTCATTCAGAGTTTCTATGTTCGGATGATATTAGGCGGGCTTCTCCAACCGTGATTGAGGGTGCTGTTGGCTGAGTAGTTAGCGCGTTTGACTACAAACCCTGAGGTCTTGAGTTCAAGACTACTTTCAGGCAAGCCAACAACATCATAAATTTTTCTCATTTGCATTGGTGTGTTATTGTGTTGGTTGCTGTTGGACTGTTAAAGTGATAAAGGCATAACACTGATCACTTTGGCAGTACTGGCAGCGGTTAATACTAACATCTCCTAATGCACTTCACAGCACCGTCCTTCGTCGGTATTGTAGCAGAACCGTCGGCGAAGTAAAAGAACTAATAAAATGGCTACACAGCTTAAACAACGCGATGCCTCTAATTGACAGCAGAGAAGCTTGCAACACTGCTCTACAAAAAGAAAACGCGCAATAGCATGGTTGTAAATGAATTAAGCTTTCTATCTCTCACCCACTTCACTACCTGTTTTCTCTACTCTATCCCTTTCCCAAAGAAGGTAACACATTAATTAATTAACTGGTAGGCATTAATTGACTTTAATTGTGTTACTTCCCTTAAACAAAAAAAAAACATAAATGATTATTTTAATCGAGCAGAAGAGTCAAAAAAGATAAGATAATAAAAAATAGTTTCATAAATTGCTAACTGGGTGTCGTACTCGTATATGCAAATATACAAAAAATTAAGAAATCATATGACACTGATCTTTGGCAAACGGTTGGTTCTTTTTATCGTTAATTGTTTTATTCAGTTCTTTTTTTCAATTCTTACGAAGCCCATCAATTGGCTTAACTTTTGCACTGCATACAAATGTAGTTGTTTTCGATTTAAACATTCATCTTTATTGTTCTCCAATGTATGGTACACATTTGTAGTAGATAAAGTGCATAATTAATTGACATGATGACGTCGGCGTTGCTGTTGCTGTGGTTTTGCAAACGATTTGAATGAAAAGGGAAAGTAAAATAACAATAAAATCATGAAACAATACAAATCATTGACTATCATTCTTAAGACTTTTTTCGTTTTTATAAAATTTCAATTGGAAATTCATTTTATTTAAGACCATAAGCAATCTTTTCAAAGAGATAATTTATTCAAGTTTTTTTAGTAGAGGGTGATGAAATCCAGGCAGAAATTTTTTAAAATATTTTGTTTCTTTCTTGTTTATAAATAGTTTATGAAAGTTTTGAAATTTTTCTGTGCCATTTAATTATTTATTAGGTTTTTTTGGAAACAAAAATATGGGAGTGTTTTTATGGATGACGAATTTGGATTTTTTTTCAACTCTTTATATAAACGTTTCATTTTTGCGTTTTTAATCAAACGTTTTGTTTTTACACACAGAAAAACTTCCATGTAAAATCGTCGAAAACCAGGTTAATTTAACATTTTTCGGTAGTGATTTTGCTTCATAGGCGTTTCATTTTAATTCAACATTATTTACAATAATTTTGAATCAACTATATTTCATTTTGATTTAATATTGCAGTAGAGCGAAATCAAAATGAAGTTGGTACTGAAATAATACGAAAAATCATGTTGAATGAAACTTATTTCGATTTGAAACAACGTGAATTTGATATTGGAACAACACGAAAAACCATGTTGAATCAAAGTTATTTCAAGTTTAAACAACGTGAATTCAATATGGAAAGAACACTAATAATCATGTTGAGTTATAGTTATAGTTATATCAAGCTGAAACAACATGACTTTAATGTAGCTATTCTATTAATTATTTTACTTACGTGGTAGGCATCAGCAAACTTTGTGTTATAGCTGGCTGCTCCAGCCAATATTTGAACTCGTACCACCTGCATGATAGTCCACGCGCTAACAACTGCAGCCACACAAGTTTCAAAGTTTACTTTACCTATACACTAAATAAATACCATCGCACGTAAAATGAACTTCATTTTAATTCAACATGATTTAAATGATTATTTAACATAAAACTTATTTTATTAAAACTTATTTGATTAAAGTTATAGTCATGTTTATTTAAAACGAAATGTAACGTTTATAACAAAGTTGTTTTAACAGTGAACAATTTAAAATCAGAGATTTAAGGTTAGATTAATAATTTTTCGTTTAAAAATAATATGAAACAATGGTAATGTTAAGCCTGCAGCAGTAAATTTTCGCTGGTAATTCGTTTTTTGTCTGTCGTCTACATAGCCGATACATGTAAGAATAAACAGCAACAAGTCACACAACTAAGCACAACAGTGAACTGTAGCAATGAACAAAGCAAATAAACACTAACACACTTAAACGACAAATTATTTCATGTAAATTTAATATGATTTCAAATCACAATTACGTCATGTTGATTTTACATTCCATTATTTTTTCCTGTGTGTAGGAACGTCGAGGAAAAAATTAAATTATCTTCATACTCTATATTCAGTTGTTGTTATTCTTTTTATATGATATGATCCAATGACCGGTAATGGAACATCTTATGTGCCAGAGAACATCAATTAAACCAAAGTCTGTATAACGCTCCTATTAAAAATTCTTACAGAGGTCGGGAAAAGACCATGCCAGAACACAGAAGTTCAGAGTTAAAACCATGCTTTCTACTATCCTTCTAAAGCATTTATCGGCGGCACACACATACTATTACATTTTGCACTAGTATGGTTCTTTTTTTGCAACTCTCGGTCTTACAACGTTTTTGTTAGTCTACATCAAGCAATAGCAAGAAACAAGCGACAACAAGACCCGCTTGTTTGAATGCTCATGCGAAACTGGTTGATTTTGTTTCATTTTAGTTAATGCGTGTAAATACATACATACGTGTGAGAGTAAAAGAGAAACAAAACATAAATTTAAAAAATAAAGGCCATGTCAGATAAAACTTTTGCTTCGCGTTGCGTTACAGATTCGCTTTGACATCTAAGATGAAATGTACATACTTATACGAAACATGCTACATAAAGCACTTTTAACGCGGCGTGAAGCGGAAAGTTCGGCAACTCTCATCTTTTTGCTTGCTTTGACAATCAGCTGAAATAATTTTCTTTTATTATATTGCCAAACGAAACATATCGTGCGTTTGAATTTGTTTTAATAAGAGGTAAATATGTATGTGCCATTTATTTATTTATAATAAATCGTAAAATAACATAATTGACTTTTATTTTTATAACAAAAAATAAATAAATAGCAAAATTATCAACTACTGTTTTTGGTAAACGAGCAATGCGCGAGTGTTGTCAAAGTTTTCATTGTGTCATACACCTTTTGCTTTACACTTTTCTATCAAAGTTAGAAACGTCACGCAAAGCGACAAAGTTGTATCTGACACGGCCTTAAAGAAACCCTGACTGCGTAAAAAAGAAAACAAAACCACTTTAAACTGTTACAGTTCCTAAACGGTCATTCAACATTAAAAATCATAAGAGAAACCTAAAGATACCCATTTTGATATTGTTCGCCGATTTTTAATTCTTTCGTATTCACAAAATGGCGTCTGTTGGCCGCCATATTGAATTTTGACTACTGCCATATCTTTAGTGACACTCCGACAAATCGATTGACGTAAGAATCATCAAAATCGGCCTAAACGTTCGGTTTATATAGTGCCGCAAAAGAACACACATACATCCATAGACTGATAAACACAATACCCTTCGCGCAGACGGATAAAAAGGTAAATGTTACATGTTTTGCCGGTTGACATGCTAAAGAATACATTCACAAAGAATATAAGCCGTTTCTTATCTGCCTCCTGGCATAAATGGCAGAAAGGTGAAAGAATATAATTTCTCCGCCAAAGAGCAGTATAGGGCCACTACCAGGGAAACTGGAAATATGCCATAAACAATGTGTGCGAATAATACAAAAGTAGTGTAAATTATTCAAATGCTAAATAAAATTGCAAAAAAATAATCGATTAATCGAAATTTTTTAATTTTAATCGATTAATGGGCATTTTTAATTAGAGGAAAATTATGTATTATATGGCGAAGAGTATACGTATTTCTACACGCTCAAAATGGGGAGAGATCTGTATGCGGTATATTTAATATACTACAATGCGCACCTGCAAAACAGTGCCCTGTAATTAGCGTCACAGTTGTGTGTAGTTTCTCTCGGTGGATACCCTTCAGGATTTCAAATTTCCTACAATCATATCGGGGTCAGGTTAACTTAGATGTCGAGTAGGTGACCTCGTTTAAAAATATGTTATTCGTGGTCCCATTATAGTTCTTGCTGAATTAGTACATATGTACCTTACAGCACTTAAACAGGACGCCAAGCGTTTGATTCATATCCCGCTTGAATATTCGGTCGACGGATTTGGCTAGCCCGTCCGCAACAGTGTTAATGGGCGCATGACTATTCCTTAGAACACAGAGATGCTCCAACTAAAGAAACAACAAATCACAAACAACTTGTAAATTGGAAGAATATCTCCAGAAATATATTAAACAACTGAATACAATTATCTCTCGTATTCTATTTCAAAAGAAAAAAATTTCAAATCTTTATATTTGAGAAAAATTAAACAATTACATATTTGTGTGTTTTTTTACTTCAAGGATCCTTCAAATTTATATTTAATTATGGAATTCTTGCCCGGTGGTGATATGATGACGTTGCTAATGAAAAAAGATACACTTTCAGAGGAATGTACACAATTTTATATTGCAGAAACTGCCTTGGCTATAGACTCAATACATAAATTAGGTTTCATACATAGAGATATTAAGCCCGATAATTTATTATTGGATGCACGCGGTCATCTTAAGGTAAATTTATAAATTTTAATTTAATAAAATTACAAAACCTCATTAATATTAATATTTTTATAGCTCTCTGATTTTGGTTTATGTACCGGTTTAAAGAAATCACATCGTACAGATTTTTATAGAGATTTATCACAAGCAAAACCATCCGATTTTATAGGAACATGTGCAAGGTAAGTAAGAATATATATAAAATATATACATATTTTAAATTTATTATTTTATTTGCTTTCTTTTTATTAGTCCCATGGACTCAAAACGTAGAGCTGAATCGTGGAAACGCAATCGACGAGCTTTGGCCTATAGTACCGTTGGTACACCCGATTACATTGCCCCCGAAGTATTTTTACAGACCGGTTATGGTCCTGCCTGCGATTGGTGGTCATTAGGCGTTATTATGTATGAAATGTTAATGGGATATCCTCCATTTTGCTCAGATAATCCTCAGGATACGTATCGAAAAGTTATGAATTGGCGTGAGACATTAATATTCCCTCCCGAAATACCCATATCAGAAGAAGCTAAAGAAACAATTATTAAATTTTGCTGTGAAGCCGACCGTCGGTTAGGTTCACAGCGGGGCTTAGAAGATTTGAAGTCGGTACCATTTTTCCGTGGTGTCGATTGGGAGCATATACGTGAGAGACCAGCAGCTATACCCGTTGAAGTGCGTTCAATTGATGACACGTCCAACTTTGATGAATTCCCCGATGTTTCATTAGAAATTCGTAAGTTTTGTTTAATATATATTTTTTTTGTTTTATGCGTTTTCTAGACTTCTTCAGTAAAAATTACTCTGTTTTTATCAAGGCGAATTCATACCAGGTGATCCCGACAGCTCACGCTACTACCAAGTCACTTCTATTTGGACTATGAAAATTTGCTTTATTTGCACATTTTTCTTCTCGCAAATTCGCGTCGATGAATTATTTTTAACAATTTCAATAGATATTTATTTTTCATCGTGAATTCGCTTGTGACTACCTGGTGTGAATGTGGCTTGATTTT
This sequence comes from Panzeria rudis, assembly GCA_956483635.1. Classification (NCBI taxonomy): domain Eukaryota; kingdom Metazoa; phylum Arthropoda; class Insecta; order Diptera; family Tachinidae; genus Panzeria; species Panzeria rudis. The sequence goes on along the minus strand of OY101451.1, from coordinate 24,864,802 downwards.
ATGTTATAAATCAAGACGAATTCATTTTACAAGGTGGAAGAGCGGCATATGCAAATATATCAATACAAAGCGCTCAGTTTATGTCGCACTCCATATGAAATATAAAGAAAAAATATAATAAATAAGCATCGATTTTATGTACAATCAGCTGCATGTAAAACGAATTCGTCTTGGTCTAAATTATAGAACATGCTATGATATCGCATTGAATTATACTGTTTAGGGTCTTTATTATAATTTGTCCTTGGGTTTTCATTATTACAAGTCTACTTTAACCTAAAAGTGAGCGCTAAGTTAAAGGCAAGTTTATCCTGTTAGTAAAAACGTATCGCGTTCGTGGTTATCAGCTGGCAAAATCTGTAGCATAAACAGAGCTGTTTATTAAAAACGTATCGTTGCTTTTGTCACGTAGAAAATCTACAAAAAATAGATTTTTACGTATCAACTTTTAAACTAATGCTAAAAACATTAGGAATTTCCTGCCGTTATACGTTTTCAATAAGGTTTTTACTAACTAGACCTTTAGTCATTTGAAGTTGACACATTTTCATAAGTTGCCATACTTTCTACTTCACCAATAAAAACTAGTCGGTAAATGCACTCATATAGCCATACTTTGAAAGCGATAACTGTATTTTTACAGGGGAGTTTTAATAATGAAATATTTGTTAAAGGCCAATTTATCTCTCAATTTTTGGTAAATTTACATTTAATTAACGTCTACTTTACCGCCAAGCTAAGGATTGAATAAACGATATGGATATAATTAATCTTTTGGAAAAATAATTAGAATATAATACTTGCAAAAAAAAACCGACTACAAAATAGCTGTGGCACTGCCCATAATTTTGATCATAATGCTGTACTTTCATGAGAACTAATTGTATGCGAAGTTTCATTAGAATCGGCTAAGGAGAAGTAGTAGAAATGAATATTTACTTTTCATGGGCGTGGCACTGCCTACATTTTTAACCATAATGTTATATTGTAACAATAACTAAATGTGTATGCAAGTTTCACAAGAATCGGTTTAGTAAAAGTTGTTGAAAAAGGATATTCACTGTGCATGGGAGTGTTACTGCCCACTTTTTTAATCATGATGTAGTATTCAAAGAGAAGCTTAAAGTTTCATAGGAATCAGTTGACTAAAAGTAGATGAAAAGGCATGTATATTTGTATGGGCGTGATGCCGCCCACTTTTCAACGGGACCAATCTGAAAGTACATCCTTTTAAATTAAAAAAAATCCGAAATCAGTTTATGAATGGAGGCGTTTTGAGGGAACATCCATAAAAAGATACATGAACTGAAAACCTTTATCCTTTTTTGAAATCGGTTAAAAATGCCTTATTTATATTTATTATTTATTTAAAATAAATCTTTTCAAACCTCCAAAAACGCTGTAATACAAAAAATTTTACATACAAAACGACATGTAAAAGCAGTGGGTTTTTGTTTGCTGCGAGTAATCATAAATTACTCTGATTCGGTTCATTCAATATTATGTAAGAAGAGTAAATATTGGACCATAAACGAGGATAAAAAATTCGGAGAACTGAAATTGTTAAACATTGCTCGAGGGTATAAATCAAAAGTCAACAACGTTTTAATGACATATTTTTTTATTTTTCAATTTGATGCCATTTTTAGTTTTGAGGTTACAGAATGGGGAAAATAGCGCCAGAATTTTATTGTGTTTACAAAAACGCCGGCTTAGGAGTGCCGTCCTCGGCTTTATGATTTCGTCATGCCACCACCTTCATTTTTAAATATTAATTTTTCTTTTTATGAAAATTTGCCATAAAATAAAAAACCAGAAATATATTTGGGACATATTCCCTATTTATTGTGGGCATTTTAAGTTTATTTTTTTTTGTAGCTTTTTTTTTAAATATCCGGAAGCTTGAATTTGAAAAATGGCCCCAAAAAAAGGAAAACGGCAAAAAAATTTTTTTTTTCAATAGAAATTTTAGGGTATTTTTTTTTCATTTTTATTGAGAACAAAATTTTTTAAACCACTGTAACTTAGTCATTTTTTATCCGACCAAATCAAACAATCCACTATTCGATGCGTAATTTAATAGCTTTTTAAAAAAGATGTAATTTATTTTAATCGAAGTAGCCGTTGACTCCTCCGAATGCCAAAGAGGCATACATCGAAAAGATCAAATATACCGCAGTGTAAAGCAGCGTAATGAAAGCGTGTGTGAAAATCGCATTAGAATTGTTTATTGCTTTTTGTGGGGAGAAACTGCCGGGAAAAGAGGATGTAATGAAATTTCCAGTGTCCTTTGAGTATTTAAAAAGGCCCTTTTCCTGAACAATTTAGCTTTTCTGCGCTTACGTCCTTTGCCGTAAACCTTCTTTGTCGAATTTCGCAATTCCGAGATTTCAGCATAGACGATTTAAAAAATAGGCAAGAAACTGGAAATGCCCTTCACAGAGAAATTTGTCGGGAATTTCTTTCCTTAGTTGTGGAGAGGATAAAAAATATCTGATGAACCTGTTATACCTGTTTAATTTATTATTTTGATTTGCTTTAAGCTATTAATAACTACAATATTTCTTCTTACTTTCTTACAGCATCTGCTCCTATGCCTCAGGGCAGTGAAATAGCTAAAGATTGGGTCTTCATCAATTACACATTTAAACGTTTCGAAGTGCGTAATTTAGAGTGAGGCTGAGCTATCATTCGTTTTTTTAAAAACAACAAAATCATTGTTTTACATTTAATTTCTTTATGTATTTTTTCTTTTCTAAGTTTAACTTAACGCCGTAACAAAGCAAAAAAAAAACCTACAAAATTGAAAATAAAAACTTACAACAATACATATTCATAGAACAAACAAAAAAAGATAAACGAAATAATCATGAACAAACTAAACTAAATTATTGAATTGAACGAAAAGTAAACAAATATCGATCTAAAACTATCAACTGGTTTATTAGTTTCTAGATCTTAAGAAATACAAATTAATAAAATAAATAATAATAATAGAACAACAAATATCACTAAAAACAATAACAAAAACAAAACACAAAAAAGTAATAAAAAAGAAAACTTGAAACTAAAAAGCTTAAGTGCAACAAATTCATTGTATGGCAATTACAAATCTCTCTTTGTTTTGTTGAAATAGAAAAAAAAGAAAAAATATCGTAAGAATTAAATTAGTTAACCTTTTATGGCAATTTTGTTTGGAAATTTTTAGTATTAAATATAATAAAAGTAAAAACAAAAAAATTATTTTTTAAAGAGAAAATCTGTAAATTTAAACTTCTTAAAAATAGTGGTGGCCAAAGCATTTGACAAGCGATTAAATTTTCAATCAATCAACTCAAGCATCACTGGATTTGTGGGTTTGATGTTATTTAAAAAAAACCTGAAGTACTGTTTTCACAATCCGGACTGTAGACTTGGCTAGAAATTTTGTATGGAAACCTCTTCATAAACTCAGTGCTTTTCATATAAATTGTCTTTCCAAATTAACTGTCTGGTTTTTTTTAGAAACCGCACTTTCTTTATTAAAATTATTGTGCTGACAATATTTGCTAAGTAAGAAATGGCATGGAAAATATCAGTTGAAATTTCATTGGACTAATTCTTTAATTAGACGATAAGATAATCACTATTTTGGAATAATATTTTATTGACAATATTGAGCTTAGGGGCTATTCACATATTAGCAATACTCCTAAATCAACTTAGGTTTCAGGCATGTTCTGACACGCGCACGATGTTCAAATCGCAAGTGAGTTGCAAATCGCCAATCTTGTTTCTGCATGTTCCGAAACTCACGAGTTTTGCTTGCGATTTGCCATATTAGGCAGATCAGCTGTCAATTGAAATCGCCAGTGCATAAAAAACAATGGACAGACAAAACAAACGAAAATTTTTTTAATTTCACACTTTTATAAAAATTGTAAGAAAAAGATTTTAATTTATTCATCATTTTATTGCATCTTTATTACAGTTTGTTTTAGTCTAAGTAAATCAGTTCAGTATTATCTGAGCTCCCCAAGAGTCATGCGATTGTAATTTAGAGAACACCTCTCCTGTGAGTTCAAGTCACAATCGAAAATATTATGCGAGATGCGACTGTCAGAACATGTCCGTTTAGTCTACGTTCAGACTATGTAAGTCTTTTGATCAGCTTCTTACTTTGCTGGCGAGGGTGGCGAGGGGAATGAAACGGGTACACACTCATGTACTTTTAACACTCGTTTTGCATTCTCATTCGTCATGTAAAAAAATCACACATCCATTCACATTGTTCAGACCGTGCAAAAGAAAGAAACATTTCAGCAATAAGACTTTCACTGTGTGAACACCAAAAAAAGTTCAAAGAATAAAAAGTAAGAATCTTACCAATAAGACTTGCATGGTCTGAACGTAGCCTTAAGTTTGTTATTGCCAAGGCGAATTCATAGCAGGTGGCATCGACAGCACAGATGATTACTTTCACCCATTTTCGCCGATTCTATTTTTATCTTCTTCAGATATCAACATGCATTTTTGACACATTTTTCGGCAGATTTTTTAACATCTCAAAAAAGCATTTTCTAAGGCGAATTGGGGCGAGTAAACCTAGTAGAAATATGCCTTATTTATTGTGTTGTACAACTCAAGGCGAATTCATAACAGGTGGCTTTATCAGCACAGCTGATTGTTCAAGGAACTGCCAAACTTTCCTTATACATAATTATTTTACTTAAATAAATTGAAAAAATTTTAATGTAAATTCGTTACTTTATTTTGACAATTGCTTGAACAAAAAAAAGTTGCTTTGTTGTATCAATTCGCCGATGACTATACCTTATTGATCTACCTTGGTACAACCCAACAAATTTTTGCTTTCCGCTCGCACTACGTAAAAAAGAGAAATTAATTATTACTTTGAAAGTATTGATCAGGGTGTATTGATTATCGAAAATGTAATGAAAACCAAGGAATCTCTACAAAAAAATTAAATATTTCAAATATGTCAAACTCCATATAAAAATCATACAACAAACTTTTTATACTAGAAGCTTATTCGACAGTAAGACAAATGTTGTTGTTGTAAAGATTAATCGGCCTTGGTAGTATCATTCTTTATCTTGTTCAAAAAAACTCATACAAACTTGTATATTCACCTCTTGAGAAGAGAATATTAACGGTTTTCAGTCTTCATGTTAAGCTCACCACGTTTGTTATATGTATTTACTACGATTTTTCACCACTAAGCGTGAGTGGCTTTCATATGTATATGAATTCATCAAATTTGTTATGTATATGTGATTATTTCGAACTAATTTGGTTTTTAATCCAAAGTGATTAAATAGGCTATAGGCCTTCGTAACGTTATATTCCAAAAGAATTAGACACGGTCAATATTCCAAGGAAAAAGGAGAAAATCAACATCAATTTAAGTTTGATTAATTAGAACAAAAAATTAGAAAAAATGGGCATGCAGAAAAATAAACTAACGGTAACACTGGGATTTGCTGTGATAAACATCAATTTAGCAGAGATTTAATTCTCGTACGAAAATTTCTCAAAAAGTTTTTACATATAATTAAGAATTGCGACCACATTCAGCTAAGCCACTTAACAAGTCATGATAAACGGCTTCCGAAAACAAGGTTTTTCTGTTCTGCTGTGTACGTTGAAAATTAAACTGATGTTGATTTGTCCTTTGTTCCTTTGAATATTGATAATATGATAATAATATAAAAATTTTCCTCCTAAAATTTTAGTTTTTTTTTTACTAATTTTACCCTAGCACCTACATTTATAGCCAGGATGTCTTCATTTAACGTAAGAAGAATGCTAACTACCTGCCTAAGAAAATTCTGTTCATGGCTTTTTTGAGCAGACTGTGCAAAGTTTTTTTGCAGGCACCTAAACTCAAGAATTATTTTGAAAATTAATGACTTTCGACTACTGCCATTAATGTAGGGTACATGTCCAAAATGAACAAAAATATCCGCTAAATTCATCCTTAAAACATGACCTTTAACCGTGTATAAAAATAAAATTACCATTTCTAACAAAATTTTTACAATTTTAAAAATTATGAAAGCCTTTTTTGGAAAAATCGATGATTTTTTAGTTAAACTTTAAAGTTTTGAGTTTAGAGCTTTGTTACGACTTAACGGCTTATTTCAAAGCTGTGTTCGATGAGTTTACTTAATGAATCTAAATTGATTATTAGGCTAAGGTTCGTAACGTTATATTCAGAAAGAATTGGGTATGATTAATATTCCAAGGAACAATGGAAAAATTAACATCAACTTAATTTTTCAACGTACACAGCAGAACAGAGTAGCGCCACTTAAAATTTTATCAGCAATTTAATAGTGTACTGCAAGTTAAATTCTGAAGCTTAGTAAAAAAAAGTACAACAAAAAGTCGAGGCAAAAAATTTCAAATTTTAATATCGAAGTGAAATATCTCTTATGCTATAAAAGATACAAAAATCATTGTGAACTCATTTTTTCTTTATTTTGTCTAGCAAAGTCCAACGCGCCTAAAATTTTACAAATCGGTTAATATTTACGAAAGCTACAAGCCGCACAATGTTTTTCACACCCGAGGTAGCCAACTTTCAGCCCTTTTTGCTCCGCCTTTGGTGCAGCTAAAAACTTAAAGAGACGCGATTCTGAAATCCTGACTCCTCCTCTGGTACCAATTAAATTTTTTGCAAATCCATTTAGTAGTTTAGAAGTTCCATACTTATTACCACTTTTTTTCTAATTTACACCACTGTGCGTAGTTTGTATACGCTCTTTGACGTGTAGCGACTATACCAATAAACCGACCACTTCCAAACTTCACAATATGATTTCTATGAATATAAGTTATCTACATATATATAATTTGAGCTAAATCTAAAACATTTCATGAGTTCTATCGACATTTAGGTGAAATTTTTGCGGATGCTTGTATGAAGACTAGGTGTAAACATGGACCGATTTAATCAAATTTTAGTTAGGTATATTTGTAGTGCATGACTAACTTATGAACCGAATTTCGTCCAATTATTTTAAGAATTGCGCCTTTAATCTAATGAAAATAGTCCAAAAACTGAAATTTTAAATCTTAAATAACTCTTTTTTTAAAGAGCTACATAACATTGAAAAACGGTGAACGTCATTGAAATCAGCGTACCCCTTCTGTCCGAAAAAATAGTGTCGAGTTCATGCACAGTGTAATTAGTCCAGCCACTGCTAGACAAAATATTAGGATACAACGGTTGCTTCTTTAGACGTCTTACGTCTCTCGTGTTTGGCTGAGAGCAAGAGTGTCTATCCTTCTCAGCCGAGAGTGCCCTCTAAAATTAATGATGCTGAGTGTTAGGGGATTTGGATGCGATTCGAGCTTTTTATATATGTTGTCACATTCCACCAGAAATTCAAAATATTTATTGTAATTTTGATATGTATAAGATTTACTTTGCATTTTCTAGCTACGCCAATGGAGGAGAGTATAATATTTGTCCATTAAGGTGTATGTAAGTAAACTGAAAACACTGAATTCGTTTTCTGTAAAGCCAGATTTTTTGGTTATAACTGTATATCATCTCAGTATATGTATATGTATATCATCTCAGTTTGTAATGTTTTGACCACTACTGTACTGTTTATAGTTCTTTTGTTGGTTTGTGTTTTTGTTTAAGTCGCAATCTTCTTTCAAATTTTACTATAATGTATTGAATATATTTTTAATTTAATTAAAATTATTAAATAAAATACATGGTAGTTCCAAGAAAATTAAAAAATTTCCTAATAATTGTGATTCAACAAAATCCTATTTTAGTTTTTTTAAAAATCATTTTCCTGCTTTATTTTAAATAAATTTGTTACACTGTGTTTTTGGCTAAAATATATATGTATTTTGTACAAAAAATTTTTAACAACATAAAATATCATTCACTTAACCCACATTTTACAACTTCGAAACTGATAATATCACGCTCACTAATGCTCCCAAAACTATAATAATAATTACTAACTGAAACATATATACACACACACGATCGTCGCTCTCTATTTATTTAACCTTCCTTGTACCAACCAATCTCACATTTACAGCTTAGTTTTTTTGGTAACCTCAAAAACTTTCTCGATCAATTTATATATTTCTGAGAAATAAAAACATAAATTAAAAATTACGTATTCTAACGAAAATTTAAATAAACAGTTAAGTAAATATTAAATATACACTTAAATAAAATTGACTTAAAATGTACTAAAAAATAAATAAGAACAACAACAACAATAATACTAATTAACGAAAACTTGTTTTTTATTTAAAGACACTTGCATTTGTTTTTTTTTCTGTTTAATTTATATATTTAATTTTATTTAAATGTCTTAATTCATCTCAGATAATCGTTGCTTTTTGTTTGTCTTTAAATAAAACAAGTTTATGTATTGCAATTAATAATCTTAAATTAAATTAAATTATGAATAATACAAATTGAAGAAAAGAAATCGAGTTTTAAAGGAAATAATTTAAAAAATTATAATAAAGAAAACATATTTTTGGTAATCAATAGGAGTACTAAAAAAAACATACATTTTAAGTAAATAAAAGGAAAAAAATCGCAATAAATGGAAGTGTGCAAAAAAAATATAAACTGTTAAACTGTTTTATTTCCGTTTGCCAAATGTATTTTAAGAGCCAAATTCACAGTGTGTAGTTAACTAACGATTTTTCATATAAATATCATTGGTTAAACAATCATAATTAGTACTAGAGGTCTGCACAAATATCTTCGTATGTGTGAAATATGAAAGCATGAAGTCAGGTCTGTCAGTTAAGGGGTTCTGACCCCAAACCAGGGGAACTGTCATCACAAAAAAGGATGAAAACTTTAATTTGGGGTTTTCATTGGGGTTATTTTAAAAAAATACTTTGGGGTTTTTTGGGGAAATTCCTTAAAAGATTCTTTCCTTTGATATAATTATAATTAAAACTACTTCTTCTAAAATATTTTTAACATCCCCAGATAATATACTAATCCCTATTAACATAAGGCTCAGTAATATCAATTTTATTTAAAAGTTTACTAACTCTCAGTTTGCCTGAACTTAAGTTTTATCTGAAAGTTTAACATTATCGATTATTAGGCTAAGGCTCGTAACATTATATTCAGAAAGAATTGGGCATGATTAATATTCCAAGGAACAAGGGAAAAATTAACATCAACTTAATTTTTCAACTTACACAGCAGAACAGAGTAGCGCCACTTTCGGAAGCCGCTACACTTCCATCGTCAGTGCTCACGTGTATTTGCTTATTACCACTTGTCAGATGGCTCTGTTGAATGGGATTTTAATTCTTATATATACAACTTTTTCGTGAAAATTGAATACGAGTATTAAATCACTCTCAAGCTGATATTAAAGTGCACTTTCCCAGCGTTGCCATCGGTTTATTTTTTCTTCATTCCCATTTTTCTGATTTTTGTTCTACTCAAGACAAACTTTTTTGGTTTGATTTTATACTTAAGTATATTTGAACATGTAAACATGTGAAAAGCCCAAGCCAGTACCTAATTGTTTATTAGTATGATTATTTCGAACGTATTTGCTTTGTGAGCATTAAAGCTTCTCTAAAATTTTCGGGATTTGGCATAAGCATAGAAATTATACTTAGGTTTTTGAAGTTCCAGGTTGGCCTCTATGTACCCTATGGTTTAAACCAGCTGCTTTGATATGAAACGTATGAAATAGAAACAGAAAAAATAAGCAATTATGTAAACATTAGCTCTGTTCAATAACTGAAAATTTTTAATAATTGTTGATAGTTTTCACTGAAAAGTGTTCACGTACCGAACACTTTTAGTAATATTTGTGGCCAAAAGATTCACTAAATAAACACATAACTTAATTACGGAAAGAGAAAAAAGCCATAACATAATTAAGAGATATTTGTGTAGCGCCGGATATATGATATTTTCGTGTAGGTTTTTGTAGGTGGCCCTATTGCGTTGTGTGTTTGCAACTTCCTCCCAGAATGCGTGCCTGCAATATCATCCTTCGTTGCAATTCAATTCGCCTGCTTTTCATAATGCTCATGTGTTGCATTTTTTGACCTGCAATAAATTAAATAAAGCTTTCAAATTTGACAAAAAAGAAACAAATTTACAGTAATCCCTCGATTTACGTCGCGATTGGTCCCGGAAAATGGCGACGTAATTCGAAACAACGTAAATCGAATTTGATATTGCACATAATAAAAATTGGAATTCCATGTATTTTTTCTTTTATAATTGAGGCGATATAATCGAAATGACGACGCAAATCGAAATGGGAGTGAAGAAAAATTTCGCCGACCGCATAAACATACCGAAAAAACAAAGATTTGAACTAAACTCTGGGATTCCCCGGGTTTTGCTAATAATTTGTAAGCAACTGAGGCGACATAAATCGAATGGCGACGCAAATCGAATTCGGATGGCACCAAAAATTTAACGACGCAAATCGAATGGAGACGCAAATCAAATTTGATAGGTACAAGAAATTTGACGACGTTAATCGAAACAACGTAAATCGAGGCGACGTAAATCAAGGGATTATTGTATTAAAAAATAAATGTATAGAATTTTATACTTACACATTTTATTTTATTGTACACTTTTTTAACTACACAAACAAAAATCGAAAAACTTTACGTTAAGCGGATGCTGGACAGATCACTATTTAGGCTTCAATATATGTATGAGTTTGTGTGCGTTTCTTATGAAAATCAAAAGCATTCTGAATATTCTTCAATATTTCCCCTCCGTATATGTGTGGCTATTTTTTGTAACCAAACGCACACAAACACATATATTGAAGCTGAATATTGACCTGTTTGGGATTCACTTTAGTCAACGTTCAGACAATGCAAGTCTTATTGATCAGCTTGCTATTCAGCTGTGAGAAAGACAGAGAAATTAATACAACTTTCTCTGTCTTTCTCACAGCTGAATAAGAAGCTGATCAATAAGACTTGCATCGTCTGAACGTTGACTTAGTAAACAACTTGAAAAACGTAGCTACGATCGTAATGCAGAATCAAGGCGAGTTCACACCAGGTGGCAGCTCAACTCATATTTTAGCAAAGAAATGTCAGAAAACATTGTCGGTGTGTTCTTCTTACTTTGTGTGAGTGTTTTTCTTATTTTGTGTGTGTTTTTTTCATTTCTTTTTTATGTTTTTCCTTTTCTTCTTTGAGTTTTTTGGCATTTCTTGGCGATTTACACAAACAAAAATGCACGTTGTTGTATTGTTATACTAATGCTGCCACCTGGTATGAATTCGCCTTGTGCAGAATACATACAATCGGAATGATGCGGGGAACAGAATGCAAAAATTTTCGATTCGAATCGAAACGCACAATAGAGGTGGTTAGCTCAAACTTAGCTTATGTCGATTTAACCACTTCTTGCAATATAATTGTGCAATTTTTCATATTATGCAATAATATAGCCATTGTGTATGTGATGTTCTTGGAAAATTTGCATTCGGTGTTGGTAATATTGCTCAGTATTAGGTATGGTATGCTCCAGATGACTTCGGACAAGTTTGGACTAATGAGAGTAAACTCAACATTTACTCTCTAAAATTATAAAAGTTGCTCTCTATTTCTATGTAGAAAAAATTGCTATACGTGTTCTCCGCCTCAAGCAAAAAGCAAAAAATAAAATTATTCTGCCGACGGTTTTGCTTCTGCTGTGCAATAAATATTGCTACGTGAAGACGCAGTGTAACAAATGTTAAGTTTTTTTTTGTTTTTATTAATATTATCCATAAAATAATAATAAAATGTTAAAAGTTTAACTATGTGCTTAAAATCTAATGAAAAAAAGATGTATACATAGAGAATATGTATGTATGTAAATTTTATGCAGGGTTTTTTGTTTTTCTTATTTTTTTTATTTTTGTTTTAAAATTTGAATTTTTTTTTGCTTTTTTTAGTTTACTTATTCTGCGGTCCGGTTTTAATTAATATTGAATAATTTATCTTTGTTGTTGTTATGCTCGACAATGTGATATTTCAATATTTTATTTAACTTTTCCGTTGTAGTAGTTTAAGTTTATTTTACTGTTTGTTGTATCTATTATGTATTTTATTGTTTTTCCTATAAAATTTGGAATAATTTATGTTGTGGCCCATTCTTACTTTGTTTCTTTTCTCTTTTAAAGGAAGAAAAAAAAATAGAAAGCGTAGAACAGTTAGAGGATGAATTTATTTAAGTTTAAAAAGTTTTATGGTTCTGCTGCAGTGGCTGGGTATTGGTTTTATTTTTTGTTTCTGTTTTTTCTTTACGATTAATGCTAATTGTTGATTTTTGTTTTACTCAAACGTATAAAGTTATTTAAAATTTAATTTTGTTTTTAATGTTTGTTAAATTGTTTATCGGTTGTGGTTTTCTTATGTACAATTATAATTCATTTAGGATTGCTCGTCAACTAGGAGCATAATTTGTTGGGTAGCAGCCGGAGCCGGATTTCTTGTACATTCAACTTGATGGGCATTCCAATCTTTTCGTTGACAAAATTCGGAACAATAGGGAGTCTTTCGGCATAATGAACATTCGGCCAATGCTTCACGATTACAATTAGCGCACTGAAAAGAAAATGGAACAATGTTAAATCAATTTCAAAATCAAACTTTTAATCAATGTAAGAGTGGAATATTAGAACATCATCAGACTAGCAGAACGGATTAGCACTTTAAAGATTGTGCTTGGCAGTGATGGATTGCTTACAAGCAGCTTTCTCATTCTGGCCGTAATCCGTAGTTGTTTCCATGTTACCACAGAAGTTTCTCAATTAACTCTTCTTGGCCTTCCTCACTTCTTTCTTAAAAGATTTCAATGCATTTTTATAGTCCCTCCAGCACTCAATTTGGTTTAGAGATCTAGCCAATTTGAAGAACTCACACAGTTCACGTCTCTGAGCGGCAAGATTACTGCTCCACCATGGAGGTCTAGACTTACGCTATCAACAGGCCTTTTAATTGGTTTAGCACGATATAAGTTATTGTACGGAAGGTTGAAATTACATCAGATCTTTTCATCAGAATTATTTTCCGCCCAGACCTCAGTGCCAACGAAGACAGTACTACGGCTGCACAATTTCAAAACACAGGCCGATTTCATAAACGCCACACAATGCATTGCAGTGATTCAAAGTCGTATGCGCTTTGTTGTTGTAAACAATGTAAAGTCGCATCACTGCAATGCATTGTGGCGTTTATGAAGTCGGCCACAGTAACAGTCAAAAATAAAATTATTTATTGAGGAACTATATGAAAATTTCAATGTGGATTAGGAAAATATTGTATGAAAAAAGTTTAGTTTTCATGAAATGTATATCCTAAAACTAAAATATAAAAAGTCGCTTTCGAAAAATTTGTGACTTACTGTGTTTTGAAATTGTGCAGCGGAGCAACAACCAATTTTATTACTTTCACTAGTGAATAATATTAACTTTTGCATGGACGTGTCCATGAGCCTAAGAGTAGATTTGTTTTTGACTTGGATGAATTCTTGGATGGAGTATTTATTAAGTTTGTGGATCACCTTAGGAGTTTAGGTACAATACTTGATTTTTCGGGGCAAACAGTGTATATCACCGTAGGGATTTGAATGCGTCACATTTCTAGTCGGCAGAACATGCCTTAGCCTTTTCAGAATCCGAAGACAGTTCATGCGTACTAAAACCACATTCCGAGGTACTCCTGTTTTTACAAAACATGACGAATATAGGGTAGACATTCGATAAAAACCCGTAAGCCTGGGTATTATTCGTACCGTACCCATAGGACGAATGACACTACATCAGTGTGTCTTCTAATGGTTTCCTCCTGATTGTGGTGAAATCCGGTTGAAATTGATGCCCATATTCAGCTAGAAGCGCTGCTGTTTGTTTTGTTCTGTTGCATCCCCATACAAAAACTAACAATATATAATGAAATAAATTTAATAAACAAACATAAATAATGTCCTTATGGACACAATAACTAATGTGCGAGGATCTCAGAGCTTACCAACATTAATGAAGATATCATAATGTTAGAAGGCGCATGAAGGTTAAGGAGGCACGAGATCTATGCCTAAAATCCTTCAGGGAGTGCGAAATAAGCTCCAGACCCCAAAATGACCAGGAAGAGAGGTCGATCGGATGGATCAACCCTCCAAAACGGATGACGGGAGCTCTTAAATAGCCAAAAGCTCGAGTGCTTCCATGAGGGCGAGGAACACCCAAACTGATCGCCCTTCTTATGATGATGTTGCTCAGGTTGGAAGTCATCCCTCCTGACTTCCCATCTACCATGTGGTCCGATGACAGGCTTCAATCAATTCAAACGGCAGTTCTAGACGAAATCATGGAGCTAAGAAGGGCTCGGTAAAACCTCAGTTTGCAGTCTTCACGCTTAAAACAGGTTCATTGATCTTCATCTGCAAAGGGGAGCAATCGGCGAAATGCATAAGGGATCATATTCCCTCCACGTTCTGAAGTGTACATTGAAACCCCAACAACAAGAATCCTGCCACTAATAGAAGGACAAAATGAAAAATTTTTCTTATCAATAGAGTCGAAACACAGGTGACTTGGTCATCTACAAGACTGCACTCACAAGCTATAATAAAGCACTTAGCGTGTCCAAAAGGTTAAAGAGGCTAACGTACTGTGAAAGCAAAAATAATTTGCCTGAGGCAGTACGACTACAAAAGGCCTTGTCACAGGATCATTCAAATTGTCTGTGTACACTGAAACGCCCTGATGGGACGTATACAGAATCACCAGAAGAGATGTGCAAACTTCTACTAGATACACACGTCCCAGGATCACTGGCAGTAAATCTGATTTCAGTCTATCAATGGACACCTAGTTGTACCAACAGCGATCGTAGGTTGGCGGACAGAATCTTTGGGAATAACTAAATAAGCTGTGAATTATCTAAAATTAGCCTTTATAAATCCCCGGTCCTAGATGGCATCTATCCATGCCTCCTACAACAGGGTCGAGATTATATTATTCCATAACTGTCCAGGATTTTCAAATCAAGCCTATTGGCATGATATATACCGAAGGCTTGGCGTGACTTTGAAGTAGTATTTATACCGAAGGATGGCGGTAGATCTGAGTATCTACCAAAATCATTTAGACCAATCAGTTTCAGCTCGTTTTTCTTGAAAGCGATGGAGAAACTGCTGAACAGTTACATTAGAAAAAATTAAATCACAGTGTATCCTATTCACCAGTTCCAATTTGCCTACCATCCGAGTAAATCTACGGTAACAGTCATAAACTGCAAAGCCACTGTTACACAAAAGGCTCTAGACGCTAACCAAATAGCCCTATGCGCTTTTATAGACATTCAGGAACCCTTTGACAATACATAGTACGACGCGATCGGTGCGCTCTTGATAGAAAAGAAGTTCCGAAATTATAAAAAACTTGACTTCAGAAATATTGTCATCTAGAGTGGTTGAGTTAAAACTATGTGGGACATCGAATATCATAAGAGCAACTAGGGATGTCCACAAGGTGGCGTTCTATCGCCTCTACTGTGGACCTTGGTCATCGATGAACTGTTTGAACAACTCAATAACCTGTACTTTTGAACATATGGATATCCGACGATCTTATTATATCGACGGTAACTGTCATACACTGCAAAGCCGCTGTTATACAAAAGGCTCTAGGCGCTAACCAAATAGCCCTATGCGCTTTTATAGACATTCAGGAACCCTTTGGCAATACATTTTACAACGCGATCAGTAACGCTCTTGATAGAAAAGGAGTTCCGAAAATTATAAAAACTGGACTTTAGAAATGTTGTCATCCAGAGTGGTTGAGTTAAAACTATGTGGCACATCGAATATCATAAGAGCAACTAGAGCTGTCCACAAGCTGGCGTTATACCGCCTCTACTGTGCACCTTGGTCATCCTTGAACTGCTTGAATAACTCAATGCAACAAGCCCTAAACTTAATCAAGAAATGGTGCAAAGATAGGGCGTTATCCATTAACCCAGAAAAGAAAATCAGTATGCTAGAGCCGGACATTGGCATAGAAGATGAAGAACCGTTTCGCCCTCTTCCTCAATATTACAACTACTATAATAGTCGTTGTAGTTTAGAACCGTCCTTCTTACATGGTTTCCGATATTACACTGCCTAGGTCCTACTGGGGCCACGTGGACCTATCCACACGGTAATACTAACATACGCCGCACTAGTTATTGGCCGAAAACTGAACAGGTCATTACTCGAATAGGTATACCGCCTTGTATGTATTTCGATCGCCAGGGCAATGAGAACCTGCCCTACATATGACCTGGGTGCCATCCAGCACATTATCCCTTTGCATATTATAGTGAAGGAGGAGGGCCGCAGGAGGGCACTTCGGGTACCAAACATTCTTACTATAAAAACTAGAGATCTGGTTGGGCACATGAGCCTACTAGGACATTTTGTAAACGACCCATACATTGGAATAAGCGATCAAATACAACTGACATTAGTTAGTCTTGAACAAAAACTTTGACGTTCTAATTACTGAAAGAAGCCAATGCCTAAAAAATGCTTGAGGAGAATATGTAAGGCTATTCGTATCTTATGAAATTAGGTCGGTTGTGGTCATGAATTGTGTTACATCTCTGAATAAACTTGGCGCTCAAAATAAACAAACGTTATGCTAGGTGCCTTGGCATGAAAGCCATGCTGGAAACGAAAAAGCTGGCTGCCTAGCCAATAGAGGAGCCTAACGTAGGTTTATATGACCGAAACCCTTTTTTGGCATCTAGAATAGAATAATTCCTGGCCTCATATGGAATTTACTCGCCATTGGGAAGCTATTTGCGGTCTTAGACAAGAAAACGATCCATTACATTATCCCAAGACAAATCCCAAAAATAAATACTAATGGATAAAAATTACCTTAGATTACTAACGGGATGGTTGCGGTCTACGGCAACACCAATTTGTCATTGGGAATTCTGAGACCGAAATATGTACTCTTGCATTTCGCATAGTACATTCTCTATGACTGTCGGCGGTAGTGGTGCGCAGAATGAAATTCGTTGGAGGTATCTTGATGAGACTAAAGGTGAACTACACAATCTCTTACCGAGTATAGTAATTAGCTTTAGGTCTTGATGAGGTTAGATCCTAGTTGGGCGCGTTGTGTTACCTGAAACGGATACGTAAAGATATGTAAACTTCTTCTACGTTTCTACATTCGGCTCAGTGCTGAACCAACCCCACGACCGAATAAACGAGTTTATCCGTCTAACGTCGCAGTTAGACAAAGCTTCCTTTTACTCCTCATTATGCAAACTTCTACAGAAATCATTGTACGGTAGATTTAATCTCCTAGGATGCGCACCTATAAAACAGTGTCCTGTAATTACCGCAATAAGTGCACGTATTTGCCCACGAGCTATCCTCTCCAGGATTATAGATCTACCACAATCGTATTTAGACCATATTAACCTCGATGTCGAGCAGGTGACCTCGTTAGACCATCTGGTCTGTGCGATCCCAAATGGATTCTGCTGAATTTAAATCTTCCAGCATTTTAATAGGTCGCCAACTAATTGATCCGCTTCACGAATGCCCATTCGAGCTCTGGGTCTGGCTAGTTCATCCGCAACGATATTTCCCAGAGTAGCTCCAGATTTGAATGTGTCGCTATCTGGTTCAGAGACATCTGGTATACATACACGATATTGAATGTTGTATAGACACCCGATAGAGAGTTGATCTCAGCTTTGGTGGCAGTACAAATTTGAATACATTCATTGTATATCCTATAGTACCTCATCCAGTTAGCTGCTCGATTTATGGCTAATATTTCAGCCTGTATCACGCTACATTGATTATGTGGCTTATATCTCATCCTCTGTTGGAAACGGGGGATAGAGATGACTCCATATACACCGAAGATCACTAGCACACTCTCTTGGTTATAGAAGGGCGTGCCAGAGAGCGTTACAGCGAATCCTTTATCAGCAAGAGGTATGGTTGAGCAGTAATCAATGTTTTCCGGCAGATCAGCTACGAACTCCAAAACTTTGGCATGTACCACGCACCTGCTGCCTCGAGCCTGTTCGCAGAGTTCATGGTTAAGTGTTTAACAATGAGATCAGCTGACAGTCAATGCATCATTGTAAAGAGTACTTTTGATGGGGTGATGCGCGGTGCACCTATGATCATCAAATCATCAACGCGGATGTGCGCAGGATCCTTTCATTAGTCCTTGGTCTTGATGAGAAAACAATAAAAAAAATATCTGAAAACGGACACTTTTCATCTGGGAGACTAGGGTTCCCCCTATTCGTACGGGGTACTTCCACTATAGCTTGAAAGCTGACATTTTGTTTACATGTAGGTCTTGGTGGGAAAGTACTAGGAATAGTCTGAAAACGGAAATTTTTCATCTAGAGGGGACTAAGGTACGTATTTGAATGGGCCCTTCGAGTAAGTAATCAGCAATATCTAAAAAAACGAGAACTTTTTATCTATTGGCCCTCGGTTTCCCCTTATTTACATACACTCTCGATCAGATGATTAGAGCCAGTTAGATTTCTGTTTTTAGTAGGCCATCAGAGAAACAAACCGTCTTAAAAAGTCGGCGGTGGCGGCGGCTCATAGCCGGCTGACAGCGGCTGGTTTTATATTTCGCGAATTTAGCGAATATTTCACGATAAAATGTATATAATCAATTGCTCTTTTCAATGTTGAACTTCTTTATTACGAAATTTCATTAAATTTTCTTTTTGTAAGTACAGGGTGGCCCAAAATGAACGAAGGGATTTGAATAGTCTATAACTTTATTATTTTAACATATTTTTCTTGTATTTTTTCAGATTGTTGCAAAGAAGAATTGGGAAATTTAAACTGGAAAGGTTTACTTCTGAACAACGATTATACCGCAAGAAAAACAATGACACTGCTACGGGACATTTTCGTGACTCAATGACTCTTTTCAAGATTTTCGAAGCCATCACTCGAATTTTTTTTTCGACTATTATTTTTTTAGGTTGGGTCATGGTCGGTGACTTATTCACGTATGCACGATCTTTAAAATACCCCAAGGAAAAAGCTCCGGCAGCGGTTTGGTCCGGCTAATAAAATCACTCCTCCTTGAAATAATGCGTTCGATGAAAACGATCCGTAGCAGTGTCATTGTTTCTCTTGCGGTATAATCGTTGTTCAGAAGTAAACCTTTCCAGTTTAAATTTCCCAATTCTTCTTTGCAACAATCTGAAAAAATACAAGAAAAATATGTTAAAATAATAAAGTTATAGACTATTCAAACCGCTTCGTCCATTTTGGGCCACCCTGTATTGTTAAACAAATTTTTATGTAAAATTTTTCAAACACCAGACGACTTTCACATAATTTGTAATGTGTAGTACAAATTTGCAACTAAAAAAACAATTAGCCGGCTGCAATTTTGAGCCGAGGCTAGCCGCATGGATCGGCGGCGGCTTGATGGTAGATTGAAAGTCGGCGGCGGCTCTTAAGCCGGCTTTGAGCCGATCGGCTTGTTTCTCTGTAGGCCATGTCTTTTAAAATTTTTGGTTGACCTCTAAAATTTTACTACCATTGGAAAGGATATTTTCTTAAGATTAGAAAAACAACAACATTAAAGTTTTATGCAAGAGTAGTTTAAAGGTAATTTTCCAAAAAAAGACAAAATTTTTTTTAAATGTTTCTGTTCATATGATTAGTCTACACTCAGACCATGCAATTCTTATTGATCAGCTTTTTACTTTTTATTCTTTGATTTTTTTTTTGCGTTTACACAATGAAAGTCTTATTACTGAAATCTCATGAATGAATGTATACACAATAGCGGGATTCAGTGTTTGGTGCGTATGGTCTTGCGAAAGAGCAAATGCAATATATCGTAGTTTTTTTTTATAAAATCTAACGGCAACTCTGTATATTTTGTTGTTGAATTTAAAAAAAAAACTGTGATATTTTGCATTTGCTCTTTCGCAAGACTGTTTGCACCAAACACTGAATACCGCCAATGTAAATAAATGTGTGCGTTTTTTATTACGAATGGGAAAGCAAAACTAATTTTATGAGTACATGAGAGTGTATACCCGTTTCATTCCTCTTGGCTCTCTCTCTCGCCAACAATATAAGAAGTTGATTAATAAGACTTGCTAATTTTAATTAAAAATTCTTAATTTTATAATTTAATAATAAGAACCATTAATATTAAGTTATTGATAATATTTTAGAAATTTTAATAGTGGGTGCTAGCTCCCTTGTTAAAATAACTTCAATTATACGGTATTTTATTGAATAAAATAATCTAAAGATATCTTATTCCAGTAGTGCAATTCACAAACTTATTTTAACGCTAAACAAGGCGATTAAAAAAGTAACCAGCAAAATTATTGCTTTTACTATTCATTAAAGTTTTAAGCACTACTAGCTTTGTTAACTAAACGGTAATAATTTTTGTGGTGTTATTGAATAGACAACAGTCAGCTGTTCAGTTAAAGCACGTCGTCTTTTGGCGAAACTCAAATAATTATTCGACAACAATATACACACATATGAAAGCTTTTATATATAAATAACAATATTTACAGACCTCGAGCTAGAAGAAATTAGGCAAGATATTAATATTTATATTATTTACGGCCCTTTTCACAATGTATGATTAATAGCTAACGTCTACTTTAACGGCAAGTTTTGTATGCCGAACTTCGCGTTAAAGTCCTCGTTAACTTTTAATGATAGGTACATTGTGAAAAGGGACGTCAAACAGTTAATTGAACTTTTATTTCTCAAAATTAAAGAAATTCATGAAAATATGTTCGTGTGCAAGCACACATAAATTCATTTGTTTTTTCTCTATTCCTCTTTGTGCTTTTCATCTATTTAAGTGTTGGAAAGTGATATAAAATTTTAGCAAAGGCCTTAACACGAAGTTAACGAATGAAATAAGCGTTAATTCAAACAGTAATTATTAGAGACAAAATAACCTTTTATTTAAGCGTTAAAAGTTAGTGAATTTCACTACAGGAGTCTTTAATGGCTTGAATTAGTGATGCCTTAATGTCGAATTGCCTTCCCCTTGGCCAATTAAGAAGACGAGCTTTTTGCCTTGAAATAAATTCTTTTACAACTCTGGTATTATGAATAGGAGCATTATCTTGCTGCATAATCTATGGAATCAGTTAAAAACGCCATTAACTTTAGGGAAAGCTGATTGTAACAGAGTCTTGTAAGTTTCTCCAGTCATTTTAACACTTTGAAACTCTAAATCGATTGTGCCGTAATACGGAATAGCACCCCATACCAGAACTCCCCCGTCTCTGCTGTGATCGCGATTCAAAAATAGCTCCTCTTTGCTCGTATCGTGTTTAAATTAAATTTTTTTCACTAAAAACCACAGTACGAAAATCATTAACATGCCTATTACTTGTCGATTTTCTTTGCGTACATTATTCAGCGGCGGTTTTTTTCTTCAGATTATTTAATTTCAGATATTGAGAGCTTGCAATGGCTCTTTTTTACCGATGAGATACTTGCCTAGATACCAGCTTGAGACCTAATTTGGACCCCGCGGGGAAACTATCTAACCGATTTTGATGAAATTCAAAACATAGATAGATCTGAGTCTAAAAAAATACATAGGCTATACATTAAAAAAAATAGGACCATCAGGGGTGGGCGGGTAGGGGGCAATTTCTTCCTCTCCGAAAGTATCTAACCAATTTTGATGAAATTCAAAACATAGATAGATCTGAGTCTAAAAGACATAGGCTATACATTTTTTCTGAAAGTGGACCACGAGGCGCGGTAAAGGGAAATTTCTTCATCTTTGAAACTATCTATCCGATTTTGGTGAAATTCAAAACATATGTAGATAGATCTGAGTCTGGAAAAGTACATATGCTATACATTTTTTCAAGATAGGAGCACGAGGAGGGACAGAGAGCGATTTCTGTCTCTCTGAAACTATTTAACCGTTTTTTATGAAATTAAAAACATAGATAGATCTAAGTCTAAAGGAAGACATAGGCTATACATTTGTTCATAAATAGGACCACGAGGGGAAGTAGGGGGAAATTGCTTCCTCTTTTTAACTATCTATCCGATTTTGATTAAATTCAAAACGAAAACTTTTGAAATATGATGGTTAAAATTCTATTGATGAGTTGGCATTAGCACCAACGAAATGCAGTCATATACATAGAATTAGGGATGTAACCGATACCGATATATCGGCGATACTTGCGATTGTCCGATACATCGTTATCGGCGATATTTTACTGTCGAGTTTTTTGAAGAAATAATTTACTGCCAGGCCCACTATGTCGACACGATTCTTTATTTCTTATAATAACATATAAAACAAAAACAAAATTTTAGAATTTGTTTTTGTTTTAAATGTAATTGTGGCGAAAGAAAGAACATGTCGACATAGTGGGCCTGACAGTTAATTTTTATTAGTATGATTATTTCGAACGTATTTGCTTTGTGAATCCAAATTGATTAGTAGGCTAAGGTTCGTAACGTTATATTCAGAAAGAATAGTGCATGAGCAAAAAATATGCTCCAAAGAAGTCATGAAAATGTAGAATTTGCGATCCGAAAGTAGTGGAAATTTTAATCATTTCCAATGAGTTTTACATGTACTTGTCATTGCAAGAAGTTCTCTTTTTCGATTACTAATCACCGATTTGGAAGCGATGTTAAGAAAATTTTCTTTTTTTTACGTTTTATAATCATATTTTGCTCTACGAAAAAGGATGAAAAGTTACCTTTTTCGCAACTTCTATATTTTAATGCGAATTTTAACGCAAAACAGAGTTTTCAAGTACATTTAAGTGAATAAATAACTTTTAGAATATTAGTTCATAAATGTCCTTTAAAAAATCGATATCTTAAAAAGCATGGTTTTTTTTAAATCATAAAGTAGTTTCAAATTTTTGTACAACTTGAATAAATTTTTATTTTCTTTGCTACTAATTATGTGCCTATTTTTAATATAGATTCTTTGGAAGCAATAAAAATGTAGTTCCTTAAAAATGACTTCCAATTTTTTTTTTAATGGGTTGATATCAATTTTAAATATTAATAATCTCTTACACTGTAATTTTGTATAATCTGGTATGTGATGGAAATCGATCGATTTCAAATTGCGCCGATTTTAATAAACAAACTCTGCTGAAAATGAATTAATGCTGCTTTTTTACTGTTTTCGATGCTTAGAATATTTCATTCGAACTTAAATTCGATTTCAACGTGTCATGCGATTTATAAAACACATATTTGGCTATTATTAGTTTTGTGAAATCTAGCAATTTGAAATCAATCGATTTCTATCACATACCAGAATAAAAAAATTTGCCTTCTTGAGTTTTGTTAATTTAAACTTGAATTCCATTTCAATATACGTATCGGCATCGGTATCGCCTATATTTCTTTTTGAGTTCGGTATCGTATCGGCAAAAAGGCATATCGTTACATCCCTACATAGAATAGCTACAACCGTTAAATATAAAAAACCAAATTTGACGTGGGATGACTGACGGAAAATCGTTCCAAATATAAAAATGTTTAAAATTATTAATTTTTGCGACTTCTCAAATAAATTTAATGAACTTCATGACTTAAATCCTTAAAGAAATATATGTATGTATATGTATTTTTTTAATTATTCTTCAAAAATTTTATTTTTATGAAAATAGTTTGTTTAAAATTAAAAAATTTTTTAACATATTTATTTTTTGCCAAAAAGTAACCAACATGAGAGAAAAGTACACATATATACATTAGAGAAAAAGGTAACCAGTTTTGGTTACAAATAACTAAAACGGCAGCGCTGGTACCTGGCTATAAGAGAACTGAAAGCAGTGATCAGAGTCACAGTTTGAAGTAGCAGTGATTTTTAAATCACGTTCACTGTTCACGATGTTCTTTAAAAATCACGGGATCGCTCATCTCGAATATACTTACATAAATACATAGTTGTTCTAAATAAAAAACTTACCTTTTTAGCTGATATAACTTCGTTGCCATGTAATGCACCCGCTAAATTCGGATCGTCAATATCTGTGTGAACTTGTACACGCATTGCTGACACCGCAGCATCACGTTCTTTCTGTAGTATTTCGATTTTACGATCATACGTATTCTTGAGATCGGTTAGAATACGTTTAAAATCATTAGTGGCTTTGACCATTGTGCAATAAACATTCTCTAGAGTTTTCATTGTCTGACTATTGTCTAGCAATGCAATTGGACCAGGATCGTTTATATTCACTACAAAAGTTTCTCTATCGTATGCATTACATATTTGTGTTTGATCTACTAGCTCTGTTGATGTGTCGAGGCTATCGTTAAGTGTTGGCCACGGTTCGTCCTTGGAGGTAATGTTATCTTCCGTTAAAAACATATTATTATCATCTACTACTGTTGTAGTATGTTGTGGTGGTTCAATGTGATTGATAATATTATTGTTGTTATTATTAATATTGATGTTGTTGTTAGTATTACGTTTACGTTTTGGACCACCACCTTCACCATCATTATCTGTTTGATTTCGCTTTCGGCGTTTATATGGTGTAAAGAGACGCACCGGTCCCGATGCTGTGGATTTTTTTTAATGAAGAACGAGAAATAAATAAAATAAATAATGCTTCATATATTTATTTATTTATTTATTAAATACAAAGTTATATAATTTCTTACATGCTAGAGAAAACAATTGCAAAGATTTGGCTTTGTCTTATATCGTAAATATTACAAGGTTTTTAAAAGGAAGTAATGAAAATACAGTACTAATGAGTTTGAAGGAAAACTATCAACAAAAACCTTCAATATAAAAATAAGAATGGAAATAAGGTGACATACAATTACTACAAAGTTTGTAAGGTTTGTATATCACTAAAAATTAAACAAAAAATCATGAAAAAGTCAATAATTCAGATACCATGGATTAGATTTGGGACTCGGCTCTACTACATTTGGTTCCTTTCTTAATCTTTTTTTTTTTTTTTTTTTTTGAACCAAGACCTTTAACTGAATATTTTTCTTTTAGATTTGTATGTATTTACAATTTTTTCAATTTTAATTCAGCAAGATTTTTATAAAAAAAACTCGTTATCAAAAATTTTTAAATTAGCCTTGTCTCTTGATAATTTCTATAAAGGAAAAATAAATACAGAAATCTACCTATATAAAATTTACAAACAGAAGATAATATAACTTACCCGCTTCATCGTCACAACAAACGGTACAACTGCAATTGGTAGCATGTGGTGTCAATGTACCCTCATCAATTAACGACTGCAGCGACTTGCCACCATATTTGATGGAACGTTTCCAATCCTTACTCGAGCCACGACCACATGTCTGCTCAAATTCGCTAGGCGTCAGCCATTTGTCTTTGTACTTAACACACCGACCTCGACCGCCCGAGCCCAACTTACTGCGATATAGCTCGGCACTTGTGGTCTTGCAACGTATGGGAAATATTTCCATCTGCGACGTTTCAGTCCAACTCACACCGGGCCCATGCATCATTTGGTCACCGATAACGGTACTGTCATGACTGTTGTTGCTACCGGAGCCATCATGGTTCATTCCACCCGTATCATTTTGCTGTTGCTGCTGTATAACAATGGTTTTGAGGTCACCGCCAACACTGCCAACTACCGCACCACTGGATATATAGCCATTGTTGTCGACGCACAGCATCTGTTTGAAATGCGGTAAATGATCGGGTGAAATGACATTGAAAGCAGTTCCGGCAATCATGGAACCAATTGGCAGGGATACGGGTACAGAAACAACATTGCCACCACTGCCACCACTATTTTCATTTGATGATGTTACCATATGCACTTTGGTTTCCAGCTAAATAAGTTTGTTGCCGGCCAGAGAAGCACCAGCAGCACCAGAAATAGTAGTAATAGAAAATGAATAATTCAATAAATTGCAACACACACCATACAGCACATAACAGCACACAGCACAAAATTTAACATCAATTGAAAATGTTTTTTAGTATTTATTTTTGATCGTCGTCAATGGTAGAGCAGAAATTACATGAAAAACACACAAAATAAGTAAAATAACAACAAATAAGAGAAATTGCAAAATCAAAACAAAAGCAATTAGAAGTAGGAAAAAAAGCACACAAATATTAATTAATAGAGAAATTTTGGAAATCAAATAAAAAAAAACCACATACAAAAAATATGTACACAATATTTTGTGTACAACACACACGCACACGGTAGGACTTTCGATTGGTTTGTTGGAAGACCTTTCAGGCGTTTAACGCACTTTGCACCTATGCCTTCACTTAACACCAATTGCTGTCTTTTTCATTTTCCTAAGCAGCCATTGGGGAAAAGCTGACTTTTTAAGGTGCCGTGGCGGCGCACTTTGCACTAAAGCACTTGCAACATAATATAATTTCAGCAGTATTTATTTTATTTTGTGTATTTGTTTTCAGTTTATCACTTGTGTTTGGATTGTTTTAAAATTTTTTTCCACTTGATAACTTGAAATTGCTTTTAGTTTATTTATTTATTGTTACGCACCTGATGGCCGGACCTTTCAAGTATGACTTCTTCCTTTACAATGTCACGCGCTTCATCACTGAGAACAGTCAATTCTTTAACATCACGTATTCTACTTAGATGCATTTCAGTGGTGTCCTGTTCCATATCTTGTTTTGACACTGTCTGCTTGCTATGCTTTTCCCTGCTTTGCAATTGCTAACAAACACACACAAGTTTCCAATTTTTCTAAATTTGCCGTGTTATAAAAAATATTTTAGGCGGTTTTCAATCTAAGTTTTTTCTAAGTAATTTCAATTCAGCACTTAAAAACTATCTTGCAAATTGTGTTTCTCAACAGTTTAGTTCTGAATATTTTCTTTAAACAAATAAATCACATTTTGCTTATTAATAAAATTTTTTTGTAGAAAAAACATTAACTGGAGATGTATGACATTTGTGATAACAACTTTCAATTAACACATTAAAAAATTCTGTTCATTCAGTGAGAAATGTCAAATTACAGCAAAAAAGCTTTTTCCATGGTATAATGTCTACAGGTGACAGCGTCCCGGCAGAAATATAATTTTTTCTCTGCTAGTTTTGTGCATACAGCACGTCAAATAGGTGTATTTTTTGACAAAGTTTATCTATTTTTGTTGTATGGAAGTGTTTGTTGCCCTTACGCGATCACCTTGTATTTAGATAACACCATGGCTTTTTCACTATTAATTTGACCAGGGTTGTATTTAGTATGGATATTAAAGCACAGTGAATAGTATTCAATGTATGTTAAAACAGGGCTATTTAAAGCATAACGTATATAGTTTACAGGTGCAAGCGTTACTGCAGTAAATTATTATTCGTTCTGCTAGTTTTTTGTACACTGTACGTCAAATATGTCCATTTTTTAAAAAGCATTACTTAGTTTTTGTTCTATTTGTTTCCCTAACATATCGTCCTCACGATCCCATTGATTTGTCTTGACAAAAATCAAAGTTGATATGAAACAATAGCACTAACATTTTTCTGATTGTTTTATGTATGACGTTTGACAAATGTTAGAGCAAAATTATGGCTCGTCAAGACTCTAAATAATGCGGCAACTTATATACTAACATGCAATTTACACTGAGCCGTTTCTGCTTGGCTTCAAAGGCAGCCTTTTTAGTTTGAAAGTGAGAAGTGTGGAGAAGGTAAAGAGGTAGGTAAAAAGGTACGAATTGAATTTTTAAGCGTCTTTTGATGTTTCTGTTTACCATTTTCGTGTTCTCAGCATTAAGACGCAATTCACATTGTCCCTTTTCTGCTTGGATTTAAAGGCAGCCTTTTTTAGTTTGAGAGAGAGGTGTGGAGTAAGAAAAAGGCACGGATTAAAATTTGAGGGGTTTTTTAATATTTATCTTTGTCATTTTCATACTCTTAGCTTTAAGCAAGTGTAGAAACGTCAAAAAAGGTATGGAGAAAAAGTCTGTAATGTAAATGTCCTTGACTTTTCGTATGGTTTTTAAAAGAAATTGTCAAAAAAGGCAGCGTAGTAAGAATGAAGCATTTTTAATTAAGAATTTTCGTTTGTAAATCAAAAATAAAGGTTTTAAATTAGGAATAAAAAATTTATAAATTAGCAATGTAGAATTTTTAAATTAACCTTTAATATATTAGAGATAAATGTTGCGTTTCTTTAAGAAGTTCAACAAACGAAGTCGATTTGACGACTGTAATAAGGTTCATTGGTTTGCAAAACATGCAAATAAAAGCAAATATTGTTTTCGATTGCTCTAGTGCTAACGAGTGGAATTTAAGCAGCATGTAGTCGATCATCCTGTGCCGTAATCCCAAAAATTTTCAAACAATTTGACTTGATCAAGTATGCGGTAATTCGGGCCCTGCATTTTTAAAACAAAAACGCAAAATTTTTAGTTTAAGAGTGCTTTTTTGGTTCAGTGTAGAGCCTTAAATGTCAGTGGTTTTTGTAATTTTTTTATTGTTGTAGAATCACCAGCACCTGTATAAAATCCCTTTGCTACCAGAGAGCGAAGCCGATCGGCTCACAGCTGCGGCTCAGCCGCAGCCGGTCATATTTATTGCCAAGGTGGATTTATACAGGTGATACTAGAACCACAGCTGTTCTACTTTTTTCCGCAAATAAGATGCTCGTATGTCAAAATTTGTATACGTTGACATAGGGGCTGAGGTGTCAAATGTTATTGTAATGTTGTAGTTGTTTTAGAATCAGCACCACCTGATAAAATTAATTCACCTTGTTTATTGCTGTTCAGTCGCCGCCGACTTGAGCGGCTAATTTCGGCTAAAACTGTTAGCCGACATGCCGGCTAAGAGTTGTTAAGCCGACTGTCTCGATACAACTTCACTATAAAAAATTATTTTTATAGTCTGGCAGTCTCCACAAATGTGTTAGCTTCGGCATTTACGGCTATCAGAATAGGTGATTTATGGACTCACAAAGTTTCGGATATATGAAGGTTATTACATGTACATTACATAACCCATTTTTGGAGTTTTTTCATGTTTTGTCGACAAAAATAGGCCTATTTCTTTAAAATAATAGTCAGCTCCAGCCGGCTAACAGCCTTCGCCGACTGATTTTTGCCTCAGCCGCCGTCGCCGACTATTTTGTATCGGCCTCGCTCTCTGTTTGCTAATCGATGGTTGAAAATAACAACAACAGTACCAATTGGAATAGAGAACCAGAAGAAATTTAATATTTATTTATTTGTACAATGTTGGCTGATGTAGACGTTTTCATAACCAACTATACCATAGTGGATCCAGAAATATATCAGCTATGGATAGAGGGATTTTCATGTAAGCTATATATAAATTTATTTAAGCAAAGTTCTTTAGACAATTGTAATTTTCAGCTACTGAGGCTGTTTGTTATTTGAAGCAAAAAGGCTTTGGCCATTCTATGGGTGTCCATTTGGATTTGATCACTTCTGATGTGTTAGATCATTATCGTACTTATTCCTTAATAGAGCGGCTAATGCATGCTCCTACAAAACTGTTGGAACAATGTTGTTTCCAATTAGAACCGGAGACCAGGGATCTAATAATCGAGAAGTAATGTTGTCATAGAGTGTCCATACTTTAAGGTACATTAATACAATTTATACATTTTGTTTAAAGATACTATTCTATTGATGATAGCGTAGCTAGAGAAATTCTGGGGAAAAAGTTATCATCACGTTATCGCAAAGACTTAGATGAAGTTGCCGAGAAGACAGGAGTTAAATTGAAGTCATGCAGGTAATAAAACATATAAATACAATTTTTTCACAAGAACAGAAGACAAATGTACTAAAAAAATACAAAACAGTATACATATTAGAACTAAAACCTCTCGAATTCTGTTCTATATGCTATTAAGCATGTTACCGACGATCTTGCGCTCGAATAATCTATATACATAATTACCAGGGCTCGGACTTTCATGCAATTGCACATATTTTGTGATGATAGATAAAGACGTATTGACTAATTATCTATGCGAATCATCAAATTTTAAGTAGCTTGGCATCGATTTGTTGTTGCATATTTAGATGATAAGTGCATATTTTGGCAATAAATGTATTTTTTGGAGTTAAACAATTTTTTTAATGCATATTTCTCAATTTTTGAAAGAAATATTAATAGGCCGATTATGCATGGCAGCCAAGCCTCAGTTGGATTGTTAGTTGCTGAAAATGATACTACTGATGGCAACTGGAAACTGAGAGCTTTCAATGTCAGTTGATATTTCATGCCTTTCTGGCAACCATTAATTTTAAGTGGCCAAAATAAATAACTATTTCCGGAGCAGATAATAAATTTGGTATAGATAATGTCTATACATAAATGAAGCTTTGTATGAAAAACGGGAGTGGTCCGCCCACTTATTGGTGGCATGATGGAAAAAAACTTGTCTGTATATTTGACCCAGGCCCACCTATCTATATGTACATATTTCGATTTGCTTAAAATGTAAGTAGTAAATGCTATGTTCATGTCTGCACAATTGATACATGCATAGATACTTAGATACTTACTGTACAATACATATATAATTAGCCGTAAGGATTCCTTTGTATTGATATTAAATGAAATGAAAATATGTTGTCTAAAGAAACTAAAATATACGCTTTTATTACGCACTTAAAATTATGAAATTGTCAAATTGATTTGATCAGTCCCGATATCTTTAAGAACCTACCTATTTTACCCTTGACAATTACTTAAATTCATTGTACAATAAAGGTTAAAATATATTTTTTGAATAATATGTGGCGGATAATAGATATTTTCGCAAGTTTCACAAGAATCGGTTAAGTATGAGAAGTTAAAAGACGATATTTATATTGCATGGGCGTGACATAGCCCACTTTTAAAATCATTAAATTTCACTATCAGGGGAGATCAATGAGTGTGCAAACTTTTGTAGGAATTTGTTTATTAAAAGTAGTTAAATAATATATTTACTTAGAATGGGCGTGGCACTGCCCACTTTTATAGAAATCAATTTGTATTGTCATGAAAACCTACTGTGTGCGCAAAGTTTCAAGCTGATCGGTCGTCTTGAAATTTGAAAAAACTACGTTGGCAGATTTTATTACATTATTAATTTGTTACGAGTGAAGCTAATAAAAAGTGTTTAAAAAATATTGAATTTTATTGCAACCAATTTTTATTTTAAAATTAGAGACTTAATATTTTGGTAGTAGTATGTGAGCTGAACTCGGTGAAACAATTTAGTTCTACTCCATTAAAAATTTTATTTTATTTTATTTTTTTTTGCTTCCTTCCTTTTACAAAACACTTTGATTCATATGTCATCTATGATTAACATAACTCGCTCGATCATTCTGTCCAAAATTGATTACGCACTTCCTATATATGGAACCTGCGCTCGCTCCAATATAAAAACTATTCAAGCACCCTATCACGCTGCTATAAGACGAAGTATCGGAGCTTTTCGTACTAGCCCCATTATAAACATACTTACAGAAGCTGGAATGCCTTCTATCGAGGACCGTATTCTCTTCTTTACAAATAAGCTAATTCCAAAAATTATGGTTTGCCACAATAAAAATATTTCAATGAAGTTGTTAAGTTCCTAAATCGCCCTAGTACACCAAGATTAAAATCCGCTTTGGTTAGGAGTTTGGATAACGCCAAAAACATGGGCTTAAATTTGAGCCCACTTCTTTACGATCATCCCTCAGAACCCCCTGGCTTCTTGAACTCATTTAACAGATATCCGAAGTCTTCAACAGCACCCCTGGTTTACAAACAACTATTCTATAATATTAGCGATGACCTAACCAGACATGGTTGGAATTTCATATTCACCGATGGTTCAAAATCTATCCACTCTACCTCTTTCGCGGTTGTGAACAATGATGGCAAAATCATTAGCCACGGCCTCCTAGACAACTATGGCTCCAACTTCACTGCTGAGGCTGCAGCAATATATAGAGCCGTCGAATATGCATCACAAAATTCACTCAGGGTTGTAATTTCTACCGATAGCCTCTCAGCTGTATTGGCGATAAAGAACACTTTATATGACTCACCGCTGATAGCCAAAATCAGAGACATTTGCATCAAAAACTCTAATAAAATTAAAATTTTGTGGATTCCCTCACATATTGGTATCACCGGCAACGAATATGCCGATTCTGCTGTCAATAAAGCAAAGCACATGCCTCTTTATAAACTCTTAACGCTTAAACCTCGTGATATACTAAATTCCATACACAATTTCCATGTAAAGGTGAAAAGTAGCAATTGGTCGTACTACCAACACAACTACAAGGACGTAAACCCCACAGGGAATAAACCAATTCCTGCCCTAAGTTTATTTCTAACTTAATAGTTAGAATGAGAAAGATCACCGCCCCGCCCCCTCTTTGCTCAACATGTAATATTCAGCTAAGTATAATCCACCTTCTCGATGAATACACAGATCTACACAGCATCAGAATAAACACCTTTGGATCCTACAAACCATCCGACTGTTTAAAAAATTTATCTGAACACAACATCGAATTAATTTATAAATTCGTATTGAAAAGTAATCTTCTATGCAAGTTATAAGTTTTCTCTTTATTGTTTAATAGATATCTACATGTACTATGTAATTATATAAAAAAAAATTTATATATATATATATATATATATATATATATATATATATATATATATATATATATATATATATATATATATATATATATATATATATATATATATATATATATATATATATATATATATATATATATATATATATATATATATATATATATATATATATATATATATATATATATATATATATATATATATATATATATATATATATATATATATATATATATATATATATATATATATATATATATATATATATATATATATATATATATATATATATATATATATCTATATATATATATATAGCAGCTAAGGCTTTCGTCCCGAATATATATATATATATATATATATATATATATATATATATATATATATATATATATATATATATATATATATATATATATATATATATATATATATATATATATATATATATATATATATATATATATATATATATATATATATATATATATATATATATATATATATATATTTCGGGACGAAAGCCTTAGCTGCTAGATAACTCTTTTTTCGCATTTAATTACCATAATTGTATTATTGTAATTAAGTATAATAAATAAATAAAATAAATAATACTTCAATGAGCTTTTGGCTAAATTATATATTATGGCCCCTATTATTATGATTCACAACTAAATTGATAGTTGAGTCGTAATTGTCAAATTCTTATTATGGATTACAACCTTCATGAAAGTGAGAAAATTATTTTTTATCAGTTGTGTTTTGGTTTTTATTTCAACTATTGTTACTTTTTTTTACTTTTACACTACGTTTACAACAGACAATGCTGTCTTGACAATAAAGAATACGTATTAGTTGTCAAAAACGTTGATAATTGTCTTCGTGACGTAGGTGTCCAGACAATAATTAAGACAATTAATTAAAAATTCCAGAAATTCCGCATTTTTCGCGAACTTTGTAAGTTAAAGCTTAAAAAAAGTAAAGAAAATATCATAATTGTAAATATTATAAGCTTTTCTTATTGAATATTTCTTTTATATTCACAAAAATTCAAATTATATCAGCATACGTCAAATCATTGTCCGATTTACTGTCATCAAAATATTCAAGACAGTAGTGAAGACAATTGAAAAAGTGTGTATGTTTAGTGAAAAAATTTTATTGTCAAGACAGTATTGTCTAGTGTAAAGACTGAGTTAAATGGTGATTTTAGGCGCCAATCTATCCCATTTGTCAACCAATATTGTTGCCATATCCATAAAACATAAAATCTCAAGAAAAAATAGTAATGCCAAAACTAAAAATATTTTAAATTTTTTGTGATGGCTACTATGGTTTCAAAAAATAGAGAGTATAGATAATAACCTTTTTTTCGAAAATTTTTTCGAAGACAACTAAAATTAGTTGTGAATCATAACAGAAAAAAATGGTTGAGTTGGGTCGTAACATTGCCAACTCTACCTAGTTGAGCTGTGAATTATAACAGGGGCCTATATTACTTAAAAACCAATCAATACTATTTAAAATGAAGCCCATTTAAAAAAAAAATAAAAATATAAATGATAGTATGCATATAAAAACTTACAAACAATAATAAAATCAGTAAAATTGCAGATTTAAAAAGTCTGTTTTTTAGCTTCTCTTGAATACTTGATAACCGATATATTCATTACAATTCATTTTCTTCTGCTTATCAGCATGTTTTTGTATCACCTGTACTGCTGTCTATCACATATCAAAAAAATCAACAAGATCGGGAAACTTTTTTTTTTAATTTTGCCCACCTAAAAGTACAAAAAGTCACAGTGTGCAACACCACTAAATAAAACAAAGCTAACTAATATAAAAGTAGAGTTAGCCCGAAGAAAATAATAATGGGGTTTATTTCTGCTATTTCGACAGTTTAAAGTTTCATGTATCGAAATATGCAGAAAATTCGATATATAAATCGAAAAAACTCGTGATAAAAACAGGAAACTATACGGCCGTATAAAAGCTCTACAGTTTAGGCAACACAATATTATACTTACAAATCTGTTCCTTTTAGTTTAGCATTTGAATATTTACCCCAACTAGAGATAGAAGCTCTCTCGAGGTGAAAGATCCTTTCGATCAGTATCTTGTTACCGCAGGAATATTATTCGTGTTGCTCATCGGTCAACTCCTGTGTAAGAAACAAGGACATCGCCTTTAAATTCTCAAAAATATATCGATATATGTATATCGTCGATATTTTTATTTGCAACGTTTCGTTATTTTTTTTTTTTTTTTCAAGAAATATCGACAATATCAAATTTGATATTTCTTAGCTTTGGTTTTGTTTTCGTGCAGTTTTTAAAAAATTTCGACAATCTTTTTCAAATAGAATATTACCAACAAAGTTTTCAGATTTGCAATATTTTGTTTTGAGTATAATTTTGTTGATTTACGTTCCATGATATAATAGTGAAACCCCGTAAGAATGTTGTAAATTAACTCTTTTCAGATTATATATCGAGTAGTGGAGTACAACAAGGGTCTGTGCTTGGATCATTGCTTCTTATATTGTTTGTGAATGATCTTTTTAATTTGATTTCGATGATGATGATGATATACAACTCTTGCAGATATACTACAGAGTATGATTGATTACTCTGCTTTTTTTTTTGCAGATGTGACAATAACTCGTTTACTGTTACTTTGGGAAATGATAGAGTAGAGTTTGTTGATAAGCCGAATTTTCTGGGCTTAATGCTAGATTTGGTGCTACACTTTCACGTTAAAAAGGGTGTTGTTTATTGTATTATAACGCCTGTGTCCTTATATGGCTTAGCAATGTATGCGGGTACTTTTGGCTTTGCTTTAAGATAGTTAAGTTCTTTTTAATAGAATGAGAAGATACTTTTGTTTCAATATTTTTAGGATTTCTTTTGCTGATTTCATTAAATTTAGGATTCTTTTTCACCTTTTTCAAGTCATAACAGATTCAAACACCTAAATATTTTGGTTGAATTATTTGAGTTTTGTAGATCATCTAGGAATAGACAGTTAAGAATACCAAGATTGAGTGGTGTATTGGAACGGTCTTTTTATGTACGCGTTGCACGATTTTATATTGTCCTGCCGAATCACTTGAGAATGCTTCATTTTTCTTCTGAAACGTATAAAAATAAATTATTTCTAGAATTTTCGTGGAATAATATATTGCAATAAGCACTAATGTTAGGTTGCACAGGTTGCCAGTTTAAAGGTTAAAACCAGCCCACTTGGGCCCTTATGGGTGTCGTTGTGTTAAAAATTAAATGTTATTACTTTCAAACCAGAGTTTTCTATATCTGAGCTTATACCTGTGTTGAGTCTGATGTTATCGTTGGAAAATGTGTAACTTGTTATTTTTAAGACCCGGCCAGAAAAGAGGGATGTTATAGGTTTGTAATATGTGTCTGTGTAGCTGTGTGTCTGTCTGTTCCCTCGTAGAGCCTAAACGGCTGGACCGATTTTGATTCAGTTTTTTTTTTAAATGTGACTCAATTTAAAGTGTTTGGTCGAGAGAAAATCGTTCCAGCCGTTTAGAAGTTATTTTTACTTTTTTGTGTTTGTACAGGCACAATGACAGAGTTATTTGTGAACCGATTTTCAAAATCTTTTTGTTTGAAAAGGCTTGCTTGCTTGGTCCCAAAATTTTTCTTCGAAAAATATTGATTATCGCATAACTTCTCCATTTATCGACCGATTTTCAATTTTTTTTTCGAAGAGCTTTGCCCACAGCTTGGTTTCACAATTTTTTCGTAAATCGGGCGGGCAGTTTGCCTCGCATCGGTGGGACGAGTGCCGCCCTATCCAAAAAATATTGATTATCGCATAACTGCCATTTATAGACCGATTTTGAAAAAATTTTAGTTTGAAAGTGTATGCTTGCATTTTTAATCCCATAGAAATTCAAGTAGAAATCGGGCGGACAAAGGGGGCGCCCAAAATATTGATTGTTGCATAACTCCAGAGACACACACTACAAACTTATAACACCCCTCTTTTTTAGTCGGGTGATAAAAATATTACAATTTATTTTATATTATTAATAAATATGTATGTATATATTAAATATTTTCCTTTTCAGAAGACAATTCGACAACGTTAAACGAATTTTTAAAGCTGTTGAAGAATTGCCCGGTAATATTACACAAAATATTAAGCAACTGTTCAATATACCTGATGAATTGGCCAAGTAATAACTTATAAACACATCATAATAAATAAAGCAAAATTTTTTTCTATTCTTTTACTTCCCCCATTCAAATCAAGAAAATATGCCTCAATTGTGTTTTTGGCCTGTTTACGTTTTGAAACTTCCAAGAAAAAGTTGCAGTACTTAACGTTTAATGATTTATTTGCCTGCTCCCAAGCTGTTATGATATATTGGACTTATACCTATCAGCATTCTGGTCCTGAATATTATGATACCGAAATGGATAAAGAATTTTTACTGGATTTAAGGGAATTAAGATGTCTATTGGATAAAGAAAAGGAAATTAAACAGTAGGTAGCAAAAATATTTATTGAAAAAAAAACGTTTGTTTTAATTTACACATGCTAATTTGACAGTTTGGTTTGTTTGCGTTTAAAGCCGGTATTATTGGAAAGATCTTTTCATGAATTGGACTCAAATTTCCGGTAGTTAATCAGTCAATCATTTCTTTATTAAGTTTTATTTTAAAAAAATTTGTCTTCAAATTTAGCTCTTACTGGCGTTCCTTAATAAGTATTGCTTGCAACTTACATCGCACACGGGAGCTACGAGATTTATTCGTAGATCTTTGTGAAAAGTTAATTGAGCCATGGCGTCAAAACGTCTGGGCTCGTGATCATGTCAATAAATTTTTAGCTGCCACTACCCAAAGTGTTTTAGATTTGGAAATATCGAGGTTAAAATTCCTATAATTATTTACTAAAATATGAACATACATAATACTTTAATAAATTTAATAAACATTTTAACTGTTTTATTTACAGAGATCAAGAAACTCGCTGTTTATGGGATCGTTATATGCAAGTTATAAGTATATGTTTGGACAAAATGTATCATGTTTAGTTAAATATATATAAAATAATTATTTTTATTTACAATTTATTATATTTATCAATTATATGAGTAAATAATGCAGAACTTTTTAAATTTTATTTGGTTTATAAATAGTTCACTGGAATAATGGCAGTGTATATTATATATGTACTCCAATTAAACAAAATACTGCGTACATACTAGAGTGATGGACTACGATTTTCAATCGGTTTTCAAACCGCGGTTTTCCGTAATAAGGTTTCCGTTTTTTCAGAATGTTTATTTTTATTTATTTTATTTTTATTTAAAAAACCGGCCTCAGTATTGAATATTTTTCGAATTGTATATTTTGCCCATAAAATTAGTTTTGTAAACATAATGTTGTGTTGTAAGGATAACTAAAGGTGTATGCAAATGTTCATAAGAATCGGTTTAGTAGAAGTTGTTGAAAAAGAATATTTACTTTGCATTGGCGTGGCATTGCTCATTTTTTTAATCATGATGTAGTATTCAAACAGAAATTTAATGTGTGTGCAAAGTTTCATAAGAATCAGTTGCGTAGAAGTAGTTGAAAATGAATGAGAATTTACTTTGTGTGGGCGTGACTCTGCCCATTTTTCAACGGGACCAATCTGGAAGCATATTTAAAATGTCAATTTGTATGAAAAAACACGTTGCGCCGGAATTCCGTTTCATCATTTAGACGAATTTTTTGTTGATTTTCCTTAGTATTTGTTTTTCTTCAGTGTAAAAGTATTAGATGCTTTTTCTGGGTTTTGGGGACACGTTTACAGAAACATTAAGACGAATTAATTTTGTAAGGTGGTAGCAGGGGGTAAATTTATTATATACTCTTCCATAAATTATACAAAGGAGTTCGCTTCTCAGTTATATGGTCGCGTATTCGATAACGAGGAGGACTTGCCTTCAGATACCGATCAAGAGCTAGACTCTAAAGACTCGGACAAACATTTGGAGAATGAATTAACCTCTTCGGTATTTTTGATGCCATATGGCATCATGGTTTTTTGAAGGCTCATACCATAGGGTATATAGAGGCCAACCTGGAACTTCAAAAACCTAAGTATACTGTCGAAAACCCAAGTCTAAGAATGTATTAGTAAATAGAACATTTTGTATTATGATTCCTTGTTACAGTTTAGATAAATTATAGTGAAAATTTTCTAAAAAGCGTTACGACGGTGTGGGGGGGTATACAAACTCCGAAATAGCGTTACGTAATATGTGAATGGTCCCTTATAAAATACCATATTTTACTAAATTTTTTTTAATTAAATTTGCAAAAGCCTGCAGAAAGATGTCATTTATTACTCGCATTTATTGTTGAATCAAAAAAAATATATAACCTAGCCGTAGGTTTCTTTTTTAAATTTGTACAACGCCATATAGCATCAAAATTTACTCAAGGGAAGTGATTTGTTCATTAAAAAAAAAATCCTTACGTCACAACTTTTTACGGGAGCCGTCTAAATGATTATTTCTTTTTGATTTTTGCTACTATTGACCCTAGAAACAATAATCAGTAATTTGGTCGAAAAATGTTTCACACCAAGTGCGTTTTCCCTTTTCTAAGAAACGGACTGATCTTTCAAAGAGTCAACATTTTGCACAATTTATAACTATAGATAATAGTAAAGGACCATCTTGTTTAAAAAATTCAATTCCTCTTCTTTCCTCCCATCTTGGCTCTCCGTAAAATAGTGGACTGATCCCTCAGAGAATGCCACTTTGGAACAACTTTGAAAATTGGAAAATGACCTTCCAACTGAAACAGTTAATTAAGTTTACTACAAATACAAATATAGGACTTCCTCGTCGTCCAATGCCCTTTACGTTTGTCCGCTCATGTGTATTTTATACACCATTGAGTACAAATGATGCCATATGGCATCATTCTAAAAAACCACTTTGGATTACACTTTTTAAATAAATTTAAGAAATTTAAATTTACTAAAAATATTTAAGGCCGAATAATAACAAAATTGGATTTTCGTAGCCTGAATCGAAAAACATGTACCGAAAGGCTGAACAACAGCAATTAAAAATATGCAAAACCCAAAAAGCAACATAAAATGTCATGAAAGCATATTAAATGATTATATATATG
This sequence comes from Panzeria rudis, assembly GCA_956483635.1. Classification (NCBI taxonomy): domain Eukaryota; kingdom Metazoa; phylum Arthropoda; class Insecta; order Diptera; family Tachinidae; genus Panzeria; species Panzeria rudis. The sequence goes on along the minus strand of OY101451.1, from coordinate 24,824,963 downwards.
TACATATTTAGGCAAATGACAAAAAAATACTGAAAGGCGACAGATTACACTGGTCTGCAAAAAAAAAATCACCTTTAAATAAAAATATGTGGAATATATAAAGATTGCTGCGTTAAATTCAAATCCGTTTTCAATTTTTTGCTACCACACAGATTTTTTAATGGACATGACTAATATTTCCACTAGGTATATCAGTATATTTCACCATAATTCGAGAACGGCTTGTCTAATTTGAACAAATAAAATTACTAATATGTTTATTTCGAACGTATTTGCTTCGTGAATCCAAATTGATTATTAGGCTAACGTTCGTAACGTTATATTCACAAAGAATTGGGCATGATTAATATTCCAAGGAACAAGGGAAAATTTAACATCAACTTAATTTTTCAACGTACACAGCAGAACAGAGTAGCGCCACTTTTGAAAAATTAAGTTGATGTTAATTTTTCCTTGTTCCTTGGAATATAACGTTACGAGCCTTAGCCTAATAATCAATTTGGACTCACAAATAAAATTACATTTAAGTCACTTTATATTTCCAACTGTTTTAGAGAATTTTGAAGTATTTTTTTCATGCAAAACTAAACTTTAAAAAATTAAGAAAGCATAGTTTTTGCAGTTTTGTTATTTATCAGAAAGCTAGGTAATTTAGAAATAAAATAAGCTATAAATAATTAATAAATTAAGGAAAGTGTGACTTTAGCTCGCACACGAAGGGTTCCGTACGAATACACATATGTATATCCCTTTTCATTTCTGCCCTTGTTTCATTTTGGCAATTTTTTCGTTTAATTTTTTAGTCTTTTTGATGATTTTTTTTTTTTTGTTTTTTGCGATTTTTTGTTTTTTTGCCGATTTTTTAGTTTTGGCGTTTTTTTTTTGGTTATGGCGTATTTTTTTGTTTAAAAGTTTTTTTTCGCTTTTTGACGATATATTTAGTTTTAGTGGTTTATTTTAGTTTTGGCGCTTTTTGTCAGTTTTAGCGCTTATTTCGATTTTTGGTGATTTTTAGTTTGAGCGACTTTTTCTTTTGTTTGACACTTTTTTCGTTTTGGCGATTTTTTCGGTTTTTTGGTGTTTTTTTGGATTAGCGCTTTTTTTTCGTTTTGGTGATTTTTTTCCCATTTTTGGCAATTTTTCGATTTAACGACTTTTTTCGGTTTTGGCATTTTTTTAGTTTTTTAGCGATTTTTTTAGCTTTGGTGATTTTTTTGTGTTTTAGCAATTTTTTTTATTTTGATGCTTTTTCCTTTAAGCCCTTTTTTCATTTTGGCCATTTTTCGTTTTGACATTTTTTTATTTTGGAATTCTTTAGCATTTTTGAAAATTGCAACACGGTTTCCAAGATACAACAAATTGTCTAAATTACATATTCAAAATTACATTAACTGATAGAACACCCTTTAATTTTTATTGTTTTAAATATCAGTGTCAATTGCTGCAGTCTATACTACAGACTACACCAATTAACACGAATTTTGAAAATTTAAAGTTTCTATATATAAGTGTCTGCATATTTCAACAGTTTTCGTTGCTTGCTTTAGAACACCCTTTAATTTTTAACTGTCATATATTTGTTGTTGTAGCGGCAAAAGTTTTACATATTCAACCTGTGACACAGCGTAGCGAAAACAATAGGGTCTTTTACACTTAAATAACTTGTTTTATGTTTATGTTAGCTGTTTTTCCTATATGGAATTTAACATTTGTCATGAAAATATATATCAGGTATATACGTAGGGTTAAAGCTAACCAATTTATGTTAGGTGTAGACTGCAAGTAAGAAATGCATATATTGGTTAGTTTTGTTGTAATAGTTTTTGGGAATCCGGGGAACTTCTGGGATTTCGGGGAAATTTTTGTCCCAGTTTTGAAGAGTTCTTAGACCGGATTTGTGTCTAAGGATGAGGTTTGATTAGGTGGTCAGGCAGGCGTCACCCTCATCTGGGTCCATGCACCTAGTAACTTTCTTGGTAATGAACAGACGGATGAGCTGGCCAGGCTGGCTCTGCTATGGACGCCTCCGCTGCTGAGTCGGTAGGCATGCCAATTGGCGCTATTAGAAACCATATTTTCAAACATTATCGGCAGAAAGCTGAAGACAGGTGGCACAAGTTGAGCACGTGTAAGGTGGCAAGGAAGATGTGGCCTGGCTACAACGATAAGCGCACAACACAACTAAGTAACAGAAACCGTAGGGACATCTCGAGGCTCGTCGCAGTAGTGATGGGGCATTGGGCGATCGGCAGACACGCTAACAGGATATACCTTTCCTACAATGCGTTCTGCCGTGGCTGCCGGGATCAAAGTAAAGAAGAAACAGTTTTTCACTTGTTTTCACCTGATTAGGTATCTCAATGCGACGGGCTGGATCTAGCACCTACAACGGGATCCGAGATCTGGGTTCGAACCTACATGGGTTGACACTGACGAGTGTAGTGGTCTGTCAAAACGAAACCTTATTGACTCTACTTGATTGCTTGCGTGCAGTAGGCACCCACGTATGCCAACCAACCTACATGAGGTTAGTTTTGAAACTAGTCTATGTCACTACTTGCTGGAGCACTCAAGTGTTCTTATTTTAACGATTGCGTATGCTATTTGCAATCGCTAAGACGCGAACACTTGTCGCTTAACTACAAGCTCTTTTTTGAAATGACATGGTCCACGACTGCTTACATAGGACCATGTTGTGACTACTCCATTTCAAATGGACCACGTGGTCCAAAAATTTTTCAGTGGTTACTCTTTTTATATACATACATAATTCTGCCCCCCAAGAGTAACGACTAAACTTGATTTTGGCAAGCGGTCAAAAGAGAATTTTAAAATCGATGTCTAAAATCACGGAATTTGAATTAAGCTAATCTTTGTATGGTCGATGTTAGCAATTTTATACTATACTAATTTGTAATTTAATTTATAATGAAACAACAGTTAACTTAAGAGCAATAAACTAAAGTATAATGATAAATACTCTTTGTCATAACTCGACTTTAGTTGTTATTCCTTATGGATATGTATGTATATAGATATTTATGTGTATAGATATTTAGAGCTCAAAGTATGTAAAAATAAAAGTAATTTTAAAAATATTCAACATAAATGGATTTAATTAAATAAATAAATGTACGATTTTCCTTTAATATAATACGATTTATTTTTAAGGAGCTGTGGGGATTTTTGGGGATGAGAATATAGCTTTTTTGGGGATTTTTTAGGAGAAAAAATCTAAAATTGGGGATAAGTTATGAAATAAAACTGGAAGCCCTGGCGCAAAGGCATAATAAAAATAGCAACGAAATTTTGCGGAAAAATAAAAAAGAAAACGTAGGGAAGAATAGCAAAAGCAAAGAAGAAAATTATTTTTATTAGGCAGAAATTTATATTTTTTTATAAAAAAAATACAACAGATTTAGAAATTGTTATCTGAAAATTATAGTGAATTAAAAGAATTTATAAAAAATGGTAAGAAAACTAAAATGAGCATTTAGCAGTAGAAAATGTCCAGAAAAATAGAAAGTTATGTATGACAAGACATAAAATAAAAACCAGCGAGAAAAAAAAGTTTGAAAATGTGCAACCAAATGATGGATTTTCCTCTAAACTGAATAGAAAAACTCGAAAATTTATGCAATAAAGCGTTTAAGAAAATATGCAGAAAAACTAATGATACAAGCACCACAAATAAAAAAATGCAGAGATGTACAAACTGAACTCGTAATAAAATTTTAATTTCTCATTTGCAGAACAAATTGAAATCCACGCAAAGGGATAAAGTGAAAAAGTTTATCTCCTTAACCCAAACCGGTGAACAGACAGCCATTTATTGCCTGCAACAAAATGACTGGAAGTTGGATTTGGCTAGTGACAACTATTTTCAGAATCCTGAGTACTATTATCGTGAATTAGATCGCAAACGCATCGAACAGTTGTTTTTGCGCTATCGTGATCCGTCTGATGCTCAGAAAATTACATCTGAAGGTGTTATCAGATTTTTGGATGATTTAGAATTAAGTCCCGATTCCAAATTGGTTTTAATCATCGCATGGAAATTTCATGCCGAAGTACAGTGTGAATTTACCCGCGAGGAATTCGTCAATGGTATGAGTGAGTTAGGTGTTGATACCATAGATAAATTGAAGATTAAGTTGCCGCTGCTAGAACTGGAGCTAAATGATTTGGCCAAATTCAAAGATTTCTATCAATTTACTTTTAATTATGCCAAGGATCCTGGTCAAAAAGGCATCGATTTAGATATGGCCATTGCCTATTGGACTATAGTCTTGAGTGGACGATTTAAGTTTTTGGATTTGTGGTGCAAGTTTTTAAAGGTAAGAAAATTGTGTCATAGCCGGCTGGATTGTATAATGAATAATGATAAAAAAAAATAAAATAATATTCAGCCTGGGCCTATTCGAACATGCATTACTTCGCCGCATCAGAAAAGCAATGGCCGACTTCCTAAACGCCAAAATGCATTGCAGTGATGCGACTTTACATTGTTTACAACAACAAAGCGCAAGACTTTGCATCACTGCAATGCATTTTGACTCTTAGGAAGTCGGCCATTCTTTTTTTAATGCCAACAAAAATTAATTATGATGTTTTATTGTGTGACTATTGTTTTTATTGAGTATTTTACAACTTCTTGGTCGACATCTACATACTTCCCTGATATACAGAAAAACATTTAAAATCACTGATGCAGAGCAGTGATGCATTTCCGAATAGGCCCCCTGTTCATAGAAAAGGATTGGTTTGTTAGAATTTTGCCAACAACAACAGGTTGATTGTGTGCACAAATAAAATAAAACAAATTGGAAAATTTAAGTTCAAAAACGAAATTAAGATTTCTTGATAGATTGAAGTTCAGCAGCTTCTAACTTATAGCTTTGAAAGCTTTAATGGCTGCCCCACAATGTCGATAGACAAATTTCTTTTTTATATATATGTATACTGAAAACAAAAACAAATTTTATTTTTTTTATTACAGTTTTCAATATAAATATACGAAAGAAGTTATCTTGTCGAGATTGTGAGACAGGCACTTGATATTTTCGTCCTATCCTGCAAGTGTTTCAATTGACATAACTCCAAAATCCCTTTGTTTACAGATTATCAAGTTAGTGGAATATTATTATTTGATAGGACACCTCAGTTTAATTTCCGAAAAGTGAACTTTGGGATGTATCTGATATGCTGCACGAGAGATACATGGTCTGTACACATGGCATGGGTGCTGGTGTCTGCATATGTGACAGTAGGCAAAAAGGTAACTCCTAAGTCGGCAGTCAGGCGGTGGCAAAAGTTTTGAAAGAGCTGTGTCGTCATAAGCGATTAGAAGTTACCAAATGTAAATTATGCCTGGTGTGCCTTTCTAATAAAATATTTAGAAAAAACTAATTGCAGCATTTAATAAATTTATTAACGGAGTTCAGTATTTGATGCAAATGGTCTTGCGAAAATGCAAAATATCGCAGCTTTTTTCATTTTATTTTTTTAATTATTGGATTTCAAAACATAGAAAGCCAATTATACATGTATCCATAGATAATATTCAAATAGCCATTAAAGATACAAATATATACGTTTTATGAAGTCCAACAACAAAATACACAAATTTTCATAAAAAAGCTACGATATTTTGCATTTTTTGCACTTTCGCCAAGACCATTTACATCAAATACTGAACTCGGCTAATAAAGTGATTAAATACTTCTGTTACTATCTGATAGCAATTAGTATCTGATAGACTGCACGAGAAATACCTGGTCTTTATACATGGCATGGGTGCTGGTGTCCGCATATATTGGGACTACCGTTCGGAAGTCTTAGACTTTTGTATGAAAGTAGTACTTTATAGACGGGGAATGTGACAGTAGGCAAAGAGGTAACTCCTAAGATGACAGTCAGGTAAAAGCTTTGAAAGAACAGTATCTTCATAAGGGATTTGAGGCTACCAAATGTAAATTATGACGTATCTTTATCTAATAAAATACTTATACAAAATTAATTACAGAATTTAAAAAATTTAATTAGCGAAGTTGAGTATTTGATAAAAATGGTCTTGAGACAGTGCAAATGCCAAATATCGTAACATTTTCAATTTAAAAATTTAATAAAAAAGCTACGATATTTGGCATTCGCAAATACTGAACTCCGCTATTAAGTGTTTGTTTACCCCAAAATTTGTACAAATTTGTACTGGATTTTACTGAAATGCTGAATTATATTTTAACTTTTTTGAAAAAAGTAACAAAATAAAAGTATTTTTAGATTTGTATTCCTTAGCTCGCGACCATCACAATGCTATACTAAAATATCGTATAGATAAATTATTTCTGTCTGACTTTTTGATCTGAAATTTTGATAATCAAGTATGTGATGAAAAACGATTTAGACGCAATATCTATTTGAAAGCGATAAAAGGTGTGATGTGTTTGATATAGTCGCTTTGACAATGATTTTCAAATTTGTGTTTAATTATTTTTTCGACCATTTTTGATAAATTTCTCTTCACAGTTCTATTGCATTGCTTATATATTATCTTCTAGTGAGCTTTTTAAAAGTTAGTAGTTTGAGATTGGCTCAAAACTAACTGAAAAGATCGGTCGGAATTCATCACACCTTTTCAAAACAATCGTATTGAAAACGATCGTTTTCCATCACATACCTGAATAAGGGTTATGTTCGGTCCCTGATTATTAGAGAAACAAACATAATTGGGTATATTATTTAATGCAATCAGATTTTAGTTCCGTTGCCAGTCGGCAACTGAAAATTAATGGTTGCCAGAAAGGCACTAAATAGCCAACTGAAATTAACAGCTCTCAGTTGGGAGTTTCCACCAGTAGTATAATTTTCAGCAACTGGCAACCCAACTGAGGGTCGGTCGCCATCAATAATCGGCCTATTAATATTTTTTTCAAAAACTAAAAAATATGCACTAAAAAATTTATATGACTCCAAAAATATTTATTGCCAAAATATGCAAAAATATGCAACTACAAATCGATGCCAAACTACTTAAAATTTTATGATTCGCATAGATAATTAGTCAATACCTCTTTATCTAACATCACAAAAAACATGCATTTGCATGAAAGTCCGGGCCCTGGTCATTAATGTGTTTTGAATTTGGAAGAGAAAAATTTACAAGAAATAATTTTCGGTGATTTAGTTTCTACTTTTGGCGATTTTCTGCTAAATTTATATACGATTATTTTATAAAAATTTATATTAATAAAAGTATTATATAAAAGCAAAATTTATTATCAAATATATATTAAGAAAACTACATAAAGCTTATTTTGGCGATTTTTAAAACCAATTTGGCGAAATAGGTCGGAAAACATCTGACAACCCTGATTGTGAGTGGAGGAGTCCAACATGTTTTACTCCAATCATTCACCATACATTAAAGTTTTATTCACATTTAATCATGCAACATGTTGAATAAAATCAGCATCATATAAACGAACGCATCCCTTGAATAATTGTGAGTGGAGCGATCGAACATGTTTTAATCAAACGTCTATGTATATGAACGAGCACTGACATTGAATAAAATCAAAGTAGACAAGTTCTAGACTTGGGTCCAACTCGTTCGAAGTCGTTCAGCAGTTCGTTTTAGACACAAACCTATGATCAAACCCATATAATTTAAATGGGTTAAATGGGTTTGATCATAGGTTTGTGGCTAAAACGAGCTGCTGAACGAGTTGGACCCAAGTCTAGTTTTTAGGATGTTGATTACGTATGATTATTTTTTCAGTCACACATTGCAGTTCACTGATCTGTAAGAAATCACTATGCCAAAAATCATTATTTTTACGTTTTTTAGTAATTAATTTTGTCTTTTTCATTTTAAAAATAGAACACTGTGCGCCGGGTGCGAAAGAATACGAGCACTTATTAAAAATATATCTAGTACACGTCTTAATTAATGATTGATTGAATGAACATATAAAAATTAATTCTTTGATTTTGTAATTTTTTTAAACAATATTTTTAGGAAAAACATAAACGTTCTATACCAAAAGATACATGGAATTTACTGCTTGATTTTGCCGTTCATATTGACGACAATATGAGTAATTATGACTCTGAGGGAGCCTGGCCAGTTTTAATCGATGATTTTGTTGAATGGTGCCAAGAAAATCGTCAACTTTTACAAAATTACCTGCAAACAAACTCATCACTTGCAACTCAGCAAATCCAACAGCAGTCAGTAGCAGCAGCTGCAGCCAGCCAGCAAAAGAACATATCGAATAGTTTTCAATCATCAGCGCACAGTACAAATATGAACTATGGCTAACGTTTGATTACAAATATGTTTTAAACAATAATTAAACTAAAAACAGAAAAACAACATCAACAGAAAAAAATTAAATAAAAATTATGTTTTGCTTTTATTTGCTCGAAAATTTAAAATAAATAAAAAAGTATAAAAAATAAATTTTTCGTCTTCAACCCCCTACCCCTCTCTCAGTACCAATACAACTTAAATACCACTTTCAACAGATACTTCTAAATAACAAAAAAAGAACAATTGTAATGTATTGTAATAATAATTAATAATAAACATAATGTTAAAATATTACTTATTTAAAATACCTACTTAGTTAAACAAACATAAAAGTTAAATAACGTATCCTTTGGACGCGTTATAAAAGAAATTCTATTAAAAATTAATAAATTTTTAAAAGTAAAGAAATTTAATTTTTAAATATTTCCTTCAATCTGTAAAACTAAACCGGGAATTTTTTGGTTTTTTGTTACACTTTGTTTGCTTTATTTTAATTTTTTTGTTTAGTAATTCGAAAAATTTTATTATCATTATTTGTTCTTTTTCCTTTCCTGTATGTATAAATAAAAAATATAGTTTTTAAATAAATAATGCTAACTAAATATAATAAAAACTATGTGCTTATATTTTTATTTCGAAATTTGGCAGATAAAGTGTGAGTGACATGTCAAGTTTTCTCGAAATATGGCTTTATTACGTGAACAATTTGGTCAGCAGGTCGTATAGGTAATATGATGTCTAGAGATTCACAATTATACACCCATGCGAGAAAGATGTATTACTCATAGATGGGGGTAGTGCACTAAGTGCTTATTTCACCAATTTATTTAAATATCAATTGATACTTAAATATAATTGTTCCCAACAAAAATGAATGAAAATCTACATTTAAATATGAATTGATATTTAAATACGAGTTGGTGAAAGAAGCGCTAAATCTTGATTGCAATCAGCGTTGCCTTCGCAAAGTTTTTTTCTTCGCATTTAAAATGCGAAAAAGTGGCAAGTCGTAATGTAATGCGAAATCGCAAAATTTATTCGACAGCAAAACAGCATTCGCAAAAATTATATTTTATTTATCCAAATTGATTATTAGGCTAAGGTTCGTAACTTTATATTTATTTATTCCAATTCAAAGGAGCCGCAAGCAAGGAGAATTGGCATGATTAATATTCCAAGGAACAAGGGAAAAATTAACAGCAACTTAATTTTTCAACGTACACAGCAGAACAGAGTAGCGCCACTTTCGGAAGCCGCTACACTTCCATCGTCAGTGCTCACGTGTATTTTGCTTATCACCACTTGTCAGGTGGCTCTGTTGAATGTGGTTTTAATTCTTATATATACTTTTTCGTGAAAATTGAATACGAGAATTAAATCACTCTCAAGTTGGTATTAAAGTGCACTTTCCCAGCATTGTCATCGGTTTATTTTCCCTTGTTTCTTGAAATATTAATCATGCCCAATTCTTCCTAAATATAACGTTACGAGCCTTAGCCTAATAATCAATTTGGATTCACAAAGCAAATACGTTCGAAATAATCATATTAATATATTTTATTTATTTATTCATCTATGTATTCTTAAAATGACACAATAAGCTCAAAAAATAATATATCTAATATGTAGTAATGTTACAAATAAAAATTTTTAATATTCGCGAATACGTGAGCCGAATTCGAATACGAATATTCAATCTAAATACATAGTTAGTGCCACTAGATATTTCAAACTTAATTGAAAAAAATCTACCTTTTACATCGATAACAATAAATTGAGAAAAACTGTCCAGTACCATAGATATTTAACTGAAATTTATTTGTCGATGGTTATTAAGCAATTGTCTATATGCATTTCATTGGCGCTTTTACCAAATCGTCAGTAGATTTCAACCACAACTACAAATCTCTTATTTTATGCACAGACTTTCAAAAACCATTTGCGAATTTACAAACGATATTTTTGAAAATCACAAAAGAATAAATTTCATTTAAAATATAATTGTGACAATATGTCAAATAATAAATTTCTTAATAGGTATTTAACATTATTTATTCGTTTTCAACTACTTCTACTCAACCGATTCTTATGAAACTTTGCACACACATTAAGCTTCTGTTTAAATACTACATCAGTATCAAAAAAGTGGGCTGTGCCACGCCCATGCAAAGTAAATATTCTTTTTCAACAACTTCTACTAAACCGATTCATATTAAACTTTACATACACGTTTAGTTATTGTTACAATACAACATTATGTTTAGAAAAGTGGGCAGTGCCACGCCCATGAAAATTAAATAAGCATTTTAACTTCATCTACTTAACCGATTCTTATGAAACTTTGCATACACGTTTAGTTATCTTTAATATAGAGCAATGTTTTTAGAAAAGTCGGCAGTGCCCACGCCCATGAAAAGTAAATATTAATTTTAACTACTTTTACTTATCCGATTCTTATAAGACTTCGCACACACAATTAGTTCTCGTAAAAGTACATGCTGATAAAATATGAGGTCGCGGTGCCACGCCTATTTTGTAGTCGGTTTTTTTGAAGAATTACTTAAGTAAAAATTATTAAAAATTAATATTTTTGTTTAATTTTCAGTATTTTTTTATGTATTAGGTGTGTTTCTTGACTTTTTGGACAATGTTGGGTAAAATGAGAGCAAACAAACCTTTTTCTCATTGAGAGTCAAAAATATACAAAAATACGGGAACGCAAAAAACCAAATTTCTATCCCAAAAAATAACATGAAAGTGTTGTGAAAATAAACACAAAAATAAAAAGCAATATAATGGTTTTTAATGCCATTTTTCTGTTTTAGATATTTTGATAAATGTATACAATTGAAGCAGTTCATTATTTACTTATTTCTTTATTTATTTACTTTTCCTAATTTCATTATTTAAGATTGTTATTGAATGCTAATATTTTTATTTCTTTTTTAAACTTAACGGAATTTCAACGTATTTTATTTGAAAGCAACTCTGTTAAATAGCATCACTACCTTTAATAAGTCAAACGTTTGCGTATAATCGTCGATCGTGTTGTGCAATCAAATGAACAATTTTCCTTTCTATTTGATGCCACAGGCTATAGACATGACATATTCGTGTGCCATTTTGTTTTGTTTTACGCATACATTTGTAAAATGTGCAACACTTTTAATTGGATAAAATGAAACACCAACATGTCATTGTTGTCTCTCTCTAAAGTGCCCAGCATAAAAAACCTGATTTGGGAAATGATTAACTGTTAAAGTTTGCACGTCTGTTTAATTTGTGTTTGATATAATGAAAGTGGGTTCTGACCCGACATTTGAAATGTATAGACTAGGGATGTAACGATACGCCGTTTTGCCGATCCGATACCGATACCGATATTTAAAAATAAATATCGCCGATACCGATTCCGATACCGATACGAATATTGAAATTGAGTTCAAGTTTAGATTAACAAAACTCAAGCGCAATTTTTTTACTATACAAAATTACATTATAAGAGAGAATATTTAAAATTGATAAAACATTGGAAGTAATTTTTAAGGAGCTATATTTTCTTTGCTTCCAAAAAATCTATATTAAAAATATGCAAATAATTAGTAGAAAAGCAAGAAAATATGTTTAATTCCTTTATAATTTTAAAAAATACTCGCCATGCTTTTTAAAAAATCGATTTTTTTAAAGACATTTATCAACTAATATTCTTCTAAATAACTTTATAGCTTAATTATTAAAAGACTTCTAAGTTTATATTTATTCACTTAAATTAAAATGAAAATACAGTTCTGAGTTTAAATTCGCATAAAAAAAATTGTGAAAATGGGTAATTTTTTATCCTTTTTCCTTGAGGAAAAATCATTATAGAATACCGAAAAAGAAATTTGTCCTAGCATCGCTTCCACCGAATTGGTAATCGAAAAACAGAACTTCTTGCAATGGCAAGGATTTGTAAAACTAATTAGAAATTATCCAAATTTGCAATACTTCCAGATCCCGAATTCTACATTTTCATGACTTCTTTGGAGTATCTTTTTCTTTTGCTGGAATAAGATTTATAAAACGACTTGAACTTGAATTCATGGTAAAATTACAAAATAACAGCATAAAATATTATTAGTTTTTAAAATTGACATTAATAAGATTTAAAAAATAACGAAGTGAATTTAATTCATGGTAAAATCGGACAAAAATAAATTATTTGTAAAAAAAAGCTCTGAAAAAATTTTTAAAAGTATCGTCGTATCGACAGTAAAATATCGCCGATACCGATGTATCGGAAAATCTGAAGTATCGCCGATATATCGGTATCGGTATTCGTTACATCCCTAGTATAGACTTACTCCAAGGTACAATTATTATAAGGCACAGAATATGTTAGTTGTCTATGTTATAAGGAACTGGTAATTCTACATGGCAAAAACATGGCTTTTTACTGTTGTTTCTTCGTTCGAAATGTCAAAAACGAGTCTAAAAAAACAAATTTACCGAGAGCTCAAAACAAATTCCAGGGGTGGGGTACGGCACTAAACTTTCAGTTTCACCAAGCTAATGATAGTGCACAGTTTTTCACTTCCACTATTGATATTTAGTCACGAACTGCAAAATATAAGTCTCAATGGACAATAGCTATACGTGTGTGTTCTGTATTCCATGCAGAATGAAAATGTTCGGAATTATCAAAGCATTGTTGTTGCAAATTATTATTTATAACAACAATGCTATGACAATTCTGAACACTTTTATTCCGCATGGAATACAGAACATGCCTGATAATAGGTGTATTCCAGACTTCGGGCAAGTTCGGAATAATGAGAGTAAACTCAACATTTACTCTCTCAAATTATAAAATTTGCCCAAAACATCTGGAGCGCGAAAAACCTCAATTTTAAGTCCAACATTTATTCTTCATCTTACTCCCAACTCTCAATCATGAGAATAATCAGCTGTGATTTTAACACTACCAAAGCGAATTCAATATGAATTCCCCTTGTATTGGTATCAGAGCTTCCCTACACGACACGATAAAGAAAAACTTTCGGTTATAAAAATTGTTGAGAAAAATGTTGAACAATTAAGCGCTATAAAGTTAGCAATTTTTTACCCTCATTTCAAAGTTTAAACATTAATTTTTCACGGCTATATGAATTGAGATAACTCAAAAATTCCTTCTGCATATTATCAAGGATTTTGTTCAAAATCAAAAATTATTTTTTTTTTTAAATTTTGGCTATGCTATTAGCGGAGATATTTATGAAATCACTAACAAAGTCGTGGCCAAAAGCCAAAATTTAAAAATTCAAAACCAAATGTATCTGAAACTATTTAAGATATCTTAATGAAGTAAAGTATATTTTCTTTATTTATTTATAAGCTTTACAAAAAGTTTAAACTTATTAAAATCGGATAATATTTGTAAAAGTTAAGAGGCCAAGGCCAACAAAGTTTTTCATGCCCGAGGTAGTAAACTTTGACACATTGTAGCTCACCGTGTGTTTCAACAGGGTGGTTCATGTTTCACTATTCTTAAAGCTTAGGCCATTCTCTGTGATTTTTACATACATACATCATTTTATAATCGGGCGGTTACTCTGTAATTCGAATCGAAAGAAAATGCTTTCGAATTGCAATGTAAGCAACAAATTCGAAAAGTTTTCCTTTCGAATCGATTTACAGAGTAACCCTCCAGTTCGAAAGTTTCAAAGATACAGATTTATTACCCTTTTTTTATCCAATTGGAACCACTGTGCGTTAGTTGGACCCACTTTTGGCCAGTGTATGAGCCATTTCATTACCATCATGCCTACGGATACAAAAAAATGTATGTACAATACTTGTCTACCAGTACATAACGCACTTAGGGCATCCTTGCACATATGCGCAATCGATTAATCGCAGTTTGCAGCAATTACCTTAATTACTTGTCTGTCAATATACATACATACATATTTACACGCGCGTGTATGAGAGCTAATTCTGCAGCCATTTTTTTCCGCGTGAAAGGCACTCACTATAGTAATACGAAGCTCCGGACAGTAACTCGCAACTCCCACCTTTGAACCGCCAGTGAAGAAGTTGAAACTAGCACCTTATAGTTAAGACCTTTAAGATACCCTTCTTCTTCTATAGTGATGCGTAGTTTAGCGCCGAAGTTTATAGTTGGAGTGATTGAAATTTTTTGAGGAATAATTTCACTGAAATTTTTTAGAAATAACTTTTCCTGTGTAAAAAGCGTCAGACCAGTCTCTTTGAATCGATCAAACGATTCTGAATTATCTAAGAGATAACTAACGTCTACATTGAAGTGAGAGCAATCAAATGAGCTGCACATACTAGACATCTGCAACAAGCCATTTGAAACGCCTTTTAAATCACACTAGCAGCTGTTAGCATTAGCATGTTTTTCTAAATCGTGCTTTGATTTGAGTTGAAATTTACATGCTAAGTCATCACACCATACAAAAACAAGAATGATTTACAAATCAAAGGCTTTTAAGTTATAAGTCAAATGCGTGTAGAGCAATGAACAAGAAAAGGCAGAAAATCATGTTAGCGTGTAAGACATGATTCAAATTGTATTCACACATACATATGTATGTTTAGTGTAATTTTTCCTTTTTTGTATGTTTATATGTGGATTTGTACATATTTATGTACTATAAATACATATGTATATGTATGGGTCAAATCTAGTAATTGAAAATTTACACTCTTCCTATTGACCGATTTATCTGAAATTTGGTAGAACCCTTTACTGATTGTTGTCGTTTTGGTATTTTCGCGGCTTTCAATGTTGCCGCTGTTTACCGAGGAGCTCCTGGGATTCTGGCGAGATTTTTTGTCTCCGTTTTTGGGAATCGAGGAACCTTCGAGAATTTTTGGGGAGATTTTTGTAAGTTTTTGAGAGTCCATGGAACTAGTGGGATTTAGGGGAGATTTTTGTTTAAGTTTTTGGGAGTCCAGGGAACTTCTGGGATTTTGGGGAGAATTTTGTAAACGTTTTTAGGAATGCGGGGAACTTCTGAGATTTCGGGGAGATTTTTGTCCCAGTTTTTGGGAATTCTTATACTGGTTTTGTGGGTGGTGTCCTTGCTTAGTGAAGTTGTCTCGGCTAAGCAGCAGGTGTCTCAGCTAAATTCTTGAAAAATATCACCTAAGTATCTTCCAGGCAATATTTAAAAAGGTATTAATTTTTGTAAAAATATATGTCTGCTATGAAATGTTTCTTAAGATTATTTTTTAAATAAATTTTCTTCATATTGATCTTAAAACGGCATTTGTTTTTGCTTCCATACAATCTGAACAGATGACAAGTGTGATTTGTTTCAAATCGTTTTGATGATTTATAAATACTTCTTGGTTTTTGTAGGTGTGCTGTTTTCATTTGAGAGAAACAATTAATGTAATAACTTGATTCCAACGAAACAAGACATGGTTTGATTCTCTAAAAACTGTTTAGAGTTTATTGTTATGAATTACTGGGAATTGAAATTCAAATGGCTTGTTGCATATGACTAGTACATACGTTTGCATATCCTTGTTCAAAAATCTCTTCAATGTAAATTTGACTTACCATTCATTTAAAGAAGTTTTATGCGTTTATTAAAAAAAATTAAATAAGAAATATTTTGACTACATACTAACATTTTGTTATTTTATTTAAAAAGTAAAACTTAAGTTTATTCTTTAATTAATATATTAGAAATGTAAGTATGGGTGGGAGAATGTTTTTAATAAAAATTTTAATTTAGTCTTTTCCAAATTGAAATATGCGTTGTTTTAAATTATGCCAAAACTACAAAATAATACGTATGACGATAAGCAAAATATATATGTATATAGTGAGTAAATAAAAATACACTAAAATAACAAATATTACAAAAAATAATTATTACTTAAATAAAATAACCATTCCTCGTGTTTGTTATTACTCATTACTTATACAAATATAGTAAAAAAAATTTATATTTATTTATTAAAAAAAACATACATAAAGCAAACAGGAATAAAAGTAAAGAGAATATTTAAAACAGAAAATAGACAAAATTAATTTAACAAGATATAATTACTTCAGCTGAAGTTTTTAATTTATCCCTAACTTGGAGGTTAGACGTTCAAGTTTTGCTTCAAGTTTTGTGTCGCATCAATTTTTTACTAACACACTCAAACATTTTCGTAAAGAGCTGGGCTTTTGCGGCCACCTAGTTTGAATTCGCCTTGGATCCTTTTTAGTTTTCATTCAATTATACAGCTGATTACAATTGTTGTAAATAAATTACAGTAAGGCTCGATTATAGCGAACTTTGGGGAAACAGCAAAATTCTATGGAAAGTTCGTTCTATGAAAAGTTCGCAATAAGCGTAGTTCGATACAAACGAGGACTCCTTAAAAACAAATTCGCTATTACGAAGCATTTTTGTATGAAAATGATACTTTAGTCTTAAGTTCGCTACAACCAAGAATTCGCTATGACGGAGTTTTACTGTTTCGTTATTGATTTCTTGACGAAGGCATCTTGAAAACAAAATTGTCTATCAAGTTACTTGCAGCGTACGTCACAGCGTCAATTTCAATTAATTTTAACAAGCAATACGTGTGATCAACTTGAAAGCAATTTCTTGAACGTGTAACTGAAGAGTTAGTTTAAACATTTAACAAAATGTGATAGCTGGATGTTGTTTTTGGAAGGCCGGTCGTATATAGATAGATATCGAAATCTCTTTTAACATATGTATGCTTTTTTGTATTTATATATGCAATGATGAAATGTTTAAGTATTAATCATATATTCCATTTAAAATACTTCTTACTGAACCCTACAAATAAGAGCGCGGAGTCAACGCGAAATTTGCAGGGTACGTATTTACCGTACATTCAAATAAATATGTATCTATGTATATAGTAAATACGTATCCTGCTAACGCGATGCCACAACGCTCTTATTAAGGTAGATCCATTAGGAAGTTAAAATTAAAAGAACATTTTCTCTAGCATTTTACTAAGTTTTTCATGGGCATAACGTATTTTCTGGTATAAATCCTTGGAACAGCCATGTTGTATTATAGTAGAGAAACGATATGTACGGAAATTCTTTTCATGATCCATATATGTAATGGCACTCATGCGGGGGCACAATATAATTTTCATGTGATCCGAAAAATTAAGCTAAAACAGTAAATTTGAATTTATAACAATAATAATATTTAAGGCCAGATTTTATAAATACAAACGCTTTTTACGCTTTGAAGTTTGTATAAAAAAAATTATTTGAAACGTATTTGCATTTCTTTTCATACAAATTTGAAACGTTTAGACCCGAAATTATTTACAAAATCTGACTATTAAAAACTGAGAAAAAAATCAATAAAAATAAATAGGAAATTTCTTACCTGGACTGTGCCATTAGTTAAATGCATGACTACGGCACAAGTGGTTCTAAACCAGGAATGTAAATGTGGCATACGAGATATTTGATCAGACTCAAAATTGACATTGTTGGCACCAGCTTTAACTAAATGTTCAGTCATATAACGTTTGAAATATGAAAGTAATTTCATTTTTTTATCTAACGATTTGGAATAATCCGAAGTCGTCATATACGATTCCTTGCCATCTTTGTCAATAAAATGAACATTGCTGTAAAGAGAATATTATCAGATACCAAGAAGAATATAAAGGAGAACTCTTAAAATTAAATTTTATTTATTTTTTTAATTTGTGCAATTGTTCATATTATACAATAATATCGTCAAATGTCACATTCGGCGATATTGTGCCATAACCGCAAAAAAGCCTTAACCGACATGTTTTGTGAATAGTTTTTTTTACGAAAATCTATGATTTACAAGATATGTTACCGTTACGGAAATACAGCCAAATAAATTTTAGCTCAAGTGCATTTTGCCTTTAAATTTTTAATTTGTTTATATTTATTCCCTTTTTCAAGTAGAGTAAAACTAGTGTCAAAAACTGGAAGGATATCAATGAACTCTTTCAAAGAACAGTTTGCTATACCCCGTTATCAACAAAGGATAAGTTTTAAGCTACAGGATAAATGTAGCGTGCTACAGACTGAGACATTAGCTATAAAAAGAGTAGCTAACTGGATGAGGTACTATAGGCTATAGAATGAGGATATCAAAATTTGTACGAACAGCAAAGCTGCGATTAAGTCTATCGAGTGTTTATACAACATCCAATGTGGAGCATGAATGCCGGATGTCGCTAAACGATAAAGCGAGACATTCAAACCTAGAGATAGTCTGGGACAAACTAGCTAAGTCCGGGACTCGAATGCACAGTCGAGACACGTATCAAATGGTTGGCGTACTGCTAAACTGCTGCAAATCTCAAATTCAATACAATTGTAGTAGATCTGCAATCCTGGAGGGGACATATCGCAGACAAATACGCACACCTGTTGCGGTAATTACAGGACACTGTTTTATAGGTACGCATGCTAGGAGATTGAATCTACCGTATGACTTCTGTAGAAGTTGTCATAATGAGGAGGAGGAAGATAATGTAGAGCATCTCCTCTGTCTCTCTCCCGCTTTCTCTCAGTAAAGTGTGTCTTCAGTGGGCAGGCCGCTGATGTAGGATTTAGAAGCCTTATCAAAATCCGATCGTCGGGTTGGTTCAGCTCTGAACCGAATAGGGAAATGTAGGAGACGTTTTGCTATATTCACCTCCCCGTTTCAGGTAACACAACGGGACCAATAATGACCCAAGTGGGCTGATTTTTAACCTTTTAAGCTGGCAACCTCTGCAACCTAACTTAAGAATAATTAGTTTTAAAATAATTTGATTAAATTAACTTATTTTTCATGACATCAAGAATATCTTAAAATAGCTTAACCCCTACAAACATGCGTTGTTTTACATCAAATTTATTAAAACTATTAACATTACATATAACAGTCTACTACAATCCTGTGTAGCCAATATTAAGGCTCTACTTCCTCTATCTTGTAAAATTTACTTTTTTGTGGTTAAGCTTTTTTGCGGTTATGCCACGATATATTATGAAATCGAAAGACTTGATTTTTAATCCAAGACCAAAAAAGAGAGATGTTATATTAGGTTTGTATTGTATGTCTGTGTATCTGTATGTCTGTACAAGCCATCCAACAGCCCAAACGACTGGACCGATTTTGATTTAGTTGTTTGTGTTTGAAAGGTGACTTGATCGATAGTGTTCTTAGCTATGTTTGAAGAAAATTGGTCCAGCTATTTAGGAGATATCACATCTTTTCTAGATGCATCCTCTTAAATATGTGTATCTTTGACACCGTATCTCCTAAAGGCCGTTTCATATTGTAATACAAGCTTTGAGATTTTTAGTAGGTTTGGTAACGAACATCAAATCAAAATCAGTCTGACTGTTGAAAAGTCTTAAAGAAAATCTTCTTATTACATTTTGTTTCTACACTATCACATTCCAAATAAAACGTAACAAAAACAATCTACAATAAAGCAAATTTTACACAACTGTTTTTGTTATTCCTATGTTTGTTTGTGAAGAAAACAACCGATAAAATAAAAAAATGTGATTGTTTAGAAAATTTTCTAAAAAATAACGAATACCATACTGTCAAATTTCTTTATGTATTATTTGACAGATCATAACGATTTGTTTTTACACTGTTGGATTTTTACTTAAGATTTGAGATTTTGACAAGTATTAATACTAAATCTAATAGTCTGAAGAGCGCTTAAATTTTGTTTGAAAAGTGGCTTGATCCAAAATATTCCAACTTATGTTTGAAGAAGATTGGTCCAGGCGTTTTAAAGTTATCAGCTATTTTCCTCGTGCGTTTTTAACAGGAATAGTAGGTGAACGTTTTGCTCACGTGAAATATTTCCCATGAACACAAAAAAAATGGTGAACAAAACGAGAGAAATAGTACAGTAACACAACAACAACACAAAATTGTCGATCACAATTTTAGGGAAAGGAAACACATTTCACGTGAACTTTTATTCCCGAACTATGTAATGTGTTGGCAATACTGTATATTCATTTTAAATACTTACATTTGATTTGGCAACAATATGAGCTTGGTAGTATCGTTAAACATAACACCGATACCCTCATCACATAATTGATAACCAAAACCGTATTTATCACTATAGTCCACCCATTTCGAAATCCAAAACAAGGGCTGTGCTGCAGGGTCGGTATTTTCATCGCCCAAATTGCCTTGCAATAAACGGGGCTTGAAAAAAAACCAAGAAGTTTATTACATTTATTAATGAAATAGATTTTCTTAAACTCACCTTGGCATTTAATAAATTTGTAATTTGCTGCTGTAAACTTTGTATATCGCTTCGATAATCTTCACTGTGACGACAAGCTTGAGCCGAGGCTGTAATGGCATCATGAAGATTGTTTTTAAGAAACGTTGATTCTAGACGTGTATCATCCTTAAGACCATTCAATTCAGTCAATGGTTTACGATAGACTGTTTCGTGATCTACATTTTCGTTGAGTTCTAAACGTGGTGCCATTGTCAGACAAGAGCTTGGCAAGAATGATGGCACTGGCGACATAGTCAAGAATTCAAAATGTAATAGTTCACCTATAGTAGGACGATTTTCGGGATTTGATTGAAGCATTGCGATAACCATTTCAGCCGCACTTTTACGCAAATGACTAGGCACGCGGTAATCACATTTCTTAATTTTCGAATAAGTATCCTTAAGCGTTTTAGTCTCGAAGGGTGGTTGACCCACCAGCAAAGTGTACATAACGCAACCTATGGACCAAATATCAACTTCATACGAATGACCCTTTTTCGTTAAAATCTCCGGCGCTATATAGTTTGGTGTGCCACAAAGGGTCTTCTTACGCTCACCCTCATATTCAATACGTGTAGCAAGACCGAAATCACCGATTTTAACATGTAACATGTCGTTTAAAAATAAATTTCCTAATTTCAAATCACGATGTATAATGCGATTATCGTGTAAATATTTGACACCCTGTATTATTTGATATATATAATAACGACATTCGTATTCGGTGATATTTTTTCTACGTTTATGCAATTCCATCATTGACTTGGGTGATCATTAAAAAAGTAAAAATATATATATGTATTTATGTTATATAAGTGTATAATAAATCAGTGCTCGGACTTTCATTCAAATGCATGTATTTTGTAGTGATAAAGACGTATTGACTAATTATCTATGCGAATCACCAAATTTTAAGTAGTTTGGCATCGATTTGGAGTTGCATATGTTTGCATGTTTTGGTGGTAAGTGCATATTTTTACATATTTTGGTAATAAATGCATATTTTTGGAGTTATAAATATTTTTTAAATGCATATTTCAAAATATTAATAGGCCGATTATGCATAGCAACCGAGCTTCAGTTGGATTGTCAGTGGCTGAAAATGATACTACTGATGTGAACTGGCAACTGAGAGCTGTCAATTTCAGTTGCTATTTAGTGCCTTTCTGGCAACCATTAATTTTCAGTTGACTGGCAACTCAACTAAAGTTCGGTTGCATTAAATAATATACCCAAATATGGTTGTTTAATGTTTTTTCTCTAATAATAAAAATATATAAAAGAAACTATTTTCATATTATTTTAGTTTTGGTACTTTGATCGTAGGTAAATGTATATTTTTGCGCATATTTTTCATTTTTAGGTGAATAAAAGTCCGAGCACTGATAATAATATTTGGAAGAGAAATAATGGAAACTTACTCTCTTCTTACACAATTCCAAGACAATATAAATATTTGCACTATCCTCAAAGAAACCATGAAATTTAACAATATTCGGATGATTAAGACTGCGATGGATAGTAATTTCCTGAGTCATTTTCTCTTTTTGATTGTGTTTCATCATGAGTTTTTTAGAAACGATTTTACCGGCATACACATCATTCGTGACGATGTCTATGATTTCGTAACATTTAGCAAAGCCACCCTGGAAAATAAAGTTAGAATAAATCTTAATCAAAATTTTTTAATAATTTAACGGTAGCGCTGATCGTAGGTTCGATTCCCGTCTTGTTGTTTTCCGCAGACAAAAGCGTTTGGCGGGTTGTGTTTGTTATTTTAAAACAACAAAAAATGTGAGTAATTAGGAGGGTGTGACCATTTTACACACATTATAATCAAGAATGTGAAATTTGTTACTTAAAAAAAGTCGGTACACTGAAAGAACACGATTTCTGCTCAGAATGGTCGTCGGAAAGATGGAACGGGTGTGACATTACAAATCTAAGTTTTAAAGATTTATGACAAGGGAATCCGCAAATATGCAATTGCATGTTTTTTCTGTGCGGTCACAAATAAGATATTTGTACGTTTCAGAACTTTTTAAGAATTTTGGCATTGATTTGTTAGTGCATATTTTTGGATATTTTACCATTTACAGCATGTTTTTGCATATTTCAGACATAACCGCATATTTAGGCCATTTTTCTAGTTTTTGTGGCATATCGCGACCTTAGTATTGTTTTGGCCCACCGACCATTTAAAAAAAATTGAGTTAAGTATGTATATATTTTGAATACCCTCTTTCAGAATCAAAAACTGTTTCGCGGAATTGTTCCTGGTTTCTGAGATATCAAGCATTCATTGTGCTCGATATCATTTTTGAAAAAATTTTTGTAAAAAAAAAATTATTTTTTTAAGTAAAAAAATAAAAATCAGAAATCAAGTAAAATACCAAGTTTCATCAATATTAACTTTTTATTCCATGTAAATATATTTTCTAATAACATTTATACGCTTATTTTCAATAAAAAGTAGAAAATTTCTTCTCAATAACAAGTTACTCAATACACAGCAGTCAGTATACATATGGAGCAACAAAAGCTACTTTTTACAAATAAAATTAAAAAATTGGTTACTGGAGCACAAAACAAGATATTTTACTTTCAGTAAAAATATGTTAGTTTCTAATCGGAATGACGGAAACAGTAGTGAGAATACAAAAAAATTCTATCGGATATATTTTGAGAAAACTTTATGTAAATGTTCTTGTTGTTTTTCTCCATTCCGACTTTTTGGCATATCGGCTAAACCAATATTAAGGTCGCGATATTTCGTCAAGCACATGTACAAGAATTTGACATCAAGCATTTTGATCGTGTCTAGACCCCTTTATTAGTTTGATTTTGAGCTGTTCGTTTGTTTAGTAAAAACAAAAATGTTGTTCAGGCTTGATGGGCTAACACTATACACGCACAAGCATGTGACAGCAAGCATGCCAAAAATCTACATTTTTGGATTTTCCATCAAGCTTCGTCGGTGTCACACATACTAAAGCGAATGCAAGCAAGTCAATACTCAGCTTCAATATACGTGTGTGTGCGTTTGTTTACGAAAAATTTATACACATATACGGAGGGGAAATATTGAAGAATATCAAAATGCTTTTGATTTTCATAACAAACGCACACAAGCACATATATTGAAGCTAAAATATTGATCCGTCTAGCAGCCACTTAACAAATTTTCACTCATACTATCAACATGATTGTCAAGCATTTTTACCGTGTCCAGACCCTTTTAAGCCAAGCGATAAATTTTTTAAATATTTAAAATAACTGATAAGTGTACTCAAATGTTTTGAGCCCAAATATACAACCCTGATTCGTCTATAACAGCCCTGCTAATTACACATCTTCAAACAAACTAGGATCAAAAAAAGCGAATGCAAATAGAAAAAGAAATAAAAGGAAATAAATGCAATGATCATTTTATACATTTATTTTCCTAGTTTTATACTTTTAGTAATTTAAAAGTAACACCTACCTTTCCAAAGAAACGCATTCGTTTGTAGGTCCTACTGTTGGAGGAATCATAGAGTCTCTCTGGTATATCCGACGATTTATCATCTAGTTTTGTGGCCATATTTGAACAAGATGTTTTTCTTGCAGGGATAAAAGAAGTCTGCTTCAACGTTTTGAGACACAAAATAGACAAATTATTTACACAGAATATTTATGGTATTCTGTTAGTTATTGACACGAAGTTTCAAAAACTTTTGATTGTTCAAAAAAACCAGCACGTGAAAAATCCACAAAAAATAAAAACTCTATATTTTAGACACATACACTACAAATAAACAAAATTATTTAAATTCACTAATTTATCTTTTAGATTCTGCTTTTTTTATATATTTTGATTTCTTTGATTTTCAAACTGCAGCGCGCGGTTCAAAGAAGCATTTATGCAAAGGAAAACAGCAGCAAAGAAAATCAACGAACGAATAATTCTTGTCTGTTCATCAATTCTCTACTCGTTATGTCAAAATGTGTGTAAAAACAACAAAACACATAGCAAAGCATAAAAATACAACAAGAACAACAGCTAACAACCGTTTGGAAAAAAAAATTCAAAATGTTCAAACAACAAACTAGTGTATGCCAATCAACGAGTAGAGAGAAGTCGTCTAGTAACAGTGATGGATAATTCAGTACTATTGTACTATTCTTAGTACTTTTTCTAATTACTCAGTACCCCTCGGCATATATATTATTGAATATATATTTGTCATACCGTCTTCACGAGCCATTGATTTGTCTTGACAAAAGTCAAAGTCGATATGAAAAAATAGCACTAACATATTTCTGATGTTTTTATGTATGAAGTTTGACAAATGTAAGAACAAAATTATGTCTCGTGAAGACGGGGTGTGTCGTTTTGACCTATAATACGCAATAAGTCTATGTCCATACGAATCAACATAATGCAACAAAAACAGGTAGAACTGTCCCTACAACAATTATAACAACACAAAAACATCAGACATTTTGTTGTTGTAAAATGTTTCCTAAGTGTCAAAAACATTGAAAGAAGTCGATCGTTTTGAAGTCGGCTGCCGCCGTCATTTTTGAAAATTCGAGCCGCCGCCAAATAAATTGGCTTGCCACGATTCTTAAATGTAGTTAGGTTGTGAAAAATTATTTTTTTATTTTAATTTACTTAATGTTAGGTAAAATGCTTCTTTACAACAGAGAATTTTATGTTTCATATACAAATGTTCATATAAAAATTTATTCGTAACAGGCGGCTTGTAGTAAATTTTTTTGTTTAATCGCCGCCACAAATTTTCATAAGCATGTTTCTCTGATAAAGCGAATTTGACATTTAAGAAATATAAACTCAAAACTACAGCTGCGCTGACAGTTTTACCTTGTATTATTGTATCATGGTGTATGCCAATCAACGAGTAGAGAGAAGACATCTAGTAACAGTGATGGATAATTCACTACTATTGTACTATTCTTAGTACTATTTCAAAATATTCAATATTCAAAGTATTCAATAGAACACTGAAGATGGCACATAACCGGTCTGTTTACAAACCAAATTTGACGTGGGATGACGGAAAATCGTTCCAAATTTCAAAATATCTCGGCATATATATTATTGAATATGTTATTGTACATATTATTGTCGTTTTGACCTATAATATGCTATAAGTGGTACATTACTTTGAAATAATATATGGGGAAATTTTCTTCACAGGGAAAAAGTAAACATAACACTGTACAATATTGCTTACACATTACACACTTTTTCTGAATGTGCAATATAAATCGAAACCTTCAAATATGACGTACACATTGGTAATATCGCTGCACAATTATATTGCAATTGTGTGAGCCGCTTAACGAAAAAAAATACTGACCATAATTATAGTAATATCAAACACTCCCAAAGTCTTGGTTTCTTTATTTGGAGAAACCAAATCCGAAACCTTCAAGCATACAGAATAATTAGAAAACTATTTCACTGGTAAAACACTAATTGTTATCAAGGTTGCCAATTTAGCCATTTTCAGACTATATCTAATGGTTTTTATTTCATCTAGCCATAAAAAATTGCTAGATTTTATCTAGCCGGAAGATCTAGCCATTTTTTTCTTCCTAGCCATTTTCTATTTTCATTTTTGTAATATTTGTTATGGCAATTTCAAGGTTTTTTAAATTAAATATGTTGTTATTACTTTGATGTGGATTTACCTTTAATAATTTACGTCATATGATAGTTTTAGCAACCTTGACATATTAACCGTACCTGGAAAAGTTTTCATGTGTGAAATTAATATGACTTTTATTGCAAATTGAAAACACTATTTGGTAAGTACGCCGTTCTTTTTATAACTTACTAATAATATTATTTTAGTTTGATAGAAATGGCTCCGCAATAACGTCAAAAGCTTAGACCAGAATACAAGCAACATGTTGCAGCTATGAATAACAGAAGACCCAAGCGATTCGTATAAGACACTTTGTAAATATTCTAAGTTTTTATTAAAATGCAAATTGTTTGATCTTGTTGCCTAATCATCAGCAAAAAAAAATATATGGAACAATTTTCGATCATAAAATCTACTCTTAAGCTACCTTATGGACAGCAAGATTTCAGCACAAAGCTCCAAGATGGTGCAATGTACATTTTTACATGCCAAACATACTTCGATTTATAAAGTAGACCAATCCACATAATTAATTAAGTCCTCTTTTAAAGACTTAATAACATTTTTTATTTGGCGACTTTTCTAGCGATAAATAAATTTGTTGGCGGTTTTTATGACTATTTAAAAAAAACTAATTTTGGCCAAACGTTTATGGTTCAGGAAATTACTTTGCGGAATTCGGTATTCATAAAGAAAAAACTACGGATATAATAAAAAAAACATATTCATATATCAAGCATGATTTGTCACTCAATCGCACTAGTAATAAGGGGTTTAGACGAAGACTTTTTAATTTGGTTTTTTTCAAGTTTATGGGCAAGCGGGGTATAAGAGCGTTTATCGGGATACCAAATCTAAAAGAAATTTACTTTCTTAAGCAATATCTTTCGGATTTGTTGCTCAATTAAACGTATATTTATCCGGTTCGACCTTTAACTCTAAAAAAAAATCAAGACAAAACCTCTTCGTCTAAGTCCCATATAGGCAAGCCAGAATTTGAGCAAAGCTGTCGCTCATGTTCAATAGCCTTACCCCACTTAAGTCTAGTTTGGAAAAATTATGCGAAGAAGCAAAAAAATTATTGAATCACTAAAAAAATAAATATTAAAGCCAACAAAAATATATTAAAGGTATATTTGAAAATGGTATGTCCCAAATATGATTTATCAATTATACTTTTCGCTGCACCAAAACAAAATGTTCATTTTGTTCAACTGTATAATTAAGAATACCTGGTGTGATTCACTAACTTTTAATGAACAATAATACTGTTTGCCTTAACAACTATGAGATTCACTAACTTCTAAAATGAGCGAAAATCACAAGGAGAAAAAAAAAGCAAATGAATTTATACCTGTACACAAACATATTTTCATGAGAAATAAAGTTAAATTAAATGTTTCAAAACAGAAATATTTTGCAACAAAAATTTTAGTGAGAAAAATCCAGAAAATTTTACAAAACTTTATGACAAGGTGAAGTAGACGTGTATAATGAACATTTATGAACAAATGTAAATAAACATATATTGATACAAGTAAATAAATTATGTATTTTTAGCTTTGGCTACAGAAATTGAAAATTGATTTCCTAAACTGCGTTGCATTATTTATAGCGAGTTCCAAAGACGAACACTATAAACGAAAAACTGCCACTCAGATACCACATTCAACACCAACTCAAAATTAAATTTTCCATCACTGTTTTGTAGAAAACAGCCTGCCAAGGTGAATTAATTTTATCAGGTGGTGTTGATTCTAAAACAACTACAACATTACAATAACATTTGACATCTTAGCCCCTATGTCAATGTATACAAACTTTGACATACGAACATCTAATTTGCGGAAAAAAAGTAGAACAGCTGTGCTTATAATATCACCTGTATAAATCCACCTTGCAGCCTGCCAGATGTTTCTATGCATTTACTCGTTAGTTTTTTTACCAAAGACTACTTCCATGGCAAGGCATATTGAACAGGTACGGGCATTACTAAAACAATAGAAAATTTGTTGTAAAAGTATCTTAACAGTTCTCAAAAACGGGTGGTATTACCAGTGCAGATATCTCTTGAAGCAAATGTCAAACACCACACAGAAGGAATTCTGTATATGGTGTTTAAAGGTAGTGGTGATATCATGAGCATTTCATCACCAGTACTTAGTTTGACGTTTAAGCAGGTGAGTCAGCTGACGTAGTGATCCCACCTGTTAGATACACCTTTGTTCATTATAGAATAATGTAACAGGTAGCCGCATAACTAATACAAATGTATATTTGGGGTAGGAAATGTCAAACATTAATAGAGAGGGTGTGTTTGTAGAACATAAGCAGCAAACATACGTGTGGTATTATGTGTGCAACGTAGCTATTTCACATAACACAAGATTTGACAGTTCGTACCATAAAAAAGCTAATAAAAAACTAATCTGCTGGCGTTTCGAAAATCTTCTAAATACAAAATAAAAATCTTATTTTTCTCTCAAAAATCTTTTCCAGTTTAAATTTATATTGTTTAGCTGTTAGTCCCGGTCTAACATGCATTTTTTGTTGCAGCAATATCTGAATTTGTGGGAGTTTTGAAGTAGAAATATTCCTTTCTCGCTCTTTCTCACTGAAAAATCAAGAATTGCTGCAACAAATATTGCACGTGTGGACAAATTTTTGAAACTTATGCAGTTTTGTTTCTGTTTTCTATGTACATATTTTTCACTCAGTCGACGCGTATTCCCGAATAGCCACCAACATTTCCTATTTTATACTTCGAACAGATTTCTTATTTTTAACCGACTTCAAAAAAAGGAGAAAGGTTATCAATTCGTCATGTATTTTTTTCTGTATGTTCCCTCAAAACTCCGTCATTTATGAACTGATTTCGGATTTTTTTCTCTATTCAAAAGGATGTACTTCCAGATTGGTCCCGTTGAAAAGTGGGCGGTGTCACGCCCATACAAAGTAAATACACATTTGTTTTCAACTACTTCTACTCAACCGATTCTTATGAAACTTTACACACACATTAAGCTTCTGTTTAAATACTACATCAGGATAAAAAAAGTGGGCTGTGCCACATTGTTTTTAGAAAAGTGGGCAGTGCCACCCCCATGAAAAGTAAATAAGCATTTTAACTACTTCTACTTAGCCGATTCTTACGAAACTGTGCATACATATTTAGTTATCTTAACAATACATTGTTTTTACAAAAGTGGGCAGTGCTACGCCCATGAAAAGTAAATATTCATTTTAAGTACATCTACTTATCCGATTCTTATGAAACTTCGTACACACAATTAGTTCTCGTAAAAGTACATGATAATAAAATATGGGGTCGCCTGTTTTTTTAGTCTGTTTTTTTTTGCAAGAATTATTAAAAATAAATGCATGCCAGTTTTAATAAATAATTTAAATCACGCCAATTTTAAACTTTGTTTAATACTTTTTTGTTGTTTTTATTTTTTTATTTAATTATTACTTCCACACATCATATCTTTCTCTTTAATGACAATAATTTTATCACTACAATAGAATTTTTACGTTTTTTTTATAAAGTAACTTAACCCAAATAGCATTGATGCTTATCAAATCCGTACAAATGTTTTCTTTTCCTGACTGACTGAATGGTTGGCTAACCAAGGACTTCAATTATCAGCCAGATGATTTGTGTTTTGTGAGTAGTATTAAGGCTTTTTATACTTTAAAAGAAGCCCCTGATATTTTATTATTATATAGTATTGTATGTATATTTTTTGTTCAATAAATATTAATAGAGTTATTAAAGGAAACTTTTTTCTGCATGGCAATTTCCATTTTATTACAAATGTTTTTCTTGTTTTGTTTTTATTTTTTAAGAAGTTATTATTAAAGATAATTTTGTTGGTACCATTTATAATTAATATGGATTTGTCCTTTTGTTTAATTTATGAATAAGAGTTTAATGGAAGAAGGGAAACAAAAACGAACAGAAATGTAAGAGAGAAACTGCTACTAATTTTAGTATGGTGGTGTTTGTGATTGGTATTGATGATGATGGTAATAAGGGTTATACCAAAAATTTCAGCTCGATGTTGTACTCGTACATTGACGTTGCTGTCGTAACCATTCAACAAATTCATCCAGCATAACGGGCCCTAAAATAAAGCACGATTTGTTATTAAAACTTTTTAATATGTTTATTATTGTTTTCAATATCTCTACTTACATGCTCCATCGATATCATAATTTATTAAATCATTATTAATGGTGCGTGAAAATTCCAATATATTACACCACTGATCTTTATTTATGACTTTGTACTTTGATTGATCTAGGAATTGTGCAAACTGTGGATACAAAGGCCAATGTTTACCCAGCAATAACTGCAGCATAGCCTTTGCTGTATTTATATCCATACTACGCTGATCGGAGTCCTAAAAAGAAAACAGTTTTATTTAATATGAATGATCCCAGTGAAAAAAATAATCTTTGGGGAACTACTTTTTCTTTACTTTCAAAGTATCCAAAGTACTTCTCAGAAAGTGATTATAAACAGCATCCAGATAATTAACTAAACTTACTTATACAAATTTCAGGCCCATTCGTAATTTTCGTAAATACTTACGATAGTGCTTGATTTTTTAAGCAAATGAAATAAATTTCGAAAAAGTGAACTTCTTACAATGAAAATCCTATAAAAAATAATTAGAAATTATCCGGATTTCAACCACTTCCAGATCACAATTACAGCATCTTATTGACTTCTTTGAGACCTCTTTTTTACTGGTTGATTATTTCGAACTTATTTGCTTGTGAGTCCAAATTGATTATTAGGCTAAGGATCGTAGCATTACAGTCAGAAAGAGTCAGGCACGACTAACAATCCAAGGAGCAAGGCAAAAATTAACATCAACTTAAATTTTCAACATACAGAGCAGAACATAGCAACGCTGTATTCGGAAGCCGCTACACTTCCATCATCCGTGCTCATGTGTATTTTGCTTATGCTTGTTTTACACTATCTCACAAGCCGTTTGACTTCTGTAGAAAATGCAACCCTGATCTAATGAGTTTATGGAAAGTTTTAAAAAAGCAATAACAACATATTATATCAGGGTAGCATTTTGTGCAGAAGTCGAACAGCTTGTATAATAGTATAAAAACAGCTTTAAATATATTAAAATAATCATGATTAAATATGTTAATCGCAATCGTGATTAATAAAGTTAATGTTTTTGATCGTTAATTTGATTAAATAGATTAATTTACAAGTAAACGAATAACTAAATTCAGACAATTTATATATTTTCTCATCAAAGTGTGTATTAGAGATGGGCGATATTTCAGTACCTGTGATTTAATCACTGTTACTGAAAAATCACGATTCACAGTTGTGACAAAATTTGTCAAGTAATTGCTACTTGCAAAGTTGTTCTTTTCTATTAGTTACATGCAGAAAATTATGATATTTCACTGTTGAGTGGGTAATAACATTTTTTTTATTTACGTACAATAACAACAAACGAATAGTGTTGCTATTT
Organism: Panzeria rudis; assembly: GCA_956483635.1. NCBI lineage: Eukaryota > Metazoa > Arthropoda > Insecta > Diptera > Tachinidae > Panzeria > Panzeria rudis. The sequence goes on along the minus strand of OY101451.1, from coordinate 24,793,179 downwards.
CTTGTATTCTCTTATTCCTTATTAGTATTTCTTTTTAAAATTCAAAGTATATTTTAAGGCGTTTTTAAATAACTCTGCCTTGTTATATCAAAGAACAATGTTTTTGCTGTAGAAATGCATGTGTGTTTTGATACTTAAATTGCTATAAGAGAATTGACAACAGTGATCACAGTCACAGTTTTAAGTAACAGTGATTTTTAAATCACGTTCACTGTTCACGATGTTCTTTAAAAATCACGGGATCGCTCATCTCTAATATACTAATTTTTTGTGGTGTATTTGTTTTTCGCAAAAATCATTCATGGAACAACCGCGAAAGCAAATGTAACGCTAAAAACACAAAAATTTAAACAAATCGAAATATATAATTTTATTTCAGGAACCATTGAATGAAGCGCAAACTATAATAAAAATACCATCTTCCTTCTCATATATACATATGTTACACTGGTAAACAAAGAAAAAAAAAGAACACAAAATGTACGTTTAGAATGAGAATCAAACATACATGAAAAAAATTCAACAACAGATGCTGCTGACACCTTATAAAGTAAGTATGTACATCATTTATTAAGAAAATTCGAACAATAAATCACTTACAAGCTCGGTGGAAGCACTTCGAAGTAATTTACTTAAATTTAGTTGATTTCAAGTCGGTGGAAACTTACTACATATTATCCTAATAAACAATTTGTAGTCAAAAACAGTTTAAGTTAAAGACGAAGTGATCTTGATATACATACATACATGTTTTATTATAATTTTTTTTAATAGAGAAGCAACCAGTTAATTAATTAATATGTTACCTTCTCTGGAAAAGAGATAGAGTAGAGAGAAAAGATAATGAAGTGAGATAGAAAGCTTAATTCTTTTACAACTCTGCTATTGCGCGTTTTAATTTTCATGTATTATTGCAGCGCCTCTGGTGTTAAGTGGACACATTAACTTTCTTAAGGTATATGTATAGCAATTTTATAACTTGTTTTACTTCGTCGACGATTTTGCTAAAACTACCAACGAAAAATAACGCTGTGGTGTGCATTAGTGCAACTCCTGAACAGCAGAAAATATTTATGATATTGATGACTGGCACATGTATTGAACCCAGCATCATTTGCTTTGTAGTCAACACGCTAACTACTTCAGCCAACAGCAACTGCTGAAAGGGTACACAGGGGTATTTATACCAAGTTTACTCGCCCAACGCGCCATTAACATACCTGTAGGGAATGTATTTAGGTTTGAACAAAGCCCTAATAGAAATGATACCGAGAATGCTGAAGAAATGTGTTGCAGAATAGAAAATATTTCTGAGAAACACTGTTCATAGAATCCATAACGGAATTTAATTTGAAAGATAATACAAATCCAATTGCAATTATGAATGGGTTCGTCGAAACTTAACACAATTGGTAAAAATATCGTTTAAAAAGTTTTGTATTTAGCAGGGACTGAAACCGAATTCGAACCCAAAAGGGTTCGGGTACGAAACAATAAAAAATTTAGAAATATTTAATAGAAGAATAATAAAGAATATTTAATAGAAGAATAATAAAGAAAAAATCTAAATAAAATAACGACCAAGGGGCTGTTCACATATTACGCAACGCTCCAGGGTGGGGGGATAAAGATTTGTTACGGTTTAAATAACTTATACTGAAAAATTTCCAAAAAGCGATACGAAAGGGGGTATAAAAACTCCGAAAATAGCGTTTTGTAATATGTGAATGGCCCCCAAGGCAAATTCATACCAGGTGGCATCACCCCGACAGCTGACTATTTTTTTTTTCAATTTTTAAGAGCCGAATGGTTATCAAAATTTTTGCTTTTACTTGTTCTGGGCATTTCTAATAATTTCTAATTTGAAGTTTATTTTCTTATGTCAATGCGGTATGTATGTTACAAAGTTGAAAAAATGTTTTTTGAAAGTTAAATAAGAATTTAGTTAAATAAAAAAAGAATATATTATTTAATACGAACCCTGAACCGAACCCGAACTTGAACTTTTTATTTTGATTAACCCGAACCCGAACCTGAACCAATTTTTTCATGGTTTCAGTCCCTGGTATTTAGTAATTAGAGGATAGGAACAAATTATTCTTGATGTTAAAAACATAAACTAAATAGTATCAGAAAATTTTTAAAAATTTTAAATAAATAAATATAAGACTATTGAAAAAAATTGATTTTTTCAAATCCACAAACAAAAGGATTTCATGAATGTAATCAGATGGTTTTGTCGATTCTATAAGTAGGCTGAAAATACGTAGTTAGATTCGCTGTTGTATGTTCTTTGTGCCGTAACCAAACTGGATAAATAATGTGTATGAATCGGGGAATTCAAGCAAATTTGCTTGATAAGTCAGAGGAACGGCGAATCGACTTGAATTCGCCGATGCATCAATATCCATATTCCGATCAAGGTAAATCAACACCACGTAGTCGCAAGAGAATTCGCCGTGGAGAATTTACATTTGAGCTGTCAAAAAAGCTGCTACATTAACACTGCTGACAGGTTAAATGTGTAAACATTTTCGTAAACAGCTGGGCTCTTGCGGCCACCTAGTATGAATTCGTCTTGGCTGGGCTCTCGCCTTGATGGGACCAAACTGCAATCAAACCTTTTCAAACAAAAACGAATTTTGAAAATCGGTCTATAAATGGAGGGGGGAGTTATACGAGTGCAAACATAAAAAGTATAAATAATACACGCGAATTGATAATCTCCTCATTTTTTGAAGTCAGTTAAAAAAGGAAATCATTTGCTTCTACTCACCTTTGCAAAATCATATGCATAACGATATATACTTTTAAATATATTTGTATCGTTTAATATGCTTTTTAAATAATCCAATTTTGATTGCATTTTAAGTGCAGAATCACATTCTAGTTCGGTTAAACCTTTCAACCATTCATACTGACTAAAGAAACCCATTTGTGTGGCACCCATTTTATAAGCCAAGACCAACATCACAATATTTTCGGGTTCAACACCAATATCTTCGCAAAACTTTTCCATACCATCAGGACCTTAAAAAGATACGAAAATAAATATATTACAACAAAGCAAAGTAAGAAAATTTTAATTAATATTTAGTATACCCAGCGTATCTGGCTCATCAGGATTTGTATATTCTCTAAACCATGCTAAACATCTTTTATGACTGAATGAATCTTCTGCTTTTATATGACGTCTGTAAAGTAGAAAACAAACTAGTTATTAAATTATTGAATATTTTTTTATTCATTTATTAAAAAATCATTTACTTTGACATTTTTTATATAAAAATTTTAAGGGTTTGTTTTTCTTTTATGTATTTTGTTTCTGTTTATGAGCTAAAAATAGTTTTGAGATTTTCAGCAGCGAAATTTTCTAAACAAATGCCAATAAAATTATTATTTAAATATCACAAGGTGTCTTTGAATTCAAAATCATGATCATGTTCATTCAGAGACATTGACTGCATAAAGAAAGAGAGAGAGAGAGAGATTTCCGCAAGAGTCAAGGTGATAGAGATTTTTGTTAAAAAACAATAATAATAAAGAAAACAAAGCAACAACATTTTGAACGAATCTTTAGTAAACAAACATAAACAAAAGGTATAGTCAGACTGGGTAAATGTTTTATGAAACAAGCGTAACCACTATATAAACAAACACACTTTTCGCTTCATTAGCGGTCGTATTTTTAGGAAGAAATTCTATTGTTTTTGCTACGCTGTCCGTCCGTCTGTTTGCCCATTACAGCCTTCTATCTTCTATCTCGAGAGCCGTAAGAGATACAGACTTGAAATTTTCACAATTTTCATGTGTAAAGTGGGGTACACACTATCGAGCTTGAGTGACATGGATCCCGTGACAACGATTCTGTGGTGGCTTAGAGGATACCTCTGAGGCATTACGCCTGATAAAGCATAATTTTCAACGAACCTGGCACGCTGAGATTCCTAATGAAGCAGGAGAGGTAATTTACTGAAACCACCGCGAAAACCTCTGTAATGCGATGCGAAAGGAAAACTGTTCGCATTTGTATGTTATTTACATTGCAATGCGAAAGCATTTCTTTCGCTTCGAATTACATAGTAGCCCCCAAAGCTTAGGTATCATGGTGATCAATGGCATCTTCCAATTCGCAGGATAGTATTCTATTCATAAAACTGCATTAAAAATGAATAGAATTATTCTTTTTGCTATACGGGGTAGCTCTAGGAGCATTTTGTTACTGATTTTATCAGCACCTGAGGCTTTCTTCGAATTTAAGCCGTCGATAGCATTTTCAATTTCTCGAATGTTAAATCTCAAAGGAACGCCAGCTTCAGCGACAGCTGTCTGTAGCTCAACTATATCGGATGGTGTGTTTGGAGTAAATAAATTTTTCAAGTGGTTAACGAACAGCGTGCCTTTTTCAGCATCAGTTCTTGCCCCATTCGATCTTCGTAATGGAGGTTTACATATCACCGGACTTTTAAGGCCTATGGCTGCTCTCCATAGCGAATAATCCGTTTGTGGTGTTGCGTCAAGTTCGTGCAGGAATTTTTGCAAAGATGCAGCTTTTTGTAGTTCTAATAATTTTTTAAGCTGCTTGGTGCATTCCTTCAGCATAATATTTAACTGCGGGGATCTGTTGCGTTGCCATTCTCTACGAACTCTTCTTTTTTCAGATAATAGCCGTTCCACATCCTCAGAGTAAATTTTGTTAGATCTCACCTGTCGAAAGGTAGAAGTAGCATTTTCAGCAGTTTGCTTAATGTTTGCCTCTAACTGTGTAATAGAGGCCTCTATGTGTTCAGGCGTTCTCAGCGGCAAATTTTCCGTGCAATACGCTCTTAAATATTTTTTATATTTCAGCCAGTCAATGCGTGTGTGCATCAAACCGCGAGTGGGTGAAGTTGTTGTGGGTGAGTACATATGTATATAGTTATAATAGTGGGTGAGTGATCTGAAGATAGATCTAAGGTGGCTTCAACTTTAATTATTTCGCTGGGAACACCTTTTACTACTCCGAAGTCAATAACATCAGGTATTTTTCGACGATATGTTGACTGTCCAGTTGAAACTACATTCAATCGCCTTTTAGAAATTGTGTCAAACAGCACGCGACCTTTAGGGGTGATTAGCCGTGATCCCCAGAACGTATGCTTAGCGTTGTAGTCACCGGCGGCCAAAAAGCGTGGCCCTGGTGAGATAAAAAATGTACTATATTGACTTTCTGTAATAGAATACCAGGGAGGAGAGTAAATTGATGAGATCGCCAGCTTTTGATGAAAATTTTCAATGCAGATGTTGGTTGTCTGAATATAGTCTTTATAATGATCACCCATTACAAAGAAAAAACTACATTTCATTTTCTGTAAAGGAATTCAATGAAATAGTAAATATTTTGTCTAGGAACGGACCTACAAACAAATTTGTAAATATATAAACGTGTTTTTTTCAGTGAACAAATTGTTTAAATCTATAAAACAATTTGTCTAAAAATATTTGCAAATTGCAAACAAAACAATTTACTAAATCAAACAAAAAGATTTATTGGATTTTCAGAAAAATATCAAGCAATATTTTTGTCCGAATTTATAAAACAATTAGTCTAAAAATACTAACAAATATTAAACAAAATGGATTTTTTGTAATATATCAAACAAAGTTTTTTGTCTGGGTCATCATCATTATCATCCATTAAGCATTTATGAAATTTCACTTTGTTAAATGTGTTCAAGTCTGAATGTTTATCTAAAGACTCTAAAAAAATTAGTGAGGAGTAACGCAACGACGTTAAATAATTAATTCACTCAAAAATTTTCAGTAAACAAACGGTACAATCACCTTCCTTTTGCTATCATTGTTGTTGTTGTCATTTGTGTGTGTCGTCATTGGGCTTGTTTTTTACGACTCAGTTTTTCTTGTTGTTTTTGGTCTCTGCGTCCTAAATAAGAGTCAAACAAACAATTCATAGATTATGTAAAGAACATTTACTGAAAATGAAATTTATTTTTAGACAGATTTTTGTTTGAAAATTTTTTGGTGATACATTTTTCTTTGTAGTGTTTTAATCGGGATTTTATTAGTAAAGCCGAGCCATCACAAGCTCTACCTTGGGGGTCCTTTGTGTCGTACAGAATATATCCGCTGATTTTAAAAAAGCTTCTAGCCGTCGTTTGGTCTTTTAAATTAGTACAAACAAAATTATAATTATCGAATATGACATTTGGTGTGTCCGCTGCGAAACCAACAAGATTTTTAAATGGGATTGCATTTTCCATAATAACTTGCTTTAATAGCGTGTATATTTCCGTTGCGATTGAAGCTTGACATTCTTCTAAATAGAAAAATGCATGTTTTAATTAAGAATAGCTGCCATTAAAATAATTGACAAGAAATGCGATGTTTTCTTACACTTTTAGTTTTTCATCTAAATGATGAAAAAGAAATTCGGCGCAACGTGTTTTTCCATACAAATTGACATTTCAGTTGAGTAAAGAAAACTAAAAGATCGACGTTGTTATTATGGGCTCTGTTTCTCTCTGAATAATTTTCGGTCGACGTTAGTTTTGTTCCGTTTCATCACTAAATCCGTAGGAAACATGGCCCTAATACATTACTCATAATCGCTATCGCCTTAGTTCTATGAATATTAACGTTTTTTAATATTTCCGAATATAAATGCAGAGAAATGGATGGTTATTAGCAGCAGTACTGCCAAATTTATCGCTTATATGCACGCCGGTTATAAGCATTTACCGCTTTTATGCACTTGTTTTTATGCGTTTGTTATATAAAATACACCCAAATATTTTTATATAAGCATTTCCCGTAATAAAGTAGTTTTTAAAAAGGTATCTTTTCAGCCAAATTTGCTATTTTATTTATTATTTTTTATATTTCACACAAATTTCATAGTGCAAAAATAGTACAAACATTTTTCAATAGTACAGTTTTTGTACTATAGTAGAGAAAGTGGGAACGCTGGTAAATGGCCACCTTCGGTTCGGATGCCGTTTCTATCAGCAATATACTTGACGGTGACGTTTTTGCCGATATCATTAACCCATGTGTATGAGCCGCGAACAACCATTTCTTTGTCACCAGCACCATCATTCACCAAATGACCTTCTTCTGATCTTTGGCTGCCATCGTTTTTTTCGACATTGAAGGTGTATCTTTCTTCATTAACATCAGAATCAGCTCTGACAACTTCGACATCAGCCAAAACAACGGTGAAGAGGGCAGCGAATATAATGAAGAGTTTCATTTTGTTTAAAATGTTGTGTTTTTCAGTTTGTCTTTAAAAACTGTATGTTGATATTTTCTTAAAATCATGATGTTTTTTATATAAATGTGAATTAAGATAACACGTTATTTATCTACATATACTATACATATTTATAATATTATTTATTTATAATTTTACTTATTCTTAAAGCTTAAAATAAAATAAATAGAAAGCTTATCAAAAATGCTATCTGATCATACAAAAGATTAAAATAATGTTATAATATTTTTAATCCAAATTAATTTATATATTTGGCTAAAGTTCATAGCATTTATTAAAGAAAGTATTCCATGCAAAAAGAAGAAAATTACACAAATTTCACATTCAATAATATCCACACATACATATTTTCTTAGTTCGGGATACTAATAGTGTAGTGATACGTCTTCTACAGTCTATCCTACCCAAATGTCAACCTCAACTGCACATGGTATACCCTGGAAAAAAGAACGAATGAGGCTCTGACGACCGATCTTGGGCGGAATAACCCTATACATGGTGCAAAGGATATCTTCACCCCTCTTGTCTTTCTGGAGGCGACCTGGCAGCCCCAGATTCAGTATCGGACGCAGCAGTCTAATCAGATACTCGTCTTAAACTAAATGAGTACTGAAACCGAAACGAATGAAGAAAACCAACCGCCTAATCCGCTGACGAGCTTTAGCTTTAAACAACGGATACGATTTGGATTATGGAATGTATGACCGCTTATGAAAATGACAAATCTTGCTCAACTCTGCAAGGAAACGCAAGCTGCTTTTATAGGACTGTGTGAAACCAGATGGGCTGGATCAGGAGAGTTTAGAACAACAGATGGCTATATCCTTTTATATTCTGGCAAACCAACTAACCAACCTCGCTCAAGTGGAGTCGGATTTCTTCTAACAAAGGAAGCACGTAACGCTCTCATTGACAGGAAACCGCACTGCGACAGTATTATAACGGTGAGATTTCGCACGAGAGCTAGGAACCTTAGATGTGTTCAATGTTATGTCCCAACAGAGACCGTAGATCTCGCAATAAAAGAGGACTTTTATAGTAAACTCGCAGAAGTTACATCATCCATAAATAGTGGGAATATTGTTGATAGGAGACTTTAACGTGCAAATAGACTCAAACAACACCAGGCGGATCACGGAGAACGGTCAGCTATTTAGGGAAATATGCTTAGCTCACAAACTAGTAATTGGTGGGTCATTATTTCCGCATAAGACAGCGCATAAAGTCACATGTGTATCCCCAGATCATGTTACCCAGAACCAAATTAATCACATTACCATCAGCAGAACCTGGCGAATATGTCTCTTAGACGTTCGAAACAAGCGTGTTGCAGACTGTAATCATATTATCACTGGTACTTTGCGCTTAAAAGTTGCAGCAATCAAGAGAAACAATAATACTGCTCGGAGAAGATTTGATATTAACGCTCTACAATCTTCATACAGCCAAGGAAACAACTGGTACAATATTAAGAGCCGCATTGTAAACGCTGCCAAAGAAAGCATCGTGTACAGACACCCAGAAAGAAAAACTTGGATCTCGGATGAAACATTGAAGTTGATAAATGGAAGAGAAGTTATGCAAGCAAAACCGAAACAAAGCTAAAACCCGCAGCGGGAAACAAAGACTGCAAGAAGAATTTACCAGAGCAGACAAAAATGTTAAGTGTATCGCCAGGGAGGATAAACGGGCATGGACTGAAGCAATCGCAAAAGAGACTCAATGAGCATCGGAGATCAACAGAAACCGATACCTATACAGAGCGACAAAACAACCATCTAATAAAAAAGATTTCAGCTCGTTGCCACTCAAAAACAAAAACGGGACAGCTCAAAAAATATGGGTTGATCATTACACTTCTTCTAAGCAATAACTGTTTACCATCGTATGGTATTACGTGTTCTTGCCCGGAACACACTGAAAGAGATGACGTACCAACCAACCCCGCGAGTATCGGTGAAATCGAAAACGCAATCAGAAGTCTTAAGGGTACCCTATACTCACATGCTTGTATGACATACATGCCATGTTGGACGGATTCCCTGACTGTGTATGGTTAAATTTTTTGAATGACATACGAGTACATGTTGGACGAATATTAAAAAGTTTTAATAATTTCTCCTTTGCTCACACATTTCATATGGTGTAAGGGGAAGAGCGACATACTTGAATGTAAATATCAAAGGAAAACGTACAAAATTTAAATTTTTTTCATATGCAGCGACATATTATTTTATATTATTAAGTCGGAAGTTATTATTATTCGGCTTAATGCTAGGAACACAACTGGGACGAACGACGAATTTCGTCCAACACGACGAATTCGTCGATAAAAATTCGCTATGTAAATTCGTCGTATGAAACACAATAGCGACGAAAACGTAACAGCTGTTATAATAGAGAAAGTAGTTTACTGTGTGTGCAAGGTCTGACCATATTAAAAAAATAATACATACTTGAAAAATTAAACATTAACAATAACACAACTAACACCAATTTTTATAGTTAATTATTATCTATATTTATTTCAAATGCTATAAAATAAAACAATAATTAAAGTAAAACGTAACTTGTTTTTACTAAAACACTTGAAAACTAAAACCAGACATGGTCACTTGGTACTGATTTGTTCGTCGTTCGCCGGCGTAAGAAATAGAAACAAATCTATTCAGAGTTCGCCGCGTATGACGAATTTCGTCCGACGCCGTTATTGTGTGTATTTTCATATACACAAACATGTTTTATTTTTGGCGACGAGTATTCGCGGACGAAAATTCGTCGTTCGTCCCAGTTGTGTTCCTAGCATAAGTTCAATAATGGAGTTAATGTAAATTCAAACTATTTTTAAGAGTGGAATATTAGAATATCTAATCAGACTAGAAGAACGGACTAGAAGTACTAATTTCGACAGCCGCTACGCTGTCATCATCAGCGTCCTTTGTTCGCTTTTACCATGTTTGATCGTGGATACTAGTATTAATGAAACATCAGCTATTTAACCAAATTTTATGAGGAAATAGAATATGAGTTATCTTATTCCTTTTATCAATATGGTGTGCCGAAATCTCACCTTCTGATTCTATATTCAAATTTTTCCAAATCTTATTTTTAGTTTTGGTTTTGCTTGTACGTAAGCTCCGCCTACGATAAATCAAGCTATTGTTGTTGTACATGTTTAAACAGGTTATCTTTATGTCATAATTTGCATTCTGATTTTCAGTTTTAAATTAGACTGCAGAAATCACACATGTATGCAATTTTTTCGCGTCGCAAATTTTAATATTTGTACGTACCCAGCAAAAAAATCGGTCGTAGTTCCAAAGGTTTACCATTTTCATTGAATACCAATCGCTAAATTTTCTGAATTCAATATTCTAAGGCTGTTGTTTATGTCAAAATTTGTTCTAGACAGCCTTTTAAGCGCATACCATTCAGCTCTTTGGATCACTTCCGTCCTATAACAACCACGTTTTAAATTCATTGATATTTCACCAATAGAACTACTTTGAGGGAGTTCATCAATGCTGTAACTAATGATTTGTATGTTCATATTTTGCTGGGTAATTATTTTTTGAACTGAAAATGTGTATAAGTTGGAAGTTATTATTATTCGGCTTAAGTTCAATAATTGAATTAATGTAAATTCAATTTATTTTTAAGAGTGGAATATTAGAATATCTAATCAGACTAGCAGAATTTTAAGCTATTTATATTTTTCAATTCAAATTTGAAATCACAATTGGTTTTGTCCCAATTTTATCTAGTTTGAATATGATTGAAAATTTAACATTTTTTTCAGTTTTCTTTTGAAAAAATTTTAAATAAATGTTTGTCACTTTCCATGAACAGTGTGAGGAGAAAAACTGACAAATACCAATGTTTGTCAGTTTTCATGTATGTCATTCATGTATGCGAGTTTATTGGGCCCTTTAAAAACAACAAAACGCCTGGAATCGATCGAGGCCATATGCTCCTTATAGGAACAACAGGAACTAATATATATTTGCTTAATTAACAGCGGTAAAAGGATGGATAGGCACTAGTACTTCCACTCCCATTGAATGCTCCCATTCCCATTGCATGTAGTTACACGCGATGTCATTGCGGGAATACGTGGCAAGTCTGATAGAAGGCATAGTCTAAAAACGCCTGTTAAAAAGCATAAGGAGGTACATTTTTTGTATCTGGCACCAATGGAATGCATATAGACATTGCTTAACCCTCAACAAATAAATCTTATTATCCAAAGTTATTTAACTAGTTTGGCTTAAGTTCATTTTTAATTTAATCTTTCATTTTTAATTTTTATTTTAATCTTTAAAATTAGTAGGATTTTCGCTACAGTGTTTTGTTGCAGAACTGTTTATTACTGAATTTCAAATTTGTGTAATCTTTCACTTCTTTAATAAAATTTACGAACTTGAGCCAAATATATAAATGATTATGGATTAAAAATATGTAGTATAAAATTATTTTGATCTTTTATATGATTAGTTTGCATTTTTTATGGACCCACAGATACATCTTTGCTCTGCACGTTTATTTTTCATATCTGTTTGATTTCAAGCTTCAATATTAAATAAATCTCTAAATAAATAGTAGATAATTAGCGTGTTATCTTAATTCACATTTATATAAAAAAACATCAGGATTTTAAGAAAACATCAACATACAGTTTTTAACGACAAACCGATTAACACAACATTTGAAACAAAATGAATATCTTCATTATATTCGCTGCCCTTTTCACCGTAGCCTTGGCTGCATCTGATTGTGTAAAAATTCCCCATGTTATTTCTGGTCTTGACCGTGAAAGTTACCGCTTCATTGTCGAATATCCAAATGGCTTCCGCAAATCTGAAGAAGGTCGATTGGAGAATAATGATACTGGCCACAAAGTCATGGTTGTTCGCGGCTCATACAGCTGGTCTGATAAAAAGACCGACAACGAAATCACCATCAACTATGTTATTGATGAAAACGGTTTCCTAACCGAAGGTTGCCATTTTCCCAAAGCCTAATTAAAGCCTACTACGCATAAGGTAACCGTTAAAGCAACATGTTGCAACAAAAAAGGCAACCGTTGTGGTATTCTTAGTAATGTTTGTATATTTATGTATTAATAAAATTTATAAAATGTTTATTATTTCGAATTGATATTAATTAGTTATTTTCCTTCACAATTAAGTATAACATTGATTTAAGATTTTTAAAAACCCCTGAAGAAAATGGATGATAACTTCCAAATTGCTGGACCAATTTTCTTGAAACATAAAAAAATAAATTAAAATTTCCACAGTGCCATAGTCACATAGATTCAAGAGGATACAGCTAGAAGAGAGGATATAACTTATAAACGGGTGGACCAATTGTCTTCAAACACTCTCGACCTATCAAACAAAAAAAGAAAAAAAACTAAATTAAAATCGGTCCAGCCGTTTGGGCTGTATGATGGCGCAAACAGACACACAGATACAGGCGGTAGGAACTAAGTCCCCAATGAACTAAGTCCCCAAAATAGAAATGAACTAAGTCCCCAAAGTTTTAACAACGATTTTTGGGGATTTAGTTTACTTTTATTTGAATTTTTTGAGGTTAGGTTCATTTTTACATTTGGGGACTTAATTCATAGCGAACTAACTCCCCAATTTTCGGGGACTTAGTTCATATCTGTCTTGGGTCGAAGTTCATTAGGTACTTAGTTCCTACAGCCTGAATGCAGTACTAAGTCCTTTATAATTTAAGTCCCCAAAAAGAAATGAACTGAGTCCCCAAAATTTCTTATGGTGTATAAGAACAACGATTTTTGGGGACTTAGTTCATCATTTGAAGACTTAATTCACTTTTAAATTCGAGGTCCTATTTCATAAACTAGCTTAACAACTTGGGTTCTGACAGGTTTTTATTCCTGGCATTTCGAATAGTGATTTCGCTGGGTAAACGTTCTTTGCCAAGTCGGCCTTTAGCCGCCCTAATACTGTTCTCCTCTGGCTATGTCGAAAATTGGCTTCGCTGAATAAAGATTTTTTGCCTAGCCGGCCTTCGGCCGCACTTAACGATTTTCTCTTCTGGCTATGTCGAATAGTGGCTGCGCTGCGTAAAAGATTTCTGAATTTTTTTCTAAATGTATGTTGGCCAGTTACTTTGCCGAGTAAAGATCTTCTGCCTAGCAGGCCTTCGGTCGGGCTTAAAAGTGTTTTCCAGTGTTTTGAATACTGGCTTCCCTGGGTAAAGATTCTTTGTCTACACGCAAAGAAAAGATATAGTTGCGTCAGCAATGTCATGTTTCCCGATATAGCTTATGGTTGTGGCAAATAAGTTATTATTGTCTTAAATAATTGTGAACCTTAATTAGTTTACGAACAAAAAACTTATGCTTACATTCAATCATGACATTATTAGCATTCATATTGATCGCAACATGGTTGAATTTATTGTTAAAAAAATTCTAGCTACAATCATGGTATATTTGAAAATTCCATAACAGTATGGTTCTATAACAATAAAATATGGTTCTTGTCTATAGTATTTTAAAGCAGTTTGTTTGCAATCAAGCTATGGTTACAAAAGAGACATAGCTCTCTGCTTCCAAAAAAGTTTTTGTTCTATCCTTTGGTTAAATGATTTTTGATTAGTTTTTTCTTTTACTTGAGAGCTGTTGGTTTGTTTTTGTGTCACTTAAATAAAAATCACCAGAGATGTAAAAAAAAACAAGAACTACCAAAAACTCACGTCTATCAGGACGAAGGCGAAAATGGGTTGAGTTAGAAATATTTGTTAAAATTATGCACAAGAGCAATGAGTTTTAAAAATTACCTGTATCGCCAAAATAACTAAAATTTGGTTTTATCGCAAAAATTACAAAAATTTGCAAGCAATTTTCGGATACAGATCGAAGCCGTTGAAATATTTTCACATAATTTCGCATTGTCGTAACAAATATTATTTTACTTTTGTAATATTTGATCTCATTTGTTTTGTATCAGCTTATTTATGTTATAAATAGCACACTAAAATATGAGGGGTTGTTCACAACGGTCATATTTTCTTAGTTTCTTAACTTATGACACATGACGACTTTATGATACCATGTGAATCGCCCAAATGTTTAATGTTTTTTATACTCTTTCTTACTATTCAATAAAAATTCCTATTTCCTTATAATTGAATTAAAATTACATCTTAAATGGCTGGGGAGCCCTTAAATGTTGTCATACTGGACACATACTTTTTTATACATGTCTGCCTTTATTTACACAAATATTTCTGATACATAATGGATTAATAAAACAAATTGTTATACAAAAGTTTGTTTTGTGAACCTTTTATGGATCAGGTAAAAAATTTTTTTCTCTCTTTTTGCTTTTTTATATAAATTGGTGGTTATTATATAATTATATCTTTATTATCTGTATTTACTCAGAACATATCAAGTACTTTGTAATACATTTTATTTGGCCTGAATGGCTTAGTATTACTATATATTAAATAAATAAAAAAAATAAAATAAATAAATTAAAATTCCTTAAAACTCTTTTTTGTGAGTGAACCACTATTTATTATACCAAAAAAAAACTAATTTATTTTAACAAGAAACAATCTTTGATTGCCCATCGTAATATTTTATATATATTAGGTCTGTTTCCTATCTCAGCTTTGGGATCCCGTGGGATCCCAATTTGCACGAAAAGCGTTTCCGTACTCTAAAATTAGGTACATGACACCATTTTTGAGAGGATAACATTCTTCTTGCACGAAACTGCCTCGATTTTTTCTTCGGGCAGATTGTGAAAACTGCAGCTTCCCGTTACACATTTGAAAAGTAAACAATAACACATTAAAAATATAGTTTTACCCATCAAAAATACTAAAGAAATAATTGCTAGTTTTGAAAAATGTATTTATCAAAATATCTATATATGACGCTTTTTATTTTTTGTTTATTATCATAATACTTTCATGTTATCTTTCGGTAGAGAAATTTAGTTTTTGCGTTCCAGTGCTTTTGCACATTTTTTATTCTCAGTGAGAAAACTATTTGTTTGTTCTCATTTTAATGAAACTTATCCAAAAAGTAAAGAAACACACCTATTATTAAAAGTTTCAAGAAAAGAAAACACATACCTGCTAGTATTTTGTGCTGTGGCTGTCGTATATGCATTACGATGTCTTTTCGAAGTTTGACGATCATCTTCACCCATATCGTGATTGGAACGACGTTTACCGCGGGGCATGACTATGGGCTGTTCGTTTCTTTAAAAGCCCAATATGTATTATGAAAGCAGGAATGATGATGTAAATACAAATAAAATATATATATTTTTAACACTTTTCAAATTTATAATTGGTCTACAAAGGGATATGCTAAAAGAGATGAAAAAACGTAAAGTATATTTTTAGGCTTTATTATTAAAAACAACTTTACCTTTTTATATTTATTAAAACTTTTCAATTACCACCTTTTGGAATTAGAGGGATGTGAGGAAAAACAGCTGGAAATGTAATTATGAAAAATCATTAAGAGATACTTAAATTAAAAGTAGTCAATAATTAAGTTTTACACTTTTGGAAAACTTTGCATTGGTTTCCAACACGTATTTGCTTTTTATATTTCTTTTAAATGATTTTTCTGCTATACAGTTTTTTAGCCACCGGCTGGAAAATTTTTATATACATATGTATGTAATAAGACACATACTCTTAAAAGGTAGATGTTTTTTTATATCACGATGTGAAAAAAATTTTTTTGTGAAATATTATAGATTTCGCTTCACAATTGCAAAATCAGAAATCTTTTATATAAAGTAACTTATAATTTATACCCCACTTTGATATTTGTTAAGGTGCGTAATGATTTTTTTTTAAATTTCCTTTCTTTTTTCCTAACCAGCTGAGCGAGTGTATGTCAGTATTTCTCAAAAAGTCGTGTGCAGGTTTTTGTAGACATTTTCTTTTTGTTTTCACCAGACATACACGACCATTATTTCTTATTTTCTTTTCAGATGTTTTTTAATTAGATTTTTGTTCTTGCATATATGTAGCACCCTATTTCTCTCCACCAACTCACGGCTAATAGTGTCGCCACTATTCGCGTTCACTGTACCAAAGGGAAAACCTATTGTGGGCTTAGGTAAAATGTTCTTTATTCACGTGGTTATAAACAGTTTTCACCAAATTCTATGTTATTCCATAATTTTTTCACATAATTTTTAATAATTTTGCAATTTTCCAAATGAGTTTACCCGTTTTTAAGTTAATTTTTATTAATTAAATGGCAACAAGAAATTTTTTGTGTTGTTTTCTTTCTTTTCTTTCGTGTTTGGGATGGCTTTTGTAAACAGAGTTGTCTACATACAAATTTAAGAAAAGCACCAAAAATAATTGAAAAAAAACGTTCAACATATTACGTCTTGACCAAATTTTTAGACACATCACTATTTATAATTGCACATCTTTGGCTATTCACTATTTCTTGTTAATTTAAATAAACGAACACACATAAATGAAATTCCAGTTCAATCTTTTATGATATGAAAACAAACTTTCCAAAATTTTTACACTTTTTAATATATATACGCATACAATACAAACATTTTATTCATACATATCGATTTCTTTTCCATTTTCTGTGTACATTCGTGTAAGTTCTTTTCTAAAATGAATTTAAGGATTTTAAATTCTTATTAGAAACAAGTGATCTTTACACTAGGTTTCCATGTAGCAATTTTTATTGCGGCAATTGCCAAGCTTCATATAAAAAATACAACTAAAAATGATATTTTAATTTTCATTATGGAATTTGACAATTGCCGGCTATAAAAATTGCTACGTGGAGACGAGTAATTAAGCCTGCTATTGCTTGTGAAAGTATGTATTATATGTACACGAGTTTTTACGAAAAGCCTTTTTGATTATTACATATCTGTGAATAAATATTGCGAAGTGACTACACTGCATGCAATAAACAGTGCTGTAAAGTGTATTTTAGTTTTTAAACTTAAGGTGCCCACACACGAGTGTTTTGTGCGTGTGATTTGTTCGTGCTCTACGTCTTGTTACTCGTTGTGCGCGCACAAATCATAAGTAATTGAAAGTTGTCAATTTCTTTTGATTTGTGCGATGTGTTAGTGGGTTTGTGCGCGAACATTAGAATGTTTTTTTATTTTTGTATACCATGAAAGAAATTTTTCATTGAATTTAGAAAAGAAAATGTAATTTTGCAAAGTAAAAACGATAAATATAAAAATAAAAACATAAATAAAGAGCCAAAAGATCAATTGCAACATCCGCTTCGCAATTCATGTGTGCTTGACGTTTAAGTTTATTGTGATTTGTACGTCGTTTGTGGAGATTTGGTACGCGACAAATCACATGCAAAAATCTCTCTTGTGTGGGCTGCTTAAAGTGAAAGAATAAAGTGAACAAAAAGACTGAGCAATAGTGCTGGCAAATTATTGAGTAGTGGGTACCGAGTGTCGAGTATTTGGTGTTATTTTAGGGTACTCAATACTCAAAAGTAGTTACTCGATACTTTCAGGGTAATATTTTTAGTACTAAGCCGAACGGAAAATTAATGGCCAAAATACAGCTCTGTTTAAAAGGTATACAATTTTCTAAGCGTTAAAAGTATCGAGTACCCAAATGAAAAGTATTGAGTAGTATCGAGTAATTAAAAGTAGCAGAAATTGCCAGCAGTACTGAGCAAGTTCACCTGGTTCATACCATTGAACTATTCAATTGAACAAGTTCGTTCATGAACAGCATAACTCTACCGCCGACGAGCCGATGGATTCGGCGGCGGCTTGACTTATGATTATTAATTGGCGGCGCGGCTTGCCGCCAGCCTCGCCGACACAACTTGCCACCAGCCGCGCCGACACGACTTGCCGCCAGCCGCGCCGACATGACTTGCTTCTCTGGCAGAAACGTGAAATGCTAGCATAATAATTCCCGTGTAAATATGCTCGTTCATATCAATACATGGGGGTAGACGTTGATGAATTTACATCATGATGAATAATATATTCTTCTTCGTCGTACAGCTGAGATCGAACAATTAGACCTTTTTATGAAAGACAATAGCCACAAAAAAAAATAATTTTTTATTATAAGGTTTATTTAATAAATATTATAAAATGTATGGCTTTTCATTAAAAACCATTTATTTCTTATAATGTTCACTAATTCTAATAAAGAAAATAAACGGTAAATTAAAAACAACATATGAAATGACGTTTCATATCATAATATATTCATCTGAGCATCAAGGAGAAAATAGCGAAAAGTAATAAAAAGAAACAAAAAAAGTCCGGTACAGAGAGTCGGTGCACTCTGGATCTTCGCCCACTCTTCAATTAACTTCGTGCGTCCAAGGCAAATTCATACCAGGTAATCTCACTAATAAAACAAGTACAACATGTATCAAAAACCACAAGCTTTTTGTTTTTGTAAAATAATTGTTCGTACTCCAACTCACAAAGCAAATAGTGTATTTTGACATCCGACCATGAAGAAAATGCTAAAAAAAAATTAACAGCTGTGCTTACAAGTTCACCTGTAGTGAATTCGCCTTGCGTCCGTCTGACCTTTACGTGAGGTCTCCACGTAGCAGTATTTATTGCCACAAACATCAAATTTTATTGCTTATAACAATTGAGTATAACAATTGCTACGTGTGGACCGCAGATTGCCATGAGTGGCAATCCATTGCGCAATGATTGCTCTGCTGATTGCTCGAGCAATTATTGCCAAGCAATCTGCTGTCACTTTCGTTGTGTTTTTTTTTATTTATTTTAGCAAAACAGCAAATTCGGGCAAAATATAAAAAGACATTATCAGAAAATATAAAATAAGAACAAATAAAGACAAATTAGTTGTATTTTTACATTGGAGCTGTATATATTAGTCACTACCTGCCCCATGAATGTGGAAAACTTGTGGAAAAAATTGCTATACGTGTTCTCCGCCTCAAGCAAGAGGCAAAAAAATAATATTATTCTGCCGACGTTTTCGCTTGTGCTCAGCAATAAATATTGCTACGTGTAGATGCAGTGTTAATTTTCAATATGTAACTTGGAGGTTACACGTTCAAGTTTTGTTTCAATTTTTGTTTCAAGTTTCAATACACTCACACTTTTTTACTAACACACACACATAATTGGAAATTGACTACCAACTTGATTTCAATTTTGCTTTCAAGATTTGTTTCAATTTTTCGTTCAATTTAAACAGCTGATCTCTATTATTGTAAGTAAATTACAGAAAGACTCGGCTATAGCGAACTTGTGCACACAGCAAAAAAAACCGCTCTATGACAAGTTCGTAATAAGCGTAGTTCGATACAAACGAGGACTCGTTAGCTACGAATTCGCTATTACGAATTATTTTTGTATGAAAATGGCAACCGAAACGTCGGCACTTTAGACTTAGATCGTTACAACCGAGAATTCGTTATAACCGGGTTTTACTGTTTCGTTGTTGATTCCTTGACGACGGCATCTTGAAAACAAAATTGACTATCAAGTTGCTTACAGCCTACGTCATAGCGTCAATTTAAAGTAGTTTTAACAAGCAATACATGTGATCAACTTGAAAGCAATTTCTTGAACGTGTAACTGCAGAGTAAAAGGGGACTATATAAAATCTACCTTGATCTAGTACCATTTATCTTGCAGTATAAAAGTTAGTTACCCACCCCTGCCATCTCTATTTACTGCACTGTTAACGCAACGCTGTACTGCCACCTTCCCATATGTATAACAGTTTTAGTGGTTTTGTAAAAAATTGGTGTGTGTGTGTGTACAGAGCTAGACAATCACGAAATATTTTTTTCACGACCTAGTGAAAGAATAATTTATGAATTTTAGCTAAAAATCTGAAATATATTTGTAAAAACTTAACGGAATTTACAAGTTAAACGATGAAAATGTAAGAAATTATACGCATAAGTAAGAAAACTACAAAATAAAAAGTAATAATGTCAATGAAAAAAGTGATGATGCAAAGAAAAGTGGCATGAAAAAATTTAAAGCAAAAAATAATTGTATATTGGTGAAAAAGTGAAGGAAATTTTTTTTCTGCACAAAACAATAAATTTTGTGGCTTACATATGTGTGTAAAGTTTGTGCGAAACTTTAATTAAAATGTGTAATATACTAGTTGAAAATTATTAAAAACAAAGCATGCATTAAGTGAGTAGAAATTGCTAATTGTTAATATATGTGTATGTAGTTCATTATGAAGATATTTGTGTGAAGATTAATGTCTGGCTGGCTCCTAACGAACTTTTGTTATAGTACAAACAATGCATAGTAAGAATTTCTTTCGAAAACAAAATTTTTTTAGAGTGAAATATATACTGCAAAATTTAAGAAAAGCAAACAACTTAATCAAGGTGCGGCAGGATTAATTACATACGTGAACACAATTTTATTTTATCTGTTGTTGCCATATATAATGAGCAAAATATAATAGATGACGATTATGATTGACATACATAGATATCCTGAAGGAAGCCAGGGGCCAAGTGTCTCCAATTTGGAGACTCCAAGTCACCACTTTTAATCTGAAAGTCCATAACACATGTTTTCGCGTCAACGCTTTCTCACGTTTTACGCATTCCATACTTTTCAGTGTTTCAAGTTTATGATCGCAAATATTTTTAAACTTTATTAGAAGAGCAAAATAGTACACTATACAAACATAATCATCGATAACATTGACAATAACATATTAATGGCTATTAAAAATAGCTAACCTGTTAGCACGCCGCTGATGACGCTTACAAAAGTAGGAAGTATACCTACATTTTCTGTTGGACGCGTCGAGGCGTCGTACTCTGGAACTTGATACGTGCAACTGAACTCATTCAACTTTTTTGACAGCCGCGTATAACGCAAAAAAGCGTGTAACGCGTGCTATGGACTTTCAATTTTAGTTTGGTGATTTTTTTTGGTGACATTCTGGTATATAATGGAAATCGTTCAATTTGAAATCGGCGCCAATTTCAAAAACAATTTCTACTAAAAGATGACTTATTTACACCTTTTATTGTTTTCAAGGCTTAGACTATTTTATTCCATTATTTTTTCGATATAAACCAATAAAAAGCGTAAATAAGTCACCTTTCAGTAGAATTAATTTTATTTATTTATTCATTTGCAATACATATAGCCTATTGGCCAATTTCATTCGTATTACTAGTAATAGTACTATTCTATGGTGAGTAAACATAACACATATCAACATCCCTCCACTTGCATTTTGAAATCGGCACCGATTTATGTCGACCGAATTCCATCACATTCCAGATTATCAACGAATCGTCTGCGACAGGCATGTCAACTTGCGGCCATCGGCACGATTTTTTGCGTCCCTCCACACTTTTCCACAACTCCGCTGTTTTCATTAAAAAATTAATTATTTAACAAAAAATATCAAAGTAAAAAATAAGTAATGAAAATTCATCAAACTTTTCTAGTTGTAAAGGGGTCTGACGACGGTCAAATAATCACGTCAACGTTCTAAGTGTGTGCGTGCCGTCGTGCTTTTTCAGCTGCACGTACGCGGTGTCGGCTCTGATTGATGAAAATCAAAAAGCTTTGATATTTTAATTTGATGAGCAATGATTTGATCGTCGCCAATTGCGATTGACAAAGAAAATGCCAGTTGTTTTGTAATCGTGGTGTAATAAGTTTACTGGTGGCAGCACGAGGCCAGGTGTTTATTTTTTGCGCTAGTAGTTTTGTGTATAAGCTGCGTCAAATGCGTAAGTTTTTTTGATAATCATTATTTATTTTTGTTTTATTTGTTGCCCTTATGCGGCCACCTGTATACTTATTAAATGCTGATTGATGAATTTATTTGTACATCGCCGTTTAAGCGACAAGCACACGACACACACATATGCATTGATTGACGTGTTTATTTGACGATGGCCAGAGCGTTGGGTTCATTCGAAATGAAAAATAATAAGAGAAACCTAAAAATTATTTTCAAATACCTGTTCAATGATACCCATATTAAAATAGTTCGCCGACTTTTTATTTTATTAGTTTTCACAAAATGGCCTCTGTTGGCCATGACACATTATGTTATATTGTTTGTTTTTCATATCGTAAAAAATCGGCATTTCTGGCAGCTATTGTTCCTAGCAAGGTATATTGAACAGGTACCACTACAAGAACAGCCGTTGTAGTAAATTTGAGAATGTGTGCGTCACACAGACAATAGATTTTGACACATGTCTGGGATTTTTCTATCAACAACGGGCATGGGTTAGTAAATTTGAGAGAGCTTATGAATGTGTGCGACTCACAGATAATGGGTTTGACATATTTCTGGGGTATTTCTACCAATAAAATACATGTGTTTTTTGGTGTTGTATTTGTTTTAGTAATGGTGGTACCTGTAATGAATATGCCTTGGTTCCTAGTATTACTCTGCGAGCACACGAGCACCATTTCCTGTCTTGATACAAGCAATAATGCCGAAAGAACCGCGACACCAATTGCCAATGTTCTGGCTTGTATTTCTTGGTACAAATCTTAAAACATTAAATTGACAATTTTGCTGAAGAATGTTGTGCGTTATTTAAAAATAAAAGGTAACCAAATGCGACAAATAGTAACCAATTTTTTTTATTGCAAATACTGTTTGTTTTTTACTTCAGTACAATATATAATTATTATAAAAGAATATAATATATTTGAATGAACCATTACATTTAAATTTGGACTTCAGTATTAAAACAAAAATTTTGAATGTTTCAGAGATAGATAGTTCTTATGTATTTTCATCTGCCGAATTCAGAAATCACCATAAAAACTTCCGTTTAGCTTTAGTTTTAAAGATATAGCGACGTTAATATATTCATATATTACAGCATTTTTTTGTATTCTTCGCATCATATTTCCAGACCGTTCCTCAAAATAATAAAATAATTTATGAATTATTAATCTACACAAAATATCATTCTCTTGAGTGGAATTTCACCGATGTGGCTTTCAGGATACCTTACTGGTATTTCCAGGATGTTGGAAATTGTGTGTTCTTACTTAATCCCTAAAAATTACAAAAAAGAAGTGTTTTTTAATGAAAACTGGAAATACAATGAAGGTCCTGAAAAATTAAGAAAACAACAAACACTCAACAAAATTTTTCATACTGAAGTTGTACAAAAATAGTACTGTAAAGATACAAAAAACTTATAAAAGGAGCACTATTTTTGTACGACTTAGGCATGTAAAAATTTTTTTTTAAACTTTAAGTTGCTTTTTAAATATTTCTGGAGCCTCTCAATGGATTTCCAATTTTTATTCAAAATACTGTTCATTGGGATATATCTATTTCATGCCAGCCGTTAAAATGTTCATTTTGTTCACGTTTTAAAAATTTTAAGGACTAAAAAAATACAATTTCCAACATCCTGGCAATACCAGTAAGGTATCCTGAAACTCGCATGAGCAAAACTACACTCAAAAGAAAGATATTTTTGTGCATTAATAAATTATAGATTGTTTATGTGTGTGAAGATAAACATGCCGAGTTATATATGTTTTTACGTAAAGGCTTACGTTACAACATATTTAGGTGTGAAGATAAATATGTTATGACGTAACGACATTGGAGTTAATAAGCTAATTATATGGGAAAAAACATATTTAGGAAGTTTTTGTAGATTTGTTTATTCCCTTCAATTGGAATATAATTATATTTAATATAATTACAATTCTGACAATGATTTTCTGAAAAGTTTTATGAAAACTCATATTTGGTCATACGTATGTATAATCTCTGAGAGATTTTGGCCAAAGTGGCCAAATGAAGGGTTGGCATGCAATGCCACCATATGGGAAATGACTACTAGGGTAGTTTCTACATTCAATTTCATTGGAATCACCGAATTGAGTTTTTGAACAATTTTACAGCTCATTTAAACTCATTTTTGGTCATACGTATGATCTCTGAGGGATTTTGGCCAAAGTGGCCAAATGAAGGGTTGGCATGCAATCCCACCATATAGCAAATGACTACTAGGATACTCTCTACAACCAATTTCATTGGAATTCCTAAATTGAGTATGTGAACAATTTTACAGCTCATTTAAATTAAGTTTTGGTCATACGTATGGTCTCTGAGGGATTTTGGCCAAAGTGGCCAAAAGAAGGGTTTGCATGCAATCCCACCATATAGGAAATGACTAGTAGGATACTTTCTACAACCAATTTTATTGGAATCCCTGAATTGAGCTTGTGGACAATTTTACAGCTCATATAAATTAACTTTTGTTCATACGTATGATCTCTGAGGGATTTTGGCCAAAGTGGCCAAATGAAGGGTTGGCATGCATTGCCACCGTATGGAAAATGACTGCTAGGATACTTTCTACAACCAATTTCAGTGGAGCCCATAATAAATAGGAAGAAAACAAATTGGGAAGAGCAAAAGCTTATTCTCTCTGACTTTCTTACACAATCGCCAATCATAAACGATAGGCACGACATTGACATCGCGGTTGACAATTTAACAAATGCTTTCAACTTAGCGACGGCCGAATCATGCAGACCTAGTATACTGCGTGGGAAGAAAAAGCCACCATGGTGGAGTCTTGAAATAGCGAACGCTCGCAAGGAGAGTCGCAGACTATTCAATGAGGCAAAAAGACTAGGTAACTGGTCAGCCTACAAAGCCTCTGTAAACAGGTTCAAAAACCTCGTCAGGGATGCGAAACGAACGTCATGGAAGTCCTTCTGCAGCAATGTTGAGGGAGCCTCTGAGACTAGTCGCCTTCGCAAAATCCTGGCTACTCTTCCAACTGTCCCCAGTTTCATTAAGAAATCAGGTGGCGGATGGACCACCAGTAGTCAGGAGACCCTAGAGGTACTAATGAACACGCATTTTCCCGGTTGCACTCCCTACACGGGAGAGATTGCAGCCATGCATTCAATACATTCTAACGTGGCCACGATCACCCTTAATAGGGAAAAAATAATGTGGGCCATCAACAGCTTTGACCCGTTCAAATCACCGGGTCCCGATGGCATTATTCCAGCTGACCTACAGCGTAATGCAGACGTTATCACTCCATGGCTCATTCGGATATACTCGGCCTGTCTAACTTGGTCCTATATTCCGATAGCATGGACCAAATGTTCCGTGGTCTTTATCCCCAAAGGGGGTAAAACTACACACGTAAACCCGAAAGATTTTAGACCCATCAGCCTATCATCTTTTCTCCTTAAAACTCTGGAACGGATAATTGATCTACACCTTAGATCAACAATTTCTCCGAACCTCCTATCAACCTCCCAACATGCCTATACGAAGGGCAAATCAGTTGAGACGGCACTTCACTCGCTTGTAGGATTCATTGAAAAATCCCTGGCAAACAAAGAATATACATTCGTGGCCTTTCTTGATATAGAGGGTGCCTTTAACAATGTACGACCTGAATCCATCATTATGGAACTAGAAAGACTGAACATTGATCGGTCAACAATTAGCTTCATACGAGGACTCTTAACAAATAGGGTAATTTCCTCCACGATGGGGCAAACGACTATTCAAAAAACGGTTAGGCGAGGTACTCCCCAGGGAGGTGTTCTGTCACCTATCCTATGGAATATCGCCATAAACTCGGTACTGGTGGAACTAGACTCTATGAGGTTTAAATCAGTAGCCTACGCGGATGACGTAGCAGTAGCAATATCTGGTAAATTTCTAGATACTCTATCTCAACGTCTTCAATCGGCATTAGGTATCATAAGTAAATGGAGCGTTGAAAGTGGTCTTAATGCTAACCCTCAAAAGACGGATCTTGTTCTCTTTACGAGAAAATACAAGACTCCGACTTTCACGTTACAGACTCTCAACGGAGTCACCCTTAGGTTATCAGACAGCGTGAAGTATCTCGGTATTATACTGGACTCTAAGCTTTCATGGTAACCCAACGTTCAAGCTAGGGCAGCCAAGGCTGCTATTGCTCTATACACCTGCAAAAGGGCGATTGGCAACAGGTGGGGCATAAGTCCCAAAAACGTCAATTGGCTTTTTGAAATGGTGGTTAAGCCCATACTAATGTATGGGTCTGTCGTCTGGTGGACTTCCTTAAATAAAGCCACATACTCTAAAATAATAGAAAAGGTACTTCGAACATCTGCTTTGTTGATTACGGGTGCACCTCGCACTACTCCATCCAAAGCACTGTTCACCATGCTGCATTGGCTTCCTGCTGAACTCATGATCAAACAACTGGCCATGAACTCGGCGGTTAGACTCGATGCCTCAGGTACATGAAAGCGGGGTAACGTAGGCCATGCGACGATATTAGGGCAAATCTCAGATCTTCCCGACCACACTGACTACTGCTCGCCTACTCTGATGCCCGACAAAAGATTCCTGGTGGACTTCTCGGGCACATCTTCTGAGGCAAACCACATACACCAATATGAGGATGTGCTCGAGATCTACACTGATGGGTCAAAGTCGGACATCGGAGTGGGCGGGGGTTTCTACATCCCACAAATGCAACGTAGGATAAACTTTAGGCTACCAAACCAATGTAGCATCACTCAGGCTGAAATATCAGCAATCAAAAGGGCAGCTAACTGGTTAAGGTACTACAGGATATTCGATCAGGACATCCGAATTTGTACCGACAGTAAGGCGGCACTACATGCTCTATCTGGTGTTTACACAACATCGGAATTGGTTAAAGAATGCCGGGCATCTCTGAATGAGATGGCGAGACATGCGAACCTAGGGCTCTTCTGGGTACCGGGTCACGCGGGGGTGCCCGGTAACACTATTGCGGACGGTCTAGCCAAGGCCGGTGCCCGCCTACATGAAAATGACATCGACTGGTTAGTAGGTGTCCCACTAAAAAGCTGTAAAATACAAATTCAGCGCCAACTATTTAGAGAGGCGCAAACCAGATGGACAAATGAAATCACTTGTGAGGTTTCCAGATCCATCTGGCCCCAGTATAACTTCGCAAGATCTGCAACCATACTGGGGCTCCCTCGTCAACAGCTGCGTATACTCGTAGCGGTCATAACAGGGCACTGTCTTATTGGTGTCCATGCCAGAAGATTAAATCTTCCTTTTAATGATTTCTGTAGAAGTTGTCAGAATGAGGAGGAGGAAGAAACTGTTAAACACCTCCTCTGTCGATGTCCAGCACTATATAGAAATAGGGCGTCATACTTGGGAAATCCGTCACTACCCGAACTAGCAGACCTGGGGGAATGCGACGTTAGGGGAATAAATTCTTTCATAAGATACTCGGGTTGGTTTAACACCGACCCAACCTCTGGGATAGGAGGGACACCTCTCTGAACTTCCCTACTATCCATCCCAGGCATCACAAAGGGACCAAAGGACTCAAGTGGGCCGGTTGTTAGAAACCGGCAGCCTGTTCAACCTAACCTAACCTAAATTAATGTTTGATCATACGTATGATTTCTGAGGGATTTTGACCAAATGAAGGGTTTGCATGCATTCCCACCATATAGGAAATTACTACTAGGATGCTTTCTACAACCCATTTCATTGGAGTCCCTGAATTGAGTTTGTGAACAATTTTACAGCTCATGTAAATTAATGTTTATTCATACGTATGATCTCTGAGGGATTTTGGCCAAAATGGCCAAATGAAGGGTTGGCATGCATTCCCACCATATAGGAAATGACTACTAGGATGCTTTCTACAACCCATTTCATTGGAGTCCCTGAATTGAGTTTGTGAACAATTTTACAACTCATTTAAATTAATTTTTGTTTATACGTATGACCTCTGAGGGATTTTGGCCAAAGTGGCCAAATGAAGGGTTGGCATGAAATCCCACCGTATGGAAAATGACTACTAGGATACTTTCTACAACCAATTTTATTGGAATCCCTGAATTGAGTTTGTGAACAATTTTACAGCTCATTTAAATTAATTTTTGTTCATACGTATGATCTCTGAGGGATTTTGGTCAAAGTGGCCAAATGAAGGGTTGGCATGAAATCCCACCGTATGGAAAATGACTACTAGGATACTTTCTACAACCAATTTTATTGGAATCCCTGAATTGAGTTTGTGAACAATTTTACAGCTCATTTAAATTAATTTTTGTTCATACGTATGATCTCTGAGGGATTTTGGTCAAAGTGGCCAAATGAAGGGTTGGCATGAAATCGAACCGTATGGAAAATGACTACTAGGATACTTTCTACAACCAATTTCATTGGAATCCCTGAATTGAGTTTGTGAACAATTTTACAGTTCATGTAAATTAATGTTTGATCATACGTATGATCTCTGAGGGATTTTGCCCAAAGTGACCAAATGAAGGGTTGGCATGCACTCCCACCATATAGGAAATGACTACTAGGATGCTTTCTACAACCCATTTCATTGGAGTCCCTGAATTGAGTTTGTGAACAATTTTACAGCTCATGTAAATTAATGTTTGTTCATACGTATGATCTCTGAGGGATTTTGGTCAAAGTGACCAAATGAAGGGTTGGCATGCATTGCCACCGTATGGAAAACGACTACTAGGATAGTTTCTATAACCGATTTCATTGGAATTCCTGAATTGAGTTTGTGATGAAAATTCAGTATTATAAAAATTCATTTCTGGTTGAGAGAAAAAATGTTTACACATTTGTTAAGAATTTCTTCATGCTTGGCAAAATTGAAACAAAACTGCCGGACTAGCATCATTGGTTGCGTGTTCGAAAAAAGCAGATACATTTTGATACAACAGAAACATCGTAGACGTTTTTTACCAAAGTTGCAAATACAAAATACGTTACAAATTTATTTGTAATGTAAAGTTAACATTATTTATTCAATGTTATTGTTTTACTCCATGTTATTATGTTATTCAATGTTAATAAAATATGTGTTAAAGGTAAAAAACAAAGTATGTATGTATAACTATTTTACATCAGTTAGACTTTCATATGAACTAAAAAGTAATAAGTTATACATATTTTCCCAAAATTGAAAATCGAAAATCTTTTACTATTATTACACAGCAAAGGGACAAAATTTTATAATATGAAATCCTTGATCCGAAAATCTAAGTAAAATCTTATTACACTTCGTGAATATGGTTTTGTAAACACCCTAAATATATATCAAATTGATCTTCCTGCAAGATCAATTTGCAAGTAAATTAAAGACACAAAATAATTTAATTCATTCGAATTTTTTATTAAAATTTAATAACTGTACAATACTAAATAAAAATAATAATATGTATGTATGTAAATGTACATATATAATAATAACATTAAATTAAACATTTTAAAAACCCCCGAAGAAAATAGATGATAACTTTAAAACGGCTGGACCAATTTTCTTTAGACATAGGTTAGAAGATTTTGGATCAAGTCACGCCTTTTTTGGTCGTGGGTTAAAAAATAAACAAAACAT
This sequence comes from Panzeria rudis, assembly GCA_956483635.1. Lineage (NCBI taxonomy): Eukaryota > Metazoa > Arthropoda > Insecta > Diptera > Tachinidae > Panzeria > Panzeria rudis. Next base: position 24,763,480 of record OY101451.1, on the reverse strand, counting down.
AATTAAACATAAAACAAAACTCAACAACAAGTTAAAAGAACATTTGGAAATCACACTAAAAGCAACAATAAAAAATAAATTGTTGCAGATTTTTTCAAAAATTGTTAGCAAAGAAAGCACTTGTACTGGTCACCTTTTAATAAACTTGTAACATATTTGTGACACCCTTCGTCAACACCCCTATTGCAGGTTTTGCATTTAAAAACTGGTGTTAAGTGCATTTGCTCACCATGAACACAGTTTATATTTGATTTTCCATATTTCATTAAATCGGTTTTTATAATAATTCGATATTTATCAGGGTTAATGATATTTTCCAGGCAATTATCTGTTAATAGTGCTTCAATAAATTGTATACATAGAACACCACAATTGTATGAATCTGTTTGCTTATAGTGCCTAATTTCTTTCAGCTTCCATATTTTTACCTCTGTGGCATCCAAACAATTTTTAAAAGTGTCAAATTTTTCTTTTACCTCTGCAGAAGTGGCTATAAACGGATTTATGTAATAGAATTCCTTTTTTTGGCATTTTAAAAATACGAAAGTAAAATGGTTATAATTGTGTATAGGAATAATAATGTTATTTTTGGTTTTGAGAGAAAGTATATTATCAAAGCTTGTAATGGTTTTACTGTTAAATATAGCCATTCCATATTCACACGGAAAACAATCACTATCAATTACATTATGTTTAGTAAATATAATGTGACTGTATAAATCAATAATGTTGCTAAATATTTGTTTTCGCGCATTTAAGGACTGAAACTCATGTAGGTAAATAAAGCGACTAAATTGTGGCGTTTCTTTTTTCAATTTTGAATAAATATTTTCATAATCGAAAAGTACAAATTTTAAGTTTTTTTAAATTTTCTGGAATTTTTTTTCGGTCAACATCTTTATTTCATCCATTTGCTTTACATTACAAAACAATTTGTAAGGTATTTTGTGTTTGGGACTTTGGTAAAAAAAACGTCTACGCTGCTGTTGTATATTTATCTTTGTTTTTTCCGAACAAGGATGCTAAATTATACATTTTCTGATTGAGTCGGCGGTTTTATTTCAATTTTGCCAAGCATGATGAAATTCTTAAAAATTGTGTGCAATTTTCTTCTCTCAATCAGAAATGCATATTAACGAATTTTTGTATAATATTGGATTTTCATTACGTGTTATAGAAAGTATCCTAGTAGTTATTTCCCATATGGTGGGATTTCATGCCAACCGTTCATTTTGCCACTTTGGCCAAAATCCCTCAGAGATCATACGTATGAACAAAAATTAATTTAAATGAGTTGTAAAATTGTTCACAAACTCAATTCAGGGATTCCACTGAAATTGGTTGTAGAAAGTATCCTAGTAGTCATTTTCCATACGGTGGGATTGCATGCCAACCCTTCATTTGGCCACTTTGGCCAAAATCCCTCAGAGATCATACGTATGACCAAAAATGAGTTTAAATGAGCTGTAAAATTGTTCACAAACTCAATTCAGGAATTCCAATGGAGTTGGTTATAGAAAGTATCCTAGTAGTTATTTCCCATATGGTGGGATTTCATGCCAACCGTTCATTTGGCCACTTTGGCCAAAATCCCTCAGAGATCATACGTATATACAAAAATTAATTTATATGAGCTGTAAAATTGTTCACAAACTCAATTCAAGAATTCCAATTAAATTGGTTATAGAAAGTATCCTAGTAGTTATTTCCCTTATGGTGGGATTGCATGCCAACCCTTCATTTTGCCACTTTGGCCAAAATCCCTCAGAGATCATACGTATGAACAAAAATTAATTTATATGAGCTGTAAAATTGTTCACAAGCTCAATTCAGGGATTCCAATGAAATTGGTTGTAGAAAGTATCCTAGTAGTCATTTGCTATATGGTGGGATTGCATGCCAACCCTTCATTTGGCCACTTTGGCCAAAATCCCTCAGAGATCATACGTATGACCAAAAATGAGTTTAAATGAGCTGTAAAATTGTTCACAAACTCAATTCGGTGATTCCAATGAAATTGAATGTAGAAACTACCCTAGTAGTCATTTCCCATATGGTGGCATTGCATGCCAACCCTTCATTTGGCCACTTTGGCCAAAATCTCTCAGAGATTATACATACGTATGACCAAATATGAGTTTTCATAAAACTTTTCAGAAAATCATTGTCAGAATTGTAATTATTATTAAATATAATTATATTCCAATAGAAGGGAATAAAAAAATCTACAAAAACTTCCTAAATATGTTTTTTCCCATATAATTAGCTTATTAACTCCTATTTCGTTACGTCATAACATATTTATCTTCACACCTAAATATGTTGTAACGTAAGCCTTTACGTAAAAACATATATAACTCGGCATGTTTATCTTCACACACATCTGAGTGACCACTGCTCATTTTACTTTTTATTTAAGCAAAAACAAATAATTATGTTAACACACAATCTTATTATCAACGAAAACATAAGCTTTTTATTACTGAACTCTTGCGTTAGTGCAGAATAAAATGTAAACACTAAACTGCAGATCCAGATTTTTCCCTCTTCCTTATTTGTTTATTCCCCTGCTTTTTAGAATAGGAAGATTTTTCCCCGGGAACAGATGAATGGGAAGAGAAAAAACTGCCCGTGAAAATTCATAATTGGGCTGTATATGACTCCGAACGAATTAATCATTGCCAGAGTAGTATATACAAATTAATATTTGTTTGTTCGTTTTCTATACGCGGTCAAAACGCTAATGCGATCGCGATAAAACCGTGAGCCTATTCACCTACGGGAAGGTTATAGGCTAAATTGTTCCTATAAATTTCAAGGGGTATGTCACCTCCTATACAAGCCAAACTGGGACAGCAATACGCAGGGTATTCGTTAGTTTTCTATAAACATTTAATCCGAATTCGTCGCTAAATTTTCTACAAACGTTTTTTCAAATTCATCGCCAAATTTTCTACAAAAATTTACTCCGAATCGTTGCTAAATTTCCTACAAAGATTACTACGAATTTATCGCTAAATATAAAAAATGTATTCCGAATTCGTTAAAAATTTTTTATAAAAATTTACTCCTGACTAACGCAAAATTTTCTACAAAAATTTACTCCGAATTCACCGCTAAATTTTTTATAAAAATTTACTCCGAATTAGTGCAAAATTTTCTACAAAAATTTACTCCGAATCGTTGCTAAATTTTCTATAAAGATTACTACGAATTCGTCGTTAAAGTTTCTATAAAGATTTACTCCATAAAAAATGTATTCCGAAATCGTTACAAAATTTTTTATGAAAATTTACTCCTAACTAACGCAAAATTTTCTACATAAATTTACTCCGAATTCGTGGCAAAATTATTTATAAAAATTTACCCCGAACTAGCGCAAAATTTTCTACAAAAATTTACTCCGAATTCGTCGCTAAATTTTCTATAAAAACTCATTCAGGACTCGTCGCAAAATTTGCTATAAAAATTTAATGCGAATCATTGCTAAATTTTCTACAAAAATTTAATTCGAAGTCGACGCTCACTTTTCTATAAAAATTTACTCCGAAGTCGTCGCAAAATTTTTTATAAAAGTTTTCTCTGAATTTTCTAAAAAAAAATGGCTCAATAAAAATTTATTTCGAACTAGTCATGAAATTTTCTATAAAATATTACACCGAATAAATCAATGAAATCCATTTCTGTCTTCCACGATGCGAATGTTTTGATCAAAACTGTATATCATTTGTTTATATTTTAATATTTTGTAAATATGAAATTTGTCTTTGTATACATCGACCTTTAACAAGTTTAAATCGTATAGCATTGATCTCTAAATACTGCCAGTCATAATTTAGTTAATTATCTTGGCCATAAAATTCTATAAAATAATTTTTTTATACAAATTTCTTCTGATAGTGTTTGTAGGAGGGTCATTTTTGTGTCATTTTCAATTTGTGCTTGTGTTGCCAATTATTTGTTTGTCATTCATTTTAAATTTCTCCGTATGCTTTTGTGTTTATTTTGAAACATATTATTCATACATCATCCTCCGACGACCGGAAAATAATCACTACTCTATCAGATTAAAGACACAAACAGAACTTTTGGCCGTTAAAAAACTGCGCATGATTTTAATTTTACAGTTTAATTTATTTATTTACTTACACATTTTGTTATTTATTTATTTTTTGGCTTAATGGCCCAAAACGTAAGTTTGTTTTCAATAGTTTTTTGAAATTCAAAGAAAATAACTACAAAAATATTGGGACTCAATATTTTTAAGCAGTAAACGCTTTAAAAAGCGGGTTTGTTTCATTGGAAAATAAGGTACTTAAATACATTTTTTTTGTTGCAAAAATTAAATAGAATTAGTTGTCTGAAATTCGCCAGGACATCACAGAAACTCGTTCGTTCTACTAATTCATTTATAGAATGAAGTTCATTGCTTAGAGTATAATGGTAACAAAAAAGAAACCACTCACTACCAATTTCAACTACTTCTAGTAGCTACCAAGTAAAAACTTCGTAATCAATCACCCTGTTCACAGAATCCAATACGGATTGGTTTGGCATCGTTTTCTCTACAAAACCGGTTGATTGCGTTCATGAAATCCGCTTGTACTTGAATTGGTGAAATTTCTGTTGAGAAACGGATTTAATTGTTCATGAATTGGAGTTCAGGAGCCCTTTAATTTATGCATTTAGCAGGCAGAAAAAAGTTTTCCAAGCCTCTAATTACACAATACATAACTTAGTAAACGATATTTTGAATTTTGAACGAAAATAACGCTTTTTGAACAATGCAGCTTCATTACGATTTCATGAACGCATTCCGTTTCCAATCCAATTCGATTAGGAAGGCTCCCATACAAATATGTTGGTTTAATGATTTTTTGGCCCCTGTAGCGCCTACCCAGGTGGCTTTCGGTCAGGCTTAAGAGTTTTCTCCTCCGCGCATGTCGAATAAAAAAGGTAAAAGCCAGAAGTAGGCGCTACAGGAGCAAAAAATCTTTAAATCACCATATTTGTATGGGAGCCCCCTAAGGGGTGAAGTCAGTCCTAGATTTTACCCCCTAGGTGGCCTCCTGGGCAGTTATGGAACTTTTTCTTCAATATATTTCTATTCTGTATTGTAAATTTAGTATGGGAGCCCCCTTAAGGAATGGGGATAGGGGGTAGGTATGTTCAGAAAAAAATTTGCTGCTATAAAAACTAATGGGAGTCAGTCATACATTTGACCCGTCTAATGGCATCATAGGCGCTGCTGGGGCCAAATTTACCAATTTCATTAAACCATCTTGTATGGGAGTCCCCCTAAGGGGTGGAGATAGGGTGCAAGTATGTTTTAAAAAAATTTTGGCAACCAAAAACCCAGTTATAGCACTTTTCCTTCAATATACAGTGAGCAGCATAACTCAAGGTACCCAAGCTGATATAAACAATTTCATAAATTCTAGCAAAGAAATGTGTAACAAAATTTATCTTTTTTATATTTAATTTATTGATATATTTACATATTATAAAAAAACGTTGACTTATTCATCTATAAAGCAAAATAAACAAATAAATATGGTGATAATTCTGACAACTCCATACTTTTACACAGCAAAAGTCTCGGTACCCTCTGATATGTTTTACAAACAAGTATTGGCAGCGCTATTATTTCATTATAATCACTTCTTCTCATCTATAACGGCCCATTTTAAATGCATTTAAAAATATTTTTATCGGGAACAGTGAAAAAACTCCTATTTTATGGAATAGTATTTTACGAAAATGAATCGAAAGGAGTTATCAGTTGAGGAACGAAATATTATTATAAATAACCATAAAATGTGAAAATCTTACTCAGAAATTGCCATAATAACAAACAGAAGTAATAAATCGCTTTAAGAAAAAAAAGAATTGAAAATCAGCCAAGATCAGGACGGCCTCGAAAGCTAAGTCTTTAAACACAAATATTTCCGCAGATACCGTACGCAGATCGATCAAAAGAGCCGTGCACAACGCTCGAACAGCACGCAAGAAGCCCTACATTAGCGAAATAAATAGAAATAAACGAATAGATTTCGCAAACGAGTACAAAACAAAAAAAAAATGAGTTTTGGGATAAAGTAATTTTCTCGGAAGAGTCCAACTACAACATTTTTGGCCCAGACGGAAGTGCCTTAGTATGGAGGAAGAAAAATGAAGAGCTTAATCCGAAGAACACGCGTAAAACAGTTAAGCATGGAGGTGGCGGTATTATGGTGTGGGGATGTATGTCAGCCGCTGGAGTGGGTAATTTGGAATTTATAGAGGAAATAATGAATAAAACAGTATACCCGAATATTCTTAAAAACAATATCAAACAAAGTGCAGAAAAGTTCAATATTCGTAACGATTTTGACTTCCAACAGGACAATGACCCAAAGCATACTGCTGCTGATGTGAAGATGTGGCTTGCATACAACACTCCCCACATGCTTAATACTCCTCCACAGAGTCCTGATATGAACCCAATTGGGAATTTATGGGACCATTTAGAAAAACGGTTACGTAGTCATAAAATTTCCAATAAATCCCAACTCAAAAACTTGCTTATGACTGAATGGCAGCAAATATCACCAGATTACACAAAAAAACTTGAATATTCAATGCCAAATCGGTTAAATGAAGTCCTTCGACTCAAAGGATTTCCTACCAAGTATTAGGTATAACAATATAATTCATTAGACTAATGCGAAGTTTAAATTATATATTTTATTTTGAAGGTGTACCTAGACTTTTGCTGTGCAAAAATATGGAGTTAATAGAAGTTTTAACGTACTATTTTGTTTCTTATGTTTTATAGATGAATAAGTCAACGTTTTTTTATAATATATAAATATATCAGTAAATTAAACATAAAAAAGATAAATTTTGTTACACATTTATTTGCTAGAATTGTTTATATCAGCTTGGGTACCTTGAGTTATGCTGCTCACTGTATATCTACTCTGTATTGTAAATTTTTTATGGGACCGCCTTTAAGCAATGGTGATAGGGGGTATGTATGCTCAGAGAAATTGTTAATAAAAAATAAAGGGGTCGCTCCTACATTTAACCACTCTAGGGGCATCCTAGGAATTGTAGAGGAACTGTAGAATTTCATAAATTTTTTAACCTTGTGTGGGAGTCCCTTAAGGAATGGAGATAGGGATGGGTAAGTGTGATCAGAAAACGCGAAAAGGAAAAATTAAGGGAGAAAGGGGCGGTTGGCCCTGCATATTACCTCTCTAGGAGTGGCTCTGTAATTTTTTTTTTCCTTTTTGCCCTCCACTTTCAAAGTATCAGATGACGGTCATTCATTCATAGTTCCCTATAAGCTATCATCAGATAAATTTTTGGTGAGGAGGAAATGACAAAAGAAAATTTTTTTTCTTCATGCTGCCGCCGCTCATCCTCCCAGCGGAATCGCAGCTGAGGCTTTATGATACTACTCCCTGTCTCTGGCTTCCGGACTATTAGCTCAATTTAAAAATTTTGATTTCTTAGCCTTTTTCCGACTTCAAGAAAGCAGATAATAAAACAAATTTCTTCAGTTGTACTTAGAATTTTGTCCAGAATCGACTGCTGCCTTTTAATATAAAATCGAACTGTAAACAAATAATTCTTGCAACAAAAACCGACTACAAAATAGGCGTGGCACCGCGACCCCATATTTTATCAGCATGTACTTTTACGAGAACTAATTGTGTGTGCAAAGTCTCATAAGAATCGGATAAGTAGAAGTAGCTAAAATGAATATTTACTTTCCTTGGGCGTGGCACTGCCCACTTTTCTAACCACATTATTGTATATTAACGATAACTAAACGTGAATGCAAAACTTCATAAGAATCGGCTAAGTAGAAGTAATTAAAATGCTTATTTAATTTTCATGGGTGTGGCACTGCCCACTTTTCTAAACATAATGTCGTATTGTAACGATAACTAAAGGTGTATGCAAAGTTTCATATGAATCGGTTTAGTAGAAGTTTTTGAAAAATAATATTTACTTTGGATGAGCGTGCCACAGACCACTTTTGTGATCCTGACGTAGTATTTAAACAGTCGCTTACTGTGTGTGCAAAGTTTCATAAGAATCGGTTGAGTAGAAGTAGATGAAAACGATTGTGTATTTACTTTGTATGGGCGTGACTCCGCCTACTTTTCAATGGGACCAATCTGGAAGTACATCCTTTTGAATAGAGAAAAAAAATCTGAAATTGGTTCATAAATTGCTGAGTTGTGAGGGAACAAACATAAAAAAAAATATACACGACGAATTGATAACCTTTCTCCTTTTTTTGAAGTCGGTTAAAAATACTAAAAAAAAGTTAAAAAAATTTTTTTTGTCAAATATCATCTAAACTAGGAGAGATACGGAAGCACATGTCAAGACATTATTTCTTGGTATTTTTTAGCTTAGCTCAAAGCGCTTTAAATTTTTAAAATCGGACAACATTTTAAAAAAGTTACAAGCGTCAGAATTTTTTTCGAGTCCCAGGTGATCAACTTTGGCCCACTGTAGCTCCTCTCCAATCAACTGTTTAGAAGTTCCAGATTTATTACCTTTTGTTTTGCGTCAGACCCCACTGTGCAGTGCATTGTAACTATGAACAAAGCAAATAAACACCAACAAACTTAAACAACAAATTATTTGTCATAAATTTAATATGATTTCAAATCAAAATGGCGACATGTTGATTTTACATTGTTATTTTTTTCAGTGTGTGGGTAGAGGTTGGTTCAGTCAAATAAATTTTGATTTTTTGTTTCGGTTTGTGGGCTTTTCCATCAATTTTATAAAGAAGAAACGTTGTATATAAAGGGTGGGCAAGTTTGAGGTTAGGAAGTAAATAGGCTGTCAAATGATGAAATGTCGAGAATTGAGCTGTCATCCTTAGGCATTTATTTAGTGAAGACTTGGGAAATTTTAACCATGGCACTCTACATTCTTGAACAAAAAATTTTAATTGTAAAAATTGACTATCAAAATGGTGAAAATTTTACTGTATCATATCGAATGAGCCTGGTACATCAAATCGTCGACTTTCGCAACAAGTTCGCAACAATTGCATATCACCAGCGGTACTTTGGGCAACATTTTGCATAAAGATCTTCATCTTCGGGCTTATAAAGTTCAACTCATCCATGAACTAAATGAGTCTGGTTACTAGGAAAAGCTGCTCGCATTTGAAGATGTGATACATTAAAATTTTCACCATTTTGATAGTAAATTTTCATAATTAGATTCGTTGCTCAGTAGTGTAGTGTTCCATGGTTAAAATTTCCCAAATTTTCTCTAAATATATGCCAAAGGATGACAGCTCAATTCTTAACATATCATCATTTGACAGCCTATTTACTTCCTAACCTCAAATTTGCCCACCCTTTATATTGTGGTTTATTCTAAAATAATAAGAAAATAATAAACTAAAGGCTTTAAAATAATAGTAAAATAAAAACTTTTGATTAGCTGTGGCAGCGAGCGAATATTTTCTCCCTCATAAAATTATATAAACCGCAAAAAAAAACTTTAACAATAATTAGAAAAAGCTATAGTATAGTTTTTTATTTATGGACTATTTTTCTTATTTTTTCAAGATAGTTTTAATTTTTATCAACTTAAGTAATTATCTCTTTTATTTATACACATTTTAGAATATTCGCACTAAAAACATTGTACGTTCATTATACTTCTGCTTCAGACTTTTTGCATACAAACTTTTTTTAATTTATTTATTAGTAAATTTAAAGCGGAATTTGTTGACATTTTAAAATATTTCGAAGAGGTAGAGTAGATCAGCGTAGTGAATAATTGCTCTATTGAATACTTGCAAAACAACTTTTGATGTTATTTTTTTTTTTTTAAATTTAATTTGTTGGTTTAAATTCTGAAGTAAAGAATCTATCTATGCTCATATGTATATAGATAGTGTATAGTCGAATTGTCTATTGCTTCCTCTATTTGCACTTCATTCCACCACTGGCAGCCTAAATAAATTCACATGATAATTATAAAAGCAAATTATTTGTGTTTGTTAAATTTATCAGAGACTGTATCAAAAAAAAAGGTATAATTTCTATGTCGTGTATTAAGGAGAATTAAAAGCGAAAATAATTTAAGAAAAGAAAACGAAACATGATAAAATGTTGGCTATCTCTCTCTCTACTGGTTAATCTTGGGGTGATGGCAAATATTATCTAATACATACAGGGTACGTATGGCAATTGAAGTATCGCAACTTTATATGCTAATAATATTTTTTTATTATTAGTTTTTAATCCGATTTCAAAATTTTTTGTGGCTGTATTATAGCCCTTAATAATGATCTAAAAGATACATGTTTGGTTGTATACTTATTTCTTATATTTGGCTTGAGTTCGGCTTTAATTTAATTTTTCAATTAAGTCATATTTTTATTTTAGAGATAAATGTGAAGCATATAGGTACACTCTAAAACATTACTTCAAATTTACGATCATATATTGTATAAATTTGTGTTGAAAATTTCTCCTTGTCTAAAATTACATCGATTTTGTAGTTATTTTATTAAATAAAAAACCTTTCAAATTAAACATATTTAGTCCAAATGGAAAAAATGTAACATAAAGTCTAATACGGCTATGGCTGAATGCTAGATACGTCAGACTATCAGTCAGGAGGTCGCGGTTCAAACCTGCACGCAGCCAATCGCTTTTTTTTAGTAAAAACATTTTGTTGAAAAATAATGAGTGTGTAATTTTAGGTCGATAATAATCTGTAAAGTGTTGCCGACTATTATTGACCTAATTTTCAACAAAAGAATTTTAGAGTGTAGACAAAGAAAATTGTTGACTGCACGGAGGGTTGAACTGACGTTTCGATACCTCCCGCTAGTCTCTTCATAATTCTTTTCCGCTTGACCACTCGACCAAAGTCGGTGGTTTGCAGTCAATAGTTGAATATCATCTACTTTTAATTAATTAATACTGTCGCTCTAAGAGCTGTATTTCATTTAATACCCAGTAAAAAATTTTCATGTTTTTTGAAGCACTAAAGCAATAAAGCGCTTCATAATTCGCTTTAAAATATGAGCTTGTTCAGAAGCTGATTTCATAGCGTCTCAACAATGCAGGTTTTGAAGCGAAAAAAGTATTTGCTTTTTACTTATACAAAAGCTTCGTACGCGAGCTATACAAAAAAACTGATTTTATAGTGCTGATCGAAAGCAGGTTTTTAAGCGAGAATGAAGAGTAAGTTTATTTGAGTTTCTTGGTGCCGTTTTGCAACAGTGGTTTTGGTCAAGTGATTGGTACGTTGGACTTCAAACCTGAAGGTCCTTAGTTCGATACTAGTTGAAGTTAAAATAACAAACATTGAGTAAATATATGAAATTAATAAAAATGAATAAAGTGACGAAATAAGAAAAATTCAAAATGACGTTAACGACGCCAATCCACATCGAACCATTTTTTTCATATATTTTCAGCTCTAGTGCTGAAAATGTTGATTATTTTCAGGGCTTCAAACGCGCTTTTTTGCGCTACTTTTATTCCATAATAGTAGAAACATGCTTTATTGGAAGAAACTTTTTACTGGGTAGTTACTGATATTCACTTTTTTCTTTGTCTTTTGTTAAGCTCCTTTTTATTATTTCTTCTAGTATGAATTATCATTGATAGTACTAGTGTGTGTGTGTGTGTGTGTGTGTGTGTGTGTGTGTGTGTGTGTGTGTGTGTGTGTGTGAATGTTTGCTTGTTCAGTTCATTTGAACATGTTCATCCTTTTGCCAGGTGCTTTTAGAATTCTGAAGAGATTAGCTTGAGCTATCAAAACGTCAGTTCAACCCTACGTGCAGTCAAAAATTTTCTTTGTCTATATCCTTCACATTTATCTCTAAAGTAAAAATATAATTTAATTGAAAAATTAAATTAAAACCGAAGTCAAGCCAAAATAATTAAGTTTCTTAGGATATAAACTCATATAGTTCGACTACACTTATTTCTTATAGTTAGTGAGTTAATGTGTGTGAAGATAAATATGCCTAGTTAAATATGTTTTTTTTATTATCGCATGCGATATTTTTATTTTCTATGTGTATTGTACTGAATTTAGGACATTTTCTACAAAAACGCTCACTGTGCCCAAACATTTTTTCCTCGGCGAATCAAACCAAGTGGACATTAAATACAATTTGGAACGATTTTCCGTCATCCCACGTCAAATTTTGAATTTGAATACTATTCAATAGAACACTGAATATGGCACATAGCCGAAACCGGTCTGTTTACAAACCAAATTTGACGTGGGATGACGGAAAATCGTTCCAAATTCAAAAAAACCCCGTCGGAAGAAAAACACAACACTCATTAAATACAATAGTTAAGGCTATTAAACTGCGTTTTTAGTTTTCCTGAATTGTATTTGTGAAAATTGTTATAAGCTTTTGAATAAATATATGACTAAGTTAATTATTCTCAAATATGACATCGTCAAGTAATATGCCCACTGTGCCCAAACCCTTCTTCTTCGTCGAATCAGACTCAGTGGATATTAAAGACAATGGTTGGGGCTACTAAACTGCGTTTTTAGTTTTCCTGAATTGTATTTGTGAAATTTTTTATAAGATTTTGAATATATGACTAGGTTAAATATTCTCAAATATGACTTCTTCAAGTAATATGTTAAATATATTTTCAAATATGACTTCTTCAAGTAATATGCCCACTTCGCCGAGGAAGAAGGGTTTGGGCACAGTGGGCATATTACTTGAAGAAGTCATATTTAAGAATATTTTACTTAGTCATATATTCCAAATCTTATAAAAAAATTTTACAAATACAATTCAGGAAAACTAAAAACGCAGTTTAGTAGCCTTAACTATTGTCTTTAATGTCCACTTGGTTTGATTCGCCGAGGAAGAAGTGTTTGGGCATAGTTAGCGTTTTTGTAGAAAAAGTTTTAAACTCAATACAATACACAAAAAATAAAAATATCGCATGCGATAATAAAAAAAAAAACATTTAACTAGGCATATTTATCTTCACACACATAATATCTGTTCGTTTACTTACTACAATTTACTATTTTTACTACAGCTGGAAGTTTTCAATACAAAAAGTAAACAAACTTTTCCAATTGTAGTAAAAGTAGTAATAATTTCGATTAAACGAACACAGCTATAGTGAGTTATATGAGTATTCATTGGAAAATTTAAATTTCTCAATTTTCCGAAACTTTGGTCCAGTATTTTCCAGACATCGGACTCAAATGTCATCCGATTTATAATTTTGAACAATTTTGCCCATAGCGTCCACACTTGATCAAAGGTCCATTTAACACTTTGCCAAATAACTATGTACACATAAGGGTTTTCAGAAGTGGCAATGGTTTTGGGATAACCGCTTTGGGATTTTAGAACATGTGGACTAAATTCAAAATTTCGATTTATAGGTCCAACTATAAAAGGAAATTCCCTTATATTTTTGCTATCGATTCACGTCTCTGCAGATAGTTTTCAGATAAGTATACATTTGCCATATGTTCCATGTTGAAATATTTCATGATATTTTTTTTCCAATCTTTGAAATATTGTTCTTAAACTAACGAAGAAAAAATTTCCTAAATCGGATGATATATGAGTCCGATCGATATCTGGAAAATACTGGACCAAAGTTTTGGAAAATTGAGAAATTTCAAGTTTCAAATGAGTATAACTCACTAGCTATTAAGAGATAAGCATACAACCAAACATATACCTTTTAGATCTTATTAAGGGCTATAATATAGCAATGAGATAAGAAACAAAAAAATGGCAAGCAGTAAGTGCCCTACTTTGAGACTTCATAGCTCGGCTCCTCCTGATCAAGTAAGAGATCTGATATTTAAAGCATAAATAGAAATACTCCTCTGCTATGTCCGTGTGATATATTATTCCGATAGAACTATCCTTTTAGAAATGCCTGATTTATGTACCAAATATTTTGATCCCACCCCACTATGCGATGTCCAACGATCAAAAATGCTGGAAATCTAACCCGAAAACAACTGATTTTCGTGCCACTAACAACCGATTGGGTTTTCTTAATCATTTAATAAGTAAATTTATAAATAAATAGATAAAAAGAATCGGTTGTTAATGGCTAATCGGTTTTATTTCGTCTAGAATTCCAGCGAGCGATAACTTTTGACATACCGAAAATATTTTTAATATGTACGTCTCAAAAATGCTAAAAATTACGCTAAAAGATTCTATTACATACACCCTGCATATAACGCGAATATGCCATACACGCATATAAAGAATACTCCTTAGAGAGCTAGGTATAGTCCAAAGGTAATCTAAATTTATGGAGAAAATATGATAGATTCAAAATTACGATGCCCTAGGGCCTCCCCATCATTAACTCGAGATTTGCATTATATTGGAGTAGTCTCAAAATTTGCTCTATATCACTACTTGATGGAGCAACCAAGTGTTCGTGTTTTAACGATTACGTATACTATTTGCAATCGTTAAAACTCGGAACACTTATCGCTTAACTAAAAACTCTTGTTTGAAAATGACATGGTCTATGACGGCATTACATATAGTGTTGTCAGAAAAGTTTTGCCTCATGTCCCCAATTTTAAGAATGTTGTCCCAGAAAATCCCCATTTCAAAAGTAAAAATCCCCAATTTGTCCCCAAAAAATAGTTTTGGTAATAAGCACCATCAAGTAAATAAATAAAAATTTTAATTCTCTGCATATTTTATTACGTCTAAATAATAATTTAACCATATATGAGAGTAGAAATACAACCTCACGGTTGCGGCTGCGTTTCCTTTTTTTTATATGATAATTGACAATTTAAAACTACCAAAGAAACCGCATGAAAATATAATCTATTTTAATTTCATTGCGTTTTCTCATTTTTGTAATAATTCTCTTCCAATTGTTGCCATAGTCACCAAAAATTTTCATGTTTTTGGGAACAAAAAATAAAAATTTTAATAATTTGTTGTGAATGACAACGAAAGAGAGAAAACAAAATATGAAAAAATAAATACATAATTAAATTAGAAAAAAAAAACCAAAAACTTAAAACATTTACTAAACTCCGCTAATGTATTAATTATTTCATCTCACAATCGGTTTCTTATTCAAGTACGTAACACAATTTTCAGTTGTTGAGAAAAGCCTTTCGCATCAATATTTTTAGTCCTATTTCCGTTGTCTTCAAATAATTTCAGCTGTTTTCTTAATAGCAGCGTTTAAAGTTTCATCTAAAGTCTTACCTTTCAAAACATCACTGTCATCTGAAGTAATATCTATTTCCCCATTTTCTTCGACATTAAATGCATAAAAAAACGTTCATAAAGATTTTTTACTTATCTAATTATCGCGAATTTTGCAGTATATTGAAAAATATTGTAGTTGACTAATTCCATTTAGCCGGGTGTGACCATTTTATACACAATTTTTGTTATAAATCAAGAATATAAAATTTTTTACTTAAAAAAACGTTGCGGCTCGCAAGGACATTAAGCTTAAAGTCGTTGAATAACGGGTAGACACTGATAGAACATGATTTCTGCTCAGTATGGTCGTCAGAAAGCTGCGACGGGTGTGACCTTACAAATCTTAGTTTTAAAGAATTATGACTCAGTATAAATTCTGTAAAGCTTTGACTATAAGGTACACAATAATGTTGGTATAGATATCGGTTCATAGTGTTTTAAATTGTATTGTGTGTTTACTGTTTGACAAAAAATAATTTTTCTTATAAAAAACTATTTTTAAAATGAGACGGGTGTGACCGACGGGTGTGACCTAGTACGAAAATTTAAAAAATTCGAAGGAATAAAGCTTTTTAATGATTTAATTAATATAAATAACATAAAGATAAACTCATAAAAAAATAATAAGACATTAAATTATTTGCTATCCGTTCTATTATAGACAGCAGAATACTATAGCTGAATATATTTTTAAATTCAATAAAAAGCAAAAAAAGTATATTCTTTTCAGAGATAACGGTTTTTATTAATAACGAGAAAGGGAATAAAAGAAAATCTGAAATAAATATTAAACATACAAAGAGGGAGAGCAAAATGTTTCTTACATGATCATTTAAAAGTTCCTCAAATTGATTAAAAAATATTTTTTTATAATTGTCATTCTCTAGAAAACATCAATTGATAGATTTTATTAAAAATTAGAAATTTATTTTTTCCTGCATAGGGCCGTTTTAAGTTTCTTTTACTAAAAAAATTTGGTTCTTTTAAATAATTAATTAAAGACACAACTTTTTTCTCTTCATTCTTCAATCCAAAATAATTTAATATACATACACTTTGAGCCTTCGTTGGTTTCTTTCTCCTTACGTAGATATTATTTCATGATGAACGATAACAATTTAAAGAAAAAAATAATTTTTGGATACCAAAATCAGTACTTTTTTATGTGTAGAAATGTATTTTTAATCCCGGGAATTTTATCCGGGTAAAATTTCCGGGAAAGCGGGAAACGAAAATAAGCGATTTCCCGTCCCGGGAATTCCCAGGAAAAACCCTAATTATAATACAAAATTAGTTACGTGATGTTAATATATCGTCTATACCATGTCTATTTAATTCAAGCCTCTATTTGAAATTCAGCATTTTGCAGCGAAGCGTATCGTACAAATTGGAGGACCACGGTATTTTAAGTATTTCTTTTGCTAGTACAGCTAAATACATATTGAAAGCAAATTTCTTTAATTTCTTTTGATCCGCAAGTGATTACAGTTCTCATTAATCTGAACATCCTATACCAACATCAATTTCATACTAGTGTCTGCACACACTTTCAGTTTACATCGCGATGCATTCAAACAAATGAAATTCATCAATTCACACTATTTTAAAATAATCGAAATACATGTGGAAAAAAATAATGTTTATTAAAAGTACTTATAATGAAAAATTCCTAAATCCCTCCCCACGAAAATCTGTCCCCAAATAGAAGTTGAAATCCCCTATTTGGGGACAAATCCCCTTATCTGACTATCCATGTTGAAACGAGTTCATTTCAGCTAAAATTGATCACGTAATCAAATATTATTTGCAGGGTACATGCAGGTCAAATTAATAAAAGTGTGTTAAAAAGCAATTGTTTTTAGGAAACTTTGGGCATGAACATTTTCAATTAGGGGATAAGACTCAAATAAATCTGGGAACCCTGTGCTTACTCGTACTGATTTTCATAACTCGAGGTCTACACGTAACATAATATGTAAGATGAGATTGTCAAATTCAATCTCAGAGAGAATTACATATGTTACGTGTAGACTTCAAATTAGTGTTATCTCAATGTTATACGAATTTTTATGAGAGCGTTGTTTTAAGAATTCTTATAACAACAATCTTATGAGATGAACTGTCAAAAAACACATGTGCATGAAAATAAAATAGTGTGAATGTGTGAGTATTTATTACAATAAATGAAAAGCGATGTTTTTGATAAAAATTTCTGTGTTAAATAAATGAATAAATGTGTTGAATTGATTTTTAAATTTGTGTGAAAAATTAAAAATAAAATAACTAATTATACAAAAGTAGTACATGTTAACTCGATGAGCCTTTGCATAAAATGAAATCTTATCGGAAAAGTAAAATTACGTCTTCCCCTAGTATGAGATTAAGAGAAAGTTCTACATTTTGTTTATAGTATTCTGCCGACATTTTTTCTCATGTTATGTCAAAGTTAATGTCTCGTGAAGACGCTGTGTTATGTCTTCGAAACTAAAAATTTTATAATCCACCGGCACTATTTCAACACCGAAAACCACTGTCATTAAACTATCCACCAGCACAGGTAGGAAGAAGTGAGTTAACTGTCAGCCAGCACTTGTTATTTTTGTGAATGTGATTTCTTAAAGTTAACAACAAAAAAAATCTTTTAATTTAAGTGAACACGCACACACGACTCGACACATGCTTTTGACAACGTCAAGCGAAAGCAATTTAATTAAATAGTGACAGCATCAGCATGTTGTTGTTGTTGTCGTTGACACAAGTATAATAAACATTTATTTGTTTATAATATTTAATTTTATTATCTTTTGTATTTTAAATAATAAATTAAACAAGTTGTAAGAAATATAATACCCGACTTTGTGCAGTTCTGTTTGCACTATTCTCTGTGTATCATTCATTTAAATTACAGATAAAATTGAAAAGAAAAAAAAAACGCTTAAGAATTAATGAAAAAAAACAAGATTTCCCTAACACAAAGGAAAGTTTAAAATTGAGATGAAAAGTTTAAAATTAAAATAAAAAGATTGTAACGCAAAAATATTCCAATGATGAACAAACAAATAAAATATTTATGATGAAATGGAATTCCTAAAGTGATCAATGAGTAATACATGCGACCAACGACGACAGCGTACAACAAGAAACAAATAATAAATAAATAATTATTATTATATGTTTA
Organism: Panzeria rudis; assembly: GCA_956483635.1. Lineage (NCBI taxonomy): Eukaryota > Metazoa > Arthropoda > Insecta > Diptera > Tachinidae > Panzeria > Panzeria rudis. The sequence goes on along the minus strand of OY101451.1, from coordinate 24,745,049 downwards.
AGATATTAGTGTGCCATTCATTTTCTCTGCCCACTCAGAAATAAAATATGAACAAAAAATTATTGCCAACAATAAGTAAAAAAATTAAAATCTCACTACGGACAAAAAGAATTGCGAGTTCAAATTAAGTGAAACGCTCTAGATTATTGTAAGAATAAATATTTATAATAAATAATATATAGATTTAGTTTTGAGGAATTAATAAATACATAATTGGAATAAAAAAGTGCTACATAATCATAACAGAAACAAATCACACGCAGACCTCGTTTTATACGAACGATTTCTTTCACAAAAAAAAAATCAGAGTTTGAAAAAAAGACGCCGTAAATTTGCTTTAAAGCATTAAAAATCAATCAGTTAATCAATCACATAAGAAAATACAATAACAAATTTATTAAATTTAGTAAAACAATAAAAACAAATTAACCATAAAACGTACGAGGGGAGATCAGCCTAAATATTGAAAACAAAGGCAAGTTTCTCAAAAGTGTCAAGTTAAGAAAGACAGTGGCCAACCTTTAGGAAGATGCGTCTTGATTTATTTTTTTCAAAGTAATTTTTTTTTGTATTTTGGAAAAATTAAATTAGTTTCGTTTCGCTGTGAAAATCAATTCATTAATAACCAGTCAATTATGCAAAAAATGCAACAAAAAGTTAATTAAATTTGCTAAAATAATAAAACAAATTAACCATAAAGTGTAAAAACAAATAAACGAAAGGAAAAAAATGAAATATGAGGTGAAGTCAATAAATCACTGCATACTCATATAAGGAGGAGTAAGAATTTAACACAAAGTAGGTTTCTCAGAAGTGTCCAGAAAAATTCGCCATTAAGTTTTTTTTTAGCAATCAATTGGTTGAGATCAAGGCATGTCGAGACCACTGCGCATTAAACAAGATGGCTGGAGTGGCGAATTAAATTCGCCGGAAACACATAAATGCTAAAATCTTTGAGAAGACGCATTAAACAAGACGGCATCAGTGGCGAATTTTTAGCAATTGTGGGGATCACGGGCCCTACTCATGCAATGCATTGTATCGGAATTAGAAAAATATGTTATGGGAAGAGAGGATGGAGGGAGTAGTGTTTATGGATATTCGATTTTAACCCTCCAACATTGAAAGTGGCGGGAAAGATCTCTGCAGGAAACTTATTCCACATAGGAAGAGTTCGGCCAAAGAACGAATTCTCTCTGTAATACGTAGTGCGATTTATTGGTGTATCGATCACAAAGAGATGTGCTCTTAACAAAGAACGCGCTGCTTTCAGGAAAGAGCGGGTTTCGGGAACAAGTTCTCAGAACACATTCCATTGTAGTAGCAATAAAACAACGAAATACTCCACACATTGCGTCGATGCTACAGCGAGTCAATAGAGTTGGCTACTCACTGTCGTCGATGGGCTTCTTCGCCCTCTCCTGTACGCGGTCGAGTAACTTAAAAATATACTTCGATACAGCGGCCCATACATGAGAGTTCTACTCCATTTTCGGTCGGATGTTGCTTCTATAAATATTAAGGAGATCATATGAAGTGAAGTATCTTTTACACCGTCTTAGAAAACCGAAGCACTTGAATGCTTCTTTTGAGACTTGAAAAATGTGATCAGTCCAAGAACATCAAGAGCATCTGATTTTTCAATACTTACATCATTCACAATTACAATTGGAGCAGCAAGTTCGGTCATGCGTCTGTGCGTGAGCATATAGCACTTGGTCTTACGAGCATTAAAATTTACCCTATTTGCACGACCCCATTCAGAGATTGATTGATATATCGTTATTAAGTGTATCATTCATGTCTTGCCTCTTGTAGTGAATGAATATGAATGGCAAATGCTGCTATCATCTGCAAAAGAGTAGATAGGATTTAAAGTTTGACAGAGAAGGTCATTAAGAAAAATAAGAAATAGGGGTAGGAGAAAGAACGGAGCCTTGCGGTACCCCTGAATTAATGTTGAACTCGTTTGATGAGATCCGATCTATAACAACTCGTATGTATAGTGCGATCCGTGAGAAAGCTCGATATAAATCGAGAGAAGTTATCACCAACACCAAAAGCAACAAGTTATGACTAAAGTGCACCATGCCACACTCTATTAAACGCCTTAGAAGCATATAGAGTCATCACCTTACTCTCGCCGAAATGGTGTATAGTGTGACATCATTTTTCGAAAGAAATGCCAGTAAGTCACCCATAGAGCTTCCTTTACGGAAGCCATATTGGCTGTCGCTGAGTAAACAGTTGGGCTCCAAATATCTCACAAGATGGAAATTCACCATACTTTCCATCACTTTGGAAAGTGCAGAACATATTGCAATTGGGCGGTAATTTTCAGGGTTACTACCCTCACCATTTTTTGGGGATTGGCGTTACATTGGCAACCTTCCAACACGATGTGAACTCACCAGCATGGTACAAAGTACTGAAGAGTGCTGCTAACGGACGTTCGTCGAAGAGCACCGCTTCAAGACCAGTGCTGGAATACCATCCGGCCCAGAAGACTTATTTATGTTTAGATACGCTAAAACCTTTTTAACTGCACGCACTCGAAAGAACATCTTTGGCATAGTTTCAGATACTCTATCAAGCATGGACAGTGGTTGATTGCTTTCCGGCAAGTGAGAATTGCTTGCAAATAATTCAGGCAGAAGGTTAGCTTTATCAACCGGGTCAGGAAATATTTGACCACCCTTTAATTTAGTCGGAATTTAGGAACTAGGATTATCCTTTACTCTTTAACGAATGACCAAAAGCTCTTGCCACACCCTTAGGGACAGCAAGGACTTTAACAGGAAGGCGCTGCTCATGTAAAGCTTTTTCACGCTTTAGTACTCGGACAAATGAAGATCTCGCCTTTTTGCGCAGCAAATCAGTATCTGTGTTTTTTTATTACTACGCCATATACTGAACGCTTCCTCTCTGGATCTGACTGCATCTTTGCAAGCCTGATTAAACCAAGATTTCGTTCTGTGCTTAATCAGAATTCGCTGTGATGGAATGAAAGTTTTCATTTCCAGCGACATGGTGTTGACGATCATTTCTGCCATGGCATTGACATTATTGTCAAGAAAACATAGATTCCAATTAAAATGGCGAAAAAAGTGGTTGATCTCAGCCCAACGAGCTTATTCGTAGATATATTTTAAACGTTTCGTAGCCGTTCGTTGCGAAGCTCTGAGAACGAAGAGGAGGCGGAAATGGTGCATTGATCCGAGCTTCCTAAAGGTGCATTAACGCTCACTTCATACTTGTCAAGGTTTAAAGTGAGAAAAAGGTCGAGAGTATTGTTTTGGTGCCCTTCAACACACCGAATGTGTGTTGGGTCACTCACTAATTGCGCCAGGTGGTTGTGCGCGGCGAACAACTCAACATATTGGCCTTCCGGAGTTGTATGATTTGAATGACGAAGCCAAGATGAGTTGTGAACATTGAAATCACCAGCAACAACAATTTCACTGTTCGGACAGCTCTCATGGATCTTCGATACGGAATCGGAAAGGACATCGAAGCCTTCCCGCGTTTGGACTTCTGTACAGAAACCCGAAATTCAAATAATGTGCCCTGATTCTGAACTTAAGCCATAGACAGCTAAATTCAGGATCATCCGTGCCTAATGACTGCTGGCACTGGTACACAACTTCATCGCGTATGTACAGGCCCCTGTGGAAACTAAAAAGCGAAAGAAGGTGATACCTAGGTAAATGAAAATCCTGTGGATCACCATCCTCCTGATACCTGAGTACAATAAACATTCTACATAAAACAGTACTCAACAAAACAGAAGACGTGGAATTTTCAATGCAAAAGCCAAAAGCCACACTGGAGCAAATTCAACAATAGCATGTATAGGCAAATCAACGGACTAGGAATGGGAAATCCAACAGCAATACTCATGGAAGTATTTATGCTAAATTTAGAAGAGAAATACGTAGAGGACTTAAGAACCAATTTTGGGCTAACATTCTATGCGTGGACGATATTATATGTATACTAGAAGGAAATATGGAGGAGCAAATTCTGGATCTACTGAACAAACAACTCAAAAACATAAAATTTACAATGAAAGTGGAAGAGAACGGAAGCATAAATTACCTAACGATTAGGGCAAACAAGAGCTTAAATAGAGTTGAATACGAAATATACAGAAAAGCAACTGCTACAGACACAATAATACACAATTCATCAAACCATCCTCAACAACATAAGAACGCGGCAATTAGGCCATTAATAACGAAACTTGAACGAATACCCCTAATACGTGAAGCCTTTATGAAAGAGTTAGGAATAATATATAAAATACCTAGGAAACGGAACAGAGAACAGGAATAAAACTTGGGCTACCTTTACGTAAATTGTAATTCATTGTAAATCAACATACAAACTGGCAAAATTTTTTTAGAAAACACAAAATTAACACATCATACTAAACAAAAAACAACTGGTAGAAACTGGTAGAAGTAGAAACAAAACAGACGTTTCTAGATAAACAGGAGTGTACAAATTAACTTGCACATGCCAACACAGTTATATCGGACAAACTGGAAGAAAGATAAAAACAAGATTTCGCGAGCATATAAGAGACTACAACAAGAAACTGAGAGAACCAGGAATAACGCCAGAATTGAATTTCGCGAACCACATATTCGACAACAAATGTACACCAGGACATATTAGAAAAACAGTTAAACTATTACATTCACAACATAAAGGACGGCGATTGAACGTATTAGAGGACATGGAAATATACAAGCAAAAAACATTTGACGGAATAATAATAAATGAACAAATAAACACTCCTTCAGACATAATAGCTGTGCTCGAAATTCTTACTACTTTTACTACAATTGGAAAATTTTTTTTACTTTTTGTATTAAAAACTTCCTTCCAGCTGTAGTAAAAGTAGTAAATTGTAGTAAGTAAACGAACAGGCATAATATTTGAACCATGAAAATATTTTTACACAAAAGAAAACAATAGTACAGGCAACGTAGTAGGAAATGAACAAGACAAAAGGCTTACCCAGAAACGTACAATTATGGGTTATTACCTACGTAGCAGTGTTTCCAATCTGTGTGTAATTACACATAATGTGTCTAATTTCTACTTGCATGTGTAGCTCATGTATAATTAGCTTCATGTGTAATTTGTGTGTAGTTTTACTTTGTGCTCTATTTTATGGTTCATTTTGGCTGGGTTTTCTTCTCGAAACCCAGATTTTCTCATTTGTTTTCACCTCAACACTATCGTATAAAGAAATTTTATGATCGTGCCAATTTTCCATTCGATATATAGAATGCCGTAAATCTTTTGAAAAATTCTATTGTAGAAAATGGTATTGTATTCATACATTTGGTTGGATTTGTATTTTATTAATATAAATCTTGCGTAAAATTACCCACGACTAATAGGTGGACGTATTTAGAAGATTTATCGTGTAAAAGAGCCATTCGTCAAAAAAAGCTAGAAGAATTTCAAGAGTGCTTCAGAAGCGATGTGCACAAAATAATATCACAAATGTTTCAATTCCTTCATGTGCCATTCTCGTTTTACTGCAGTATGAATCTCTAAAGGTGGGTCCACATATGTAAAAAAATTTGCGCCGAACACGTTCGCACAGAAATCACGCAAGCATTTTCGTCATATTCAACGTACACGATCAGTAGCTTGTTGGGTTTTTGACGAACAACACAAAAATTTACGCCGCATGCTGTTCTGGTGTGAACACATTTGAAGGAAGAGTGCTACTTTTATTGTTTCGTATCATTTGTTTCAGCGGGGAGACGTAAACTTTTTCGAACGCTTTGCTCGCATATACAAGAGTGAGCCCACCTTGAGAAGCTTTTTAAAACTTGAAGTTATATATTTCATAAAATTGCTAATAATGCAAAATTTACACCTAATATTGATTCATGGATTTTAAAATATACTATAGAATAAAGATTTTAAAACATTTGAAAATCAACAGTTTTTATGCTCTCCTAAAAAGTTGTGATTTTCGATATAGAGAATTTTGCATATAAGCAGTCGATATGCTTTAAGTATTTTGGTTTCATTTAAGGAACTTTTTCAATCTAAAAAAATGTAAATATTGAACATTCAAAGAAAAATTTGGCTGTACGGAAGGTTGAACTGACAGCTGTTTCGTGACCACCAAGTCTACTCATCAGAGTCTTTTACCCACACTACCACTGACAGTGGAAACAACACTGTAGCGAAAATCCTACTAATATTAGTAAGCTCAATTAACACACTGTCGCCATCTTGTGGCGAGTCGCACCTTATTGAACTTTGTCTTTAGTGAAGTTCCGAACATTTAGACAAAGTTCAATAAGGTGCGACTCGCCACAAGATGGCGACAGTGTGTTAATTGAGTTTACTAATATTAGTAGGATTTTCGCTACAGTGTTGTTGCCACTGTCAGTGGTAGTGTGGGTAAAGGACTCTGATGAGTAGACTTGGTGGTCACGAAACATCTGTCAGTTCAACCTTCCGTACAGCCAAATTTTTCTTTGAATATTTACATGCTTTAGAATTTCTTTCTTAAATAAAAAATAATTTGATCGAATGATTAAATTAAAAATGAACTTAAGCCAAACTAATTTAATAACTTTGGAAAAAATGTATTTTATATAAACTGAAATTGAAGTTAAAAAAATAAGGCAAACTTATTATTCAAATTATATAGCCATATATGGCTAAATAAATAGAAAAAAGTCTGTGTGTAATTTTGTTCATATGTGTAATTTGGAACCCTGTCATGTGTAATTTCCGAATTCTTCATTGGCAAACACAAACATAACAGTAAGCCGAAAATAAAAGAAACAGGTAGCAGGTAGAGACAGACACAAACATATAGAGACATAATAGTAGGACGAAAATAAGAGAACCAGGTGGCAGGTAGAGAAACACAAAAGCATATAGAGGCGAGAGAGAGAGAGAGAGAGAGAGAGAAAGGGAGAAATAGAGAGCAAAATACAAAGGGATCAAGGGAGGAAGTTAGGTATACAAACGAATTATAAAAGAAACAACGGACAACAGAAAAACGATTTAGTATTCAATAGAACACTGAAGATGGCACATAGCCGGAGCCGATCTGTTTATCAACCAAATTTGACGTGGGATGACGGAAAATCGTTCCAAATTCAAACAAACCCCGTCGGAAGAAAAACACTCATATAAAATTATGGTTAATTTTTTTATGGCCCCTATTATGATTCACCACTCAACTAGGTTGAGATGTCAATGTTACCACCCAACTCTACCATTTTTTTGTATTATGATTCACAACCAATTTTAGTTGTCTTCGAAAAAGGTACTTACTATGGTCTCTGTCTTTTGATACCATAGTAGCAGAGTACGAAAAAACGCAGTGCAGCGCCGCTCTTTTTTGCGCTTTACGCAAAGATCGGAGCCAATTCATTATTGCGCTTGAGGCGCGCCAATATTTTCGCGCTGCGCATTAAAGGAGCAATGCACAAAAAGAGCATGAAATGCATATGGCGCATTTACAATAGTAAAAATTTAAAAAACAGCAATGGGCAGTATTTCCACGGATGTTATTTGATGGTACCGTGTTTTTTAAAACAATTTTTTAAACACACCGCATGGCTGCGTCCAAGTACAAATCTCAAAACGGATATAGCAACCGTGGGATGACAGTACTGGTTCCGCACTTCTGCTTGATTTAGGGACTGTACCAGAAGTAGTGTCGGTAGCGTGGTTCACATTTCCGGTTCCGGTCTGGATCGGAAGTTGGATCGGTAGTACAGTTCACTCTTCCGGTTTAAGGGGTTGTACCGAAATTTGGGTCGGTAGTACGGTACGCATATTCGGTTCCGGTCTGAACCGGAAGTTGGGTCGATGGTGGAGTTCGCACTTCCGTTCTAGAGGCAGGACTGCGAGTTGGGTCAGTGGAGCAGTTCATATTTCTGGTTCCGGTTCGGAAGTTTGAGCCGTCTAGGGGCATCATATTTGTATGGGATCAAGAATAGAAAAATAAAGAAGAACAATATAATGCTACAAATCCAAATGTCTTACAATTATGTCACTACGAAAGATGTATTTTGCAGTACTGAATAAACTCAAACTAACGACTGTTGGTATAAAAAAGAGCATGCGCAATACGCAGAGCAAAGCGCTAGACAAAAAATAAAATAGGCATTGCATAAAGAGCGGCGCTAATAAATCGAAAGCGCTTGCGCTGCGCATACCAATTGCTCTTTTTTTCCGCTCCGCTCTATGCGCTTGTGCGCATTTCTAATACGCTTGTAAGAAGTGCGCAATGAGCAAAAAGAGTGCGCAAATCCGAACTCTGCATACTATCCATCACAAAGTATTTAAAATTTTTTTTTAGTTTTGGTCTCAGCGCTCACTAATTTTGGTAGCAATGAAAAAGTACGATACATTTGATCAAATTACGATACACCAGCTCAGTTTGACTTATATCGCGTTTGATATTATATTTTATTGAAAAGTAAAATTTTTTGCTTGTTTAATAAAAAAAGTGAGCATATCGTTCAGAAAAACAATAAATTAAAAATTCAGTAAAGTGCGACTTTGGCCCGCACACGAATGGCTCCGTACGAATACATATATATTCCTTCTCGTGTTTTGCTCTTTTTTCATTTTGGAAATTTTTTCGTTTTGCTTTTTCGTTTAATTTTAGTTTTTTTATATTTTAAGGTTTGTGCAATTTTTTTTTTGTTTTTGCCGATTTTTTTTTAGCTTTGGCGATTTTTTGGTTTGGCTTTTTTTTGTTTTACAATTTTTTCGCTTTTTGAATAACAAATTTTGACGATATTTTTAGTTTTAGCGATTTATTTTAGTTTTGGTGATTTTTTCCATTTTTAGCGCTTTTTTTCATTTTAGGACGATACTTTTAGATTTAGCGATTTTTTAGGCTTTAGTGCTTTTTTCGTTTTGACGACTTCTTTCGGTTGTTTTTGGCGTTTTTTTAGTTTTTTGGCGATCTTTTTTATTTTGGTGATTTTTTGCGTTTCAGCGATTTTTTAATTTTGGTCCTTTTTCCCCTTTAAGCGTTTCTTTTCATTTTGGCGATTTTTCGTTTAGAATTTTTTTTTTAATTTCGGAATGTTTTAGTTTTAGCGTTTTTTAAAATTTTAAGAATTTGCCTCTTACGGTTTCCAAGATACAGCTAATTGTCGTAATTGCATAGTCAAAATTACATTAACTGATAGAACACCCTTTAATTTTTTTGTTTTAAATATAAGTGTGTAATCTATTATACAGACTACACCAATTAACACTAACTTATAAGTGTCTGTATATTACATTAGTATTTAAAAATTTTTCTTTGTTCGCTTTAGAACACCCTTTAATTTTTAGCTGTCATATATTTGTTGTTGTCGCGGTCAAAGTTTTACATGTTCTGTAAAAATTTCAGGTGCGTAGTTTTTACGGTTCTCGAGAAAACAGCCTGTGACAGACAGACAGATGGACAAACAGACAGACAGACAGACGGACAAACAGACAGACAGACAGACGGACGGACGGACGGCGTAGCGAAAACAATAGGGTTCGTTTACACTTGTGGTGGACGGAACCTTAAAAAGCTGCTACAACTCAACTGTTTGGTACAACTCAACTGTTTGGTAACGAACATAGAGCTTAAGAAAGTTAATGCGTCTACTTAACACCAGAGGTGCTGAAATACTGCTCTAAAATATTAACAAGATGCGCAATAGCAGAATTGTAAAAGAATTAAGCTTTCTTTCACATTTTCACCATTTGCATTTAACAAGTGCTTAAAACAATCAATAATAAAGTATAAATAATGATTAACATTTTAATTAAAACAAACAATAATACTCGAACAAAAGGAAATGAAAAAAAACTCTTTGTTCATCTTTAATGAAATAAACCAACTAACCACCTTAAACGAAACATTTACATTAAACTTGTAATACATCATTCTTATGAATAAAAGCACAATAAAGTGATGAACGGCCCCTATAAATGTATGCAAATTATGGTTTGACAAATCAATTCCTTTTTAAATATGTAAATCTTATGGAAACAATGGAAATGAAATGGTCACACCGATCGATCACAGCCTATCAACCCACCACTCACTCAAAGTGGCAATAAAAACACATGTAATGTTTCCCAATGCATACAAATGATTTATTTTTAAAATAAATTATTTCTTAATAATAATAAAAGAGCACAATAATAGTAACTAAACAGAAAAAAATATATATGATAATTAAATTTACAATATTAAATCTTTCATAACCATACTTTTTACTGTCTATATTTACAGGTTAAATTTATGCTTGATGGATAAGTTAAACATCAATATATTGGATAACCATTATAAGTTTTCAATACTAAAGAAAATCTCTCAACCAACCGTTTAGCCACGTTTTAATGAAAATCAGCAGAACAAACGAATGCCAGGAAGATTTAAATGACAAATTTGTTAAATAAACAATGATTATTATATTAAGCAAATTCAAATTTATGTCTAACTAAATTCACATAATTTCAATAATAGCTTAAATTATTAAAGGAATTGCTGTCAATAACGAATAGAAAAAAATCAAAAATATTTTGGAACTATGGAAAGGTTTTCAAAATATACAGATGAATGGTTTTAGTTTCAAACTTTAAAATTAAAAATAAAAGTGCAAGAAACTAATAAAAGCCAATATGTCGTCGAAGGCTACAACCTCAAAAGCCTCCACCTCCTCCCCTTCGGCAGTGTCAACTTTAACCAGCAGCATGAGTAAAATATCCACCTCTACACCACAAAAACATGCATCAGATACTGCTGCCACCGACGAATCATTGGGCGATATAAGTGGTTTAGCTGATACCGAAACATCTAGTGTGTTACATGACGATACAATTAATATCAGTCTTAGTCCACATCATAGCGGCAATAATAAATTGAATAAATCCAACTCAGCATCGAATAGTCCAGTTGCAAAGAGACATATTAATTCGGGTTCGATAACACGTACCCGCCCGCAGTCTAGCTACTCAGCTAGAGTATTAATATTTGATGACTCTGATCAAGAGGTGGGCGGTAGTGGTAGTAATAATAGTAACGCTAGTAGTGTTAGTGCTAATATAACTTATGATGGCACTACAAAATCATCGACTGGTTTGGAAATGTTGGCTTCATCACCCAAAAACGATTCATCGATATCATCATCTCAATCGTTGTTACGTAATATGAATTTGACAAAATCCTCTTCGGGTGGCTTATCGGGTAGTTCGATTTCTTTGCCTGCTAGGGGCTATGGGGCACTATTGCGTAAAATATCATATCAACAGCATGCCTACTCCATGAGATCATCAAGTAATGGTAAGTGGCAATTTTTTGTTTAAACGCAATTTACATCAAAACAGTAAATAGTTTAAATTTTTTTATACTTTTTAACATTGAGGTAAAGTTAAATTTTATTCTCTATACAAAATAATTATCGATTTTTAGTCGAAAGTGATTGTTAATAGCAGGACTCGGACTTTCATGCAACTAAAAATTGATTTTAAGCGCTTAATAAATGCAACTAAAACTTAAAAATATGCTCAAAAATATGCATTTACGTACGAACAAAGTACCAAAAATTAAATAATATGAAAATATATATATATTTTTTTATTATTATTAGAGAAAAAAACATAAAACAAAAATAATTTGGTCTATTATTTAATGCAACCGAACTTTAGTTGCGTTGCGAGTCGGCAACTGAAAATTCATGGTTGCCAGAAAGGCACTAAATAACAACTGAAATTGACAGCTCTCAGTTGCCCAGTTGCCATCAGTAGTAACATTTTCAGCAACTGGCAACTGGGGCTCAGTTGCCATCCATAATCGGCCTATTAATATTTAAAAAAAAATTGAGAAATATGCATTTACAAAATTTTTATTACTCCAATAATATGCATTTATAGTCAAAATATGCAAAAATATGCACTTACCACCAAAATATGCAAAAATGTGCAACTACAAATGGATGCCAAACTACTTAAAATTTTATGATGCACATAGATAATTAGTCAATAACTCTTTATCTATCACCACAAAAAACATGCATTTGCATGAAAGTCCGAGCCCTTGTTATTAGACTTAACTCCCGTTCACAGCATGACATTAACTGTCGCGATAGTACTGCCATGGCAGTTCATTTCTATAAGAAATAGTAACAGTTATTGCCACTGTCGCAATATCAAGCCCAATTTGTTATTGCGACGTTGCTGTCGTGATTACTTTCCTAGAGTGAAATTTCTTAGCCAGGAAGAATTGGACATGAGACAATATTCCAAGCAGCAAGGGATAAATTAATGCTAATTAATTCCATAACCTATACGCAGAACCAGAAGTCGCAACACTACCTCATGAGTGTTTATGCGCGTGTTATGTGTTTCGCTTAAATCGTATGTACATATACAATTGATGACTGGAAATAGGATACGAGATTTATATATTGCTAGCAAAAAAGCCTAACCGTGCCAGGCACAAAATTCTTTCATACTGTAAAATTTAAAGTCTCGCTATGTGTGATTTTCAGGATATAGAATAATTACAAATTACTTTTTGTGAGAGGTACCTGTCACCCCCTCCTTCATTCAAATTTCGAAAGTCTCTGTATTGCTGCTGTGCAGATAGAGAAAAACTACTAGTTATGTACTTTGTATGGAGGTAATTTATTTACAGACCTTATGGCCTACAGCCTTTCCAGGCATACGCTTTTTGTGGATCAGACTATTAGTTTGGAAGATATAAGCTTTCCGACGACTAAAGAGTTTTATTGGTAAAATTGGTCTTATATAACAACATATTGCGCCCACTGTGTTGAATATACCTTATAGCCTACACCCTTCCCTATAATTCATCCATAAATTTTTTGTAGTCTGGTTATAGGTGAAGCGGCACCTAAGGTAATCGCCCTGACCTCAAGTCGATAGAAAGGTAGCCTCTAGTTTTTTTTCCAATCCTTACCAGTGACCATACACCATTACCACAGGAACCAGGAGCCCCACAGATAGCCTGCCCTCACAGAGGGTTAAAGAGATGCTATTCGCCATTAAAGCACATTATTTTCCATCACGAAATATATATGGTGGGGAACTTAGTCTTATACTAAAGGTGGGGATGATTATGTGACCTGTTATTGCTGAGGTCTCATTCGGGAGTACAAGTTGTGGCTGAAACCAAAATCGCTGAAGAGAATGTTGGTTATATGCTCAGAAAGGGATAGTGACTGGTTGGACTTGGGACAACCAGAACAATTAATCCTTTGTGCTGTTGCTAATGGAACAAGCTACATCAGCTCTTAAGTAAATTGTTTCTGCATGATTAGGCTTTCCATATACAAGAAATTGCGAACTGTATGTGCCTCACTAGTCACATGACGGTGCTAAGACCGTCGTTAGGTTGTGCTATAAGGCAGGTAATGACGGCAGTCCTTGACACCTGTCTTTTTTTCTTGTGCAATAACTCTCCCGTAGGAATCAGAGTCGATCTTTGTTATAGTCTAGAGGCCGGTTTATCTTCTTTTGAATTCTCTTGGTTTCAGCATCCTGCCATCGCACCCCAATCATCAAATGCTGATGCGTGACCCATGTTCCCTCAAAACTTTGCCATTTACAAACCGATTTCGAATAATTTTTTGTTATTTGAAAAGAGTTATTCGAGATCGGTCCCGTTGAAAAGTGGGCAGGGTCCGGTCCATACAAAGTAAATACATATTAAATTTCAAATAAATCTATCCAACCGATTCTTATGAAACCTTGCAGATACATTAAGCTTCCGTTTCAACACTTCATCATGATTAAAAAAGTGTGAATGAATCACTACGCCCATGCAAAGTAAATGATCTTTTTGGTGAGTGCTGTGATGTGCATTAGTATATGTCCGTATTAATCGCTATTTTTATGTGAGGCATGTGCTACTTACAGCCGTGTAATGAGTTTTTTGTTGTGGCGATGAAAGTTTCTTCTCTCTGATAAAAATTAGCTTTATATATGAGGGGCTTAAATACCGTTTAGTTTAAGTCTCTCTAGGGTTAATGAATTTTTAGGTATGTACGTACTTACGTAGTACATAATTTCACACTACATACTTTAGTCTTTTAAGAAATAAATATCATTCGTAAAACAACGCTGCTTTTTTTTAGTTTTGCAAACAAGAAAAGCATAAACAGGTTTTCATATTAAGACTTAGCAGAAGTGTGGCATAAAGGCACGTGACGTAAGTTTTTTAGTTTCAAAAGGTAAAGCCTGAAGTGGTTAGCGTATTGATCACCAACCCTGAGGTCCTGAGCTGAAGACTAGTTTCATTATGTTGATTGTTGTTGGACTGTGAAAGTGATGAAGTCTTAGCACTGATCATTTATGCCTGTTTTACACTATCTCACAAACCGTTCAAGTTCTGTAGAAAATTCAACACTGATGTAATGAGTTTATGGAAAGCTTTAAAAGATCAGTAAGTCCCCGTCCAGACTTGCAGAAATTCTTTAGTTTATTGGGGAGAGGTACACAGTTTCATGTGCCCTGCAATTCTCTTGTGCTTTGAAATTCGCACTTGTGAATTTGTAGTTGGCTGTAGGTGTATTTGACGTTTTATTTGATTTTATTTCTTCAGTTCTATGAAAAACACACAAATAAAACGAAAAGTACATCGAAGAGAAAAGAAGGCATAAGAAATAAAAAAAAAATTACAAAACTAGAATTTCATAATGTGGACACTAATGTAATTTTACAGCAGAATTCAAAACAAACCGCAGCAACAAAAATTTAAAGTCTGGACGGGGACTAACAACACATTATATCAGGGTTGCATTTTGGGCAAAAGTCGAAAAGCTTGTATAATAGTCTAAAAACGTCTTTAGCAATACCAGCAGCGATTAATACGGACATATAATAATAATGCACATCACAGCACTCACCTTCGTCCGTATTGTAGCAGAATCGTCAGCGAAGTAAAAGAACTAATAAAATGGATACATAGCTTAAACAAATTAATGCATCTACTTGACTCCAGAGGCGCTGCAACACTGGTCTAAAAAATTTAAAGATGAAAGGTGAATCTGTTAAGAAAATTATTGTTGTTAAGGGCTGTTCACATATTACGTAGCCTTGTTTTTGAAACCCCTCCCCCTTCGTTACGTTTTTCAAAAAATTTTCAATATAAATGCTTTTATCCGTAAGGACCACTCTAGAGGGAAGAGCACCTATCGCAAGACAAGTCAGCTCTGGAACTCTATATATAAGGTACCTGTCACTTGAGCTGCGTCGTCATTAGAGCTGCTCAATTGTCATAATTAAGATACTCAGTTGCTTAATTCACAAAAATTCTTGTATCATTGTATCGAGTGTATTACAATAGTGTAAAATTTGTTGTTGGTAATTTTCATTTAAATATAAAATACAATTTTACACTTTTATTTCATATATTTTGAAAAGGTCGTATTTAATATGATACTCAGAGAGTATTTGTTTGCACTCTCAGAGAGTATTTGTATGTATCTTGTTCTTCCTTTGCCCATCAATACAAGTCGATACAATATGCACTGGGCGTTCACAAACAAATAAACAAAGAGTGTATTTGATACAAAATAGACGATACAAATTGTTGTGAATTAATCAAGTGATTTCTTTAATACATATCACACAAATTTAGTTATCGTGACAATACAACACTATGGTTTGAAAAGTGGGCAGTGACACGCCCAAATGTAGTAAATATTCTTATTGAATTACATATTTCTATTTAACCGATTTTTACGAAACTTTGCACACACATTAGGTTCGCGGGGCAATACCCATGGAAAGTAAATATTCGTTTTATGAAGCTTCGCCCACACAATTAGTTCTCGTGAAAATGCAACATTATGATGAAGTAGGCAATGCCACGCCTGTTTTGTAGCAGATATTTTTGTAAGAACTATTTATTTTAATAATATGTATCTGTTTATAAAATTCTTATCTAGACTCTTCAAACTTGGTACGTATGCGGAACACGTCGCTTGGCAAATCGGCACCCTGTCTAACAGGTAGTTCTTTTCGTGAACGTGAATCAAGTAGTTGTAAAACATCTACTGCTGCCAATGCACTTACGCAATCGCCTTCATCGTCATCGTGCAACAATGCTTATACATCATCTTCTACAGCTAACGCAAATATTACGGCACCATCATCTGGAACTTTGAATATATCACGTTCTGGCAGTTGTGCTGGTCTCGGTATTGGCAAACATCATTTGCATGGTGTTGTAATGCGCGGTAGTGGTGCCTCCAGTGGTGTAGCACATCATCGTTTAAGTTTGGTTACGGGTGGTATAGGTGCGGCAGCTGCAGCAGCGGCAGCCAATTCTAGATCTCATTCTCCCTATTCGGCTAGTCCTGTTGACAGTCCGCGCATCAATTCGCCCATGCAATTTGCATTTGCCCCCATTAAGCGTATAGCTACATGCCGTGGAGATGGTAGAAGATGGTCTGTAGCTTCATTGCCATCGTCAGGTTATGGTACGACACCGGGAAGTTCCAATTTGTCGGTAATTATATTCGTAAATGTCAGAAAGACTTTATTTCGTTCAATAAGATTTTCTTCTTACAGAGCCAATGTTCTAGCCAAGAAGCCTTGCACCAATTACACAGTGTTATGGGACAAGAAGAGCTGCACATTTTGACTGGGGAAGCGGGTAATGCAAATGTAATTGTTAATTGTTGTTCCGAACACATGCAACAGCAACAGCAAGCCATAGCATTAGCACACACAAATCGTCCACATTGCATCAAACATTGTGCTTTAATCAATAACTCATCAACAGCGACTTTAACAACGAATAAATCTACCGTCCTGGGATCGAATAGTCCTAAACAGTTTCCAAAACAACATGTGCCAATATCTCAACCACATCATCCGCCACCAGCCGGTTTTATAAATAAAGGATGTCCAAATTGTTGTGCGGACATCAGCATGGTTTGCAGCGGCAATGGTGCAAGTAGCCAACAGCAGCAGCAACAGCAGCAACAGCAGCAGCAACAAAATAATAACCCCGGAACTTGTTCAGATTCTCCAAGCAATAATAACAACCAAAATACAAGCAATAATAGTGGAAAAATATCACCTTTTCATAGGCCTAGATCAAGATCTTTATCAAGTCCGTCTCGTAGTCCCGCTATAGATAATGAAATCGCCATGATGAACACTCTGTACAAAGAACGTTTTCCCAAAGCCACCCAACAAATGGAGGAACGTTTAAGACATTTTATAAATGAAAATAAATCGGCTGCCTGTAATAGTTTTCGTGATTCGCAGCCCATCGTTAGATTCGTCCATCATCAAGTTTTGGAAATGGCGCGTGATTGTCTTAATAAATCTGAGGCCAAATTGATAACCTCTAGATATTTCTATGAAATGAGTGAAAATTTGGAACGTTTATTGTTAGAAACTAAAGAGAAAAGTCCCGAGGCGGCAGTAGAATTAGCGGGGGTTATAAAAAAACTATTGTTAATTATATCAAGGCCGGCACGTTTGCTGGAGTGTTTGGAATTTGATCCAGAGGAGTTCTACCATCTTTTAGAAGCTGCCGAAGGGCAAGCAAAGGCAATACAAGGTATTAAGGCTGATATACCTCAATATATAATACATAAGTTGGGCTTAAATCGTGACCCTATAGCAGAAATGCGACAGGAGGCTAAAGAAACTAGAGAAGCTTGTGATACTAAGGGGGGCATGGCCTCTGTCAACACCAGTTTACTTAATGATACGGGTACACCATGTTCACTATTATTAAGTTCCCCTTTAACGTGTGTGTCGGCTACACTTAATCCTAATGCCGAATTAAGTTTATTAGCCAACAGTGGTACTAGTACACCTCACCCTCCAATGCCACAACAGCCACCACAAACTCCCGTAGCAACCGCAGATATGCCTTCATTTGCTGCAGCCATAAATAATCTAAATAAAACACATCAAGCCACATGTCAAGAACAAAACGTACTGCAAACTGCCACTGCTACGCCACAACAACAGCTGCTGCAGCAGCAGCAACAACAACAAGTATCTGCAACGGCTTCACAAGTTCCTCCACCACCTGCACCCCAGCCCATACCCAATGAACAAGATTTCGATATTATTAAATTGATCTCAAATGGTGCTTACGGTGCTGTCTATTTGGTTAAACACAAAACAACACGTCAACGTTTTGCCATGAAAAAAATTAATAAAAATAATCTCATTTTACGCAATCAAGTTGAACAAGTTTTTGCCGAACGTGATATACTGTCATTTGCTGACAATCCTTTTGTCGTCAGCATGTATTGTTCATTTGAAACAAAAAAGCATTTGTGTCTGGTCATGGAGTATGTAGAGGGCGGAGATTGTGCTACTCTGCTTAAAAATATTGGCCCTTTACCCGCAGATATGGCACGTTTTTATTTTGCCGAAACAGTTTTGGCTGTAGAATATCTTCACAGTTATGGTATAGTGCATCGTGATCTTAAGCCGGATAATTTATTAATAACGGCGTTGGGTCATATAAAATTAACAGATTTTGGTCTATCCAAAATGGGCCTAATGTCGTTGGCTACAAATTTATATGAGGGCTATATAGATTCTGAAACTCGCCAATTTTCCGATAAACAAGTATGTGAAAAATAAATTCCTAATTTTAAGAAATTAAAATTCTATATTTTTTATTGCTAAAGGTGTATGGTACTCCTGAATATATAGCGCCTGAAGTGATATTACGTCAAGGTTATGGCAAACCGGTAGACTGGTGGTCTATGGGTATTATTTTGTATGAATTTCTTATAGGTTGTGTGCCATTTTTTGGTGAAACAGCTGAGGAACTTTTTGCTCATACTGTTAATGATGATATTGAATGGCCGGACAATGATGACTGGCCAGTACAACCAGAGGCTAAAGATATTATTACACAATTGTTGCAACAAAATCCTCGTGATCGTTTAGGTACCCAGGGTGGGGCCTTGGAAGTAAAAGAACATTTTTATTTTGACGGTTTAGATTGGAATTCGTTGTTAAGACAAAAGGCTGAATTTGTGCCCCAATTATCTAATGAAGATGACACCAGTTATTTTGATAGTAAGTAGTAATAGAATATTTCTATGTTAAGTATAAAGCATAATTGATAACAAATTTATTTAAATAAAGCTCGTATGGATCGTTATAATCATGATTTGGCCGGCGAAGATACTGATGACACTGATGATACGCCTGTAATTGGTTCCTTTTCATCATATACACCACAATACCGTAAACAGCACTATTCATGGTCTCGTGTGGCCTCTACTACAACTGTCAACCCTTCTACAACAAATACGCCAACTACTACGTCTAATAACAACATAACGGGTACCAGCACTACTACCACCAGTTCATTAACCGAAACTAAATTGCAAGTTACGGAAAGTTCATCATCTCACACTAATACCGTTGATTCGGTGGCTAAATGTCGTAAGATAGCAGCACCTTTGTCTTCACCTCAAAATATTATAACACAACAACTGGTGAATAAGGTTTTAAATACACCACAATTGAGAAAAATAGAGGTAAATAACTATTTTTTATGATATATTTACAACAATTGAAAAAGAAAATTATCTCAAATTTATTTGATGTTGGAAAAAGGGTTCATATTTTCTTGAAATTATTAAGCCCATATAATATTGATTAAAGAGTCTTGACCGTTTTCTGAACTTTTTTTTTTGGGCTTGCTAAAATTTAATGGTGTAGCTATATGCTATCACATTGCCAGGGTATACATAAACTGGTGTAGGAGCGCCCACCAAAAGCCACCTGCTAACCAAGCGTTCGCACAGAAAACAGGAACCGTTGATATAACTCCTACAGTGTAATGGTCTTCACCAAAAACAATCCAAAAATATGGTATTATCTCTGAGTATAATGGGAAAATCCTTCAGAAGCTCCAGTCGACCTATGCCTTCGCAGAGGAAGAAGAAGCTCCTGATACCAACTCCCTGTATTTGTTGGTCTCCACCAGGGTACTCTTCTCAAAGATTCTTTTACGTGGTCTTCGCCGACGTTTCTGATAGAGTACCGACGAAGGATGATGTTCTAATAGTCTTTTAAGCTGTTTAGTACATTCCTTCAGCCTACGTTTTAACTGAGGAGATCTGTAACGTGACCATTCTCTTCCAACTCTTACATAGATCGATTTGAACTTTTTTATTTTACCTAAAAGCGAATACTGTCAAATTGGTCCCGCTGTTTTTATTTTTTTTTTTATTTTGCACTTGATGTCGTCCGTCTGGCCACTTCTCTGTTTTGCTGTTGATTTTTTTAAGAACTATTTTTTGTTAAGATTTTATTGAAGAAATATGAAATGAAATAAACGAATGTTCGTTAATTAAGAAAAAAATATTTCTTATAAAATTTATATTAATTTCCAATATAGATATCCACCAGTTGTTTGAAAGTTCCTTCAACACCAGATGCCGATTATTTGCCAGAATTATTGCATAATATAACCTTGGGTAATGAAAATGAAATGCGAATGCTGCATCAATTTTTGCAGCAACCAGCTTGTGCGGGTCCTATTGAACACACTGCGCAACATACTGGATTACAACCAGTCAAACTGGAAAGACATCACAGACACAGTATGCCACCCAATACTACAGAAATTATTACAACTCCAGCTACACCACCAGCTGCAGTGGCCAATGCTCCCGTAGAAGTTCCAATGAATTCCTCCAAATTATTAACAACTGCCGCCGCAACAATACCCTCAGTTACTAATACCACAAATATGGCAACTACTGCTGCTAATTCTAATACTACTATTACTACTACTACAGCCACCTTAAGTACAATTTCCACTGTAACCACCGATCGTAGACTTGCCGATATTCATCGTAAATTAGCAACAATTGCTACAGCACGCAGTACTCCGGAATCCTCACAAACCGATAGTGATGATTTTTCACCTCAGATAGCACGTAAACGTAAAGGTGTTTGTGCTCGTGATATTTTGCCCAGATTTTCAATATCTATTGAAGATGAGACTATAAGTGGTGGTTCTTCTTCGGCTGAAAATACCAGAGAACAATCACCGCTGGCGTTGCAACATCAAAAGTCAATGGACAGTCATATTGGGGTTAAAAACCATCGTTCACGTTCATCGATTGTAAAATCAGCTTCGGCTTTGGGTTTATCTTTAATGTCCTCATCTAGTAAGTGTAAAAGAGAATTATTTTGATTTAAAGAATGTTTAAATTTATTTCTCTTGCAGTTGATAATACACAATTGGCCCAACAATTGTGCAATATTACCGCTGGCCTACAATCTCCCAGTGGTGCTGTCGGTGGTAGTGCTGCAGGTGGAGGAGGAGGCGGAGGTGGTGGCTCAAGTACTGCCTCTTCTCGTGACACTTCACCTTGTCGCGAGCTGTCACCTTTGGTTACTAATCTCAAACCGCCAATTATTATACGTCGTGGTCCTAGAGGTTTCGGTTTTACTGTCCATACCATACGTGTTTACTATGGCGATACTGATTTCTATACCATGCATCATTTAGTAATGGCTGTTGACGAAGGCAGTCCAGCTTTTGAGGCTGGCTTAAGGCCAGCTGATTTAATTACACATGTTAACGGTGAGACTGTACAGGGTCTGTTCCATACCCAAGTATTACAATTGCTCTTGAGTGGTGGAGAACATGTAACATTAAGAGCAACTCCCTTGGAACATACCAGCATTCAAAGTGGTGGCCGCAAACGTGATTTAATGCAAAGTAAATTGGCCAAAAAAGGTGTAAATCGTCAAAAGAAACAAACGAAAAAAGAACACGATAAAAAGCGCAAAACATCACTATTTCGACGTATAAGTAGTAAAAGAGCTTCAGCGGAAATACAACAGGTAAGTACAAAATAAGATATATAGAAATATGGTCGTTGATTCCTTATTATGCGGCTCCAGATTGCTGCGGGCATAAATTCGCCTACCACACCTTCGGCTTTGGCCAGTGCTGTAAGCATCGGTAGAAATTTGTCACCCTTGGACTCATCTTACCACAGCAGTAGCTGTTGTCAGTCGGCTAATACTTCATCGCAATCTACATCACCTTCTTCTTCGTCACCGAATACACCAACTGGCGGTAGCGGAGGCGCTGGCGGTGGTAGTGGTGCTAGTGCCAATATCAATACTATTAATAATAGTGGTGTCTCTTCGGCTGGCAATAATACCGGCATAGGTTTTGTTAGCACCTCGAATACGGTGCTTTTGCCCATTGCTGGCTCTGTTTCTGGTGCTGCCACCGCAGGTGCGCCGGTGGGTGTAATGGGAACCATACCAGGTTAATTAGCATTTGGAAAAGCTAAAAAATGTTTTTGTTATTTAATATTTTTAAATTTCAGTATCTCCCACTTCAGTACCACAACTTTATCAAAGACCCTCCACATTACATGGCTTAAAACATAAGCTGCACACTGGCTGTGGTGGCAATACAACTGTTTGTAGCAGCGGGACAGGTGTCAAAACATTGCACACCAATTCGGCTGCCTCCATACCGAACAGACGTAAATCAGTTGGTCATATACCATTATCCCCTTTGGCTAGAACACCATCACCTTCGCCTTTACCATCTTCGCCAACACGTTCTCCTTCACCTTTAGCTTTTCCGCTAATAGGTCATCAGCCGGGCTCATCGAATACTACGCAATCTTATAGTCCTGGCGGTTCATTGCCTGTGGTACAAACTGTTGCTGCTGGTTCGAAAAAGGCCGGTTTTGTGCGCACAAAATCTGCAGAACCTAGTTCGCCCTTATTGCGTCGTGCACTTTCGCCCGATCGTTTACATCCACGCAGTGCTGAATCCAAATGTACACTTATTTCACCACTATGTTGTTCACCACCCATTAAACAGGCTCAAAGAGTCATAGGTGGCGTATGGCGTCCTTCGAGCACCACAACATCTGCTACTTCCACTACACATGCCATTAATAATCAGCCGGCCTTGCCACCCATAACAACACATCCACAGTACCAACAAACGCAGCAGCAGCAACAGCAAGATGCTTCAAATGGCAACGCCACATCCTGTAACAGTCGTCTTTTAGAGCAACAAACGCAACCGCTACAGCATCAACATCATCATCTTCAGCATCAGCAACACTGTGATCTTTCGGGCAATTTGGAGGATACCGCATTAATAAGTGATACTTCTTCTTCGTCATCGTCGTCGACGTCCTTACAAGGTATTGCAACTGCAGCATTAGTTAGTATTCCGTCCGGAATTGCTCTGCCAGCACCGGGTGAAATGTTACCACGTATTGCCGAAGAGAAAGATTCTCCCACCAGTACTTCGGAAACTACGCCCGGTTTTATGCAGACCATTAATGAACATGAAGGTGAAACTAATTACAATCAACAATTGAAGGTGGATAAAGACAAAGCTTTTGAAAATAAAGCTAAACATCAACAATCGGAACAGGATCAGCACTCAACTATGAAAGATAATGTTAGTAGTGGTGCAAGTGTAAAGGAATTGAAAAGTCTAGATGTTATTACTAAATCCAAAAGCAACGAAAGCAGTAAGTTTTCATATTGATTTTTTAACTTTTTTATATATGTGCATACCTGCCTGTTCTGTAAGTCGAGTCGATTTAAAAACTCGATTTGGAAAAATTAAATCCACAAATTTTTTCAAACTTTTTTGACGTTTTCTATTCTTTAGAGCTTAAAATATCATATCTGAAATTAATTTAGCATATACGATTTAAAATCCATCATTGCAGCATTTTTATTCTTGGAAAAGAGAAATTTACTCGGATTCGGTGTACAGAACAGTGCCGATAGTATCTGTAATTCATACCCTTAAATACATTCTAAGTTTTGGCGTATTTTTTAGTTTAAGTTGAATTTTGAACTTTGTTCTTTTTGAAGACTTATAGCAAAAATTCTATGACAAATATTTTCGTAGGACATTTTAGGGTTGTTTCTTTACGTGTCCAAAGTGGTGACATGTCATAATGCCCACTTAAATGTGTCATGATGTCTATACTTTTTAAAATGAAAACAAATTCAAACATAAAAAATATACTAAAATTTCGTACATATTATGAAATCAATTATGGACTATATAAGTTGTTATTAAAATTATTGAATCATATAAAATTGGGCACTAAGTGACCCGTATACATATAAGTTGTAGACATCGTTACCGTTGAACATTTTCAAAAAGGGGCACAAAAATGGGATTTTGAAAATAAAAGGGACACAAAATTTTCCAAATTTCAACAATCTTAAAGCTTATTCCCTCCTCTATGAAGTTTACATACATATATCGTTGGAACCACTGTGGTACTTTCGGCGTTATGCCATCGGGTGGCTACTTTCGTCCTTATGCCATTGGCAGGCCACTTTTCGGTCGGCCGCCTTCGGGCAACAACCTTCGGCCGGCCACGTTGGGTCGCTATGTCAGACGCTCCCTCATCTTTATCGCCCTTCGACACACTCCGTCTAGTCACCGGACCCGGCGCCATGACCCCCACCCGTCAGCAAAGAATTATGGCCTGGAAGATACTTAGACTTAATCTTTAACTACTGAGGTGGTGATACATTTTACACTCTCCTTACAATTTTTTTTAGGTTTAAGAGAAATTGCAATGAAATGAAGAAACTTTTATAACTTTATTTTAATAAAAATTCTTTCTTTGCTTTTTTGAAAACAAATAATTAAAAAAATAACTTCAAAAATTTTTTTTTGGTAAAATTAAACGGGGTAAAATATACCAAAAATATACGTAAAAATATTTCACTTCCGTAATTAAAGGTTAAGCGATATTTAGGCGATACTTCTCAATTTCTGGTGTTTAGCCGAGACGACTTCATATCCAAGACACAACCCAAAATCTCAGAAGCTCCACAGACTCCAAAAACTAGGACAAAAATCTGCCCAAAATCCCAAAAGTTCACCAGAATCCCAAAAACTAGAAAAAACTCTCCCCAAATTCCCTGAAATTCTACGGGAAACGACGGCAACTCCGAAACCGCGAAAATACCAAAGCGGCAACACTGAGTTTATAGGAATTTAACCTTCGCGCCGGCTTGTTGCCTTTGTTTTGAATTGTGGTTACACGTATTTCTTACCAGTATTCGTTACACGTATTTTTTCATTTAAAAAATTTTTAAATTAAAAAAAATTTTACCCCCATAGAAAGCATAGAAAACATTTATAATATATTTATAATATAATATGGCAGGTTGAGCATATGATATACAGCATATATGATATACAGCATATTATGCTGTATATCATATGCACAACGTGCCATAAGGAACTCTGTTCCAAAAATCATGTCGTTTTAATTTTTTTTCCAAGTTTGTTTCTATTTCTTTCTGAATTTAATATCTAAATTTTTATGCAGCAACTCGAGAAACTGATTCAAAAAGTACTGCAAACAACAAACCCACTATACAACAACAAACTGATACAAGCAGCAGTAACGTCAGCAAAAAAATGTCAGCTGATATAAAAACTAGTAAAATTACCACCACAACTGTAAACGCAACTACTACCACCAACATCAATACAATAATTACAACAACAACAACTACAACAGTAACTCAAGGAAAATCGACAAAAACTGCAACAACAGGACGACGTGAACAAAGCGGAACAGCAATAGGAAATGATGGAGGCAGTACAACCACAATCAAACAAAAGAAGTAAATATGTTTCAATTTTACTAAAGGAAATAAAAAAATATTCCTGGTTTGCGAAAAATGTTGTAAAGTCTTACGACTTGTGTGTGCCTGGGTGTGTGTATGTGTGTGAGAGAGCTACTTGAATGAGACCATCAAAGTGTGAGGAGTTATTTATATAATAATAAATATTATAAGAACTTTTTACAGTGTATGGTAAGCTTGTTTATTGTTTTCTTTCTTACTTCTTCTTAGACCTTGTTACACTTAAGAAAAAGTTTGGAAATTTATTAATTCAATATTAAACAAAAAGTAATGTTCGAAAGCTTATTTACTCCTTTTTGATGAGTGTATACTACTATACTTTACTCCCTCCTTTCTTAGAAAATTTATTAATATAATTATATTTAATCTTTAAAATACTATTACGTATATACATGCATACATATAATATATTATATATAGCATAACAACAAGTAAATATGTGCTATGTAGAGTTTAGTCTAAAGCAAACAAACAAACAAACAAACAAATTTTTTTTTGTGATTGCCATAATATTCATACGTAATAATACTTTACTTAACTGTAGCTATGTGTGTATGTCTGTCTATTTGCTCTTTATATATAAAATTAATAATGAACTAATTGTATAGAAAAACATAATATTGGCATTCCTTTAATCTGCTAAATGCCTCACACCTCTTAAACTTTAATATATAAAGTTTAAGAGGTATAAGGAGCATTTAGTAGATTAAATGAATACCCTAATAGGCGTATTAGTTTAATCTGTTAAATTTTTCTTATACCTCTTAAACTTTAATATTTACAGTTGTAATACGTATAAGAGGCGTTCAGCTGATAAACGAATACTCCTAATAATTATAAATAAATTATATATATTTTAAAAAAGCTTTTTCTGAAAACAAAACAAAAAAAAATTTGATAAAATTTATATGTACGTAAAAATGTTCAAACGAAAATTGTTTTACTGCCTCTCTTTATAAAATGAAATGAAAAATTCGTCTGAGAATTTATGTTGAAAAGAACAATAAAATACGAATATTAGTTTATTGTTGTCAATATAATTTCTAACACGAATTTCCCGTTTCATTTTATAAAAACAGACAGTTATTGATAGTCTAATGCGAAAAAGAGACTTAAAACAGTTTTTATATTTGTGAAGAAATATAATTAAGCCTCCTGCTTTTGCCCCCGTTGCCACACACAACATAACTAATTCTGTTTCTTTTCAATGTGTAATTGACAATTGCGAACATAAAAATTGGTACGTGAAGTCAGGGTCAATGGCAAGTTTTGTTACTGTGCATCATAATATGCATTTTTTCCCCGTTTGGCAAAATAAAATTGTTAAACAGAACAAATTTTATTTCCAAAAAAAAATTTAAATTGTGTTGAATTCCAATAAAAAAGTATAATAGCGTAAATCACACGTCATTGAGTAACTGTTTAGTTTTTAAATTGGTAAAATTTCCCATACATTTTGTTTGTTGAAAATTTCAAAAATAATTTTTTCAGCCACAAAATATATTAGAAATTTTACCAATTTAACGTGTAAACAGTTACTGAATGACGTGTGAACTGCCCTAATGTATATTGTATGTACACAGTATGCACATTCTTATAAAATAAACGCTTGTCAAACATAGAATATTATTTAAACTCAAAATTTGTTTTTATTATTTTGTTTAAGACAAATTTTCGAAGTTCTGCCAAAAAGTTTGCCACTTTCTCGCCATCTTCTTGTTTTCTCATATTAAATCGAAAATTTTCCAATAATTCGTTGGGTTTTTGGTCGAAGTGATCTTGTAACATCACTACAATCTCCTTATACTGCACACTTTATGTCCATGTGTTCGACATTCATATTT
Source organism: Panzeria rudis (assembly GCA_956483635.1). Lineage (NCBI taxonomy): Eukaryota > Metazoa > Arthropoda > Insecta > Diptera > Tachinidae > Panzeria > Panzeria rudis. Next base: position 24,717,495 of record OY101451.1, on the reverse strand, counting down.
TTAGCACTAGCGACAGTTAAAAGTAGGCGGAAAGTAGTTTGACGAACAACGGGTGCAAACACTTCGTCGTAATTACAACCAACGTGCTTAATGCCGCGTGCTTAATGCCGCATTTTATTTTGTAGGTCCACTTATAACCGATGATGTTTGCATCTGGGGGTGCATAGGTTAAGTCCCAAGTCTTATTTTTTTTGTGAGAGAATCTTTCTCCTCCTCCATAGCGGATTTCAATTCGTTGCGTTCATCTGATAAAATTGCTTGTTTAAACTTTTTTGGCTCTATGATACTTTCGCTTTGTGCTACTTGCGCATATCTTGCGGGGAGAACACCTTTGTTGGGCTTAGACGATCTGCGTACATCTCGTTCAGGCGGATCTACATGATAAGCTTCTACTTTGCTTTCGGTTTCAAAGTACAAAAGATCAGTATCATTACTGCATTGTGAATCAGGGCTGGATACATCATCAGATTGCATAGCCTTAACCGCATTTATATCTCTGTGACCAAAAATTTTGTGGTAAAAATGTTGACACCGATTAAGAGTACCAACAGCAACCATAGCTTCTTCACCTCTTTGTGTTTCAAATTGATATAAATTGTCAACACGTATTGCAAGAATATTGCATACAACACCGTAATTGGAACCCTTATAGACTACCCTATGCTTAATATCATTTGCAATGTAAAGAGCCACTCCACCACCCCTCATCATAGGCCGATCATTTCTGTGGCAAACGTATCCAGAAATATCTTCAACACCATCGGATACAGTCTCCTTCAGCCAAGTCTCACTTACTCCAAAAATATTTAAAATTCTACCTTCCAACAAACGCTTAATCTCGCAAAATTTCGAGGAATTCGGTTTAAGATTAAAGCTAGTGCAATTTAAATGACCTATATTAAGGTTATGGTTCAAGTGGCCTAATTGAGTTTTGAAAAAACTATTATCACTTGAAACAGGACCAAGATTCTGTCTAACATGCATTTTTAAAAAGAAAAAATATAAATTAATTAACAATTACATATCAGTGAGCAAAAGCAAAAAATAATCAAATAATTAATCTAAATTAACCTACTCAAAATTAAATTAACTATTTTTTAAAGGAAATAAGTATTTTTGAAAGATATATACTATATGAAAAAATACAATGGCCCTTATTACGGTTCCCGAATCGACCCGAGAGTCTGTAGTAGATTAAAGAATTATAAAAAAATTTTTCTTTAATCCACCACAAACCCCCGAGCCGACTCGAGAACCGCAATAAGGCCCATTAATAAATATGCACAGTGGAACTTAATTACCATTAGGAGAAACGAACAAATTGAAAAAATACTCAAAGAGGATTTCTACCTCGAAATAAATTAAACAAAGTAATAAATAGTAACTAAAAATCCACTGTTTACAATCAACTCGGAAATAGTCCATAATAATAAACATATGTATGGATATATATCTATAAAAAAATTACAAAAAAATGATATTTACGCAATAGACTAATTGTTACCAAAAATAGGTTGGTGATGAGGCGAAGGCGTTCTCACATTAACTGAAGAAGATTCGACAGGATCAACATCAACAGCAGAAGTCAGACCAGGATCAGTATTCAACCCATCATTCAGCAAGTTAACACATTGTTCCAAAGTATAAACTCTTTCGATGTTATTAGGCAGCGTAACTTCAACTTTAGGTATATCCGTATTAATATGCTTATAATAATGAATTTTATTCCTGGTACGAAGATCTCTACAAACTGATAAAAGTTTAGCTGCTGCAGGCGTCAAGTGATCAACAAGGAACACCTTAGATGTAATGCTGCCTCCTATAATATCGCTAAGCAAAAGGAAATTTTTCTTGGAGAAATTCATCATAATTTGATCACGCTGCTGTACAGAATTTAGCTTCACTAAGACCTCTCTACCACCATTTATGTAGGCACAATGATACAAATTATCATACGTGATTGTTACTCCACAAAGTGAGACAATTTTAAAAATGACTCTGCTCAAGTCCTTGATACTATTCGGCAGCCCTTTCACCAATATGTCAGCTCTATTCAATCTTCTTTGTAATACGTTGTTATGCATCTCAAAAACACCAAGACGCTTGTTAACTACATCATTACCATTATTTATCACAATATCAGACACCCTTTCATTGCAAATTTTCTCAATTTTTTCAATTTTTTCTTGCTGTTCGGAACGAAATTTATTAAAAATTTCCAGCATCTTATGTTCAAGTCCTGATATGCTGTTCTTAACATCTTTTTCAAAAGTTCGACTGCGTTCATCAAGTTTTATTTCAGTTCCTGTAGGGATGTGTTGCACTTCATGATGTAACTTACTGGGAGACACTGATAAATTTGGTATACGTTTGTCTCTAGGAATTGAGCTGCATTCTCTACAAATGTAATGAAACACACCTCTGTTTTGGCAAAATAGCTTATGCTGTTCAATTGTCACGTCAACACAGCCAATATGAAAAAACAAGCCACAAAGGAAACAACCAACACTACTTTGTGTTTTAGTAACATTTTCTTTTGCAGGAACACAGAAAAGACTCCTTCTTTTTTCCCGCCATGTTTGTTCAAATGTTATTAAATTGTATGATAATCAGCAGCAATAACAAAACAAGATTATTGTTTACCAGAAGTCTTCACAATATGTACACAATATTTGGCGGCTTCAATTGTTTTTACAGCAACAACACAATATAGCAAGCAACGATTGATTTTAATTAATTAAAAACAACTTAAATCAAGTAAATTTTGATGCTCCACACACTTTATTACAAACAATCCATATATTTATGTATATACAACAGTTAATATCTTTTAATATACGTGTAAAATATTTAATTATTTTTAGTTTTGCTCAGCAATAAAAATACACGTCTAGTTGTTCATGGTGATGCCAGATGAATCAAGTTTAAAACCAACGGCAGACATTTTCTTTACAGACAACAAATTTCCTCTGAATGATGGAATATACAAAACATCATTGACTGTAACAACTGTTTGAGCACCTTTTCCGTCCACTAACTTTATTTTACAGGAACCTATACCAGCAGAATACACGACATTGCCATTTGCCACGGTAACCTCTTCACGCCAGGTTGAATCAAGCTTTATGAATTCTTCTTTAGTGCTACATATGTAGCAAGTGGCACCGGAATCAATTATCCAGGCACTCGTTTTACCATTAACCATGAAGCATGCATTTATATTTTTCGCTGTTTTCAGCAATTTTGGCGTTTTGGTTTTTTTAACTTTCCAGCAGTCCTTACGGACGTGTCCGCCAATATGGCAAAAAATTACAGATTTTCTTTTTACTGCTTTTGAGCTTGTCGTTTTCTTCCAACAATTTATTTTCAACGAGAGTCATTGTTAAGTCTTTTTCGTCACGAACTTAGAGTGCTGTAATTAGAGTATCATACGCACTAGGCAAACTGCTTAGCAGCATTGAAATTAGCCACGACTCAGATACTTTCTCTCCTAGAGCTTGCAGCTTTGAAAAAAGAAGTTTTATTTGAGTTATATGACTAACCATATCATTGTCGGGTTGTAGTTTAAGTTCACAGATCGATCTCATTAATTTTACGTTATTGCTTAGTGTTGAGTTTTCGTGATACGACTTAAAACAGTGACTGTGATCACGGGTTTCAGTTCTTAAAACATAATTATAGGTGTATATATATGTACATGCATCTCTCCAACAAAAACATACATAGTTCCTTTCATACTGATTTAAATCCGCCTTAAAGTATACTTTGAATATTAAAAGAAATACTAACAAGGAAGAAGAGAGAACAAAAGAAATAGCAACATTCAGTCATGTCACAGAGTTCAATTCCGTTCTGAAACGGAATTCAATCCGTATTCTGGTGCTTTAAAAAACGAAGAACGAAAACATTTTGATAATGAAATCACTTCTAATTTCATAAACGGAATTAACATTTTCTGTATTTTCAAGTGCAAAAAACTTTAAAACCACTTTTTTTATCAATAAAGAACACGGTTTTTAATTTATTTACTGTAATTACATAATTAAATTTTTGTTTGTTTAATGTGTAAATTTCTTAGTCTACGAAACTAAAATCAAATGTACGGAATTCGTTTCTTTAGCATTGCCATATTATTTTGTATGCACTTTATCAAAATCTTCGTATTGGCAGCACACAAAAAATAAGAATACAAGGCAAATTAAAATAGGCGAAGAAAAAAATTTTAAGCGCCTAAAACTATGCCACATTATGCTATATTACAAAATTATATTGCCACTTTTTTAACATAAAATCGTTTTAACAATTTTTTTCCGGATTGATGAGAAACAGAATCCAACTAAAGCAGCAAGATTGAAATCTTTCGGAATGGTAACTACGGAATCAAAACCAATCCATGATACAATTAACAGGTACTCGCAGCTCTGCAACAATGAAAATTTGTTGTAGAAATACTTCACTAGTTGTCAAAAAAACGTTTAAAGACGGATGGAACTATCAGCGCGATGATATTATGAACATTACATCACTCAACTAAGTTTGCCGTTTAGGTGAGTAAGGTCAGCTGATCTACTGCGTGTACCTGTTAATTGTATCATGAACCAATCTGATCGAAATTTGTGACACGGCTGATTATTCGCTGGTTGTTATTCAGGGTTGCCACCAAATAGTATGTATTTTTTAACAAACAACGCGCGAAGCGATTAGCTTGTCTGCGGAAAACATCCAAGGTCTATGGTGGGAATCGAACGAACATCCTCTGGACTGATAGGCTAGCATCGCTACCACTCAGCCAAATGGACACCCATTGTACAGAAACTAATGGCGTTTTCTTTTCTACAACAAAACCTAACATACAAGCTAACCTAAAGGGGTGGTGTTTTATTCTAAAAAAAAATACCCTCACTAATGGTGGAAGGCCCTGTATAAATCTACAGTGTCGATAGTGCCCTGTAAAATGGTGGCTTTTGTTTATAAATAGTGCTGGGAAAAATCGTCTCGAACTAAAAACTAAAAAAGTAAAGTTGGTAAAGCAAATTTGTCTACTTTTTTATAGAACAATTATGAGAAAACATTACATTGTTAATACTAGATTGTCAGTGATATAAAATCGTATTGAATTAAGTTTTATATCTGGCAGCTGTATTTTTATGTTTATAATATATTATGAAAATAATCTAAAGGAATTTGTTAACTTTTTTCAAGGAAAATGTTTAAAATGTGGATACTGCCGCGTCCATTATATGTGCAGAAATTACAATAAGTCCATTATTTGTTTCATTATCGCCATGTGCAGAGGAAGAAATATTAAATTTATTTAGTCGTAGTCTTTAGCCCTTTCGACCCCAAACTTTTTATCTGTATCCCTAAAAATTTTGTTTTACTTTTAATCATTTTGTAGTCATTTAAGGAGTGTCTCGCCAACATTTCAAGTCGCCACTCCCATTCGTTTGGGCGGTAGAGAAAGTTGCTTGTGAGCAACGTTGGGTAATTGTGGTATAAACAAAAATTTGTTTTGTAATTATAGCCGTATTAAGTTTTATTGAATTATTTTAAAAGTTAAGTATGAAAGGACAAAAAACCATTTTTGTTATTATTACAGCAAAGATGGACTTTACATTTAAGACATTTGGACATTGGAGTTCCTGTTTTGCACAATCTGCAGCGATCTTTTTCGCCAAATACTACCCAATGATCCACTTTATCATACCTCTTTGCATCTGGAGGGTTCGGTTGGAACCTATACTTTTTGGTGCTTTGCGAAGACACACTGCTCTTTGGATGGAATCTTCAGAAACGGAACTATATTGCAAAAGTGCATTAGAAATTTCCAGTTGAAATTGTATTAATGGAATATGTCTCTGGTTGGGTTGAAGTAGACGAAGATGTTTTCTATAAAGCAACCAGGCATTTGTAACGGATGTTCCTAGGCACCAATAGAAGATTCTTTTGTTTTCTTGAGCGGTGGTTAACCTTGTACAGCTCCATGAGCATATCAGCCAGGTCAACCCCTCACATGCCTTTATTATAGGAAGCAACAATAGCAGGTCTTGGAACATCAATGTAAGCTTTTTCCTTCGGGCTCCAACGCTTACAAACACCAACAGTTTGGTGGTCTATACACGAAGATGCTAGCAAAACTGATTTGTTGTCAAACCATTTTAGACATACTAGATTATAATTAGCTTCACATCTCACGTCAAAAGATCCTCTTCCGCGTTTTTTGAGTTCAGCATCTGAAAGCAACTGGCAACTGCTTACCCGATTTTTACGTATAGTACCTGTTGCAAATATGCCCATTTCCCTCAACGCAATAAGAAGACTTACTGATGTAAACCAGTTGTCGAAATAAAGTTTAAAGTTCTTGTGTTTGGGATGGTTTTGAGCCAGATAAAGGACAACATCCGAAGATAATCCCAATCCGTATGACGGGCAGCTTCCTTCGCCAACATACATTGTAAAATCATATACCATGCCAGTAGTTCCAGCACGAGTAAACATTTTCAAACCAAGAGTAACAGTATAAATTTATGAATATATGAATTTATATCGATGTATACCTTTGAATGCAATTATCTGTTCATCAACACTTTGATACTCTTCCTGAGGTAGATTATTGAAGTTCTCCTTGAGGATATTTAGCAAAGGGCGTATCTTGTACAGCTTGTCATAATTTAAATCATCCTTTTTAGGTTGTTGGCTGTTTTCGTTGAAATCTAAGCACTGCTTAATTTTTTCAAACCGGCCACGAGACATTGCTTCTGATATAGTCGTAAGCTTTATGTTTTGGGCCCATGCCATTTTAAACTGGGGCAGTCTAAAAACACCTACGTATAACAAAGCACCAATATACCGTCTTATTTCCTCCTTAGTACAGTTAAGCTCAATGCCGAGTTCCTGTAGTCCATATAAATTAGTTTGCTGTGTGATCAAATCAATACAACGAGTATCAAACATTTTTTCGAAATATTCAACTGGTGTCAAAACTTCATGAACTTCCAGGATATTATCGTCCTTCAAAATAGTCTCTGGGGCTTCATATGGCCTTGATCTCCATTTGAGAGATTTCGGATCAATTTTTTCAAAGCACATATTAACACCACCAGAAGATTCTTGCTCAAACTCATTCGCCAGTATGTTGTCAAGAAGGCCGATCTCTATGCTTTCTCTTCTTTCCACGATCCCTTCCAAATTCCTGTCCAGCACTGCAGATATGTCTTCCAGCTCATCGCCGCTTTCCTCGTCACTGGAAACATCCCAACCGAAGTTCAAAGTTATTTCAATATCTTTGTTTGTCAAGCCCTTCTCTTGGCGTCTCATTTCTAAAAGTATGTAAATTAAGTACCATAATTGCCCAAAGTTGCTCACAAGCAACTTGACAACTTTGAAAATTACTCACCTGTTGTTTGTTTGCAATTCTAAGATTTAACTTCTACAAATACTTTACTTGATATTTACTAAAAAAGATTCAATAAACATATTTTGAATTTTTGTTATAATATTGAAAAAAGTCACATGTATAAAAACCTCTTTCCAAATTCGCAAATATATTTGCCTTGACACATGCGCGTTCTAACGAAAATAACTTTGCTAATTGACAATCAAATTAGCTGTTGTTTTATTCAACTTAAAGAGAACACTTGTAGCTTTCGATATCGATACGTTTACACGAACAAGAACAAAAACAACGCTGACCGTTAGTCGTCAAACAAGCAACGTTGGGGCCGAAAAGGTTAGTTGAATAATAAACATCTGTCAGCTGTCAAAAACGGAGCGATCCACTTTTTCATAACTTGTATTTTGTTTTCGTCAAATAACAAATAGCATTATTGCAGGGTTGGCAAGATATTTTATACATGTACCTTTCAACAAAGTGACAAGATAGAAAAGAAAACACCGTTAACTTTATTTACAAAGACTCTCTGTATTTCCTCGCTATCAGTACTAAGCTCACACCCTTGCAGGTCCTTCATGTGTTTATTTTTTGCCAAGAACTTGCCTTGATGAAAATTTACATTAGGAAAATTAGAAAAACATTTGAAACTTCCCAACGACAAAGATAATTAGAATTACTTATTAAACAGGTCCGGTACTGACCCCGACGAGTCCATAAGTGAGTTATTGTTTAGCCAATTACCTTTTGGAAGTGACACAGTATCACTCCAAGTGCTACATTGTGCATTAAAATCTCCTAGGATCAAAACAACATCCATTGTATCCAGGTATTGAAAAATAATCGTAAGTTTAGCAGAAAATGTTTCAAGATTGAGAGATGGTGGATAGTAGTGGACTCCATCTGATTTGTTAAAATGCATTTAAATACATTCACATGTTTTCAACTACGCAATGGATTGCATTATATGTTGAAAAATCAAATGAATGCCTACACAAGGCGAAAGAGAAACAAAATCCTCATCAACCGAAAAGAAAAAAATACTACATCACTCAAATAAACATAACAGAGTGAAATGTGTAACAACTAGACTATAACCCGAGTATAAAATTATTTTAATGTTTTTTCAAATAAGTGGGTTGATTCAACTGCTACTAGTTATTTCTGTGTTCGTTTTTGGTTTTGCAAAATGTACACTAGCTAATATCTACTTCATCCTCATGGTAACTTTTTAAGTGAATAATAAGAATTTGAAGCTGCTATATTTTCTGCTGAAGATATGGTAGCTTCAATGACATTTTATTGCAAAGTAAATCGTTGCCACTACGTATTATAATACCAAGTTCATACGCATAGTTGCCAGATGAAATAGGGACAAATTCGTCAAATTTCGAGTAAAAAATCGTCAAAAACGTCCAAAATAATTATCCGAAATCGTCAAATTTATTCGTCAAAATTTCAAAAACACTTTCGAGGCTAATAAAACAAATTTTTTATGGAAATCTGCTTTATAAGCAGAATAATAATGTTTTATGAATAACATAAATAAATTCACAGTTTTTACATAAAATAAACGAAATTCTTATTAATAAAGAACTGTTGTTTTAACTGAATAAACAGTATAATCACACCTTTAGTGTATTTTTGTAGTAAAATAATATACATACATACACATTAATTAAAATACGTATGAGAGGTTTAGTGCAATAATTCGTTCAGCCCTAACAACAAAATATTGAATAAATCGACTTTAAGTTTAAACAAAAGTATTTGCAAAATATTAGAATTATTTACAAAATACTAGAATTTATCAAAAAAATATTCTCTAGAATGCACTGCTATGGTACGTAGCTAGAGAATGAGCACATAAAACAAATTTTGATTTTATGTGGCTCACCTAGTTATGTACCAAGCCTTTCATATATGCACAAGATTTTATATTTAATGTTTCCATGATGAGCTGGAAAGCCTTATCCTGATCATTCCGACGAGAATAGATCACATCCAATAAGTCACGTTTTTGAATCTCTCGAATGATAGCCAAAGCTGCCTGCAGTCAGCATCACTTTTTACCACAAAAGCAGCTTCTGCCTCTTCCTGTGAGAGTGAACATGGCCAGGTTAGTTGGACATACATTAGAGGCACACCTGGTGGTAATTGTAGTGGTCAAACCATAAGATATCCCACTAGAGAGTTGATGCGGGAACCAGTGTGCTAATGATTGATGACGTAGAGCTGTATCTGGATTCTTCATTATTTGGACCCATCCTTTTAATGCTTGTTCGATAACGCATCACGAGTGGTTTCTACCACAGTTCGATAATTCACATGATTTGTGAATAGATGTTGGGCAAGCGCAATCAATCCTTTTGCAGGAATCCACCCAGAGAACGCCTCAGCCGAGTCTGCACAGAATGTACTCAAGAATAGTTGATTTGTCTTGGTGTACGATTGCGCTCTGTTCTCCAATACGAATGGAGCCAACGGTGATTGGCCGACTCGTAACACCTAGAGTGCTCATAACGTAAAATTGGCTGATTAACGTAGTAAAGATTAAAACTTTAAGACTGATGGTCAAGAGAACAAAGTCAGGACTTTTTTAAACACTTTTATTTAGGTATACACCGTTAGTGGACTCATGACCAATGTATCATTTAATGTTTCCATGATGAGCTGGAAAGCCTTATCCTGATCATTCCGACGAGAATAGATCACATCCAATAAGTCACGTTTTTGAATCTCTAGGGTCGATGTGTAAGACGCCTGAGGTTGGGCAGGTCGGAGATTTTGGTCAGGAACACCACCTGCTGCCTGATCGAGAGCTTGACTACTGAGTCCTTGATTGAACTCATCAAGGTTGACCACCACATAACTATCTGCTCGCTCTTCAATAGCGATCATGCCGTAGGTTTTCATAATTGCAGACAAAGCTGCATCTTCTCCAGCTTGGCCGATTTGGATGTCGCTAATGGCCTTGGAATACGCTTGTAAATATTCTACACTATATTTGAGCGATTTGGTAGCAGGAGAAATGAATGCAGTTCTTCCTGATCTGAGTGTCATATTGCACAGCGCATTCAAGCTCGCCATATGAGGAGCCTTCGCCTGTTCTATGACTCGAGCTATGGTGTCTAAACCATTTGCTTTGGCAACCTGATAGTTGTATATAAGCCCGCCAGCCTTCAGTTTGTAGTGGCCAAACCATGGGATATCCCACTAGAGCGTTGATGCAGGAACCAGTGTGCTAATGATTGATGACGTAGAGCTGTATCTGGATTCTTCATTGTTATTTTTCTATGGGTCCCTTACATAGCTGTATGGGACCTTGTTGCGTCTGGTATCGGCAGACCGGATTATTTACCGGCGTCACCCTAATGGGGTCCTGCATAGCAGACCATACACTACTCCAGCATACTGGCACCACCAACAAAATATCCAACTCTGTTTGACATCGCTACACAAACCGTGCAATCACTCCACATGCCCATACAAGACTCTACCACTGGCACCAACACCTGACTGCGCATGCAAACTGGTGTAGTGTATGGGGGTCTTATGTAAGCCACACAATTTTGCGACTGTTTGTACAACTCAGCTAGCATTCAAGTTGTATGTTTGTCCCACAAACGATACAATTTAATGTGCGATCTCATGCACAACTTCATTTTTGCAGCCAAGTTGTTATCAAGTACACATCTTCTATTTTATGGTGTCTGCAAATGATACTCACATTCTATGTTTACATCAAGGTAGTCACAACAATACTAAACGCGCATACTACATAAAATGGTATGCGACAGGCACACAAACGTGACGACGATGTTGTACAACATGGCAAAAAAAAAAATCAAAACTTTTTGATCTTTCATACAACCAAGACACAACTTAATACAACGAGCCCACAAGCATTGCAATTTGGTGTACAATCTACACAAGTTGTACCAACGGGTGTAACGTGTATGGCTTCCTTTAAGGCTGGCTCGAATGCTTGCGGGTGAAAGAATGTTTTTTTTTATATTTTAGTTAATAAGGTTTTTTTTTGTTTTTAATTTAATAATAGTTTAATTTTAAATTTTTTTTTGGTAGTGATGTGTGTGGATTTTGGGGGACAAATATAAAAATATATGAGGAATGATATTGTCCCAGGTAGGGAGGGCAAGTAGTGGACGTCCACCGTGTCCACTCTCCCAATTGTTTCCGTTTTTGGTGTAGTCTTTTGGTGTTATAGTTTTTATGTAAATTTTAATTGTTCGTGTTTCTGCTGCGGTTGTGGGTTGGAACCTGCCCTGCAGATGCCTGTTATGAGCTGGCTGGCATCACAACCGCAGCGACAAAGCGGCACGTAACAACCTATAGAATAAAACAAGTCCAAAGGTATCCCTTATGGGAATGCAAAAAAATGTTTTTCTTTTTTCAGGTTAACCTTTTCAGTTTGCACAAAAACCACACTTTATCGAGCCACTGTATATTTTTTTATTTGTTTAATTTATTAAAATTTTTAATGAAACCACAATTCATTTTATTTTATATTTAATCAAATTTATTTTGTTAGTTTTTATTTATTAACTACTGTTCACTTTAGCACTGTCCTGTCACGGTGGCCAATTTTATGTTTGATCATAAATAAACGAAAATGTTTTAGAATGAAATGATACACGAAAAGTATTTAGTTTTGTTAATGTTTATTGTTCACCAGTTATATCAAGACTAAAAAATTTACTACAAAGTTGGCAGTGCTAAAGCTACGAATTTAAGTGGAATGCAAAGAATGCAATCCTGTTAGATTTTATGTGTTTAATATTTATGTACAATGAGACAAATGTAAATATGTTGTTTGTATGTATAAAAATTGCGACAAGAGCAACAAGTTATTTAAAGGAATTAATTAGTAAAATATGAAAAGCAAAATTTTAGTTTTAGAAAATACTTATTGTGTTCTGATCCAACAAGCAGAGCTAGTGTAAGTGGACCCATTGTCTGTATCAATCCTGTCCTCCTTTCAGGTTTAAAGGTCACGCCGGTTAAATGTGGCGCATCAGTATTGTCTAAAGCAAAGTCCCCTACACGCTTCTCTTTTCGTTTTCCCCCTATTCGCATTTAGAATTTTCCACATGACATTCGAACCTCCGAAAACATACATTTAAATGATGTAAGCACGTCGACAAGTGGAGTCGCTATCCCCAGTCATTCCCATCAATGTCATCCCAAGGGTTTAAATAAACCTCCGCCATCTCGCGCACTCTTCATAAACTTCAGACAATCTACAATTGCCTGCGCCATCGGAAACGTCTTTAGCGAGACTAGAAGTTCCTTTTCCAGTTTCTCCGTGTACCTTGTCTCATTTGCTAACAGAAGAGATAGTGTAAGTGGACCCATTGTCTGTATCCATCCTGTCCTCCTTTCAGGTTTAAAGGTCACGCCGGTTAAATGTGGCGCATCAACATTATCTAAAGCAAAGTCTCCTACACGCTTCTCTTTTCGTTTTCCCCCTATTCGAATTTTCCACATGACATTCGAACCTCCGAAAACATGCATTTAAATGATGTCGGGGGTTAAGTTTTAAACAGTTTTGCTTCTAAACTGTTGTGGAGCACTCCTAAATAAGCTTAAGAGCTTGAACATAATGGCAAAAAACAAGATCAAGCCCAACCCTCCCAGCCACCAAGGAATGATGGATTTCATGACCCTTATGCACTCCAGCCACAGTTCAGACATATTAACCAACAGGTTTCCCATGATTCCAGTGGTGTTAGAGCTGGAGAGCTCATTTGCGGATCTAGTCAACCCGTTGGTGATGTGAGGCACAACCAGCTAGATGCCCTTTAACTGCGCCTTGATCATGGATTTTCCAATTTGTAGCTGGCAGTCCTCCTCTAAATGTGGAGACTTCACTGAGACTCTGACAGAAGTGTTGCCAGCTCTGGTTATTACAACAGGAACCGCCGTGGTGAGGGAAGGGCACTCAAGAGAACCAAGCGTTGGATATGAGTCACAAGAGGCATGTATCTTGATTCTAGCCCAAACCAGGCAGTTATAGCAGCCTTCAACGCCATTTATCTTGGCGCTGCAGCTCGACAGTTGTTCATATGTCAATACTGCTAGCTTAGGCAACTTAACTTTGGCCTCAAATGTCTCTGAGGTTGCTCTGGTCATATAGAATCCAAAACTATCTTGATCCACGGTGAAGTCAGGGGTTAAGAGGGGCAGTCTTGAGCCTTTTAAAGCAGCCCTGATATCAATGTGGTTCACCTGAGCCTTGACTTGAGTAAAGTCTGTCTGGAGGTTCACCATTTGCTTAAGCCATGAGCAACTAGTGTCTGCCTTTTGAGCACTTTCCATTGTTGGACACTGGATATCCCCCACCTTCCCTAGAACCTGTTCAGTGGGCAGATTGCAGCTCCCAAAGTATGTGACATTGCTCAGGAGGTCCTTGATGATGCAACTACTCAACGTTGGCGCAGGAGGGCTGCTGATCTGAGAGATGAGGACTGACAGGTCGCCCACCATTTTTCTGACTCCCACCGTCAGCCTGACTTCTGTTTCACTAGGAATGTTAGATAAGTGAAATTTGAGCTTAGCAGTAACCTCCCAGCTAAAGGAGGGGCATCTAGATACTTGGAAAACTCTGGCTGCATTTTCCCATCCACTCACTCTTGACTCTAACACATCCGATTACACCTGGGCCGACATCTTTCCGGAGACCTTCTGAAGACAATATCAGGTCTGAAACATGTTCCTTGTGGCAATGTTGATCACTGCTCGGGCGCCACTTGTAACGTCGTTTTCTGCCGGGTATACTCAGCCTGAAAATGCCAATGGTCGTTACAAGAAATAACACGTTTTTTTCCTTAATTTATTTCTATTCTTTATTTAAAATTAATAAATTTAGTGTTTTCTGAAATATAATTCACTTGACTTCAATTCCGTAGTATTACATCATTTGTTTTGTTTATAGACTCTCAGCTCTCCGGATTTGTTATGGCTTTCTTCCTGCGAGTTGTCTTCTATGCTTCCGTAATCAACCTTTGTATTACTCCGGTGGTCCTATGTAGGCCCTTATTAGGAAAATTGGGGCCTTATGGATATTTTACTTATGTTTCCGCACAGTTGAACATATCGGCTACTGGCCTCCTATCGTTTCAGTGGTGGCGTTGTATTGTTTTCGTGGTTAGGTAATTGCTGACAGTGTTTATAATATATATTCTTCGGTGTCTTACTGTATTGTTTAGCGACTAGAGAATCGCTAACAATATTTATTAACTTCTCCTTATCGATGTTGTTTCGCGACTTGGGAATCGCTAACACTATTTATTATTATCTATTTATTGTTTCGCGACTAGGTAATCGCTAACAATGTTTTATTAATATTTATTTATTCCAGGTTCTACTGTATTGCTTCGCGACTAGGCAATCGCTAACAATGTTTATTAATATTTATTTATTCAGGTTATACTGTATTGTTTCGCGACTAGGTAATCGCTAGCAATGTTTATTAATATCTAATTATCTAGTTGCTACTGTATTGTTTCGCGACTAGGGAATCGCTAACAATGTTTATTAATATCTGATTATCCAGGTGCTACTGTATTGTTTCGCGACTAGGGAGTCGCTAGCAAGGTTTATTAATATATAATTATCTAGGTGCTACTGTATTGTTTCGCGACTAGGGAATCGGTAGCAATGTTTATTAATATTTAATTATCTAGGTGCTACTGTATTGTTTCGCGACTGGGGAATCGCTAGCAATGTTTATTAATATTTAATTATCTAGGTGCTACTGTATTGTTTCGCGACTAGGGAATCGCTAGCAATGTTTATTAATATCTAATTATCTAGGTGCTACTGTATTGTTTCTCGACTAGGGAGTCGCTAGCAAGGTTTATTAATACCTACTTGCTTACCGTGCTTAATCCTGATCCACTGATGTCTACCCAACGACTGAATGATTGTTTGCAAATTCTTCGGCCTTTTATACTATTTTCCCTTTACATTATTGTTGTAATATATACAGAGATTTCTGCATGCTTATGTTTGGTTGTTATTGTCCCTAACTTATTTTAATGTACATGTTTGTATGTATGTTTTGTTAGTGACCGTTAATCCCTTTGCTTGTAAATTATTTTGTTGGATGTGTTTGTTGTTGTATGCTTTGTTCTTTTAGTTTATTTTTTTTAAATATATTTTGTTAGTGTCTTCTGTTTTATAAATCGGTTTGTCGATCATATTTGTTATTTTATGTTTTACTACTTTACAGGGTGTGACAACAGTTTGTGTGCAAACTGTTCGTTACAATGTCGACAAGTGGAGTCACTATCCCCAGTCATCCCCATCAATGTCATCCCAAGGGTTTTAAATAAACCTCCACCCTCTCGCGCACTCTTCATAAACTTCAGACAATCTACAATTGCCTGCGCCATCGTAAACGTCTTTAGCGAGACTGGAAGTTCCTTTTCCAGTTTCTCCGTGTACCTTGTCTCATTTGCTAACAGCAGAGCTAGTGTAAGTGGACCCATTGTCTGTATCCATCCTGTCCTCCTTTCAGGTTTAAAGGTCACGCCGGAAACGTCTTTAGCGAGACTGGAAGTTCCTTTTCCAGTTTCTCCGTGTACCTTGTCTCATTTGCTAACAGCAGAGCTAATGTAAGTGGACCCATTGTCTGTATCCATCCTGTCCTCCGTTCAGGTTTAAAGGTCACGCCGGTTAAATGTGGCGCATCAGCATTGTCTAAAGCAAAGTCCCCTACACGCTTCTCTTTTCGTTTTCCCCCTATTCGCATTTCGAATTTTCCACATGACATTCGAACCTCCGAAAACATGCATTTAAATGATGTGAGCATGTCGACAAGTGGAGTCACTATCCCCAGTCATCCCCATCAATGTCATCCCAAGGGTTTTAAATAAACCTCCACCCTCTCGCGCACTCTTCATAAACTTCAGACAATCTAAAATTGCCAGCGCCATCGGAAACGTCTGTTTAGATTAATTTATTAGTATGAATCAATTCAAACACATAAATTTGAACTGTACTAATTTTTTTTGGGTGTTTTTACTTTCAAGCACTTGTAACTTGAACGTAATGTGATCAATAAATAAAAAACGAGTTTTTACTACTGACTAAAAAATATAATTTTTATAGGGGTATTTATACTAAAATTAATAACAATTAATTGTCGAGTCAACAAATACCTTAAAACTAAATTTACGTTAAATTGACCAATCAAATTAAAGTGACAATATTTGCATTTAATTCAATATGTAATATGATATCTTTTTATTAATGAATTTTGTTTGTCAGCTAAATAAGTGTAAGTGAACAACATTAACGGAATTCACTAAAGTTTGTATTATCATTAATAGTCACCAAGTATTTCGTCAAATCACACATTAGTGTCAAGACATATTTGTTACCGTAAGTAGAAAGAGGTAATGGACCTATAGTGTCCATAACCACCACGTCAAATGCTCTTGTTGGAGTAGGCGTTAAAATCAATTTTTCAAGAGTACGAGGCCTGGGTTTATTCACACTACATTCCTGACAATCCCTTACAAATTTTGCAATGTCCCTGGTCATTCCTTTCCAAAAATATTTAGTTCGGATCTTCGCATACAACTTTTTCTGGCCACAATGTCCGCCTAGGATTGGATCATTGTGGTATATTTGCATCAGCTTTTCTCTATCATTTTTATCAATTATAGTTTAGATTTTTTCTGTCAACATAATTTCAAGACTTTTTAAAATTTTCATTCCATGATCCTTGAGATCCTAAATTGAACAAATCGAAAAAAATGGGTCACCTTTACACCATTCTGCTACAATGTTATCAGCAATACCTATTTTCTTAACTCTCTCTAAGGTCTCTAGATACGGATGAGGATTAGTGCGTAACATCCCGGAAGTCAATCCTTTAGGGTTTCTAGCAAAATTTGTTACTATTTCATCTCCAGACTCGTCGAACCGAGGAGACTCAGTTTTATCTTGAAATTTTACTTTGTGAGATGACATATTTCTTACCGTTTCATTTTCATTCTGGGAATCTTCATCGGGCAGTTCTTTATATAATCCTGGGTCAGTTTCTTCAGATGTAGATTCCTCGGATTCTTTATCCTTTATCATATCTATGATCTCCGATGTCGCATTCATTTCTATATTCTCTTGGACCATCATATTATCCTTATCCCTTTCGGCCCCGCTCCTGAACCAACTGTCAGAAAAATTTTTTTTTATGATTTCATTGATTATTAGATCTAAATTAAGGATTTTTGAAGATTTCGGACTTCTGGAGTTATCGGGTGACTAGATATTGGAAGTTGCTTATAAGCAACTTTGGGCCATTGAGGAAGTATTTAATGGCATTGAAAAAATAATATATTTTTTTTATTATTTATTTATTAATCAAGAAACCTTTTTGGTATTATAATAAACTAGGTATGATATTTTACAAAACAATTTTTGCTGGTATTGCAGCATAGGTGAACACCACATTTTACACATTTTGAGAGCGGTGTTCCCGTCTTGCATAGGCGGCATCGGCCTTTTCCTCCCCATTCCAACCAATGGCCGCTTTCATCGTATCTCTTCCAATTCGGAGGATCATGATTAATTTTACGGCGCTTGGAAATGGAACTAGACGAAAGTGAAGACGGAGACGACTGTGCTGAACTTATTTCCTCTTGTTCAAAAATATTTCCACTGGGTCGTCCTCTTTTCCTTTGTGCTGAACCCAAGGATGGTGGTGCAGCATTTAGCAACTCATTCGCTATTTCCATTTGAAATTTTATTAGTGGAATATGTTTTGCGTTCGGGTCCACCATTTTGAGGTGCTTGCGATACAAAAGCCACGAATTGGTTACTGCCGTTCCCAAAGCCCAGTAAAATATTCGCATGTACCATTTAGCAGAGCGATGGTTAATTTTGTAAAGCTCCATTAGCATGTCAGAGAGATCAACTCCTCCCATGTGCTTGTTGTATTCCGATACAATAGCTGGTCTCGCGACATCAATAAACTTTTTTTCTTTTGCGCTCCAACGGCGGCATGCTCCAATTGGCTGATCTCCAATAAATGTAGATAGCAATTGCACCGCTTTGTTATCTAACCACCGAACTGTAGCAATTTCATGGTTTACTTCACACTTCATGTCGTAGGAACCTCTGCCAAGCTTTTTCAGCTCAGATTCGGACTGCAATTCGCAATTCCCCATTCGGTTTTTTCTGACAGTACCGATGGAAAATATACCCATTTCTTTCAAGGACACAAGAAGACTGACTGAGGTGAACCAGTTGTCAAAATAAAGCTTGTAGTTTTTGAACTTCGGGACTGAGGATGCCAAATATAAGACGATGTCAGAGGATATTCCAAGCCCATATGACGGGCAAGTGCCATCACCAACATAGAGGGCGAAGTCGTAAATAATTCCCGATGAACTTGCTCGCGTAAACATTTTCATTCCCCATTTATGGGGCTTAGCGGGGTTGTATTGCTTGAATGCCGATCTTCCTAAAAATTTAATGTGCAAGCAGTCGACTAACATTCCTTTTTACACCGTGAAAATTTCAACTTACCTTTATATGCTATTACCTGCTCATCAATGCTTTGGTGTTCATCTTGGGCAATATTATTAAACTTTTCCTTGAGCATCGA
This sequence comes from Panzeria rudis, assembly GCA_956483635.1. Taxonomy (NCBI): domain Eukaryota; kingdom Metazoa; phylum Arthropoda; class Insecta; order Diptera; family Tachinidae; genus Panzeria; species Panzeria rudis. Next base: position 24,698,467 of record OY101451.1, on the reverse strand, counting down.
TAAAATTGGACGTATTTTATGCAGCTTATCGTATTTAGGATCACCTTTTTTTGGCTGCTGCGATTTATCGGAGAAATGAAGGAACTTTTTAATTTTTTCAAATTTCTTGCGAGGCAGCGCATCGGTTATTGCAGTCAGTTTTAGTTCTTGGGACCATGCCATTTTAAAATTCGGAAGATGAATTACACCCAAGTATAACAGAACCCCGAAATACCGAAGAATTTCATCGCTGGTGCATTTGAGTTCAGCTCCGGACTCTTGAAGAGCATATAAATTGGTCTCTTTTACTACCAAATTAATCATTGCATCGTCAAAAAATGATCTGAAATACTGTATTGGGCTCTTCACCATTTCAACATCTTCTACAGGCTCTTCCCATGGTACATCCTTTGGATCAAATTGTTTTTTTCTCCATCGCAACGTAGACAATTCTACTTTCTCAGGCCTCTCTGGATACTCTTCAGCATGATCTTCAGTGGCGATAACTTCTAGTGAGTCAATCTCGATTTCCTCACCTTTCTCCAAAAATTCTTTTAACCCTTTCTCCAAAAATTCTGCCTCATCATCTTCGCACTCTTCATCAGAAGACTCGTCCCAATCAAACTCCAGGGCAGCCTCTATATCTGCTTCACAAAGTCCTTTGCGTGGTTTGGACATGCCTGCGATATCAATGTTTTTTACTATCACCGTTGCCCAAAGTTGCTTATAAGCAACTTCAATAAACAAAAAAATATTGCTCCGTAACAATGCAACTTTTTTAACTTCTTTTTTTTTTACTTTTTTTTACAACTTTAATTGTTAAAACTGCGTACTTATTTTTTAAAATTATGTTTTCTAAGTATTTTTATTTATTTTTTACTTTTTGCACTAAAATTTCAACACCTGCGTTTTGCTGGACTTCACACCAAATAATGCATTGTATTTAAGTTGATCGCGCCGCTGCTGCTACTTTTGTGTTGTTTTTTAGTTCTAAGAACTGTAATCAACCAACTCTATGTGTACTTTCATGAGTTAGTTACAATTGTTTGAAATAAAACGGTACCACAAAATCAAAGTTGCTTATAAGCAACTTTGGGGGCGAAAGGGTTATCAGCATTCTCCACAAGTGAAGAGGTACTAGTGCGTGTGCTATCAGTAGACATGATGTGATATAAAAAATTATATCTCTTAAAAAGATGATTTAGAACAAGTAAGACAATAGTATATCTGTAGACAGAATAGTAGATAAGTTGGATTTTGCTTAATCTTACAGTTGGTGATGTCTTGAATTGTTAGATTTCTATTGCAATCAAAACAATGATATCGATTTATCAATATGGCGATATAGTATGCTCTATGACAATAATTAATCAGAACAAGATATGGAAGATTTCAGTTATTATTCAAATCTTATAGCTTTAGCTGTATAATTTTGAGTGTTATTCCTTCTAATTGAATATCATTAATTATCTTTATGACTTACCTTTTTTCTTGTAATGACTTTTTCTAAATAATTCTTAATAAACTAAATATTTTGGGTGATATATGATTGGGTCTTTTGTATTACATAATTTGTTATTGAACTAATCACGAACGTCATCAGGATCATCATTGGGATCTTGAGCGATCATTTTCTTTATAACTTCTGTCTCAGACCCTGTTGCCAATGTGTGTATACTATCAATTATGGCATAAGTACCAGAGTCTACTCTAATATTCAAATAATCTCTTATTGCTTTTTCCATCTTAGATATGATTTCATTATCACCGCCTTTATAGTTAATATATGATTTATTGTAGAATGAGGCGACTATTTTGGCAGCAGCTGTCATAAGGAATAAGTTTTGTGCATGTATAGGTGTTGTTTCACTCTGCGGATATAACAATTTTAGATATGGTCCTTCATTAAGAGGCTTGGAACTTATATAACGGTAGGCTCTATCCAATGCTTCTTGTTCTCTTACAACACAAGGCAAAGATATGATCTCAGGACATCGGGTTAGCAGTTGGGTATTTATAAGATCTATATGCTGCATCTCTGAAAATTCAAGATAGCGCAACACAACCGTTGCTACAGACCTGAATTTATGATTGCTTTGGTCAATTCCTCTGATGTATTGGAATACAGATCTGCGGAATGAGTTTTTAAATATGATATAAAAAATTAAATTTGTTGTTGTTAATTTAACTATCTGTTAAATTTTAATTTAAATCATTGAAATCTTTTTTTTTTTTTTTTTTTGATTTTTTTTCGTCAACATAACTGAAAAACGCTACTTTTCTCTTTAAAATGAGTACGTAAATTTACTTTAAATGTTACATAAATGCACTTCTTTTCTTTATGATATTTGATCATTTTGAATTCATATCTCTTTGCAATTCATTTCTTCCTCTTTTATATTGATTTCTCCATTAACACTGTATATTTTCTTTAACTTGATAATTATGTTATAAGTCTCTCTTTTGTTTTATATAAATATACTTTTTTGCGTTTATATCCTATTTTGATAACTTTTTTTAATTTCAAGTTAGCGAAAATACCAGTAAGTTAAAAGAATGATTTATTTTTCCCTTTTAAATGTATTAAAACAATAGTTTTATTTTATTATTTACGTATATGTACATATTATGTACAATAGAAGACGTTAAATAATATATGTGTATAGTGTATTATGTATGTATATACCTATATTAGTAGATAACATGAATATAATATAAAGTTATATACATATGTACATTAGAGCGTCTCGCCATATAGGCAAGAAAAAAAAAAGTTCGCCGTACACCACCGAATACGAAGTAATGTTGTAAGATATTTAAAAAAAAATTTTTTTTATTTTTTTTGCCGAAAGTAGGGGTCGCCAAAATACATTTTTCGTTATATCTTCGGCACTTACAGTCGGATCTCAAAGTGTGATATATCGATGTTTTTGTCTCAAAGAGACCAATGTTTTGCTTTAATAGTCAATGGTATTTTGTATCCCGTTCTAGTATTTACCCACCAGATCTCATTTTCTACCACCCTAATGTACCACCCTAATAGCAGAAAATTAAAGCCCACAAAAAATCATTAAACTTTTGTTAAAGAAGTTTTTCGATAGTTCCAACAGAAGTGTTAAAAAAATATAATTTATGTTTTTTGCCGAATGTAGGGGTTGACTTTTTAAACAGTTATCATATATTCGGTATTCACAGTCGGATTTTATAGTATTATATATCGATGTTTTTGCCTAGTATCTTCTTTTTTAAATAGTGATACACTCTTTTCGAACTTACCATAATATGTGTACCAATACAATAAAAATTCAAAGATCTGTGTATATTAAAACAATTTTATTTAATCATATTTTGAAATGACCCAAGTTGGCTATATTTTTCACGGCTTTCGAGCTTGGAAAAAATGTGGCCTAGGCGTTGCTCATCGGTAACAGCCATGGCAGACTCATGTACTACATGAACAAAACGCTCGGTGTTTTGAGAATGGCACGGATATTCTGTGAAATTAATTAAGGTTAGTCAACAAAACTATCAAACAAAGTTGTTTTTCTTGTGCTACCTGGTATCTCGATTATTTCTTTTGAAAACTGTAATGCTTCCAGCTGGTCTTGCATATAGAACTGCAAGCACGGCGGCTCAGTCAATTCAAATTTGGTCCAATTGATCATATGGTAATATGAGTCACTTTCGAAGTCTATGAAATTTTTAACTTGTGCACCGTACATTTGACGAATGCCTACTGCTGCTTCATTTCGCGCAGACAAAATCTTGTTATAGCCGTCTGAACGTACTAGCGGATCTTGGTCCGTACGCGTTATTTTCTATCGACGGACGAAGTATCTGTTGAACATCTTCTGGCAATTGACGAATCCAAGATATATATTTAAAAACGTGGCGACTTCCGTGAATTGCAAGTGGTTGGCTTTTCACAAGAAACCAAAATGGCGCGTAAACTTTCATAACAAACTCAGCCAGTTTTTTCAATATAACTGGGGGTTTAGCGCACGTTACATAAAACCGGAGAATTCTAGAGGCAGTTGTCAACCAGCGCGCTGTGCTAATAGCTCCGGGCTTCTCGCTGGCTAATCTATCATCGCATTCTCCGGTATGGACAGTTCGAACCATACGATACAAGTACGACTGATCGCCTCGAATACTCCATCCTTCTATGTTTGCTGGCATTTCTCCCATTTCAATTCGCTCGAAATTTTTATTGACCTAACAGAATGGAGTAAACAATAGAGATCCGAATTGTTAATGGCATGATTAAAATTTCATTGAAGAAAAGTATGCGAAACTTACAGAATACTGCGTACAATTCTGAATTCCTTCTCCAATACTTCCTGGCCAGAGTCCAGGTCCTTTCTGTTTGCCAAGCAATGATCTCAATAAAGCACTGAATGGTAATTCATTGAAGTGGAATAGGCACACGAACCATTGCAACGGCCTCTGTAACTGGCGTTCCATTCTTGGAATGATTCCATTTTTGTAACCAGTGTTGGTAGGAGTTCCATCGCAGCTAATAGCTACTAAGTTATCCGTACTGAAGTTTCCATTCCTTAAGAAATCTACTATACTTTTTTGGATTTCCATAGCGGTGCTGTCAGTGGGCGTAGCATAGCCAATGAATTTGGAGTGTGGCTCTTTCAATACAGTGATATGCTCTTCATTGACAACAACATTCCGAGTCACATTTGCCTCCGTTATTCTTTTCAAAGTAGGCTCTTTTTTACCATCGAAAAAATGCACGTTATTAAATCGTTACATTTTGCTGCGACTGTTGCTTGCTTACGGAATTTTACACGTTCCCTAAATATTTTGTTTTTGTCGATGACAAGTCCATCAAAAAACTGGCATATGCTTTCGGCAGTTTCTTGTGATAACTCTTCATTTGCTTTTGCGGTAATCGACAACTTTAAATCTTTAATTAACATGGTCGCAAGTAAGGCACCGTATCGAACTGATGTGTCGCTGCGATCCAAAGCTGAACTAAAATTATGCAATGAAATGTCAGCCACTACAAATTTTTTTAAAGTCTGTGATACATCGTTAAAATTTTCCTCAAACTCCTGCTCTTCTTCACTGTCTACATTATACCCAACGCTGACAAATTCGTCACGCAACCCATAAGATGATTCAACAGTCTTCGACATTTCTTCACCGTTGCTACTCGTCGACATCATATCAGCAACATAATCTATAGTCAACAATCGTGGACCGCACTGATCGATGAAAAACTCTTTTGCGTGGTCTGGAATTTTATCAGAGGCTGTGCAGTTGCATGCAATATTTCTTTCAATACCGCACTTACAACGCGAAATTAAGAACAATCTATTCCACTCATTTACATTGTATTCGAATTTATATTTTACCATTTTGTAGTAATCATTCAGAAGCTTATCCAAACTTTTACGAACACCACTTACCGACATTACTGGAATGCCTGCGCGCTGCCACAAAATGATGATACCTCTCAAAACTTCTTGCTTAAAAGCACCCAGCTTTCGAATTCTACCAGCGTTATGCCGAAGATGTAAAAAGAAATTAATAACATCACCCTTAGTTGGTAATTTAGTGTTGTTTAATTCACTGATAGTAAAAGACATTTTTTAGTTTATTTAAATTAATTCTTGACACGACACGATTAAATATTGATAATTCCAACAGATATTTCATGGATAATACAAAAATAAATAAACTATGAGAGTAATAACGGTACTACTTCCATTATTAGAGGATTTAAACTAACTCGAATTTACTTAATCTCCCGTTAACGTCTAACCGAAAGATGGATTTCCGGGTATAAAATTTTGTACGAAAAATTTCAAATCAATTTAAAATCACATTTCCTAGGCTCGACAAAAAACATGAATTTTTTTCTTATAGATCTACCGGAATTATGGAAATATTTCATAAGAACAGCCTTAACTATTAGAACGGTTATATTGAGGTCAATGAATATTAAAGATGACCATTGGCCTCCTCGAGACAAAAACATCGATATATCGCACTGTGAGATCCGACAGTAAATACAGAAAATCTGACAAAAATACTCAAAAAGGTAACCCCTACATTCGGCAAAAAACATAAATTGTATTTTTTAACAGTTCTGTTGGAAATATCGAAAAACTTCTTTAACAAAAGTTTAATGATTTTTTGCGGGCTTTAATTTTCTGACAATAGGGTGGTACATTAGGGTGGTAGAAACTGAGATCTGGCAGATAAATACTAGAATGAGATATTTGAGGTTAATGACTATTAAATCAAAATATTGGCCTCCTCAAGACGAAAACATCGATATATCACACTTTGAGATAGGACTATAAATGTCGAAGATATAACGAAAAATGTATTTTGGCGACCCCTACTTTCGGCAAAAAAAATTAAAAAAAAATTTTTTGAAAATGTCTTACAACATTACTTCGTATTCGGTGGTGTACGGCGAACTTTTTTTTTTCGAGACGCCCTAATGTACATACTCACATATTTACATATGTATATACAACATTTTTGTTAAAGCACTGTAACGTAATATATTTAGTTACACTAATTATAGAAAATTTATACATATGTATGTATGTATATTAATATGACTTTTATATGTATGTATGTACGAATGTTTGAATATATGAGTGCATGTATAAATGTATATTTGTATTTTAGGAAATATTAATGTTTATGAACAATAGTATGTATAATAAAATGTATAGAAATACATGCTATCTATTTACACAATTAATTAATGGTTAATTTATATACACTAGAATTGAAAACTAAAATATATACCACATTTATAATACTTATGTTAGGTATTAAAAAAAATATGCCGCATAACTTCACCATGCATAAGCCCATGTTAACCTTTCCTTGGAATTTCTGTGTAGAACGAAACTGTACTTTCTGCTGATTGTGTACATCAATTTTGTAGCAATATATGTAACTGGTTTTCCGATATTTGCTTAAAATAATTGGCACTGTAATGCTTTTGCATTGCTGTTTATGATATACATATGTAACGGATCTTTTCCAAATTTTGTTAGTATCGTTTTTAATTTTTCAAGTACATATAACTTTTTCTTTTTGATTTTTCTTTTCCTTGATTTACATTCCAAATAACCTCATGACTTAATTTTGAATATTCACTTTTTCCATCGTGTCAAGTGTTTGGCAAAATTATTATGTTATTTTTCATAGTATGTCTTCATACATATTAGTTAGGTTGTTATACCAAATACTGTTTTTATTTTCACTGTTTGTACACTTTCTTAAATTTGTGTATATATAATTAGACTTTTTGTTTCATCATATTTTATAATTTTTGTTTTATTTGAAATTTAACTTTTTCCTTTAATTTTGTTTCATATTTTTGCAGTTTACTAATTTTTTTTTAAGTTATTATTTTTCCATTTTATTTACTTTTCTTAAAATTTTAAAAGAATTTTTCAATTCGTATGATGTTAAAACACAAATAACGGATTTCATAATTTGTACCAAAGAGTTAAATTTTAATGAAAAATATAGCGTTTTTAATAATTGTATATAATATTTAGTTCACTGTTTATTTATGTTAAAACTTTTTTCCGTGTATGCTGCTTTTTAATTTTTCCATAAATTTTAAGTATGTACATACATATTACGTAATCACAATCCATATCATTTGGATTTTATTTTGTCAAAAACATACATACATATGTACGTAAATCGTTTTTATTAGAATTTAAAAAGTTTTGTTTTTTAATTTAATTGATTTGTTTTTTGTTTTAAAAATGTTCACATGTTTTTCACCACTGCACTTAAGCATTTTTATTTTATATATTTTTAAGGCAGGATCGCCATGTAACAAGTTGGTAATTAAAACACATCGTTTGATCGGTCATTAACAACTGTCCTCCTTTTATTCCCTATTATCTTATTATATAGCTCTTATTTGTAGAGTTATTGATTAGAGTATTATAGATAGAGTAATAATAGTTGTATAAGTATAACAGATATAATTACCGATTGCAGGGTTGGCACTATAATATCAACGCCACGTGTTTTATGCCGAAGTTGACATTGATGCCATCTATGTATGTATAAACATAAGTTGTTAATATGATGATAAAATTTTACATTCTACAATCAATGAAAATACCTGGAATCTTATTGAAAACTGGGTTATAGTCTTGTTCGAAAGGTCTAGAGGTTCACGTTCCCATTCTTTCAAAATTAAGGGCTTGTTGCCAGTTCCGCCCACATAACTTTTTTTCTTCACATCGGTTTTTTTATTTTTAATTTTTCCTAAGCCGGGCAGTAGTGATTTCTTGCCCGAGCTTTCTCATATAATCATCCCGCAAAGAGCAAAGCGCATCATCTTTCGCTGATTTTACTACAGGTAGGTGACATTTTTTAAATTTTCATCATTTAAAAAAAAACACTGCCTTTGTCACCCATATTCATACATATGTACATATTCAGATTGTAATGGTTATAATCAAAAATATCAAAAATCTAATGAAATATGTATAAACAAATCACGAATATGTATACTTTGGTTATAATATAGTCGTGTTGTCTTGAAGGTCTCAGTCACAATGTCAGTAGTCAGTCTTTAAGCGGTGACATGACAAGAGCACTATTCACATTGTGGACAATCAGCTGGAAGGCTTTGTCTTTTGCATTGCGTCGAAAGTAGATGAAATCGATCGAACAATCTTGGGTCCTCCTTCTGCACCTCCTGGCTGGGCACCATCTCCTACCGCAGAAGCTTCTTGGGGCGTATTAAACTTGTGGGGTCTTTTGTGCTCAAATAAAACAACTATATGTATAATCTAATTAATTTGAAATTTATTATATTAATTCTTAGATTTAGTCATAAGAAGATATTACTTGAAACGTGGTTGCAAAAATAATGACTATTCATGCTTTTTTAGTGTTCTTAAGCGTAAAAACTATTAAATCGTTGTGTATAAAAAGTGTGTTGATAAACGAAAGTAAACTCGACGAATGACCGTGTTTACACTACACACTCATCCATGTCAACAGTTATGTAGGAATCCTGTTGTTCCACTGTAGTAATCGTATTGTATGTTTTTAGAGGAGCAGTGATTTTGTGAGATATCAGAAGCTGCCTGCTCGCTGATAACTTCAGAAATAACCTGTGCATATGCTCTTAAGTACTCAACACTATACTTTAGAGACTTCTTCAGTTAAGTTTTGATGAAAACACAAGATGCAATCACTTTGGTACCACAATTCAACTATATTTTCTTTTTGATTATTAAAGTAATATTTTATAAAATTTTTTTTTATATAATTTCTCTTTATAAAAATTTTTATTTAAACTTATTAATTGATTTTCTTTAAACTTATTTATAATTCAACATTTGACTTACGCAAAAATAACCGTAACCTGCATTGTTGCTTATGGTTCTGCTTAAATGTTTCCTTTATGTCCTTTCCTTTACGATAATCCTTCGTAGTGTTGATCCTTACAGGATTTTTTCGTGGTTGGTTCTGTTCCGACTTGTTGCGGTGATCCGTCGTAACGTTGCTCCTTACAAAATTTTGTTTTTAATGATGTTAGCGATAATACTTCGCTTTATCTTCCAATCTCTGCAGGAACTACTGGAACTACCCGACTGCACCAAATGATACAAAGAATGAACGTCCTCGGCCTCCACTTATTCTGGAATTGTATTGAATTTCAGTAGCAATAGATGCTAGGTCAGCATACATCGCTACAGTGATCGATGGTCCGATGAGGGTATTATAAGGATCGTGGATGAGTGCGGCTGTCATGGTAATAAAGTTTTTTTAGCTGTCCATATCCTAATCGGTCTGCTAAGGTCGAATATGGCACGTACTTGTAACGAGTCATCATTGTACAAAGAGCGTGTGTGTGGTGCAAGCGCCAGTTCAATGGCACGAGCTATAGTGGCAAGACCATTTGATTTAGCCAACTGGTAGTTGAATAGTATATCACCGGCTTTGATCTTCTTTTTGGTGATTGTTTGCTAGAATAGTCTTTCATTAGTTTGGAACACCACTGTGTCTTCGGGCATTCCGATCCTGAAATTAAACTAGTTCCGCACAACTTTTCTTTGCTCTGATTCCTTTTCAGAATTCGAAGCTAATTGAAAAATCTTAAACTGCTTACTACGGTTAGCCCATTCCGTAGCAACATTACATGCTTTGATGTTAAAAAATGGCGTCCGTGCATTTTTCACCACTTCAATCTTGTCGTCCGGCATTTTGTATATTTTATTTATGTTTTATACAAAAACCACCAAATTTTTCTCTTATTTTTTTCGATTTTTTTTTGTCTTTGTAAAACAATAAATGTTTTGTATTATTTATGATGACTTCAGAATTTTTCTTTAATTTTGATTCGCAACCTGACACCATATTGTGTCATTTAATATATCTCTTCTTTAAAAAGACCACTTTCATCATTGAATATAAAAATGTGCATCAGCATTGTACCTGTTGTTGGGTGAAACATAAAGTACAATACGCATACTCGTATAAGAAAGTCAAAAAATGTACAGATTTTGTTTCTTATATGCGAGCATTCTTATAAAGAGAACACGCATATAAGAAAGATATTTTCTTATAATTATATGTAACACGCATATAGGAAAGATATTTTCTTATATGCGCCAGAAACAAAATCTAAAAAATTTCCTATGGAGTATGCAGATATATATTTGAAATAAAAGTAATACACATTATTTTGTACGACATATCGTTTATTTGTCCAACAAATATACATTGTACAAATCTATACATAAAAACATAACAAAAACAAAACAGGTGATTGCACTTCACTTAAAATCACATTTGGTAAATAATAAATAAATTTGGTAAAAAAATATTAATCCATAGTTTAAAAATAACATTTGCTGAGAAATCAGTTAGAAGTAAATATGAATAGTTAAAAAATTTTTTTTACTTACATTTACTGCGCTCCCAGGTGATCCCAACAGGTTTTGCGCCTCTGCCATAATATGCAGAACGTCACTCAAATCGTTATTTTCGCAACCTATCAGCCTGGATGTTAGTCTCTGATCCTTTAATTAACTCCTGTATCTCTGACAAAGTCTTTGTCCGTAAATATTTGTTTTTCACGGCTTCACAAAGAGCTTGGACGGTTGGAAACTCTCTATTGCTCAGGTATGCATAAGCCGCACCACACGGTCTAGACTTTATACATTTTATTAAAAGCAACGTATTGCTATCGTTCCCTAAATTCTTCTTGGCCAACATGCCACCCTCCACGAATTTTCGCGCTTCAGTACAGAGTTCTGGGCCGCTAGAACCGTTCTGAGAAGTTGGTCATATTGTGTGTATTTGACGCTAAGTCCGCGCTATTATGTGTTGCACTAATTGCTAAAACGATGAGCGCTTCCTCAACCAGTTTGCTGAATTCCGTACTATCCTGATTTAAATTCAAATTGCTAAATTGTTGCCTATACTCGTAGCTTGTCAATTCCTCTATTTTTCTTAGCCTGGTCTCCTCAGTATAACCCGTGTTTACTGTCTTTTTTCGCGCTAGACCGAATATTCTTTACCTTATTTTTTAACTCTTCAGCTTTCAGGGATTGGATATTATTCGTTTCTTCCACTGATTCTCCCTGAATGTCCCCAATCACTATCCTAGGTATTTCCTTAATTGTTACTCTATCACTACAATCCTTAGCTGGGGATGGTGACCTAGGCCTGTGTGCAGGGCACACGGGGGTTGGACAAAATATAGTCTAGGATATGATTTAAATCTGACGACTTACCGGTTTGTTGATGGTATACGTGTGGTTGTTGTTGCCGGTTTATAGTAACCGGGCCTTGTCCAATTTGATATTTTACTGGGCTCTTTTGATGTGTTATATTCGGTGTTATTATGCCACCACCATTATATTTTCACACAATAATTTTTCATTTCACTATAATAGTAATTTAAACAGTTTTTAATTGAAACAAACACCAAATAATTGATTTATTTGTATTATTTCGATTTTTTTTTATTTATTAATTAGTCTATATTTATGGAGAATTTCAGTACATACACGATTAAATAAAAGAAGGGATTGATGTTTCCGCACTTATTATGCTTCATGCACAAAAACTTTCAAATCAAATGATCAGAAAAAATTCCTTAGTCCCAAAAGTTGAGAAGAAAAACAATTAATCGTTACAAAGTAACGAGAACCACACAGGGTTACCGTGCGTGAACAGCCTGTATGCGAGTTCTAATTCTCTTTTCACGTTAGCTAAAGACACCGATAATCTATGTATTTGCTCGTCCCTTACTTCTAACAACTGTTGCTACCTCAGTTGTTTTTCATATTTGGAACGATTTTCCGTCATCCCACGTCAAATTTGGTTTGTAAACAGATCGTTTTCGGATATGTGCCATCTTCAGTGCTCTATTGAATACTACATACACTTTTTCACTCAGCCCCTGTCGTTTTAACGTTTGCACTAATTCTTCACTTTCCTTAACCTGTTGCTCTAGCAACGCATTTGTATAATCTATATCCTTTTTCAATTGTTTGCTAAATCCCTCCAAATCCAATTTGGATTTCTCTAGATCTACAATTCTCTTGCTTAGTTCCTCTGATTTGTTGTCATTTAGTTCCTCAATTACTCCAAGGATATGGCCTACTTCTTCTAATTTCTTCAATTTATTATCCTTTACAAAGTCCTTATGATTATCTATAAATTCTTTATCCGAATTTATGTTCCTTAATTCTGTCCACACATGCACCTGCAGGCTTCCTACATGTAGATTATAGTGATTCAGTTCATCTATCAGTTTGTCCGACAGTTTCTGTGGAGTATTCATTATCTACCTACAATATTCGCTAAACCCCTATGTTTATTATTTCTCTATTTTGTCTGTGTTTGTCCACTTAACCCATTTAAAGCCAAACCAAAACGACAAGTAAAACTTTTAAAAATTCTTTATTTATATAAAATTAGGAGTACAAAAAAAAAATAGGAAAAGGAAAAAAAAGTTGAAAAATTTTTTTTTTTCAGGATATAAAAGGGGTGTACCCAAATTGGTACAGTGGCCACTTATGAGTGAAATTTTGAAAAGCACCCTTTGTCAATACAAAGTGTTTTTTTGCATTTTTTGCAACTCCACCGGCTTCTGTTGTGGCAGATGACACAACGTACACGATTTGGAAGCTTTTCGGGAACGTGATCGGCGCCGTCTAACTGTAACCATTCAATATTTGATGACGAAGGACGAGCAGCAGCGCGTTTTTTTGGTGATTGGTTTAGGCAAAATCTTGCTATAGTCCGTCGAAATAGTAACTGGTCCATGCTGTTTTCCTTACTACCAGCGGACGGGCGGACGGGTAGTAAGACAATGACCACCCTTGTTCTGCATACATATATACAACTCTTTATTAGTGTTATTTTATTTCATATTTGATTTTTATTGGCGCTAGTTGTTTACTGGTAAAACACGAGCTGTTACCTGTCCCGCCGCCGAAATCCGGATTCTGTATGAGCGGTTGCCGATGTCGCGTCGAAAACTTATCCGCTTCCTTTTCTTACTAGCCGACCGGATTTCCTCCTGTAGCTCCGCCGGTAGTTGAGTCACAGGTGTCTCCCCCTCGCCATGCATGTTAGGCGCACTTATCTGGCCTTCCTCTTGTTCCGCGTGGAGCGCCTTATGTATTATTTCCTCCAAGCTGCTCAAACTTATATCCCCGAGGGATAGCACGTCTTCCTCTATACCGCTCAACCGTAGTTCCTCTCCTTCTGCCGTTGCCAAGGGATCTTCTGCCACCGTACGAGTTGGGCTAACACAACCGTCCATTAGGGCCAAGCGCTTCGGGGATGCGGGAAATTCGACGAGGGGATCTTCCTCCTCGGCTTCGCTATCCGTTTCTAGCACCGTCCATGTGATACCGATTTGGGCGATGTACTGGCAGTATTTCCTGCGGCGTAGAATGTAGCGGTCTAGAGTCGCTGCTAAAAACACCTTCTCTTCTTCTTGTGAGGTCATTGTGGCCTGAGAACTGGGTACAGGTTCGTCGGGGTCAAACCATCCTCCCTCCGCTTCCGTCAATAGGCTGGCGTCCGTTTCGTCGGACCCATGTGACAATTCGTAGGCCTGAGAGCTTGGTGGCCGATCGTAGGGGTCAAACCATCCTCCCTCCGGTTTCCCTTGGAAGTCGTCAACTACTTGTTCCGACCCTCCATCCGCCGCTAGGACCTGAGTTCGACGCCCAACTCCATCCTATGGTACCCTGGCCAAAGATGCCGGACACCCACGCCTCCAAGCCCATGGTACCGCCTCCCCCGATAATGGCTCTCTCCACCACCGACATGTAACGCCCCGCCACTAACGGGCAAATCACAGCGTCTCCTACCCAGGTTGCCGAAGCCCATTCCTCGTAACCCCTCCTCAGAAAAGCCGCTCTGTCAATCGCGTCCAACACGCTTGAATGCAGGCCATTTCGGGTCTGGGTTCCTTCCTCGCTACCCTCAATCCGTAGCCTGGCCACTCCTACTCCCAGCACCAGCTCCGCCAGGTTGGACCAGCGTCCCGTCGTGACTGCAGGAGTGTCCGCGGCCTCCTCCACTGAGGGACGGAAGATATGGGAGAAACACCCCACCGCCTCCCCGTCCGGACCAATAATATCTCGTTATTTTTATCAAACCTATAAATCAAACTCTGCTCTTGGTTTTTTCATCATCTCCTTTACATTTGTCAGGGGATATTTCTTAGTCCGATTATCTCTTATTGTTCCTGTAGCACGGTAACCTAAATTACGTAAATCATTTAGCAAGTCACAACTCGTAAAAAAGTTATCGAAATATACTTTGTGATTGGCGGGGTTCGTCGATAATTTATCAAGCAGCATTTTGACAACTCTACTACCCAATGGCTCAGAAACAGAGTTAGTTGATCTGCCACAGTAAATATCAAAAGAGTAGCAGTATCCAGAGGAACTTGCTGCGACCCAATTTTTATAACCAAACCGAACTGGTTTACCTCTAATAAACAGTGGCGGATTAAGTATTTTGCCGCCCTAGGCCCTGTCTGATTAGCCGCCCTTTTTGAAAGATGAAATTTTATTTTTTTGAATCCGTTTATTTAATATTTATTTATTTTTATTTTATTTAATTTTTAAATATCTTCTTTCTTGCTTTCGTCTGAGCAAAATCATCAACTATGTCGTTGTAATCAATTTCTTGAACAAGTTGAGCTTCAATTGACAGTAGTGCTAAAGCATTGAGTCTCTCTTGGCCCATACTTGCGCGTAAATACGTTTTTACTCTTTTCAAGGTGGAAAAAGATCTTTCTCCTGAACAGTTCGTAGCCGGAATACTCAAAAAAATACGTAGAGCAATGTCTACATTTGGATAAACATCTTGAAGATTTTGAGAATGCAAAAAATTGTATAGTCCTTGCGCGGAACGAATATCTTTCGTGTCCATTACAGAATCTTTGAGTTGACAGTGCAAATGAATACATTCATTCGCGAAAGTCTCTTCCAAGTCATCAGGATACTTAGTAACTAATTCATCTGCGCAAATTTTTAATTCATTGGTATCTATTTCATATAAATAGTCAAAAAAATTAAATTTTTCGTAGAGATTATGATAAGCACTTTTACGTCCTGTCAATTGTACACTTAAAGTATCTAAAATTGGATAGTAAACGTTGGTTCGAAAATTTTCTTCTCCAGATAAAGCAGTTCTTTCATTTTCCCGTGACTCGTCAGCCTGAAGTTTTCGGGTTTTTTTACGACGGCTGTCATAGTGGTAATAATTTTGAACTCCAGATAGTTCTTTGGCTTTTTTTTCATAGTCAGAAAATTGTTTATCTCTCATATCTTGTAGAAATAATGCCAAAGAACTATATATTTTTATCACAGATGATAAATCAGCTTGAGAATCCTGAAGCTTCTTACTCGCAGCATTAAATCGATCCAAAATTGCATTCCAAACAATGACTAGAATAGCTGTTTCTAGACGTTGTAATTTTCGCTGCAGTCCCTTAGCTTCAGCTCGTGTAGTAGGTTTTTCATCTTTGTTTTCACCAATAAAGTTTAGTGCAACAATTATTCCAGGCCACTCTTTTTCTAATGTGTCGCATGCATCATGTCGAGCCGACCAACGAGTTTGAGAAAGGCTTTTCAGTCTTAAACTTGTATGCTGTCTTAAAATTTCCCAACGATGTGTCGAAACGGTAAAAAAATTATATAATTCTTGCAAAGTAGAAAAAAAGTCAACTGCTTCGGTAACAGATTCAGCTGCACAAGTTCCCACTAAATTTAAAGAGTGACCAGCACAAGGAACATATTCAGCTAATGGATTAGTTGTTTTGATTCGTGCTTGCACTCCTGAATATAAACCTGACATGTTGCTTGCATTATCGTAAGATTGACCACGACAATTCATTATATTCAAACCATTATTCTCAAGAGATTTTAACAAAGCATCTTCAATATCTTTAGCCTTATGGCCAGTATTTGGAATAAATTCCAGAAATCTTTCGACAATTTTACCATTGTTACATACATATCTAATAATTATCGTGAGTTGATCAACATGAGCAATATCAGGCGTGGAATCCACAATTACGCCAAAATACTTAGCAGATTGCACTTCTTTAGAAATATGTTGCAATACTTTATTTTGAATTAATAATATAATTTCTTCGTAGATTGTCTTAGATAAATACGAAGTATTTCCACGGCCAGGGTGCGCATATAATTTTAAATGTTCTGATAAAAACGGATCAAATTCAGCAAGAAGCTCGACTGAACCTAAAAAATTTCCATTATGAGGATCTCCAATTCGTTCTGTATGTCCTCTAAATGACAGCCCTCTTATTGCGAGAGATTTAACTATCACAATTACTCGATGCAAAACTTTTTTCCAGTATAAAATTTCTTCATCGAGCTGCTCCATTAAACGTTGATCAACACGGCCTTGAATGACAGCTCGAGCTTTGAAGTGACTAATGTTAGTTTTGTGAAAATCAGAATTTTCATGAGCTTCAATGCGCGCTTTTGAGTTTTTCCAATCTCTAAACCCTTCACCAGTAAATGCGTTTACTTCGCCACTCCTACCAAATAGTAAACATAGAGCACAAAATACTGATCCTTTACTTTCTGAATAAAGTAACCACTCACGACGTTGAATTTCTCCGTTCTTTAAATGACGTTGGAATAAGCTTTTAGAACAAAACCTCGTTTTATCATTATAAAAATTTTGTGAATTTTTAAAATCCGTTACATCATTTTGTGGTAAACCGTTTATAGTTATAAAATCTCGTGTTTCATCATTTATATTCCATAGAAAAGGATCACCACTCAATTGAAACATATCAGTTGTTGATTGACTTTCTTCCGCATCTTCTGATGAAAGAAAAGTTGACGAGGGTTTGCTTGTGTTTATATCTTGCAATGAAGAAGGATTCAAATGTATTTCTTTGGTATCTTGTGCTGAAGTGTCATCAAATTCCGGCTAAAAACAAAAAAATCTTTTAGCCACGGACATTAATTCATTCATATTTGAAATTAAAATTTTCCCTTATTAGACAAAAATATTTAAAAAAATTCAATTCTCAATATTTCTCAAATACTTACTTTCTTTAAAAGTTCAATTTATAAGAAATTATTTTTAATCTTTTTTTTAGAGTTATATTTAAGAAAAAAAAAAACACTTACAAGTGTATCAAAATACTTACGTCCGATGAACCTGATGCTTGCTGGCCATCACTTACAAGTTTTCCTGATCTTGTCAGAAAATTCGATATTTTTGGAATTTTATTCAGTAAAGTTTCTTGTTTTGACGATTTTTCTGCTTTCCTTTTACGATATTCTGCACCGCTCAGTCTTTTTCGATAATCACTCATTGCTAATAAAAAAATTAAATTCAGAGAACCTCGACAACTTCGTTAAAAAAATGGAGAACTCAAAGTCACGGTTGCCACTCTAAATTTTTTTTCGGGACCAAAATTCATCAAAAAAAGGACCAAAATAAAAAAAAGAGGACCAATTTGTTTGCTATTTTATTGGCATACCAGCTATGCTTACAATATTATTTAACAAAACATAAGTAAAAATTAAACGTAAAGATTTCTAAACATTAACAAAAAGTGCTTGAATTCAATTTGCACATGCATACATAAAACATATTAACATAAAATGTATACACATATATAGATATAAATGTATATAATACACATACATGACTAGTGTTACGTTTTTGCACCAAATAAAATATGATGGTGATTCTATTCTAAGCCCAGCCTATGTCTTTTACTGACCAAACGTAATGAGGCTCTGATTTTTGCGCACAAAGTTCTTTGGACAACATTATATTATTGATTGAACTGAACTCTAATTTATTCCTTAATTTGGTTTTGATAAGAGAAAGTTCAAAAAATGTACGTTCTGCTGCCGCCGAACTATGTGGAAGGCTCATTAAATCATATATAAAATCAGTCAATTCTTGAAAACATTTCTCATCCATACCGTTTTTATATAAACTAACTTTTTCCCAAAATACGCAAACGTCCATATCAGGTTTAAGATTAGTGTTTAAAAGTCTTAAGAGTTTCCATTGTGTTAAAATAATATCTATATCACATTTAATTAAATGAGAAAAATTGCTTACTAAAGGCATTATTGACGTTTCTGTGTCTGATAAAACTTTGTTGGGAGTAATTAGGCATAAATTTTTTAAATCAGTTCTTCCAAAGTCAAACCGTTGCTGAATTTGTTTCAAAAATTCAACGTAAAAGTTTAAAATATTTGTTTTAATTGTGATTCGTTGCGAATCCGTAAAGTTATCGCTTTCAAGAAAGTTTTCTGCTCTACTTCCTATAAAAATATTTTTTCCTTGCAGATATTTCGTTTTGTCATGTATATTAAAATTTTCCAGACAATCAATATTTTTTACAAAGTCGTTATGCATAAAATTACTCAAAAGTAGTTTGAAATGTACTTCAATTTGGGAGTACAAAAAGGGTAAGCGAACTTTTTCAGATTGGAACTCTTTATTCAGGGTATTAATTATTTTCAATACGTAGGCCAAAAACAACATGTAAACTTTTAGTTCTGGATCACCCATTAAATTCGCTAATTCAAATGCACTAATGCCACTTACTTCAAGACACGTGGATAAAAAATATAGTCGAAGCGCTTCCCACTGTTCATTAATCCGTGCAATCACACTTTCCAGAGCGAGCCAACGAGTAAAAGAAATTCCAAGTATTTTGTGTGGTTTTACGCCACAATAATCCTGAAATTCCTTGAACTCGTTGATTCGCTTTGGGCTGTACGAGAAAAATTTATATATATCTCTACACAGCTTTTCAATTTTCGCTGGTAGCTGTTTGCTGGCGTAGCTCGAACACAAATGTAGCGAGTGGCAAGTGCATTTGATGTAAAATATATTAGTATCATTTTTTAATTTCGTTTTCAGCCCATTTAATTCGCCGGCCATCGTATTGGCTCCGTCAGTTGCTAGCCCTATCAAATTACTTAGAGGTACACTGTGCTTTGCAAAAAATGACTTTATCGTTTGGTATATTGACTCAGAATCGCTTTTGGTAAGTTCAATTAGTGATAAAAATCTGTCACGAATGGTATTCGATAACTTATCAAAATACCTTACCACCAGAACCAGACACTTTTTTGTTGATACGTCCGTGGTTTCGTCCACAATCAAAGAGAATTTACACGTTCTGAGATCCGATACTATTCTCTTCATTGCTTCGTTCCCTAAAATCTCTGCTAGCTGGGTCGATTTTGTTCTGCCGCAGCGTAAAGACTGAGCTATTTTTGAGTCCGGACAACACACGGCTAGCAAATTTGGCAAATAATCCATAAGGATAAATGGAAGATTATGTGCCATTATGAACATCACTAAACTGAATTCTGCGTTTCGGATTTGCTTTTCTAAAGTATCATTTTGTTCTTTAAGAAAAGAATCTAACTTCACTTGACCCTTTTTCTTGGTCACATTTTGAAAATGGCTTGATTGCTCTGTGTGTCGTTTTAGCTTCGCTACGTGGTTCACCATGGACTTTTCGCAAGCAATGCAGTATGCGCTCCCATTTTGCTCTTTGAGCCAATTAAATTGGGTTAGCCATTCTTTCCGAAATTTGCGTCTTGGATCCTTTTTTTCGCCAGCTGTGTCGCTAAATATGGAATAGGTAATCAATTACATGCTCGTTCCATGAAATACGTACTTATGTACGTATGTATTTATTACCTTTCACTGCCATCGCTTTCGATTGACTGCGTGTGAGGCCGTTTTTCTGCAACCTTCGCCTTCTTTATCAAAAACCTGAAACAACATATCAATCAATGCACAAATTTAAATTTCCTATCCATTCAAATGATTCTTTAACTTACTTGTCCATGGTAAATTATTGTCTAGTTTTACTTTTACACAAACAATTACATACTTATAATAAAATATTTGTTACACTGAAGTTGATTTGTCAATTTCTGATTTGTAAACAAAAGAAACAATTGACCATTGTTGTCAATTTAGCTTTTTCCCCCTAGATTTAGCTTTTTTTTGACTGACAGGTAGTATTGCCAGATTTACTATTGTTTGCTGGTAAAATTCGATTATATTTTCAAGTGATGTCAACGAATCAAATCTTTCGCTTTATGTGAACAGTGTTGATTTTCGTAAATAAATTTTTAAAGGTGTGATGAAACACTCAAAATTTGGTTGTATCACAATTGTAAACATTTTCATAAAAGGGGCCAAATCAGAAAAAAATGGACCAGTGGACCAAACGTAGAAAAAAGGACCATTTTTGGTCCAATTGGACCAAAGTGGCAACCGTGCTCAAAGTAATAATTCAATTTTTCAATGGTAAGAAACACAATAATAATATTATGAGACTTTTACACTTGCACGGCTTTCGTAAAACTAAAAAAATTTATGCGTCTTGTATACAGCGCGACGCTTAGTTTTATACGTAAAACAAAGCAGAGTCAAATCACTGTCATTACATGCTACGTGCAGCGCTCTTGTTTTCTGTAAATATATTATATATGTAACGTTCTCACTGTGTTACCCAAACTAATTCTTAATATCCATTGTGCACAATACTCTCACTTCACTATAGTTATTGAAATTAGGATGACATAAATAAAATCTTCCGACTAAAAATTGTAAATCAAAATTTATGTATTATTCACACTCACAACAATATCACATATATGCAACTATATCACATCAATCGCTTTAATATATATCGACATAAATATATACTTGAATTTTGATAATATTTTACAATAATTACGAATTATTGTTTTAAGCTATAAAAGTTCGTTAATATTCGTCAATATAATTCACAATATTGCGAAAATAAAACATCAATTTTATTAAATTTTTATTTTCTTCAAAATGTTTCTGTTTTTCAAAAAATTGGGTCTGAAATGAATATATTCATTTATTTGATTTTATCGAAATCATTTTTAAGAATAAAAATATTTTTATATACAAAAAAAAAGATGAATTTTAAATGAATACTTATATCAATTCATATATGAAACACCAGAATCATTGAAAATAAAATAAGAAAACATTGTGCAATTCTAGAAGGGGCTTACATGTAAGATTAATTTTACTAAAGATACAAAAAGTCAACAGAGCTTTGAAAATTCTTCAAAAAAAGCTTATCAATATTCAATTATTTCTGTTATAAAACATTTTTTATCAGTATTGCACTCACAAATAAAAAAGTTAATCAGAAAATAAATTCCATTCTATTTCATAGAAATTTATTTGTAAATTTATATAAAAAAAATTCGAATAGATCCTTAAAATGTATTGTCGTTACATTATATCAGATTTAAAATTTTGACATTCTGAAAAATTTGCCGCCCCCCAAATCGTGCCGCCCTAGGCCCGGGCCTCACGGGCCTAGGCGGTAATCCATTACTGCTAATAAACTGCTTTGCTGAATGACGACCATAATACTTAACCATAGACTCATCGATAGAAATATTTTCGTGGAAAATGCCAAATTGGTTGAACTTTTTGATAAGAACATCTGAAAGTTTGCGTAACTTGAACATTTTGTTAGTGGTGTTTGAAGCTTCATTATCGACAAGGTGCAAATTTCTCTTTATTTCTTTAAACCTATTCCTGGACATAGAATTTAACACAACTTCTACTCCTATATCTTCATCTAAACACCAATACATGCTTTCCCTTGGAAGTTTGTGGTATCCAGATAGAATAAGTATTCCAAAGAAAATCTTTAGCTCTGCAACGGTGACCGTAAAAGTGTGTCGATTATTTTGACTCGCGTACAACTGGCTAAGATAAGCGATCATTTCAAAAACTTCTTCTTTGTCGAAAAACAATTCAAATATTTGAACTGGTGTCAATTCCTTTACAGCGTCTTTCATACGACTTTCACTTAGCAACCGTTCTCCAGTCTCCCCATAAGTCTTCGAATAATTCGGAGCTGATTTTCGCCAAGATGGAACTTTAAATGCTGATGAAATCTCATGCTCTCCACACCGTCGCGTATTGGTTCTAATCCGAGCCGTTTTAGCAGATAATGGCTCATCATCATTGCAATCTTCATCATCCAAAAAAGTGCCAACATTGCGAACAAAGACCTCGACTTCTCCAGGAACGTCATTTGGCAAGATTGACAAATGTATATTTTCGTCAAACCCCTCTTCTTCATCAGTAACAACACTTGGCTCTGGTGGAATTATGGTCAAATCATACTCAAAGCCATCGTTGCTATCCTCTATAATTGTATTAACAGCTTCTTCTAAGCCGTGAAAGCGATTACTAGAGCTATAATGTCGGTTCATCTTTGTATGCGAAAAAATAAAAAAGGCCGTGTTTCCTTTTGCTATTGATTGTTTGATGGTTTTTCGCAAACTGAATTTATTATAATCAAAAAACAAAGTGGTCAAGCCACTTGTGCGTTAAATAAAGAAGTCAGTTATTTAACTCAACTACTACTACATACATACATACATACTTTAAAGAGAAACTGAGATAATATTTTTAGCTTAAACAACAACACTCTATATAAATGCAAATATATAATGTATTCAAGTGTCTCGTATGATTTAACTGTTAATTTTAAATAGCAAGCAAAAAGATTAGGCTGGCGGTTCAATACAATGGTAAAACTGAATATGAACAACAGTGAACGACAATTTAAGTTATAGTGTTTAATAATAAATCAACAATTATTGTTAATAAGTAAAACGTCGTTAACATTCCCGCCCCCTTTAAACGGAACTATTTGCAGTTTAATCGTCCTTTGTAAAGGGAACAGTTTAGTGATCGGCCTTCTAAACGTCGACGTTTCAGTCTTTACAGTGGCCACTCTAACCAGGCCATCAGAACCAGCATGGGTTTCTATCACTCGACCAAGTTTCCAGCAAGCGGGAGGCAAGTTCTCTTCTCGTAGTAGGACGATATCATCTACTTTCATATTAGGTCTTTCCTGTTGCCACTTCACTCTGGGTTGTAGGGATAAGAGATAGTCATTAGACCAGCGAGACCAAAAGTATTGTGTAAGCTGTTGAATAAGTCTCCATTTGGTAAGAGTAGACGTCTTTAAAGGAGTGACGTCAACCTCAGGCAAGGCATTTAGGAGCCTTCCGATCAGAAAATGCCCGGGGCTAATATAGGGTATGTCGTCAGAGTCAGCTTGGACTAGTGGTCTAGAATTAAGTATGGCCTCAATTCTTGTCAACAGCGTGGTGAGTTCTTCGAATTTCAAGGTCGCTTGACCAATGGTTCTCTTAAGGTGATATTTCATACCTTTAACTGTGGATTCCCAAGCGCCACCAAAGTGTGGCGCTGCAGGCGGGATGAAGTGCCATTGAACACCTTTAGAAGATAAGAAGTTGGAAATATTATTATTAAATTCAACTGTTGTTACCGCTTTGTAAGTGTCGCTAAGTTTTTTAGCGGCTCCTTGAAAGTTAGTTCCATTATCACTATGGATGTGACCGCAAATGCCTCTTCTTGACACAAATCGGTCTAGGGCTGCCATGAACGCATCAGAACTTAAATCAGTAATAAACTACTGCAATGAATGTCTTAAATGGCATATCAAGACATTCACTTAAATAGTAAATGCGTAAAATATTACATTTGCTACCAACAAAACAAACAAATACTTCTACCATCATTCATTTCAAAACAAAACACCAAGCCATCCAAAATATTTTATAAGCAAAACAAAAGTACTACCTATCAGAGTACACTGAAATGAGTACTCATTGCTATTTCAGATGAAAAAAACTCTTTGGTTATGTTTGTGTGTGAATAGACTAATTTCGTACATACATTAGGGTGCCTCACTAAAAAAATTAATATTTACGCCCGCTAGAAATAAATTATGATTTGTGTCATGAATGTTGCGAAAAGATTAGGGCTTTTTGAGAAAAAAAAAATCAACTGTATTCCATTTATTTTACTATATTTTGCTCAAAGAAATTGTCACACATATTGAAATCTGCATCACAAATTTTAGAAAACCTTTCCATTTTTTAATATGAAATATATCAAAAGGCCAGAAGCAAAAGAAATTAATTAAACACATTGCGACAAAAAAATATTTATTTTTCAATACGTCATCTATAACTATAAACATAAAATAAATCCATGAAGAAAAACAGAACTAAAATACGATCTTATCTATATAAATTACTCTTTTTGTAATTCATTTTTATCTATGTTTGAATGTAAAAACATTATTTGATTTATGGAAGTATCATTTGAAGCAATGCTACATCTTTTATCTGAAATTAAATTGCGGGCAATAGAAAATGTCCTTTCAGGGGATGCACTAGTTGCGGGAGCTGCTAGTATTTTGCAACTGGTTTTATATAATAAAGGAAAATCATTTTTATGTTGTTCCCACCATTGCAAAATGTTAAAATCATCATGTAGCATTACTTTAACACTTTCGTACATATGTATTTCACTGTTGATTTTGTCACCAGCATTTATATTATCATCCTGTAACACAAAATCGTAAAACATTTTAATGTCGGAATTGGAAAATCGTGATGTGGAATCATTTTGTTCTTCTATCTCAGATGCATCTTCTATATAACTTTCCATTATCCGTTTGCACTCGGATTTAATGAATTGTTTTTCATTTTCATTGAAATGAAGTAGCTTATTAGCTGGAGGGAAAAGAAAAAGTGCAATTTTATGGTAAATTGTTAAGTTGGCCATAACAACTGTATCCAAATAACCGCTCAATTTAACTTTTAAATTTTTAATTATTAACAAATCTTCCGAACTTTCAGCACACGCTTTCCTCAAGTTATGAATATGAACAATAACCAGATGTAGCGTTGCATAATTCTCTCCTTCGAATTTTTTGAAAGATTCTTGAAATGGTTCCAAAAGGTTAATAATGGCGCTTACTTCATTTAAATTAATGTTATGAATTCTGTTCATTTGCTGTTTTTCTTGCAAAATTTGTACTATTGCGGACCAATTTTTTTCAATTGAAACAAATAAATAGTACACTGTGTTCCAACGTGTTGGAGAAAAACTCTTCAATGTAACACCGAGTGTTGAATTTAGTCCCGATTTTTTAAAATATTTCACTAGTTTACAGCATGCTTGACATAAATTTGCAGCTTCATTTACTTCATCAATTGATTTTTGCAATGAATTATGGATTAAGTGATTAACACATTTTATATGATTATACTCTCGAAAGGCAGCATTATCATTGAGGTCACAGTTAAACTCCTTTAATAATTGAATAATTTTTAAAGTAATTTTATCATCTGAAAATTAGTATAACCCTCATATAAATGGTTCATTTATTGTATTAATAAGTTTAAAAACCTACGTGTACATTTCTGACCCTCCATAGACTTCATTCCAAGCAGTCTTACAACTAAATTACCATCCTTTATATAGTGAATTGTCAAGGACAAAAAACTTTTGCGAATGTAATTATCAGTCCAAATGTCAGAAGTGAGCCCAAATCCAATATTTTTGATTGATGATATTTCGGATGAAACTTTTTGAAAATGTGTTTGGTACAATTTATTAATGTTTCTTGACACAGTCGTTGGGTGCGGAAGCGCGCTGTTAATATCAACATTTTGTCCATGTTTTGCACCTAAGGATGTGAAAAATTCACCTACTTTTTTTAATCCGGAGTCTTCAACTATTCGGAAAGGTCTGCAATTTACAATGGTCCATTCAGTGAAAATTTGTACTGCTTTATTTTTAGTTTCGGCGTCAACTTCAATTTTGGAACTACTACTACCGTTTTCTGTCAATAAAATGTAGCACTTATGTTTGACTAAATTCGATGTTGACTTTTTATTGAATTTATAAACATTTAAACATTTTCGACAACCAACAATATTATCAATCTCCTGCCCCAATTCATTTTCAATTTTCCCAAATATGTTCCTTCCTCTTTTGTTATTAAATTTATACTCCGCAGCCAAAAGCCTAGATTTAATAGTGGAATTACTAAACAAGCATACATTTGATTCATCCGCGTCAGTAGAACCGTTTATTGATACCTGTTCAAATAAATACATATTATACATATGCAAGGTAACACAATTTTTATGCATAGCCCTAATAAATGTTTTTTTTTTGTCTCAAAAGAAGAAAAACTTACGCTGTTTTCAGTCATAGCGAAACTCAAATTGTTGTTGCATTAACAAACGAAAAAAAATTGCCACCCTCCTTCTTCGTTAAAAACAGATTAGCTACTGAATTGATTCAAAACTACAGAATAAATGTATGTACATGTGTGAATTTTTAATGTTATTATGGTTGCCGTTTAAACAATAACAATGCGGTGACGATGCAATGACAAAAACAAAATGTTTTGAAGTACTTGGTGTTTTTCAAAACATTTGCAGAAAGCAAACAGAGTTGACAATTCATTGCGAAATAGCAGGTAGAGTATTGTGTTGGTTTGCTTTATATCAAGTGGAGTATTGTGCTTGGTTTTGTTGTTAGAATACTCATTCTTTTATTAGTCATTGCAAAAAGTACTACGTAATAGAGTTCAATGAAATAAAACATATGCGGAGACGCATAAATGAATGTTTTGATGCAGCAGTTTAATCAGTAACCAGTTCCAAATGAACTGCCTTTGTGACTAGACATATAAACACTGCTACGTATGCCTTAGCAATAGGAGATTTACGGCCATTATGTTGTTTGTACATAATGGGGCCGGCGTAGTCACAGCCGACTTCATAAAATGGAAATGCAGCGTTTACGCGATATTTCGGTAGATCACCCATGAGTTGATCGTTGACTTTAACACTATAGCGATGACAAACTTTACACTGGCGAGAAATGCGTTTGGCCAATTCTCGAGCTCCTACAATCCAATACTTTTGACGCAGAGTAGCGATCATTAAAGTTACTCCTGCATGAAGATTTTTTAAATGACAGTCGTGAACGATTTTCGAAGCAATAGGACTATCCTTTGATAGAATGATTTGGTGTTTGCTATCGTATGGCAAATCAGCATTAGACAGCCTACCACCAACACGCAATAGACCGTGGTCATCCAGAAACGGTGATAATCGTTTTAACTTTTTACCGGTTACTGGAAGATTATTTTTAATAGTTGATATAACGTCAGCGAAATCTTGTTCCTGAAAGTATTTATATAAATTGTTTTCAGCATTTTGTATTTCCTTAACTTGAATGGGTAGATTATTACGGGATCTAGTTTGGAAGATGTTTAAGGCTGCAGAAGTTGGTACATACCTCCATTTTATATTAGAAAGTGTCTCCAGAATATAACCAGTTCTATGAGCCACAAAGGTCTTCCATTTAGTAGGATGTGTTGAAAGCCAGGCCAATACAGTTTTACTATCCGACCAGCACGTTATATCTCTTTTGTTTATGGACAATACGGGAATTAAATACTCAAAAAGTTGGGCCAGAAGATAGGCGGTGCAAAGTTCCAGCCGGGGAATTGAAACCAGAGTAAAGGGTGCCACCTTTGTTTTAGCCATGACAATATTTGAAGACACTTTCCCATCTACTGATATTTTGCGACAATACACTACGGCTGCATACGCTGCCTTTGAAGCATCACAAAACCCGTGATAAGTAATGTTGGATTCTGTAGTAAAAATAATTCTTGGAATGTTAATATTATTCAATAAATACAACTCAGAAAACAATTGTTCAGCCATGGACTTAACTTCACTGGGAAGCTGCTCGTCCCAATCTAAACTTAACAGCCAATGTTGTTGAATGATGATTTTTACAGCTACTATAACGGGGGATATCCACCCCAGGGGATCGAAAATTTTTGAAATTTCAGACAACAATTTCCTTTTAGTATCGATACAGTAGTCTTTACCTTTAACTTTGTAGGAAAAGCAATCAGTAGCTGGGTTCCAAATGACACCAAGAAGACCAAGAAGTATTGGATTGTAGGAGCTCGAGAATTGGCCAAACGCATTTCTCGCCAGTGTAAAGTTTGTCATCGCTATAGTGTTAAAGTCAACGATCAACTCATGGGTGATCTACCGAAATATCGCGTAAACGCTGCATTTCCATTGAGTGTCGGGCAGATGAATGAGCGGCCCGAGCGAAGGTCATCACCTTCCTCATCCTCTCCTCATCTAACAACTCTTGGTCTTCGGGATGCTGAAGCAATTGTGCCTCATAGAACATATAGGCTAAGGCTCCACATATCATCGCATTGTTCTTGTCGTTCGAGTCACTAGTAATTATTGAGAACACGTAATTACCTCTCAAGGTCTGTGGGAAGTCATTAAACCCTTTCTCCGCCATAAACTCAACGGAAATAGGCCTATTGAGAACACCCTCATACATCAGCCTGTAGGCTATTTCTGGGTGGGCTGCTGCAATCCTGGAGAGAGTTATTGTCTTCTCTGTGGCGGTCGATTTTACCAGCTTGGAGGCAATCCCATATTTAGCTTTTAGGGAACTGAGCTTCTCCTTACCCACCTGTTTCATCCTTTCTTTGCCTTGTTGGGCAACAGAGGTTCCGCGACTCAAAAGGATGCCAATCAAAATCATGAGGTCAGACATCAACTTTTTCTGATCCGGCTCTTTAATGCGTAACTGGGCCCGTATCGCATCTCCATTAAAGCCTTGATAGGCGAAAACTGAAGATATTCTTAGAAGATCTTCCTTGAGATGTTCTGGAACATTGGCCAAGAAAGCCTGTTCCATGGCAAGATACTCCTCTCTTGCACCTTCTGCGTCCAATGGGTCACCCTGTTCTAGATCAAGGATAGATGCCCTGTCATATACGGGGGGAACAGCCATGTTCAGAGACTGAGCAGAACTTCTTGAACTACTTGCAAAAGCAGTGACAAAAGATGCAACTGACGAAGCTGGTGTTGGTAATGTGGAACTTCTTCTAGATGGCAAGGCTCCGGCTACTAATCTGGACCTTTTTGATGTCGAGGGGAAATCAGATGGAATGACAGGTAATATGTACTTACAGGGGTTACTATTGAATCCAGGCGGTAGTGGACTTAGAAGTCTTCTAACTTCCTGCACAAACAAAGACTTAGTGGTTGTGCCTAGGTGAGGAACCTTTCTCTTTAGGTCTCGACCGTATGATGGTATTTGGCTATAAACTTCAAAGATGAATCTATCGGGCTCAGTCCCAAGTGGTAAGAGGTCTACTGGACAGTATCCGTTTTTGATGGCTACTGCGATTAACCAGAAGTGCTCCTCAGTGGGTTCGTTTACCGAAATATCGCGTAAACGCTGCATTTCCATTGAGTGTCGGGCAGATGAATGAGCGGCCCGAGCGAAGGTCATCACCTTCCTCATCCTCTCCTCATCTGACAACTCTTGGTCTTCGGGCTGCTGAAGCAATTGTGCCTCATAGAACATATAGGCTAAGGCTCCACATATCATCGCATTGTTCTTGTCGTTCGAGTCACTAGTAATTATTGAGAACACGTAATTACCTCTCAAGGTCTGTGGGAAGTCATTAAACCCTTTCTCCGCCATAAACTCAACGGAAATAGGCCTATTGAGAACACCCTCATACATCAGCCTGTAGGCTATTTCTGGGTGGGCTGCTGCAATCCTGGAGAGAGTTATTGTCTTCTCTGTGGCGGTCGATTTTACCAGCTTGGAGGCAATCCCATATTTAGCTTTTAGGGAACTGAGCTTCTCCTTACCCACCTGTTTCATCCTTTCTTTGCCTTGTTGGGCAACAGAGGTTCCGCGACTCAAAAGGATGCCAATCAAAATCATGAGGTCAGACATCAACTTTTTCTGATCCGGCTCTTTAATGCGTAACTGGGCCCGTATCGCATCTCCATTAAAGCCTTGATAGGCGAAAACTGAAGATATTCTTAGAAGATCTTCCTTGAGATGTTCTGGAACATTGGCCAAGAAAGCCTGTTCCATGGCAAGATACTCCTCTCTTGCACCTTCTGCGTCCAATGGGTCACCCTGTTCTAGATCAAGGATAGATGCCCTGTCATATACGGGGGAACAGCCATGTTCAGAGACTGAGCAGAACTTCTTGAACTACTTGCAAAAGCAGTGACAAAAGATGCAACTGACGAAGCTGGTGTTGGTAATGTGGAACTTCTTCTAGATGGCAAGGCTCCGGCTACTAATCTGGACCTTTTTGATGTCGAGGGGAAATCATATGGAATGACAGGTAATATGTACTTACAGGGGTTACTATTGAATCCAGGCGGTAGTGGACTTAGAAGTCTTCTAACTTCCTGCACAAACAAAGACTTAGTGGTTGTGCCTAGGTGAGGAACCTTTCTCTTTAGGTCTCGACCGTATGATGGTATTTGGCTATAAACTTCAAAGATGAATCTATCGGGCTCACTCCCAAGTGGTAAGAGGTCTACTGGACAGTATCCGTTTTTGATGGCTACTGCGATTAACCAGAAGTGCTCCTCAGTGGGTTCGTTTACCGAAATATCGCGTAAACGCTGCATTTCCATTGAGTGTCGGGCAGATGAATGAGCGGCCCGAGCGAAGGTCATCGCCTTCCTCATCCTCTCCTCATCTGACAACTCTTGGTCTTCGGGCTGCTGAAGCAATTGTGCCTCATAGAACATATAGGCTAAGGCTCCACATATCATCGCATTGTTCTTGTCGTTCGAGTCACTAGTAATTATTGAGAACACGTAATTACCTCTCAAGGTCTGTGGGAAGTCATTAAACCCTTTCTCCGCCATAAACTCAACGGAAATAGGCCTATTGAGAACACCCTCATACATCAGCCTGTAGGCTATTTCTGGGTGGGCTGCAGCAATCCTGGAGAGAGTTATTGTCTTCTCTGTGGCGGTCGATTTGACCAGCTTGGAGGCAATCCCATATTTAGCTTTTAGGGAACTGAGCTTCTCCTTTGATGTCGAGGGGAAATCAGATGGAATGACAGGTAATATGTACTTACAGGGGTTACTATTGAATCCAGGCGGTAGTGGACTTAGAAGTCTTCTAACTTCCTGCACAAACAAAGACTTAGTGGTTGTGCCTAGGTGAGGAACCTTTCTCTTTAGGTCTCGACCGTATGCTGGTATTTGGCTATAAACTTCAAAGATGAATCTATCGGGCTCAGTCCCAAGTGGTAAGAGGTCTACTGGACAGTATCCGTTTTTGATGGCTACTGCGATTAACCAGAAGTGCTCCTCAGTGGGTTCGTTTACAGAGAAGAATGATGCTAGCTTGTATGCGAAAAAATAAAAAAGGCCGTGTTTCCTTTTGCTATTGATTGTTTGATGGTTTTTCGCAAACTGTAAAGTTATTACGCGTGTTAAAAGCTCTAATATACTAGTTCATCTAATATTTCAACGTTTCAGCAACTAATGAATGTAATACACACAATAAAATACACTTGGATTTTACTTGGGGATTTCCCTGTTTATGTTTCACTATAAAGTGCTTCCACCGTTTTAACTAAGACTACATAGTCAGCAAAACCACATCAACTCACGTTTTCGAGTCGTCTACTCCTTCGTGTGTTTGCGTATATTAGAATATTATACTTGTAGCCATTGTACCCAAATTGGCACAGCACAATTTTATGCCTTATAAAATCAGATATACTTATAAAAATATCAAACTATAAATCATTTTGTGTAATTCGTTATGTATTGCATTTGATCAAATAAAAGAACTTATGACTTTAAACTGTACATAGAAAATTTAATTATTGTTAACCAAAACCTACCTCCACATCTGTATTATTGACCAAATTAATTAGATTACTACGGCACTAAAAATAGATATAATTTTTTCGTTCTACATTTTTTATAAGTATAGTTCTTCCTAGTAATTATTAATGCATAAATTTTTTAATAAATATCAATATTTTTTCTGTACACCCTCGATAACTAAGTGTTCCCAAATTGGCACGGCGGCCGTAAATGGGTTAATGAAATAATGCTTGGGATCCTGACGCTACAGAATTTTGTGTTTGGCTCACAAAATTTCCTGCGATCAACTTCTGCCGTAAGGTATTATTGTGTCCACCACTTCGGACCTCTACTTGGATTCCAAAGGCGTACCGGAATGCGGCTGCAACGTTTAGAATCTTCGTTTCGGCTCTCTGTGTTTTTTTCTAATTTTTATTCTCAACTTTATCCGAGTTTATATTTTTTCAATTCAGTCCACGCAGTTCATCTATCAATTTGTCCTTCTGTTCTATAGACTGTCTATTTAATGACTATTTATACGTACCACGTTCCTCTTTCTTCCCTGTGATAGCCTCTAAGCAATATTGGATCCTGCCGCGACAGAATTTTGTGTTTGGTACACAAACACAAATTTAATGACTATTTATACGTACCACATTCCTCTTTCTTCCCTGTGGTAGCCTCTAAGCAATATTGGATCCTGCCGCGACAGAATTTTGTGTTTGGTACACAAAATTTCCTGCCGTCCACTTCTGCCGCAAGGTATTATTGTGTCCACCACTTCGGACCTCTACTCCAAAGGCGTACCGGACTGCGGCTGCAACCTTTAAAATCTTCCTTTCGGCTCTGTGATTTTTTCCAATTTTTATTTGCAACTTTAGTTGTTCGCTTTTGGAAACTCTTGTTGCCTACTTACAAAATTCATCCGCAAACACCGACTGCGCCAAAATAATGTTGGGCGTCCCGATGCTGGACACCAACAAGGATAATCGTTTTAAAGGAAAGCAAGTTTACTTCTATTTTTGATCATATATATTTACTAGCTGACCCGGCAAACGTTGTTTTGCGATATAAAATATTTCTAGTGCATAGTTTGGTTGTTATATAAAAAATAGCGAATGTATTGTAAGTGTGTGACGATCATTAACGGACATATTCATTGTTTGATCTCTTAAAACTTAAATGTAAAGTTAGCAATATGAAATAAAAAAAAAACTCAATATTAATTTCGAATAGCAATGTACGATATTTTTTGTCATTCCGTCTTTAGCCAACACAAATAAGCTCGATGGTTTGGCTACGCCAGAACATGCCACGTATAATTGTTCGTGTGAAAAACATGGTGTACCCAAATCTAAGCCGCAAACAGGCATCGTTTGGCCTTGCGGCTTATTAATTGTCATTACGAATGCTAATCTTATAGGAAATTGAACGCGTTTGAATTCAGTTGTCACGTGTGTCCTTC
This sequence comes from Panzeria rudis, assembly GCA_956483635.1. NCBI lineage: Eukaryota > Metazoa > Arthropoda > Insecta > Diptera > Tachinidae > Panzeria > Panzeria rudis. Next base: position 24,664,879 of record OY101451.1, on the reverse strand, counting down.
CAGACTTAGATCTACCTGTGTTTTAAATTTCATTAAAACTGGGTGATAGAGTTGGAGGGGCACAACTTGCCCTTACCCCTCCTCGTGGTCCTATTTTTGAAATATATATGTGGGAGAATTTGTTGATTCAACCCTTATTATTTTTTAGTTTTATTTAACGCAATAAATACACTTTATTTACTTTTTAGTGTAATTCACAATTCATTTTATTTAACTAAGAATTTATAATAGAAGCGCTTGTGTGCTTCTTGGTTGACGGCTATCACAAAACTTAAACTAACTCTTACAATATTATTTCATTATAGTTCTGTTTTTCCTCTGTTCGTTTATGGCTTTGAATGTCTGTGTGTATGTTCCTGTTGAAATGTCTGTTAAATACGATCTGTCTCTCTCTATATATTTGTCTGTTGATGTGTCTGTGTTTCCCTCTGTATGTTTGTTGCTGTATGTTCACATTCATTGGAATGCGATTAACCTGTTAGAGATTAACCCTTTAGAGACCTTGTAACCCTTCTAGCACCCGATCCCACATATATACCCTGTGTGTCTTTCCAAACTCAGATCTATCTACAGTTTAAATTTAATTAATATTGGTTTGATAGTTTCAGAGAGGCAGAAATCGTCTTCCCGCTGTCTATTTCTGTTTAGATTGGTTACCTTGGCATGTGGTAAGACTCTATCTCCCCTTTTAAATACGGAAAGTTTAGTTTGCAAAGTCTGCATTCAGCAGGGAGAAAGGCAGAGAGAGGAATACTTCCGCCTCCTGGTGGTGGTTCAAAGTGTTCACATTCTCCGCCTGATTCTTCAGCACCGGGTAATCGCCGTCATACTCATCTAAGTCCGCAAATCGGTTTCTTGTTTCACTAATTGTTAGATTCTGTAATGTCATCATCTTTTTAATTGCGAAAGCCTTCTCGCGGGCTGGGAATCGTCCATAGGTTGGAGCGTGGTTCCCCTTGCAATTCGTGCAGATTATCTCCCCACACCCAGAATCTTTTCCATGTCTATTAAAACAATCCCGATACAAATCCATGTTCTGCTGACAGTGTAGAGCGAAATGGTTATAGCGATAACATTTAAAGCATTGTGTAAATAATATAAATGATTTGGCTTGGACCTTAAAATATCTCACCACAATCTCGTTTGGAATATCATTGCCTTTAATAAGTCTCTTCTTCTCCTTTCTTTGGTCGCGTCATTCTTATTTAATATTTTTTGTAGTTTGCACTAGTAATATGTGAGACTGCATGGTAGGAAGATTAATCAAGGAATGTTTGTTTTGTAGCTAAATCTGCCATTGTTCCGACTCTGGGACTGACCATATAATTTCTCACTTTTTGCATCATCGCTTTCATATTACTATTGCGAAAGACTTCTCGAGAACAAAGCAAAATATTTGCTGGTGATATTGTGACTAATATTAACATTAGTATCCATAATGAATTTATTTCTGAAGTATGGTCAACAATTTCTAAAGTAGTAACCACATTTGCATTGGGTTTTTCAATTTTTGATTGTTCCTTACCCATATTAAAAAAAAAATTTATATGTTTTTGGAAAAGAAAATATTATCGATGTTGTTTATTTTCTTTTGTTTTTTTTTCTATAGATTCTGACCATCTGATACCGCGAACCTTTTCGTCTTCTATTCTAGTTTTATTCATTATATCATATTCTGTAGGTACTCCTATCATTCCTATTATTTCTCAAATTATTCCTAGGTTTCCAATTTGCTCTTCTATTGTAATTTTTTTGTTAATATTTTCTAATGAAAAAGGGTTATTGGCCCTACAATTTTTACTCATCTAATGGACCGTATAAAATCAACAATATGATAATATTATTTTTATATATTATTAATTATTTGTTTTAATAGCTGCTCATTGCATTGATTCATTTAAAAAAGATATATTTAAGCAAATGTAAATAATAAGATTATGAATAAATTTGCAAAGAGCGATTATCGCTTTCTTGCCTATGGGTACGGATGAACGCTCCACTTCTTTTTGTTAATATATTTTATTATTATACCATCTTATTATTTGTTTTCTTCTTTCTTGCCTGGTTGAGAAGGAAATCTATTTCTTCAATCTTTGCCCACAGTGTTAACGACTGTTTCCATGATGGTGGTGGTTGAGAGTTGATGATTCTGAGAAGGATTGCTTTCTCCCTTCGTAGCTTATTTGTATAGCCTCCCCGTCTTTTCTTCCTCTCTATTTGCTCTATCTTTCGGCAGGATGTAATGTTTTTGTTCTCTGGCTTCCTTGTTCTTTTTCGATACTCTTCTATCGCAAGGGGCTTGGGTCCCTCGGGCATCTTATTTTGCCTTTAGGCCAGGCGGACTTCTTCCCTTCTGGCGGACTATATTCGGCTAGTTCGCCAGGATCCAAAATAAATATAAAAGATAATAGGTGCTTTTGTTTTAGCACTCTGTTTTCCTTTTCTCTTTTTTTTCTGGCTGCTTATTTTATTATAGCACTCCAGAACTGCCAGGATCGCCATGTAACAATTTTTAATGTTTTCTTTTATAATATTATTGCTTAGAGCTCGATAAGAGCTCGTAAGCTGTACTTTATTAATTGTCTTCTTATTCTAAATCTTACTCTACTTATATACTACTTATGAGAAGTTCTAGACGACTTAAACGAGTGACATTCTAGAACTTCACTCAAAAATTAGTTCTATTCTTACAATATACCTATTTTATATTTTACCAGGCAATCATAAATTTTAGACAGTTTCCAAAACTCATGATTGAGTGGTTTCTTAATATTCATAATAACTCTAAAGTGTGGGAATATAAAAGACATATGATCGTTTAGTTATTTCAAACATTAGTTTGAGTGTCTTTTAGTTTCCCAAGGAGGAGATACGGTGCGCGTCTCAACAGTTTATATAGCTTCTACGAGTGCATACAAGCATGCACCAGTAATAGATGTTTTTATAAATAAAACACAAGAAATTGTTCAAGTGACTTAAGCAACGGCCGACGATTCAAACACAAGGTGTCATGTGACCGTTGCACAAATATTTTGTCTGGCATTTGTCAATGTAATTAGAAGCTATGCATGTTGCGGTACTGTAGCTGTAAATGCTTACTACACGCATTTGGTTATAGTGCCTGTTAGATCACGCTACACTCGTTTGGAATATCATTGCCTTTAATAAGCCTCTTCTTCTCCTTTCTTTGGTGACGTCATTCTTATTTAATATAAAATGCTTGACATTTCATTATGGCTCGTTGACAGCTGGCTGACAGCTAGCGCCATCAACATGGTTGATTAAACCAGCAGTGTGCCACCGCAAATTAGCGTTTTTTCCTTTTTCAGCCATCCGGCAACGTCATGCCCTTACTCGTATTCAGGGTTGCCCCCAGGTGGTTCTTACACTTTTGCCTCACCTGTGCCCCTCATATACTACACCCGGATGGGACAGTACTTGCATTCATTGAGATTATTGGGCGCAGCTAAAGCGGTAACACTATTGAAAATTTTGGCTGCAATTAAATTTAGCAGAAACTTTGAGCAATACTCCTTCTATCGGCAAACCATTTTTCATACGTGTATAATTTTCAAATCTTTGTACATTTCAAAGTTTGGCACTAATGCAACATTAGAGCCTACGTTTAGTTTTCCTTGAAGGCTCACCGACGTTGCTCTGATGGGGATAACCTTTTCTAATTTTTTTTCCTGCATTTTCATGAAGTGTGGAAATTGCGTGGCGTCCATTTTGAAAAAATAAAATTTTGATGCATTTGCCTTGATGCTTGTTAAATTTATATTTGTTGAAAATTGATCCTCTCTGAAAATTTAACTTTGTTGTTGAATAAATGAATTTTGTATATATATTTTTTAGTCACTTTATTTTTGTCCTCGTCGTCAATTTATTGTAAATTTAGCAAACCTTTGATTATAATAAAAAATGGTGCCGTGTTTGATGCGGTGTAATATTAAGATCACTTCAATTGCGCACTAATAGCGGGCACAAAAAACTTTGCACTACTCAAACTCTGAGATCCACCTCGATGCATTATAATTGTCACCTCCGCTAAATTTTAGCAAACTTGCTTTTATGTCGTTAAAATCAAACGAGATTTTATTTAAACTCTGCTCTTCCAAGAATTGTACTTCTCTTTGCAACTCTAAAATGTAAAGACGCTGTGTAAGTTTTGCATCAATTTGGTCTAAATCATCCGCCATATTGAAATTAGTGTATATCATTTGTTGCAGCGTCGTTGTGCATAATTATGTTTACTGCCGCTGTGCTGGCAACTTCTGCGGACTCGTGGCGTGCAGCTATGCCGCTAGATTTTTCTACACCAAAACACACATTGTTTTCCACCTCAACCTCCAATGCTTCCATATTGGGCATGGGAACAACATTTTTCTCAGGTGCAGTCGCACCAATAGCCTGCTTCATCAGTCTTTAAGTGCGTCAATGAGGCTGTTGTAGCAAGCAGCAATCTCCTCACAAGTTGACATTCTTAACTTCCTTGTATCGCAAGCAAACTTTTGAAACAAATGGGCGGGTCTTGCATTTTTTGTTTGTTTAAACTTTTCAAGAATTATTTATTGTTTAAGACTTTATTAAATAATTTTACAAAACCTGTTGTATCAATCGTAGCAAAAATAAAAGACAGATGTAAAACGGAAAGTGTGCAGGAAAGGTTGCATTACATTAAACGTCAAAACTAAGATGAGTGCATTATTGGAGTTGCCATAAGTCAGATCACTACAACTGATTGTTTTTTCTTTAAATTAACCCACACTTAAATCTGTAGAAAATAAAACAAGTTTCTCTTTCAATAGTTGGCAGAACAATGCCGGGTTTGTTGTTTTATTTTATATTAATGACACACAATAAGGTTGCCAGAGTTATTATTCTATATTTTGACAAGTGAATCGCATACAATACTATCGTACTACAATGTTTAAAATTTATGTTAGGCTCTTTATACGCTTCAATAACAATTTTTATTTGTATTTTTAATATTTTCTTGTTTTATATTCTAACGTTTTTTTCACCACACTAAAGAGTTGTGCATTTGTGTAATATTGAAAATTTTTATATATTGTGCATACATATAAAAACTAAAAATATAGAAATTTATGTAGTATAATAAATCGTAAGTAAAATTTGAAATATATTATACGAGTATAATAATTATTGTAGCATGGCTTTGTTTAAATGAAAGAAAAAGTTTTTAAGCTTTAAAATAACAGTTAAATAGAAGCTTATTTAGAACTATAAAATAAATTAAATAAATAAAAATTAGAAATAAAGTCCTTAAAGGCATATTTTATAAAAATAATAACAATGAACTAACAAATCTTTACGATAATATCAAAACATTGGATTAAATTGAGAATTAACGTAAAATAAAAGTAATACATAAATATATGAATATAAAAAATAGAGTCAAAAGGTTGAAAACAACAGAAAGAAAATTTTCGACTTCGTGTTTAAATCTCTTTTATCAGTGATGCCATATCGTACTCCTTTTTACGATATGACAAAACTGAGATATTCATGCAGTATTGTTATATCGTAAGATTTTCACGTTATGAGAACACTGAAGTAGCCATATACACCGTATATGGCTACTTCATTGTTGTCGTATCGTAAAAAACTTACGATATGACAACTCTGCATGAATATTTCAGTTCTGCATGAATATTTCAGTTTCGTAAAAAAGAGTACAATATGGCGACAGTGTCGTTTGTATGTAAGTTCTACTTAAATAATACGAAATTAAGTTTTTTTGCTTTTAAAGTTTAAAGGATAATATTATCGATGAGCTAAAAAGATATTTAAGAATAATTTTACCATGTATTATCCTTTTTATTTATTTCATTATTTATGGTATCATCGACTTTTAGTAAAGAATTTTTGAAGTTTACGTGAAATGTGATCGCCTAAAATTGCGATTGCAAATTTTGCGATGTTATTTTGTTAGTGTTCTATTTTGTTAGTGTTTTTCACCATTTTTTGTTCATGGGAAATATTTCAGGTGAACAAATCTTATTCCCTATAAGGGAAAATTTTCAAATTCTGGCACAGTAAAATACTGAGGATTTTCGAAAACTGCTTGTGATGGCTGCATTGTAACAGGAGGGGTTATTTTGTATTTCGTTTCGAAAAGAAAATCATTCGTTTTTGTATGCCTTATATATTGAGTTTCGAAAATGTTTTCTTTCGAATCGAAATACATTATAACCCTCCCCAGGTTGGAATTTAGGTATTGGTTTGTAATTGGTGGCTAGATGTTTTGCTATATTTGATCTTAGTGATTCTTCTGCTAGTTTCATGATTATGATCAAGCATAACAGGCTTGATTTTATCCCCCAAGAACGGCAAGTTCATGCCCAATTATTGATTGGTTAGAACAGCCTAATAGTTATTCGATATCGAGTATTTGGTTACCACTTCCTTTCTGGACAGATTAGAGAGCACAATAACTCCTAGTATATCCTTGACATTTTTACACTTGGGATATTTGTCCCGTTAAGAGTTGCAAGTAAGACATACAATATTCACATATAAAACGTTCACTATTATTTTGGCAGCTGAGATTAGTACCGCAGGCACGGTGCCTTTTCTTTCCTCTGCAACGAGCAGCAACATGGGCAAGGCGACCTCATGTTAATAAATATACTATTCTTATCTATAGCTCCGAGGCACGGGACTCCCATTCACTAGCAGCTTGGCATACCTGAAAGAAGCAGCGAAGAACGAGTGATATTAACAAAAACATTAATATAAATTTGTCACCTGGATGGTCGAGTGGGAGGGTAACTTACCGAAATTGTCTTAGGAAAAATACCGACACAGTTATTTCACTTATTTAATAATAATGTTTATTCGTTTAAATGTATGTATGAGTGTATTGTTCTGTGTAATTGATCTGTCTGCTTTGAGTGTTAAACATAAACTGTCTCAAGGGAGAGAAAATGGCATTCTGACATCAGCAACCAGAAGGGTTACCAGATGTAGTGAGACAAAATAAAAATAAAAATTCAGGGATGGTGACAAATTGCTCATACGAAGACGTAATTTTAACACACCTTCATATAATTTATCTACAGCTTCCAAAGTTTCTGGAACAATTGCGGAAATAGCTTGGCTCATATCGAACTACGAAGACGTAATTTTAACACACCTTCATATAATTTATCTACAGCTTCCAAAGTTTCTGGAACAATTGCGGAAATAGCTTGGCGGGAGACTATACACGTACGACAAATCATTAAATGAATTTCCAGTTGCTAAATATCGCAAAGTTATTAGCAGTCTGGTATTAAATTTATTAATACATTTATTCTTCATTATTTTAGTGGCTATGTACATGTGTATAGATGTACCTTGTAGTTGGGGAAATGGCTTCCCTCTAAATAGAGCTTTTCTTTTCTATTAATGGTCCCATAATAACTATTAATTTATTAAAACACTTTGTAGTAAGTCTAGTAAAGTTTTTGAAACCTTCTGGTTCCTCCAACCGCAACTCGTTATAAACAAAATGTGTAAAATCTTTTCCACTATATCGTCAGAGCAACCACTTCCAGCACCAGAATCTTTTCTATTTTGTCTTCAACTTTGCTTTCTTATATTTATCAACTTTATACATCACAACCAATAATGTCAACAACAATTGTATTTAATTTAAATAAATGAAAATAATTTATTCATATACTTACTTGTTAAATATGGTTTAACATCAACTAAATTGAAGCCTTAGAGCAGCTCGTTCAATTGGGAATCAGTTTCATCAATTAGAAAAGTTGGAAGAATATTACCTTCTTCGTCACTTAAAAAGTTTATATTGGTTTCAACTTCGTCTTGTAAAACTTGAGTTAGCATTCTGTAGTTAGCATTCTGTTGATTTCAAGATCCCGATTTCGTCATTCTGACTACCGTGTATTGATTGGCTGATCACCTGATGATCCAAACCAATACCAATTCTATTCACTCTCTCTCTCTCTCAGTTCCATTGTAGCGATTGACATTTATATTGCAATACTTTTATCGTCAGGTGTGTTAAACTCGTGATCAATATCTCTAAAGGTTTTATTAATTCTATTTTTAAAGTGGGAGTCGGCATTAAGCCCTACAAATTTCACCGTTGATTGAAGGTGTCCTTCATAAATTTCATTAGCTCAGCTAACGTCTTCCTCAGAAGTGTTTCTTTACTGGTCTTAGGTCTATTATGCCAATCATCAAGCCTTCCCAGGCATTCATGAGAATTGTCTTGTTTGATAGGCTAACTTCTCGGAACTGGTCGAGTTCGAGGAGCCACACTACTACAAGCCCGTGCTTTCATCACGGTTCGCCTGTATCATGGATGGCGTAACGTTTCGATAAATAAATAACACTGTTTATTTAAATTATGAAAAAGAAACAAGAAATTGAGTATTATTAAAATTATTGTTTATCTGTATGAAAGAATGTTGTATGCACATAAAAGAAACGAAAAGAAAAATTTATTTTTTCCGAGAATGCAAGATGATGAGTTCTAGACTACAAATATAAAAATTCATGTTGTTCAATTGTTGCTCAAAAAAAGTAGTGACGAACAAGACATACCGTTCGGCAATTTAATTTGCAGACAAAAAGTATAAAATTGTGTACATAATATTTGCCTTAACAAGGAATTGAGAAAAAAGATATTTTATAACATTTAAATGAATGCATTCAAAGAATGTGTAGAATGAAATATTTAGCTATTTTTTTGACTTAACAAATGTAAATATTATGCGCATGTGCTTTCGTTGATGAGATGCTGACGACTGACTTCTTGTTGTCTTGCGCATCGTTATCTTGGTTGATTAAAGTAGGAATATGTAGGAGGGTTGCCATACGTGACACCTGTACCTTTCAGACCTTGGTGTTTATCCCATGGTTTTGGCGGCGAGCACTGCTATGGACTTTTTGGAGACCTGTCCTGCACCCATCGGCAGATATACCGTGATGGTATGGCATGCCGGGATGTCTTCTCCCATGCATGCCTGCAGCTTCACTCCCTTCCAGGCACTCAGCCTCGGTGCTGTTGACATAAGCCACTCCACTGTCTGCTTATTACCGCAGTTTATTAGCATACTTGGACGAAAGTGAATGCTCTCGAATTGAGGTTTGGCCTCTCCCCCTCTAATAACTCGTCCGTGATGCCGTCATGAAGTTGAGTTAGCTCCTCACTTGATAATGATGCCTGTGGGAAGCCCTCAGGGAGAATTGCGACCCTCAACACTTCGACCGCGTTAGCGTAACTAGGCGCTTTAGTGTCTACTCCAACATACGCGGATGTTGAAATATTGCTTCCAACTGTTCTCCCGCGTTAAGTTTTCTGGAGGTGTGATAGCTTTGTTATCCCTCTTGCTCGGCCTAGTTTGGCCTGGAGTGCTTTTCATCTCCAGAGCTTTAATTCTGGCTTCCTCCAGTGATAAGCCTTGTGCAGGGAAGCGTAAGTACCACCTGACTCCTGCTCCACTGAGACCCTTCCTCAGAGGATCATCCAACCCTCCAGGGTGGCCCCTTTCGGGTAGGGTGATGCCTCTGAGTTTATTTGGTCGCTTTTGTTAAGTCTCGAGCCTTATGCTCGATGTAGGTGCGACCTGTCCCCCCTGGCAGTGGTCAGTGTTACCGAGGGGCAAGCCCTCCTTGCTCGGGGTTGGTATTTCAGCCCTGCCAATCCCTGCTCTTAATAACTGGACGTGGAGGTGACTTCCTGCATCCAGTATTTTTTGTAGTAGATCGTGGAGGTGAGCTCCTGCGACCATTACTGGTACTCGGTCCATCTAGGGAGTCTTGCTTCACTTGATGGGCGAGCGCTGTAGCAGTGATGCTCCCGATAATTATTATTTTGTTTTTGTTACTATTTTTGTTTTTGCCTTGCATGTTCCACGAGTATCAGGGTTTCAGTACCCTCATGCCATAGCCCTGTCTAGCATGAGGTGTCCACAGTTACTTCCCGAGGCGGACAGGTATCGGGAAGGCTCCGCTATAATACAGCCTAATTACTCATCCTGTATTAAGGGGTAGTAGTTCTTAATTAGTTGCTCCCCTCCAGCCCGTCTGGCATGGTACAACCAGGGAGAAATTCCCAGCCAGCATGGCCTATTAGGTCCTTGCAACCATAAGCGTCGGCAGAATAATAAAAACAAAATGTCGATTTTTCTTTTAATCTCATACAAGGGGTAGACGTAATTTCACTTTTCCTATAATATTTCATTTTATGCAAATGCTTATCGAGTTAACATGTACTAGTTTGGTCAATACCAGAGGGCAGTCCAGAAATGATAATGTCCGCTCGATTGACCCTGCGCTGAAGCTTGTGATCCACAAGCTCAATATGAGAGAACTTTTCACTGGCTTGCTTCTCAACTTTAGTGATGTTGTTATTGCAGTCGTCAATTTTAGCTTTAAATTCATTAAGTGAAGATGTGAGGTCAGAACGTATGTTTTTCGGCCGCAAAAAATTGAAGGAACTGATAAATTTTTTCTTTAGCTCATCGGCATATTGTTGCAATAGCAGGTTATCCCCTTTTGGGTTGGAGCGACTACGCGTACAATTGAAAGATAGATTTTCAATATTGCATACATTTCGTTTGGAATATTCACACACGCAATATGGTATCAGGTTTCACAACCCTCACATTCTACACCTAAGTCAGTCTTGGTGACATTCTTTTTACACTGGCCACACTTAAAAGCAGGAGCCATAATGAACAAAATACTTTGCAATTTTCCACAAGGAAGTTTTTCAGGCATATTGCAAGGGAATATAAAATATCAATCCAATTTTTGTTACAAAATGTGCAAATATTTTCTTTTAATCTTATTTACATTGCAGCGACCGTAACCAATTTTGGAAACTTCCGTTGTAGAAATACAATATCCATTTTTTTCAGAATTATATTAAAAGAAATAGCACTGATAGATTTGCGCGTTCCTGTTGGATCAATCGCATCAACATAGACAGACTATAAATGGACCATTGTGATTTTCGTTATACTTATATTCAATACTTAGCTTGTTTTTCAAGGCCTCTGTGTAGTCTTCCAGCATGTTTAGGTTAGATTCACCGATAGGTGTGCGTAATCTTTTGCAGCTGGTTATAGAACTACTTTGGCTTCTACAGGGACAAAAAATCCTATCTAGACCTTTACGTTGTTCAAAAAGGTGCCCAGACCCCCTTAACCCAACATGGTAACAATCGGAAATTAATTAAATTATTTAAGATTGTGGTTCTGTTAATTTATGGATTGTACAAAATTCAATGTCTTAAAACTTATTGCTTAAATTCTCCTCTACACACTCTTGACGCCAATGATGGATAAACGAAGTATGAAAAATCGCTTTAAGTTTTAGAATTCATGAGTACTTTTATTTACCATAGAAAAACTGAATAAGATCGTTGGTTAGTAAATCGTGTTCCCTCTGTGTTTTTACGGCGGTCGAATATCGGACTTGTTTTCTAAGATGAATTCTGACCTTACAGCCATTGCAACTGTCATCGTGCAGCTTGCCACAGTTCAAACACTTAGAGGGCAAAAACAGTTGACCTCGTATGTCGAACAACAAAAGTGCTCATATTCTCAGAACTTTCCGTATTGCGTGACCCGTTCAACAAATGTTTTACAGGAAACATGGGATGGACACTCCTGTGATCTTATAATCTTTTACAAATCGCCCTTCTGATATCTGTGTAAGATGTGGTATGTTTGTATCGTTATCGTTGTGTGTTTACCTTATACGCGTTGATACGAATACTGCTCAATCTTGTCGTGCAGCAGAAACCTTGGTTATCACGTTCTGTACAGTTGGCGTCGTTTTACTAAAAATGCCAAGTCCTACAGAACTATTTTGAATTTCGTCATCTAAACCAACACTTTGTTTTTGGTGATGACATCGATAATCGAGTACCGTTTTTTGCAGGTAAATGAATTCTTTTGGAGAGATTACTTTCAGTTAACTCGTGAAAACTTTCAAAAGTTTCGTCGTTGAAGGGATCTACCAATCTTTCGATTAACTTCGCTTGTTTTCCCGAAGTTGTTGTATTATTTCTTAAAAATCGGTCGTATGATGCATGCAGATGAGAGATGTGCAATGACATAAGAAGTTTTCCAAAGTGAGCGTTTATTCCGCAAGCAATAATCTCTGCTTTATTGTTTCTCAAGATAAATGTAGGCTCAGAAAATGGCGGAGTTTTTCAAAATTATTGCTACGCCACCTCCAAAAGCAATGGTGACTCTGTCTTTACGGATAATGATGTAGTTCTTTATTTCAAATCTGTCTTCTGGTTTAAGAAATGTTCCGAAACCAAAGCTATGTCATTACTACTTAAGAACTGTGATAACTGTGCTCTTTTGCTTCTGATACTGGTTATGTTAATTGGAATACTCTTCATCTCCTGTGTTTAATATTTCATGGTTGTTAAAAGTTTATTGTATGGATTGCTTGAACTGCTCAAGCTCGTGTATTGTCTGTGGTGATATTTCGTCATGAATGTTTTTGGAGATTCTAGAATTACAATGATTCACAATGTTTTCTGTTTTAGGAATGGTTTTTTGTGTTATTTTAGAATTTCTGTACTTTGATTTTGTATTATAGGTGAAGATGTTTGAATGGATTCCAACGTTGTCTTTGGTGCCTCCACCCCAAGCTTTCACATTGTGATGATATAATAGTTGGTGCTAGATTATTTTGAATGCTAACAAAGCGTACCTGTGTTGAAATTTTGTCGATGATCTTGCGCTTTCTTGTTTTATGTTCACCGCTTTCGGCTTTTTTACGTTTTCCTTGATAGAATGTGTTTTGTGTGGCTATGATGCTGCAAGTAAAATCTTACTTCCTCGATGCTTTTTCGTCGGTCCAATCCCGGCCATGTTTACTGAGACGAACTCTGACCACACATTCATTAAATCTGCTGGCATCGTGCGCTTTGCCACAGTTTACACACTTACAGGTTGCAACACAGTTGCCCTCGTGTGTCAAACCACAAAGGTGAAGAACCCTCTTGATCCTTCGGCATACATTTTGGAGTGCCCATATCGCCAACATATCTGCATTATTCTGCAGTTTCCTGGACCATGGCATTCCCCGCATTTTACACACCCAAAAAGGCATGTTGCAGTTCATGGCCATATGGCGGAAACTCTGGCAGTTATAGCACTGTACCAAATCCTTTTTCAAATTTTTCTCCATGTGTACTCTACAGTGAAGAATAAATCTAATATTTCTGAAACCTATGATGTCAGAATCTCTGGCTAGCTGAAATAGCCACCTGTCTTCTCCCATCTTATGCACTCCCAATATCCAGAAATTGATCTGTAGACTCTGCATATACTCCTGTGCCTCATTTGGTTCAAAGCTCTCTGAAAGACCCTTAACAACAATTGAAAAAGGCCTTTCTGCCTTAGGAGTGTGAGTATAAAAATTTACTCCCTGCTCCTTTAATAAATTCTTTAATTTAGAAAAGTCTTCAAGCGTGCAGACTCCTACATTTGTAACATTCTTTCCTAATATTCTTAGATTGTAATCTTTATGCCCTAATACTTTCTCAATCTCATTACATACATATAAGCTTGATATTAATATTATATGTCGTAACAGTAGGTACAGACTTATGCTTATTGTGTCTCTTTAGTTGTTCCATCGGCCTTTTGTTGCTTTCTGGAACATCCTTCTTTACTTTGGCTTGGCTGTATTTAGTTGCATCGGCCTTATTCTTTTCAGCAGCTTCTTTTTCGTAAGTCATCGAAATAATTTCCTTTGATGCGTTCCATCGATCAAAGGAAATAAGATGTCGAATAGAAATGGCAAGAGATGCATTTTTTAACCCTCATACGATCCTCAAAATAAGTTACAGTAAAGTTCTTCGGGTGAAAAAACACCCATGTATAACCTTTACCAATTTTTTAATGAAAATATATATTTTTTTCAGTTTTTTAATAACCGTTTAAGTAATATTTATTAAAATATAATTAATAAGAAAACAATAAAAAATAAACTTAAATTATCCATTAAATTCCATAGGATGTAGGTACATATTTTTAGCTTTTATATAATAATAACTAATTGTTTTGGTTACAGTTGCTGCATATAAAATATGCAATTTTGTGTTGTCCGCATATGAATTTTTGACAAGATGTACATGCCGAATAGGCTTTTCTATCGTTTTTCGGGCACAGTTCACATCGGGCCCCTGAAGTCATTTTTCTTTTTTTCCCACATGATGACGTAGAGGGCTCTTCGTCTGATTGGCGTATGGTGTTGAGCAAAATTATTGCAGAATCGGACCTTGGTAGATGAGATCGCCGTTGAATTTCTGGCTTAACCAATTCCATTCCCAGTTCATGAAGAAATAACCTTCTTTTGTGTAATATTCCTTTTTTCCAATCATTGTTCATTTCTTGCCATAAAACGTACGCATTAATTGCTGATATGTCAATCATATTGCTAAACATTGCATGAGGCCAGCGATTAGTTTTTCGTTTCACTGTGTATGTACCCACCAGCTGATCTAAAGTGTCTACACCTGCTTTAGTTTCATTATAAAACGAAATAATCTCTGGCAACTTATTCCTTCCATCCAATACCGATTTGTTATGATGAAAAGTGCTTAGGACATTGACAGTCTTATATTTTTTTTGAACGTACTGCACCAGTGAAATTTTGTCATTGAAAAAAAACATGCTGGAAAAAACTGAACGTTTACGAAGTTCTTGTTTAGTTGATTGTGGCATAAACGTTTTATTGGACCGAACTGTGCCCACAATGGTGTTTTTTCTTTTTAGCAATTCGACAGCAAGATCGTATGTTGTAAAGAAATTGTCGCACGTTATATTTCGCCCTTTTAGATCTTTTATAAGGTCAAGAACCACTCTCTGACCTTGTTTCTTTTCTGGTGCTGCATCAGGAGTTGACTTACCAGTATAAACTTGTAAATTCCAGGCGAAATTTGTGACGCTGTCACAAAGTACCCAAAATTTAATGCCATATTTGGCAGGCTTCGATGGCATATATTGTTTGAATGCACATCTACCTCGGAATGACAATAGTTGCTCATCAATAGTTATGTTTTCATGTGGAACATAAATACGTTGTTGATTATCCACCCATTTGTCCCATAGCTCTCTAATTGGAGCTAACTTATCACGAGCTCTGCGTTCTGTTCTGCTAGCTTTATCGTCAAATCTTATAACTCGATTTAGCTTTTTGAACTGTTTCAATGACATCGTTGAACGAAATATAGGCCTTCCCGTTTCTTCATTCCACAAGCTATCCAGTGACTCGCCATGTGATTTATACACGCCCGCCAGTATAAGTAGACCAAAATATGATTGTAATGAGACATCGTCAATATCTTTCCAATCATTTTGATAAACACGAAGACCCTCCACATTCGTATATTTTATAATAACTTTCCGTAAAGTTTCAGGAAAACATACATTAAATGCATCACTTATACTAGCAATGCGACTAGAAGCGTAATAAGTTATTCCAACTCGATCCCGAATAATGTTTTCTGCACATGGTCGTCCAAAAGTACTTGGCAACTCAGTGGACCACATAACCTTTTTGTCCTTGGATGAAATGTAACTACTTGCTTCAGTGGGTACATCTAACTCTTCTTCTTCACTTTCATCACTGGAAGAATGCGAAATTTGCTCAACCAACTCATCGGGAACATAATCTTCAGAATCTGTAACAGAGTCGTCTGCTGCATCACTTTCTTCCCAACTTTCCATTAAATGCTCAATTTCAGCATCAAGTAAACGCTAAAAATAAATTGTTTTGTTTTTCGAAAATATTTTTATTTATTATTTACCTTTTTATTTACCTTTCTTGTTGTAGACATTTTCGATATTTTTTTGCAAAATTCACTATGTATATTTCTTTGTGTTACAAAATTTACGCCAACAAAAATAATTTTCAAATGACGCATGTGGAATAACGGAATTACATAATTTTGCAAATCATCACATGGAAAAAACACATAAAAAACATATGGTTGAACTGTGCTGCCAGAAATATTTTATTTCTGTCATAAAGGTTACCACAGAAAGGTTCCCACAAATAATACTTATGAGTTTTTCTAAATGGGTGATATTTCACCCGAGGGACTTTTACGTAATTTTTCAAATAATTTCGAAATCCTAAAGTATGTCAAAGAATCTGTACCGTTTTTTGGTGTAAAATATCAATTTAGAAAATTAGAAAAAGGTCTCATTTCGATCCGATAAAATTTTTAAGAGATATACGGTTTTTTTAAATACAGCAAGATATTGACCAGCCATGATATTAGTCTGGCAACAAAGTCACGGTTTATCAAATGCTACGTGTGGTCCGTGTTATTATATGCAGTAGAAGTATGGACAATTACAGCAGCGGATGAGAAAAGATTAGAAGCTTTTGAAATGTGGATATACAGACGTATATGGAAGATATCATGGACTGACCGCGTTTCAAATACCGAAATATTGAGAAGAATGAACCAGGTCCGACAACCAGTGAAAACTGTGAAGAATAGGAAAATCACGTATTTAGGGCATATAATGAGGAACGATAAATATAAACTTCTTCAAAAAATTCTCAGAGCCAAAATTGAAGGAAGACGTCCGAGAGGCAGAAGAGAACTCTCCTGGTTGCAAAATATTCAAGAATGGACAGGATATCGTGATGAACTAAATCTACTAAATGCTGCAACAAATAGACAACTGATTAATTTCTGAATTATAAAATTAAAAAAAAATATATATATCTAAAAGTTTTGTTAAAATGTATATTGTTATTCAAAATTGTATTTGTATGATCGCTTACATCCGAAAACCGGATTTGCAAATAAAAGAAGAAGATCGAAATAATAATCTTCGTCGATTGTCATACTAGTTACGGATCTAGTTTCGTCATCGTTGCTACCAGCTACGGCCTTAGCCTGGCTATCTACTTTTCAAATACCAGATACGGCTTTAGCCTTTTCAAATACCAGATACGGCTTTTACACTTCAACTTGTTGCATTTCTTTTTCGCTTCTGGCTTCTTTGGCTGTTCTTTCCCCATTGAGTTTGGTTGCGCTACTTTAGTTATTAGCTCTTCATCATCCTTTTGCAGCTTGATGTTGTGATCCATGCAGCTTCTGAACTCGCGCGCCTGAGTGCAGCAATTTCGTCATCTCGCTCTTTTGAGGTGAGACTTTCGTTGTCACACATTACGGCAGTATCCGTATCGTAAGATACGAAACGGATAATTGAAATGCGTCACGACTGCTTTATTACTTTGGGTAATTTCCACAGCCACACAAAAAACTTGCTTAACAGGTACTTTTGCCTGATGTGTAGGTTTTATCGCAGATACATACGAAAAATTAAAATGATAATAAATACACTTAAAGACACACTTGTTCCGCACACTTGTTGTTAACGCAAAGCTTTGCACAAGACCTGCTGACGCCAGCTTTTATAGCCAGTGCTTCTACTCGTCGTATATTCTGTCTAAAGCGTCCAGTCAGTTAACTTGTTCGTCATTTCCCTTACTCGTTGAATATCTCGTGTACAAGAATATTCGCTCCGTCAGCATATTGATCCTTGTCCAACTAAATAGCTATGTCGCATTACAAAAATACGCCTGCTCTAACAAATTGTTCGTTATTAGTGGATGGAATTTTCCATCCAGCTACTGCACAATAAAGTAAGCTGTTGAATATAATCCTTATTTAACTAATGCGCAATAAACTACTGAATGTCATCTTCATTTAGCTAATACGCAATAAAATAAAATGTAAATCCTAAACGCAAATTAGCCTATGAAACACCAAAAGAGAATTAACCCATTAATATCCTATGCCCGCCCTGGTGGTACGATTATATCCCAATCCAACATATAATTATATATGAAAAATTACCCTATATAATTATATATAGTTTTATATAATTATATATAATTCTATATAATTAAATATATAGAACTGAATTTTACTAAGATTTCCTGTTTCGAAAAAAAAGAATTTCGAAAACCCATTTATCTTTTAGAATGCATTTGTTTTTATTTCTTCCTTGAGCAGAAGGAGGTTTTCCACTCAAAGCGCATTTTTTCCATCACGCTTGAAAACGCCATTCATTCATTAGTCGTTGCAAAAATGATGGCGAAGATTTTCGGTTGGCTTTTTTTTTTTGCAATATACAGGCCGATTGCTGATTTCACTTGATTTTGTTGGCCCGCGAGTGATTTATCATCATCTTTTACACACTTCCGAAGACACGTAATTAATAAAACTAATGATTAAAACAATGTTTTGTCGACATTTTTCATTGTATATTTATTTTGACTGTTGTAGAAATTGCAGTCATGCACGACGTGGAGGTGCTTCTATCCAATTCCTTAGTGTTTTGATAAAATAATGAATCCTCCTTTGTATGAATTACTTCTTTCTTCAAACAATTTAATAAATTGAACCAAGGTATCCACATCTCCTGGTATAATGTCGTGCAATATGCGTTTTCATTTAGGAATTCGCATAATGGATCCAATAATTTTTCCCAGCTCAACGTCAATAATTTCATCCGCACTTGATCCTTCTCTGTGGCTGCTGACATCCCCGATTTGAATAAATGAGGAAAGTGAACTACTGGATCTGCTTTCATTATGCTCAAATTGTGTTCTTCCCAAGATATCGCTGTTAATGGTTCTACTAATATCTCTGCTAATAGTAGATATTGGAGTAATGCTCCTAACATCTCGCCAATCATTTTGGCTGTCACTTCCAACAAGCAAAATGATTCCGGTGAAGTTTCTTCGAATTCAGTAGCCATAATGCAAAAACAGCTCAAGTAGGGAATGGTAAACAGACTCAAAAATCGATTTTCGATTTTTCGATCAACCTTTTTCGTTTCGATTTTCAAGATGGATTAATCGGACCTCAAAATCGATTTTAAAATCGAAGATGATATTAGATTTGCAAATTTGTAAAGATACAAAACTTTAATCATGGAAATTCAAATAAACATTAAACAACATTAACAAAGAAAACCAGACAAAAACACAATTAAAAATGTTTAATTTTAACAATTTTATTACAAATTATTCGACGTGGTTATTTTCAGAAAGATTTCTCAAGGTTGTTCGTAAAAATGTGCTAATTTATGTGATGATTCTTTGCAGAGTTACTACTAGTTCATTTTTAGAAAATAAATGTTCAGATGACATTGATGTCTCACGGATGCACAAACTTTTCCTTGCATTACATATATTTTTGAATAAATTGATGTTTTCCACTCGTTTAGTGGATTTAAATTTCGATCAAACACTCTTTATATATTGGCGTAATTCAACAGCAATGCTTCTCAATACTTCATAAAAACACTAGAATTGCCAATTATTTGATATGATACAAAAAATCGATTTTAAAAGCCCGATGATAATCGATTTCAGTATAAAATCGCAGACGTAAAGTCGATTCCAAAAAATCGATTTTTTATAACACAAAATCGATTTTCGATTGGAATAGAAATCGATTTACCATTCTTTAACCCTTAAATGCATATAGTCTCAGATTAGTGCGAAAATTATATATCCCTTTGTTGCATGATTTTTTCTTGTGGAACCAAATAAATTGATTTTAATGAAAATTGATCTCGCAAACTCAAAAAAAATATTGGAAAAAATTTTCCGCTGCCCGATTTTCCGGAAAACAGATTTTTCGTCCCGTTGCAAATCTGCATCATCATGCATTTATACATGCAAAAGTAAAAAACAAAGTTCTTAAGTTTTTAGTGATATTTATTAATCTGATATCATCAAACATGTCTAATCGTAGTATTTAAAAGAATATATATAAAATTGTTGGTACAAAATAAAAAAGAATTCATTTCTTAAAAAAAGTTGGTACAAACAATCTCTGTTAAAAGATAAAACAAAGATTTTGATACCTTTCTAGGAATGGAAAGTTTGGAAGCAGTTATTGTTTTTATTTAAGCATAAGGCACAATTGCATTTATCGCATTTTATGAAGCTGTATCCGGTACAGCTTGGAACCTTACACCTAAGACGCTTTTCCATGTAAACTGGCATATGCGATATCCCGTCCTTTCTTACATCATCTGGCACATGTGAGCTTGAACATTTTCTTTTTCGTTGCCCTTGTTCTGGCTGCACTGGAGAGCTGACTGGCCGGCCCCTAGGTCTTGAAAGCACTACACCACTTCTGCAAAGTGATTCTGCAATATCTATACGAAAATCACACAAGCTCATCGGCTTTTCATTGCGAGCTGAACATACTTTTTTATATAAGATCCATGAGTTAACGACTGTAATATCTAATAAATGGTAAAATATCCGCATATACCACTTTCGGGACTTTATTTTTATTCGATATCGTCCAATAAGGCTGTCTGTTAAGTCAACACCACCCATGTGCATATTATATTGTTTAATTATATTGGGGCAGTCTATTTCAATGTGCTGCATCTTGGTTTTGTCGTATCTTTTTACAGTTAAGATTGGGTGAGCGCTAACGAATGTTGACAACAAATTTACAGCCTTATTGTCTTTCCAGCAAAGTGAACATATGTCGACATTATCAATGTTGGCAAAAAATTCAACTGACCTTCCTCTTGGCTCTTTTTTTAGATCATTTTCCGTTGGAAGCTTACAGTTTGTTAATCTATTTCTGCGAATAGTGCCAACGGAGTATATTCCTTTTTTTTTGCCAGCTCGACAACTAAAGGTAGAGTCGTATAAAAGTTGTCAAAATATATTGTGTGCCCAACATTTTGTTCAACACAGCGAGTCAATCTTACTACTACATTAGCACAAGCACCTAGGTAAGGCTAATTTGATAAAATTTGCTCATCCATTTCTCTACCTGCATAAATTTCAAAATTGTAGATGAATCCCGATACTCCACTTAAAACCCATAATTTATACCCCCACTTATGGGACTTTGCAGGCATGTATTGTTTCATATAACTACGTGCTTTTGTCGCACATATCTGTTCATCTAAAGATAAACACTCCTCTCGTGGGATCGTTGAAAATTTATTAACCAGATGGGTCAAAAGAGGTCTAATTTTATGTAGTCTATCATGTTTAGGGTGATCCCTTGGCAGCATGCTGCTATTTGTATTAAAATGCATATATCGGCGAATTTTTTCAAATTCATTCACAGTCATAGTGTTCGCTATGGTTTCATTTCCAACAATAGGGCTCCAATAACGCCAAATGTTTGGTACTTGAACCACTGACATTAAAATGCATATCCCAATATATTTTTTTATATGAGCAGGAGATATTGAAACCAAATGATTTCGATTTATTTCAGTTGCATACAGGGCTGATTCTGATACAATATGTTTTATTATATCGTCAGAAAAAAAGTAGTTGAAGAAGCTAAGTGGCGTGGATAGCTCAAGCAAGGGCTCGGACAAAGAACAATCACCTTTAAATTTAGTTTGCTCCGAATCGAAGTTAAAATGATTTTGTTTCCACAATACCTTTTTATACTTTTCCTTTAATTCAAAAATTTCCTTTTTAAAGTCCCTCACTTCAACAGTAGCTGATGTTGATGGTGGTTGTTCCGTGTATAAAATTTCCGCTGATAAATATCCACATCTTCTACGTCCACTGGTTTTGTTACATCATCTGGGTCTGTGCCCTCGCCACATTTGGTAACAATCACCAGATCTTCGTTGTCGAGCATTTCGTCACCACTTTCATTACCAAAATCATCTTCACTGTCAACCCATTCGTCCAAAATCCTCTCCAGCTCTTTATCAGATAAAAATAAAGGCATACTAAAAATCATAAATAAAAGTAATTATAAGTAAGTGCATGGTGTTGCAAATATGCATCATAGTTTATTTCATGAAAATTAAATGTTTTTCTTTATAAAATATGATCGATTTAATTTTTATTCGATAGTCAAATATACAAAAAATTAAAAAAAAAAATACTTACTCGTGAAAAACTTGTTGGATATTCAACTTTTTAATAAAACACTAACACAAAATTTTAGTTTTTAACACGTGCACTTTCCGTTCACTTGAAAGCGAATTTATTTTAAAATTGAGCATAATTCAAAAACAAAAGCAGTTAAGTTATCAAAAACATAAGTAAAAGAGAAAAAATAAAGTACAACAAATACAAACCGTTACTTATTTTTTTAAATAGAGAGCATTTAAGAGTATGATGCAGATATGGCAACACTATGCAACAAAGGGATATATAATGAAATCCGATTAAAAAATAATAACTGCGTTTAAATTTTTGAAAAAAAATTTATTTTGTTTATTTTATGAAGAAAAAATTGGTTGTATCTTTTAAGATACAATATGCACTCCCCGCTAAAATAACAACACATTAGAAAAACAAATACTTTTTACGATTTGAATAACGAAAGTTTATTTTTCATAAATTTTATACAAATATATATACACATTTATTTATTATTTATTTTTATTGGTTGTGGTAATTAAAAAAGCAGTTTTTATCAGCCGTGAGACATAAATTTAATTCACACTTACTACAAAACATCTTCGTTTGACCTGTGCAACCCGGCATCTTGCATCTTCCTTTCTTACTTATCAATGTCCAATGCTGTGTTCCGTCTAGTCTCACATCTTCGGGAGGTGGTACTTGAGAATTCGGCTTATGTCTTTTTTTCTGGATTGCAGTTTCTACGTTTGGTCGTCGACGAAGTAGAGTATGTTTTGATGCATTTTTATAACTGAAAAGTGAATCTGCCACTTCCAATTTGAAATCTATCAATCGTAAATTTTTTGTTTTTGCTTCATCTTGGTGAATTCTTTTGTAAAGAATCCATGCATTGTTGCACGTCATGTCTAATAGATGGTAAAACAATTTATTTGTCCACTTTCTGCTTTTTAGAGCTATTTTGTGGCGGCTCATGGAACTATCCAATAGATCGACGCCTCCCATGTTTTTATTGTAGTCCTTTACAATTTGCGGACAAGAGACCATTGTCGTTTTTTTCTGCTTTTTGTCAAATCTACGAACAATTTTAGTATCCTTCCATGAAATAGAAGTCACATCTATTCCGTAGACACTAGCTACAAACTCTTGGCTGGTTCCTCGTTCAAACTTCATCATTGATTTTTCTTCTGGAAGCTTGCAATTTTTTATCCTATTCCGTCGGATTGTACCAACAGAAAGAATTCCTTGTGTTCTAAGGTATATAAGTAAAGGGATTGTGGTGTAGTAGTTGTCAAAGTATATTATGTAGTTTTTAAACTTAGGTACTTCACGAGCTAACCTTACCACAATGTTTGCAGATGCTTGCAGATTTGGCTCTTCTGGGCGCATAGTTTCATCTGTTCCGGTATAAATTTCGAACTTATACGCATACCCTCTAGTGTCACATAATACGAAAAATTTAAATCCCCACTTTTTAGGCTTATTTGGCAGATATTGTTTCATATAGCTGCTCATTTTTGTAGAACACATTTGTTCATCTACAGATAGCCTCGCTTGTTTGGAAACAGAACCAAATATATGATTTAGGGAGTCAATAACCGGCCTAATAAGGTAAAGTCTATCTCGTTTCGGGTCTTCGCGTGGTAAGTTTTTTTCTTTATCATTAAAATGTAGATATTGCCTTATTTTTTCGAATTGATTTACCGTCATTTGCTGCTTTATTACGTCTACTGATCGGTCATTATTGCTTGACCAATAATCTCTGGTATCTGGTAAATTGAAATACGTCATGTAAAAGATAACACCAATAAACTTTCGTAACTCTGAAATACTAAAGGAAAACTTTTCATCTAATCCAGCATACCGTAGAGTTTCTTCAACTATAAGATTTTCTAAGCTTTCTGGAAATAAATAGCTCCAAACTTGATAAGGAGTTACTAATGACTGAATATCTTCATTGAGAGAACTATCTCCCCTAAAATATACTTCTTTACAATTAAATTGCAAATTACCTTGTTTCCATATTATTTTCTCAAATGTTGAGGAGTTAGGATCAACAATTATATCCTGAAATTTTGAAGGAAATAAATTGAATGTCGAAGAACTTGGCTGAAATTCTAAAGAATTTTCTAGGGAAGCAGAAGGTCCTGGTATAGATACAGTATTTTCTTTGGAAACAGGATAGTTTTCAATTTAATTGGATAAGTGCTGTCATAAGGAAAATCTTCACTGTTGGATAGTATTTTGCATATTTCATTATCGGTCATTCTTGTTTTTCTTTGAGTAAAGGCGTTCATAGTCATTGTTTATATGTAACTATGAATAATAAAAAAAAATTGTGCAAGAAACAAATGCAACCTTACAATCAAATAACTGAACCAGAATAAAAATAAAATATTTTCGTAGCAACCTCTCGTATCAAACGACTGAGAAAGAATAAAATAAAATAAGTAAGTGCACACAAGAAAAAAAGCACCCTCTTCGAAAAAACTTATTTTTTTCCATAAAAAAATTGTCTTTTCATATACAAACACAATGTATAAAAAAACAAAAGAATATTTGGAATTAGTGAGGAGTGCATAGTGTATCTTTTAAGATACAACCACTAAAATGGATTTTGCGACTAAAGTGGGGGTCGCATTCGTTTAAAATTTTATTTTTTATTAAATTACATTACACAAAATAACATATTTGTTTTTTGCCTAAATTAAAAACATTATTATTGTTAAAATGCGACTATAAAATTGGCTTTTTCTAAAAATATAGGAATTTTGAAATTTTGAGTTAAACTATTTGAGTAAAACTATGAAAATAAAAACTATTGCAATAAATCTGATACAGTATGATAGAAAATATGGTTCTGAATAATTGGTTATAATCTTTCTTTATTTTGTAAAGAAATTAAGGAATTGCACTATTTTTTCTGGTTGTATCTTTAAAGATACAGTATGCATTTAAGGGCTAAGCTCAAGTGGATTTTCAAAAAGACTTTGTAACTCTTGAACTACTCTTAATACTTCGTTATTCATTTTAGCAAGGCCAAAATGTCGCCAAGGCCAAATTGCCGCGACTGGAAAGGTGTTCTATAAGCGGGATTGATGTGTAATAGTTAGCGAAAAAAATACGGTAGTTCTGATTTGTAGGTACGTCACGGGAAAGGCGGACTACTACATTAGATGATGCACCTAAGTCAAGCTCGCCAGTTGCACATCTGTTTTCTTTTCCAATGTAGACTTCAAATGTATAGCCATATCCATATACACCACATATAACAAATAGTTTGAATCCCCATTTGTGAGGCTTGTCTAGTAAATACTGTTTCAACAAAATTCTAGCTTTTGTTGAACACATTTGTTCATCTACGGATAAATGCGCTTCAAATGGAACTTTTTTGAAGTTATGGTTGACTTCCTTTACCAATGGCCGAATTTTATACAATCGATCAGAATCAATATGTTCATATGGTAGCATTTTACTATTGTCGTTGAAATGAAGTAACTGTCTAAGTAATTCAAATCGTTTCGACGACATTGTCTCTGGTATCGGCGCAAATCTTATGTTTTCTGACCAATACATTTTTATAGTTGGAATATGAACTACCGACGTACAATATACGATACCAATGAACTGACGTATCTCTTGACTGGATGCATTTATAGGCATAATTGGTATCTTTCTGAACAGAGTATAAATTAGTCTAGTCCCTTATGAGTTCGTTAATGTCCTCAGTAAATAAATACGAAAATACTTCAAATGGGTTATCCAAGCAAAGTATTTCTGGAGGTAACACCTCAGATCCGTGAAAGCGCAGTTGGTCATCATTCAAATTTAGACTTTTCCTTTTCCATGTAGTTTTAGTCTTAGGCACACGATTAGACAACTTTGAAGATTCTTCAGTAATAGTAGTGTGAGAAGCGGTTACAGAAGTGAAATCCTTTGCAGTTCTAATGCTCTGACTGCTGGTGAATGCAGTTGGAAGATTGTTAGTGGGCTCAAGTTCATTTTGTAAGCCAGGTGATGCTTCTAATTCCTCATCAGTGCTTTCATGCACATTCGCCTCTAACTCGTACGTTGGATCGGCAGCATACGATATGACAATACAGTATGTCATATCGTTTTTTGTTATATCGTAAAAAAGAGGCAAAGTTGGCATCAATGAATACAAAATTGTTGTTGTCTAGAAAGCTTATTAGTTTTTAAACCGCAAGAATGCTATGTTGCCAAACTGCAGCATCGACTTAAATTGGTTTGCTACACTATATAATATTTTTACACTTACTTTAACGGTATGTTCATGGCTGCCAGAAACGACGATTTTTTACGATATGGCAAAAAACGATATGACATACTGTGTTGTCATATCGTAAGTTTTTTACGATATGACAAAACTGAGGAAGCCATTTACAGTGTATGGCTTGCTCAGTGTTGTCATATCGTAAGAAACTTACGATACGACAACACAGTATGTCATATCGTTTTTAGTCATATCGTAAAAAATCTTCATTTCTGGCAGCTATGGGTATGTTGCAGAAATACAACATGACGCCGTAAAGGGTTAGGATATATTATGTTGTCCAGCATAACAAGAAACGGTAGCGGCGAATGTTAGTATGACAAAATCCAGATCAATTCTTTTTCCATCGGCATTTAGTTTGGAGAAACGTAGCAGTTCTCGCTCGCTGCTCAATGGTCTTCCTCAAAAGACCATATTGTGGGAAGAATTTGGTCCGTAAATTCTCGAAGATATATATTTCCGTGTACTCTTGCATAGCAGCAATTCTCGCCACGGCGTTGGTTTTACACATTTCTAACGGAATAAAGATTTTGTAGCTCTTTATAATTTTGTTGGGTAAAGGCCAGTTAATGGCGTTCATGTTTTTACTTTTAATGCGAAGTTTCTTCTTGGACATAAAAAAAATAGCTTTATATCCTCACTTATGTTTTTTTCATGATAATTATTTAATAATTTGATCTTTGCTTGTATCTAGTCTTCTGTGAATATAGCTTTAGTGGCCACATCTGTCATTCTACCTTGACGTGGATTTATTATTTCATTTTTAACTTTTTGGACTCTGACTTTCATGCTAGCATTAAGCTTCCAACTGCGACTTTCCATGTAGTCGAACCATAAGTCTGGATATTTTTCTATTTGTTCGTTTTGTATATCGCATATTGATTCTTGTGGTACGACATTCCATAAATCGGTGTCTTCATCGGCTTCAACTCCTGCACAGAGTCTAGCCTCCCATCCTGTTTTTTGAGCTTTCGCATCTTGCTCGGGTTGGCTTGTAAAGTTTTTCGTAAAGACGTGACCCACCCATTGGGCATTAAAAATTACTCCCTTACCGTCGTTTTCTAAAAAGAACTTCGCATTTTGGGACCTAGTGTTACTATTCATTATCCCTATTAGATGGCAGAAGGTATGCAATGCCGGGGTTTTAGTCTGGATGAGTAAGCACTGCGGGATACTAGTCCTAGATCGACCTGGTACGGGAAATAGGAATGTAATTTGTCGTATTCTTCTCCGTTTTTGAACATTCGTTCGACCTCATCAGCTATAGTCTGATTTGATATCCAATAAAGGAAATGGGTGTGATCCCTGAAACCCATTAAATGGGCAAACATGCACTAGAGACATCAATGCCGTGCAGTCTCTATGTCTTGATCCAGTTGTTCAATAAAGCTCTTAACTGCATTGTTGTTGCTGATTCAGGGACGCCAACACCAATACTCTTCAATAGCGACGCTATTTCTTCGCGTGAAAATTTTGTGCTTTTCAATCAAAGTTATATATTAGTATTTTTTAAATTGTTTCTTAAGTTTTTCGCACTTTCTTAGGGGTTTCTTCAGCCACTACACAAATTTTATTTTCTTAAGTTTGAATTTATCATTTGCTTTTATGTAGACCTGTTGTTTGTTAACTCTTTTCTTCTACTCAATAGACTGACACCTCTTCTTTATTTTGCCATCTTATTCTCTATATATACAGTGATTCTTATATTAGTACTTAAAATAACTCCGACTAACTACTTTCTACAAGGGTGCAAAAACCCGTAATAAGACGTAAACATTTTCCCTTGCATCTTTGGTCTCATCTGAAATTTCACTTTCGATATCCATCAAATCGTCTTCTGTTTCTATTGGAAGGTTGATTTTAAATACTTAGCTATCTTCACATATGTACTCACATTTGTTTTTACGAGTCGAGAACCTTAATTTCTGACACAAGGTCTACGATTATTTTATTTTGCTGGCATACAGTTTCTGTAAAATAAAAGGAACAAACCAAATAATTGCTACAAGAAATAATTGCCAGTGTTTGACATACACACTTTTCAGTTGAGCTAATTGAGCTTTGCCGACTCCATACACCATTTTGAACTCCTTGTAGTCTTCTTGGATTTCTCCTAATTTTGTCAAAATCGCAGCACTTATCGGTGGTGTTTCTTCTCTTTGTACTTTTGTGCGTCCCATATTACTAAACTATATAATGTACATATGTATGTGCTATTAAAAAAAATGAATTTCTTATATATCGTTGGCTTAATATAGAAAAGGCGTAAACATTTGAAAATATCACATTAATCTATGTTTATAACATATTTTAAGAAAAGTTAGCTAATAAAATTAATAAAAGATGATTTTAATACTCCAAAGATAGAAATTTTCCGCATATTTCATTTAGTTGACATGTTCTTTCTGTAAATTTGTTTAAGTTTACGATATATGTATAATCGCAGAACATAGTTTAATAGTCTCGCTTACTATTTATGCAACGTTTTTGGACTGTAGGTTTTTGTTACTCCCCGTCCATACATGCAATTTTTGTTGCAGCAATTTCTGAATTTGTGGGAGAGTGTTGAAATAGAAATGTATACCATATCTATTGCTCTCTCGCTCTTTCTCACTGAAAAATTAAGAATTGCTGCAACAAAAATTGCATGTGTGGACCGGGACTTATTGGTATTAATTAAAACACAAGATTTTATGTTGTTTGTTATTTTATTCCCTGAGTATTTCTGTGGTTTACTTTATTTTTAAGCACAATTCATTTAGACAAAGTATGTATGTGGTGATTAAGAAAGACTGACTGCTGAAGCAAAAGGGAAAAAGCAAGAACTGCTAAAAATACATTGTTGCAAACAAAAGGTATTAGTAGTAAGGGATTAAAGGGATAAAAATTATCACAATTAACAGTGATGAGCACATGAACATTTACGTTAGTGCTTCTTGGAAGTACCTTCGCATTTGGTATTCTGCCCATTTCCTTATTCTGCGGGAGTCTATGGTATTTGGCTCTTGTGGAAATGTTGCAATTTACTACGATAGCACTTGCAAGTTTTGTCATGTTTGTTAAATAGTAATCTCTGAGAATTTTTTTCACATTCTACCTAGCAGCCCTATGGGCACGATTGTGCTCAATAACCACTATCTCCCTTTATTCATCCTTATCAACAACATCTAGTGCCATGTTCTTACAGTACCATAAATTTATTGATGGGAAGCTCTTCACCAATTCGTTTTGAATTGCTGCCAGTGTTGATAAATCACCATTTATTGCATTCACCACTCTTGAATTAATTGCTAGTTTTACCTCAGCAATAAAGTTATTCATGTTCGTAAAACGAGTCATATGTCGGGGTTTCTGGCTAAAAAATATGAAATTTTGTTTAAGGGCAAAGTCTGCTTCTTAAAAAAAAAAAACAATCTGATTCATATAGCAATTGAGTGGTTTATCCGTTAATCTAATCGTATAGGTCATATAAGTCTCACTATGGACTGTATCAGCGTCTGATAGTGCCTCTTCTTTTAAGGCAAGAATATTCTAGTGTAACAGGGCGACAGCAACATAATTTTCCTGTCCAGTTTTATGAAAATTTTTCGCGTTATGTTCGTCGACAAAGGCCTTTTAACGCGTTAGTTTACCGTTTAGGTTCCTATCCGATACCGTATTACCTGCCTTCTTATAACTCTGTACGTTGTATTGTAATATTTCCATTATGCTGACTCGATAGTCGATCGATTCAATGCGAATTCTCGGCCCACTCTGCGATATTTCCAGAGTGTCCAAGCCAATTAGTTTCTTTTCAGTGTCATTTCTTATTTCCTATATTTCACCCCTCAGCGCAGGGCTCAACTCTTCCTTACCATTTCTTACCTTTCTTTTACAAAATCGTTTAATTTTATCTTAATCAAATATAGAGCCTTTTCGGCTTTTCTTGGATTCTCCTATTGGCTTGTTAGCCTTTGAGTTTCGGTTATTCTGTATGGACTACTGCCGTTCTTAATCATCGACTCATAATCGTAATTGTATTATTTCAATATGTTCGTGTGCACTTCGATGGTCTCCCTAGTGTTTTTCCCGTTCTCTGTTAACGTGGACGCGCACCACCTGTGCGTAAGGGCATCGGCAATGGAGGAAGATAGCAGATTCCTTGGTGTTGTTTATAGTTGAGTTTCTCTTCACATTTGATCGTAAAGGTGGGAAAGCTAGCTGTTCATTGTCACTGAGAATCTGAAAACGATTAGTAAGTGCAATGCTGTATTTCATTCGTGCTTATTTGTCCGAAAGATGCTCTATGGTATACCTTTTCTCGCGCCGGTCGTGGCCTCAAGGTCGGTACGTGCGATTGATTGTAATTTGTGCATCTTATTTCCTTGCAGGGTTCGTTTTTCTCTTATTTTTGATAACAGGTTTTGCATCCAACATATGCCTCTTTACAGTGTTCAGCGAAATGATTAAATCTGAAACACTTCTAATACTGGCCAAAAGATATAAAATGCCGAACTGATATTTTGGCTTGGAAATCATTCTAGAAAAATTAATAAAACTAAACATCTATGAGAGATCCATAGCTATTAAAACACTCAGGCTATCATCATTAATATTGCCTCTTATTGAGTCGGTAAGGGTCAACAAGAGAGATGTTGTATTTAATCCATTACGGAAAGCGTATGATACCATGAATCACAAGTGTTACATTGAACACAATTTTGCCTTTTAGAGAAGGTTGCGTGAAACGCACGACACAATTCCTTTTTACCACCAACCATTACCAATCGTAATACCAATATATAAGCACGACGAAGAAAGTATGTGGCGCAAAAAACACAGGTGCCAATATGGTAGACGACGAGCCGCGACACAAAATGCCGACCAAAGCGGAGCAACAACAAGAAACACGATATTTTCCCCAATGGGTATCAGCAAAATATTTTTTAAGTTCACCGAGGTCATGCGATTGCGCTGCTTGGAGCAAATGTTTTTCATGTCTGAAAAAATTTGTTCACATAAGTATGTTGAGGAAAAAAATGATAAATATTTTAAATGCATTCGTTTGAGCTGAGGACATAAGGCACCATCAACATTTTTCCAAAACTCAAGAGAATTAATTTTATCGAAAGCTTTTACCTCATATCTAAGTATTATTATCTCTGATTGAATGTGTAAATCGAACTTGCTTATGTCACAATTTAAAGGGTTTTTGAATACATCAAGCAAAGGCTGTATACATTCAAAATCGTTAAATCGGTCTTCAAAATTAAAAAAAAGGGTTTCTAATAATGATACATAATCTAGTTTTTTAGTATAATTTTGTTTGTTATATATAAGAGAAGTTTTGGTAAAACTAGAGAAATCGTCAGATCGAATTTCTGTTAGCAGCAAAAATAATTTTGTTTTAAAATTCAACAGAAATTCAGACATGTCAAGTATACTTTTATCTTTTCCTTGAAGTTGTAAATTAAACTCATTCAAGAAGTTAGTTATATCTGACAAAAATGCTAAATCTAAGGTGAATTCATTTTCTTTTAGTAATTTTACTTCACATATATCTATATTTTCTAGCTCTAAAAATTCTACCACCTCTTTTCTTAAGTCAAACAGTCTATTTAGGCAATCACCTCGGCTAAGCCATCGAACGTCAGTGTACATTTTAAGGTCATGATATTCAGCTTTTCTAATTTTTAAAAAAGTTACAAATTTCCTATGCGTAAGGGAATTATGTCCACCAGGTATTCTATTAATTATGCGCTCTGCTGATTTCATAGCAGAATGTTCTGAAAGAAATTTTGATGCAAGAGCTACTTGGTGGATTATGCAGTGAAAATTTTGAACTGACAAACCATGTTTTTGTAGTTGTCCGATAAAGCCTTCATATCTACCAGTCATTACGCTGGCACCATCTGTACAAACTGCTGCAAACTTGTTTGTGTCTACAATTGAAAATAGTTTGTCACTAACGATGTCGAACAATAACTTGCCTGTTACGTTTGCATAAAAACTTTCAAGGGTGAACATTGTTTCAAAAACGTTGTAATTGGCATCTACACAACGAATACAAATTATAAGTTCACAAACGTCGTTAATGTCGGTACTTTCGCCTAGACAGACTGAAAAGAATTCGCAACTTTTCAATTTTTCAGTAATAAAATGTTCTAAAGAAGTTCCTATTTGTGTAGTGCGCCGAACTAGAGTAAATCGCGATAAAGGAATAGATTTAATGAAGTCAGTACTGTAGCTTAGCTTTTCAAAATTCTTTATAAGAACTTCTTTAATGAAGATCCCATCAGAAAAAGGTCTTCCATGCCTGACGACATTTAAACTTACTAAGCTTGATATTCCACTTTTTAGGTTCTGATTTTCTGAATTGTTTTCAATTCCATTAAGCCGTTCCTTTAATTGGAAAAAATAAATTTTCTTCTTTTCATTAAGAAGCTCCTCCTTCTCTTTACAATTTATTTTTTCAATTTCATAATGATATGAATAAAAATGTCTTCAAAACGTTTTCATTTCCAGCCTTAAATATTTTGTAGCATAAAAGGCATTGAATGTTATCATAAAATACCGTTCACATCTCATTTCGTTGACGTGTAGCTTTTTTTTTTTACTTTGTTTTTTGAATGAGTTTTTAAAAGAGCGTAACAAATGTGTATGAATTTTTTTCAAACAATTGTTGTATGGGCTGTGAACATCAATGATTTAGATTGTTATTTTACTTTGTTATCTTTTCGGACGCGGTCACACTATCGATCAAGCGAAATTTGAGCAAAACTGTCACTCAATTTCGATCATGTGTACGTACCCTACTTTATTTCTTGCCTGAAGGAAAACATATTTTCGTTATTTTTCTTTGTTATTATTGAACAGCTGTTTCTTCGGAAATTTACGGAAATTTTATATTTCATGATGCTGCCATATTTTTGTTGCACTTAAATAACAACAATGATTTCAAACTGAAAAACTGAAACCGTATTTAAATAAAACTTAAAACACATAAAATGAAAATTAACTGAATGCGATTTATATACGAAGTAAAAACTCGAGCAAAAATATTGCCATTGGCTTTTTTTAACACACTGAGAAGAAATCTTAAAATTTCTATTTGAGACACTATTTATGTTGATGAATTCATATTATGTACCCACCGGTATTTAATGAAACTTTGCTGAAATTTTAAAAAATTTTTGAAAAAGCTTATTCTTTAGATATTCTTTAACAAGTGTTTTAACAATAAAACTATGTATGTATTACAATTGTAACAAAAGTAATAATTTGCCTAAAAAATCAACGATTAGTTTTAAAATTAAATACAATTAATGAAAATAATAATAATTATTTTTAAATTCATATATGTGTGTATGTATATTAAAGCAACCAGGAAATTGTTAAACAAACTAGTTTTAATTTCCCAGTTTTAAACTTTCCATATTTCTATTCCATTAAAACATTTCGTTTTTTTACGTGTTATTGTTTAAACTTTTATTTATTTTTAAAGTCCTTAAAGATATTTTGTATTATATTAATAATAGAAACTTAAAAAGTTAATTGAATGTAATTATTATTAAAGGAAACATAAAACGTTTAATAAATACATAAGTTATATAAATATATTTTTAGAGTAAAAAAAAAACATAAAAAGTCAGAACTACTTGAAGGTATTGTAAAAATATCCTTTCAAAAAATTATTTATTGGTTCTAACTTTTTAATGGTGTTTTCTTTTCTACACAAAAAATGTCACCTTGTTGAAAGGTGCATGTATTAAATGTGTTGCCAACCCTACAATTGTTTTTTGACGAGAACAAAACACAAGTTATGAAAAAGTGAATCGCCCCGTTTTTAATAGCTGACAGATAAGTTTGTTATTCAACTGAAGCCTTTAAATAAATTTCACATCCTCATCAGATAGCAACGATGAATAAAATAATTGATTTAACTTTTTCCTTTAAAAAAGTTTAAAAATTTCTTTAGTTTGTTTTTATAAAATATCTAAACATGAAAATACAGCTGTATTTTCATACATATATACCCGAAGTTTTAACGATTTCTTGACGACTTGAAGACTTTTTTGGAGAATAATTTTATAACACCGAATTCAGTAAGATTTTACATCACTGACAATCTAGAATTAACAACGCAATATTTTCTCATATACTACATTTGTACGCGCGTGTTATTTGCAAATAAAAACGTAGTGCTGCCAAGTATGTATTTTTATTGTAATTTACTAACTCACGAAAACAATTACTGATTAACACGCTATTTGCAAATAAGAAGTTTGAGTTGCCAACTTTAGATATGTTTGTTAATAAAAAATAATAAATAGATAAATATATTCACAAAGATATGAATAATCAGTGATTTAGTAAGTTACAATAAAAATGTATTTGGCAGAATTTTACGTTTTTATTTGCAAATAAGCTCTGCGTATAAACTAGGTAATAGTTGTTCTATAAAACAGTAGAAAAATTATCTCTAAAAACTTGATTTTTTTTAACTTTCTAATTCGAGGAGAGTTTTCCCAACTTCGTCTGGTAGCACTGTTTATAAACAAAAGCCACCATTTTACAGGGCACTATCAACACTGTAGATATATACGGGGTGTAAAGTGCAATGCCTTCTAACATTAGTGAGAGTGATTTTTTTTTTTAGAATAAAACATACACACCACCCTTTGAGAGAGCAAAACATTTTTAAGAAACGAACACCAAATTGCACTTTTTACATGGAAATGTAGGTTTTTTTTTGTAGAAAAGAAAACGCCATAAGTTTTCCGACTGAATTTTTAATGAAAAATAACAAAATGCTTATAAATAAAATAAATGCTTATTTGTAGTTTGTTATCAACCAAAATTAACGTGTTTAATAAAATACAATTGATTTATTTTAAGAATATTACAAATATCCACACTTTAAATCGCTAGAAGAAAGTTTTAGATTTACTGGAAACAGAAGAAATCTATTCTTATAAAAGTTATATAAACGAAATATTTCGAAAATATTTTTTTAAATTATTAATAATTCCTTTGAGGTTTTGAGTTATTTAGTAAAATGGCGGGCTTTAGGCAGATTTAAGACACTGTTGGTGTGTTTTCGAAAATTTCTCATATATCGAATTTTGTATTTTTTCGGGATGACTTCGATTTTTGCATTTTTTCGTTTGAGAAATTGTGGCTTTATCGTATTTTTTTGTGCATTTTTAAATATGTGTTGAATATCGAATTTTGGAAAATTTTTGAATTATTCCGGAGTAAATTAAATTTTTTCGGAGTTTTCGATTTTAAAGAAGACATTTTGTGGGAACTTTTTTCGGAGTAACTTGCGAGTTTTTAGAAAGCTTTTAAATGGTAAAATTTTTGATGCCGATTCCGATATATAAATATAGTCTAAAAACTCTCTTTTGTTACCGCAAAACAGAGACTACCATGGTAGATTTATTTACCAGGTAATCTTGATTCCACAGCTGTTTACTCTTTTCTTATTTGTAGCTGTCAGTTTTGTATCAAAATACACAAGTTATGTTGTGTAATTTCTTTAATAATTTGACATTTTCAAGGAACTGCGACTACCTGGTAAATAAATCTACCTTGAGAGACCACAGTTAAAATTATTGATTGTTTAACCTGTTAAACGAGCTGTTTGTTTTACAATATGTTTTATGGTTATATTTT
Organism: Panzeria rudis; assembly: GCA_956483635.1. Taxonomy (NCBI): domain Eukaryota; kingdom Metazoa; phylum Arthropoda; class Insecta; order Diptera; family Tachinidae; genus Panzeria; species Panzeria rudis. Next base: position 24,629,007 of record OY101451.1, on the reverse strand, counting down.
TCTTGTTTTTTAATTATAATTTATTTAGCATAAAGGAATACAATTAAATTGAAAGTTATTATTTCGCTTTAAGTTCTATATATATATTTGAATTTTATGTAAATTCAAATTATTATTAAGTTTTCTATTTTGTTGATTTTGTTATCTGAAAGTTTTATAAAATTTACATTGCACTCTTAATTATTATATGTACAGACACAACAACATATGTATGAATTAATTATAACTATAAACTACAATTATTTTTATTATATGCCATACATACAAACATACACATTGCAAACTATAAAAAATTTATTTTTTTGTAAACCATCTTGAAAAGATACATACAAGTAAAATTTCTATTTGCAGAAAAAATAAATAATAAAAAAAAAGAACAAATTCAATTTAAATTGTTAAATTAAATATAAAAACAGAAATAAAAATGATAGAAATGGAATTAAAAAAAAATATATATATATAATTATAAATGTTTTTTGCGTTAGTTTCAAAAGAACATGTAATAAACATTAAAAAGATAATAACATTTAATTAAATGTATTGCATTACGAAAAATATAAATAAAAAGAATAATATGCCCTTAAAAATTAAATCTAAGTGTGTTTTCTTTTAACAATGAAAAGGTTTGAAACACTAGCGGTTTTCACGCTTGATAGTACATTGAACGAAAACACTCGTAATTTCGCAACACGAAATTCTTTCGTAATATATACAAAATGTAGGAAAATAATTAAGAAATAAAAGTTAAAATAAAGTTTGGCTGAACCAATGCACATATTTCAAGGAAAGAACTCTAATAACTGAGCCATTTCCTATTTATTATATAAAAGCTAAAATTTGTTTTATTTATTTACAGCTGAAAAATAAATATGTGTGTGAAGTTAAATTTTAAAATTTGAAACCCTAAACAAAAACCATCGAATTTAACAGAGGTCTGTTAACAGTTTAACATGACTCTGTTAAACATTTAAAATTTTGTTTTTTTCATTTAAAATTGAATAATTACTAAATCGTTAAACAAATTGCACCAGCAAATAATTAAATATCTTATTTACGTCATAGTTTTTACCAAGATATGGCTTTGGCAAATAAATACATAAAAATAAGTGGATTTTAGATCGCTTGAAAAAAAATTAATATATAAAAGACTTTAGTCCTTTTCTCGAAAATGGTAGGAGATGGGGTAAATTTTTTTCACGGAGGGGACTCCTAGTAGCGTCTAGATAATTGTCCGATGGTCAAATATTTTAACATTCTGTTTTTTTAGAAATTATAGGCCGATTTCAAAAAAACCATATTAGAAATCTGAAAAAGGATTATAGTCCTTTCTCGAAAATGGAAGGAGATGGGGTAAATTTTTTTACGGAGGGGAGTCCTAATACCGTCTAGATAATTGTCCGATGGTCAGATATTTTAACATTGTGTTTTTTTAAAAATTATAGGCCGATTTCAAAAAAACCATATTTGAAATCTAAAAAAGGACTTTAGTCCTTTTCTCGAAAATGGTAGGAGATGGGGTAAATTTTTTTCACGGAGGGGACTCCTAGTAGCGTCTAGATAATTTTCCGATGGTCAAATATTTTAACATTCTGTTTTTTTAGAAATTATAGGCCGATTTAAAAAAAAACCATATTAGAAATCTGAAAAAGGACTTTAGTTCTTTTCTCGAAAATGGTAGGAGATGGAGTAAATTTTTTTCACAGAGGGGACTCCTAGTAGCGTCTAGATAATTGTCCGATGGTCAAATATTTTAACATTCTGTTTTTTTAGAAATTATAGGCCGATTTAAAAAAAAACCATATTAGAAATCTGAAAAAGGACTATAGTCCTTTATCGAAAATGGAAGGAGATGGGGTAAAATTTTTTTTACGGAGGGGACTCCTAGTGCCGTCTAGATAATTGTCCGATGGTGAAATATTTTAACATTCTGTTTTTTAGAAATTATAGGCCGATTTCAAAAAAACCATATTTGAAATCTGAAAAAGGACTTTAGTCCTTTTCTCGAAAATGGTAGGAGATGGGGTACATTTTTTTCACAGAGGGGACTCCTAGTAGCGTCTAGATAATTGTCCGATGGTCAAATATTTTAACATTCTGTTTTTTTAGAAATTATAGGCCGATTTAAAAAAAACCATATTAGAAATCTGAAAAAGGATTATAGTCCTTTCTCGAAAATGGAAGGAGATGGGGTAAATTTTTTTACGGAGGGGAGTCCTAATACGGTCTAGATAATTGTCCGATGGTCAGATATTTTAACATTGTGTTTTTTTAAAAATTATAGGCCGATTTCAAAAAAACCATATTTGAAATCTGAAAAAGGACTTTAGTACTTTTCTCGAAAATGGTAGGAGATGGGGTAAATTTTTTTCACGGAGGGGACTCCTAGTAGCGTCTAGATAATTTTCCGATGGTCAAATATTTTAACATTCTGTTTTTTTAGAAATTATAGGCCGATTTAAAAAAAAAACCATATTAGAAATCTGAAAAAGGACTTTAGTTCTTTTCTCGAAAATGGTAGGAGATGGAGTAAATTTTTTTCACAGAGGGGACTCCTAGTAGCGTCTAGATAATTGTCCGATGGTCCAATATTTTAACATTCTGTTTTTTTAGAAATTATAGGCCGATTTAAAAAAAAACCATATTAGAAATCTGAAAAAGGACTACAGTCCTTTATCGAAAATGGAAGGAGATGGGGTAAAATTTTTTTTACGGAGGGGACTCCTAGTGCCGTCTAGATAATTGTCCGATGGTCAGATATTTTAACATTGTGTTTTTTTAAAAATTATAGGCCGATTTCAAAAAAACCATATTTGAAATCTGAAAAAGGACTTTAGTACTTTTCTCGAAAATGGTAGGAGATGGGGTAAATTTTTTTCACGGAGGGGACTCCTAGTAGCGTCTAGATAATTTTCCGATGGTCAAATATTTTAACATTCTGTTTTTTTAGAAATTATAGGCCGATTTAAAAAAAAACCATATTAGAAATCTGAAAAAGGACTTTAGTTCTTTTCTCGAAAATGGTAGGAGATGGAGTAAATTTTTTTCACGGAGGGGACTCCTAGTAGCGTCTAGATAATTGTCCGATGGTCATATATTTTAACATTCGGTTTTTTAGAAATTATAGGCCGATTTAAAAAAAACCATATTTGAAATCTGAAAAAGGACTTTAGTCCTTTTCTCGAAAATGGTAGGAAATGGGATAAATTTTTTTCACGGAGGGGACTCCTAGTAGCGTCTAGATAATTGTCCGATGGTCAAATATTTTAACATTCTGTTTTTTTAGAAATTATAGGCCGATTTAAAAAAAACATATTTGAAATTTGAAAAAGGACTTTAGTCCTTTTCTCGAAAATGGTAGGAGATGGGGTACATTTTTTTCACGGAGGGGACTCCTAGTAGCGTCTAGATAATTGTCCGATGGTAAAATATTTTAACATTCTGTTTTTTAGAAATTATAGGCCGATTTCAAAAAAACCATATTTGAAATCTGAAAAAGAACTTTAGTCCTTTTCTCGAAAATGGTAGGAGATGGGGTACATTTTTTTCACGGAGGGGACTCCTAGTAGCGTCTAGATAATTGTCCGATGGTCAAATATTTTAACATTCTGTTTTTTTTAGAAATTATAGGCCGATTTAAAAAAAACCATATTTGAAATCTGAAAAAGGACTTTGGTCCTTTTCTCGAAAATGGTAGGAGATGGGGTACATTTTTTTCACGGAGGGGACTCCTAGTAGCGTCTAGATAATTGTCCGATGGTAAAATATTTTAACATTCTGTTTTTTAGAAATTATAGGCCGATTTCAAAAAAACCATATTTGAAATCTGAAAAAGAACTTTAGTCCTTTTCTCGAAAATGGTAGGAGATGGGGTAAAATTTTTTCACGGCGGGCACTGCTAGTAGCGTCTAGATAATTGTCCGATGGTCAGATATTTTAACATTCTGTTTTTTTAGAAATTATAGGCCGATTTAAAAAAAAAAACATATTTGAAATCTGAAAAAGGACTTTAGTCCTTTTCTCGAAAATGGTAGGAAATGGGATAAATTTTTTTCACGGAGGGGACTCCTAGTAGCATCTAGATAATTGTCCGATGGTCAAATATTTTAACATTCTGTTTTTTTTAGAAATTATAGGCCGATTTAAAAAAAACCATATTTGAAATCTGAAAAAGGACTTTAGTCCTTTTCTCGAAAATGGTAGGAGATGGGGTAAATTTTTTTCACGGAGGGGACTCCTAGTAGCGTCTAAATAATTGTCCGATGGTCAAATATTTTAACATTCTGTTTTTTTTAGAAATTATAGGCCGATTTCAAAAAAACCATATTAGAAATCTGAAAAAGGACTATAGTCCTTTCTCGAAAATAGAAAGAGATGGGGTAAATTTTTTTACGGAGCGGAGTCCTAGTACCGTCTAGATAATTGTCCGATGGTCAGATATTTTAACATTCTGTTTTTTTAGAAATTATAGGCCGATTTCAAAAAAACCATATTTGAAATCTGAAAAAGGACTTTAGTCCTTTTCTCGAAAATGGTAGGAGATGGGGTAAATTTTTTCACAGAGGGGACTCCTAGTAGCGTCTAGATAATTGTCCGATGGTCAAATATTTTAACATTCTGTTTTTTTAGAAATTATAGGCCGATTTCAAAAAAACCATATTTGAAATCTGAAAAAGGACTTAGTCCTTTTCTCGAAAATGGTAGATGGGGTAAATTTTTTTCACGGAGGGGACTCCTAGTTGCGTCTAGATAATTGTCCGATGGTCAAATATGTTAACATTGTTTTTTTAGAAATTATAGGCCGATTTCAACAAAACCATATTTGAAATCTGAAAAAGGACTTAGTCCTTTTCTCGAAAATGGTAGATGGGGTAAATTTTTTTCACGGAGGGGACTCCTAGTTGCGTCTAGATAATTGTCCGATTGTCAAATATTTTAACATTCTGTTTTTTTTAGAAATTATAGGCCGATTTCAAAAAAACCATATTTGAAATCTGAAAAAGGACTTAGTCCTTTTCTCGAAAATGGTAGATGGGGTAAATTTTTTTCACGGAGGGGACTCCTAGTTGCGTCTAGATAATTGTCCGATGGTCAAATATTTTAACATTGTTTTTTTTAGAAATTATAGGCCGATTTCAACAAAACCATATTTGAAATCTGAAAAAGGACTTAGTCCTTTTCTCGAAAATGGTAGATGGGGTAAATTTTTTTCACGGAGGGGACTCCTAGTTGCGTCTAGATAATTGTCCGATGGTCAAATATTTTAACATTGTTTTTTTAGAAATTATAGGCCGATTTCAACAAAACCATATTTGAAATCTGAAAAAGGACTTAGTCCTTTTCTCGAAAATGGTAGATGGGGTAAATTTTTTCACGGAGGGGACTCCTAGTTGCGTCTAGATAATTGTCCGATGGTCAAATATTTTAACATTGTTTTTTTAGAAATTATAGGCCGATTTCAACAAAACCATATTTGAAATCTGAAAAAGGACTTAGTCCTTTTCTCGAAAATGGTAGATGGGGTAAATTTTTTTCACGGAGGGGACTCCTAGTTGCGTCTAGATAATTGTCCGATGGTCAAATATTTTAACATTCTGTTTTTTTTAGAAATTATAGGCCGATTTAAAAAAAACCATATTTGAAATCTGAAAAAGGACTATAGTCCCTTCTCGAAAATGGAAGGAGATGGGGTAAATTTTTTTCACGGAGGGGACTCCTAGTAGCGTCTAGATAATTGTCCGATGGTCAAATATTTTAACATTGTTTTTTTAGAAATTATAGGCCGATTTAAAAAAAACTATATTTGAAATCTGAAAAAGGACTATAGTCCCTTCTCGAAAATGGTAGGAGATTGTGTAAATTTTTTTCACGAAGGGGACTCCTAGTAGCGTCTAGATAATTGTCCGATGATCAAATATTTTAACATTCTGTTTTTTTTTTAGAAATTATAGGCCGATTTCAAAAAAACCATATTTGAAATCTGAAAAAGGACTTAGTCCTTTTCTCGAAAATGGTAGATGGGGTAAATTTTTTTCACGGAGGGGACTCCTAGTTGCGTCTAGATAATTGTCCGATGGTCAAATATTTTAACATTGTTTTTTTTAGAAATTATAGGCAGATTTCAACAAACCATATTTGAAATCTGAAAAAGGACTTAGTCCTTTTCTCGAAAATGGTAGATGGGGTAAATTTTTTTCACGGAGGGGACTCCTAGTTGCGTCTAGATAATTGTCCGATGGTCAAATATTTTAACATTGTTTTTTTTAGAAATTATAGGCCGATTTCAACAAAACCATATTTGAAATCTGAAAAAGGACTTAGTCCTTTTCTCGAAAATGGTAGATGGGGTAAATTTTTTTCACGGAGGGGACTCCTAGTTGCGTCTACATAATTGTCCGATGGTCAAATATTTTAACATTGTTTTTTTAGAAATTATAGGCCGATTTCAACAAAACCATATTTGAAATCTGAAAAAGGACTTAGTCCTTTTCTCGAAAATGGTAGATGGGGTAAATTTTTTTCACGGAGGGGAGTCCTAGTTGCGTCTAGATAATTGTCCGATGGTCAAATATTTTAACATTCTATTTTTTTTAGAAATTATAGGCCGATTTCAAAAAAACCATATTTGAAATCTGAAAAAGGACTATAGTCCCTTCTCGAAAATGGAAGGAGATGGGGTAAATTTTTTTCACGGAGGGGACTCCTAGAAGCGTCTAGATAATTGTCCGATGGTCAAATATTTTAACATTGTTTTTTTAGAAATTATAGGCCGATTTCAAAAAAACCATATTAGAAATCTGAAAAAGGACTATAGTCCCTTCTCGAAAATGGAAGGAGATGGGGTAAATTTTTTTCACGGAGGGGACTCCTAGAAGCGTCTAGATAATTGTCCGATGGTCAAATATTTTAACATTCTATTTTTTTTAGAAATTATAGGTCGATTTCAAAAAAACCATATTAGAAATCTGAAAAAGGACTATAGTCCTTTCTCGAAAATGGAAGGAGATGGGGTAAATTTTTTTTTTTACGGAGGGGACTCCTAGTGCCGTCTAGATAATTGTCCGATGGTCAGATATTTTAACATTCTGTTTTTTTAGAAATTATAGGCCGATTTAAAAAAAAAACATATTTGAAATCTGAAAAAGGACTTTAGTCCTTTTCTCGAAAATGGTAGGAAATGGGATAAATTTTTTTCACGGAGGGGACTCCTAGTAGCATCTAGATAATTGTCCGATGGTCAAATATTTTAACATTCTGTTTTTTTAGAAATTATAGGCCGATTGAAAAAAAAACATATTTGAAATCTGAAAAAGGACTTTAGTCCTTTTCTCGAAAATGGTAGGAGATGGGGTACATTTTTTTCACGGAGGGGACTCCTAGTAGCGTCTAGATAATTATCCGATGGTAAAATATTTTAACATTCTGTTTTTTAGAAATTATAGGCCGATTTCAAAAAAACCATATTTGAAATCTGAAAAAGGACTTTAGTCCGTTTCTCGAAAATGGTAGGAGATGGGGTAAATTTTTTTCACGGAGGGGACTCCTAGTGCCGTCTAGATAATTGTCCGATGGTCAGATATTTTAACATTCTGTTTTTTTAATTATAGGCCGATTTAAAAAAAACCATATTTGAAATCTGAAAAAGGACTTTAGTCCTTTTCTCGAAAATGGTAGGAGATGGGGTAAATTTTTTTCACGGAGGGGACTCCTAGTAGCGTCTAGATAATTGTCCGATGGTCAAATATTTTAACATTCTGTTTTTTTAATTATAGGCCGATTTAAAAAAAACCATATTTGAAATCTGAAAAAGGACTTTAGTCCTTTTCTCGAAAATGGTAGGAGATGGGGTACATTTTTTTCACGGAGGGGACTCCTAGTAGCGTCTAGATAATTGTCCGATGGTAAAATACTTTAACATTCGGTTTTTTAGAAATTATAGGCCGATTTAAAAAAAACCATATTTGAAATCTGAAAAAGGACTATAGTCCCTTCTCGAAAATGGTAGATGGGGTAAATTTTTTTCACGGAGGGGACTCCTAGTTGCGTCTAGATAATTGTCCGATGGTCAAATATTTTAACATTCTGTTTTTTTAGAAATTATAGGCCGATTTCAAAAAAACCATATTAGAAATCTGAAAAAGGATTATAGTCCTTTCTCGAAAATGGAAGGAGATGGGGTAAATTTTTTTACGGAGGGGAGTCCTAATACCGTCTAGATAATTGTCCGATGGTCAGATATTTTAACATTGTGTTTTTTTAAAAATTATAGGCCGATTTCAAAAAAACCATATTTGAAATCTAAAAAAGGACTTTAGTCCTTTTCTCGAAAATGGTAGGAGATGGGGTAAATTTTTTTCACGGAGGGGACTCCTAGTAGCGTCTAGATAATTTTCCGATGGTCAAATATTTTAACATTCTGTTTTTTTAGAAATTATAGGCCGATTTAAAAAAAAACCATATTAGAAATCTGAAAAAGGACTTTAGTTCTTTTCTCGAAAATGGTAGGAGATGGAGTAAATTTTTTTCACAGAGGGGACTCCTAGTAGCGTCTAGATAATTGTCCGATGGTCAAATATTTTAACATTCTGTTTTTTTAGAAATTATAGGCCGATTTAAAAAAAAACCATATTAGAAATCTGAAAAAGGACTATAGTCCTTTATCGAAAATGGAAGGAGATGGGGTAAAATTTTTTTTACGGAGGGGACTCCTAGTGCCGTCTAGATAATTGTCCGATGGTGAAATATTTTAACATTCTGTTTTTTAGAAATTATAGGCCGATTTCAAAAAAACCATATTTGAAATCTGAAAAAGGACTTTAGTCCTTTTCTCGAAAATGGTAGGAGATGGGGTACATTTTTTTCACAGAGGGGACTCCTAGTAGCGTCTAGATAATTGTCCGATGGTCAAATATTTTAACATTCTGTTTTTTTAGAAATTATAGGCCGATTTAAAAAAAACCATATTAGAAATCTGAAAAAGGATTATAGTCCTTTCTCGAAAATGGAAGGAGATGGGGTAAATTTTTTTACGGAGGGGAGTCCTAATACGGTCTAGATAATTGTCCGATGGTCAGATATTTTAACATTGTGTTTTTTTAAAAATTATAGGCCGATTTCAAAAAAACCATATTTGAAATCTGAAAAAGGACTTTAGTACTTTTCTCGAAAATGGTAGGAGATGGGGTAAATTTTTTTCACGGAGGGGACTCCTAGTAGCGTCTAGATAATTTTCCGATGGTCAAATATTTTAACATTCTGTTTTTTTAGAAATTATAGGCCGATTTAAAAAAAAAACCATATTAGAAATCTGAAAAAGGACTTTAGTTCTTTTCTCGAAAATGGTAGGAGATGGAGTAAATTTTTTTCACAGAGGGGACTCCTAGTAGCGTCTAGATAATTGTCCGATGGTCCAATATTTTAACATTCTGTTTTTTTAGAAATTATAGGCCGATTTAAAAAAAAACCATATTAGAAATCTGAAAAAGGACTACAGTCCTTTATCGAAAATGGAAGGAGATGGGGTAAAATTTTTTTTACGGAGGGGACTCCTAGTGCCGTCTAGATAATTGTCCGATGGTCAGATATTTTAACATTGTGTTTTTTTAAAAATTATAGGCCGATTTCAAAAAAACCATATTTGAAATCTGAAAAAGGACTTTAGTACTTTTCTCGAAAATGGTAGGAGATGGGGTAAATTTTTTTCACGGAGGGGACTCCTAGTAGCGTCTAGATAATTTTCCGATGGTCAAATATTTTAACATTCTGTTTTTTTAGAAATTATAGGCCGATTTAAAAAAAAACCATATTAGAAATCTGAAAAAGGACTTTAGTTCTTTTCTCGAAAATGGTAGGAGATGGAGTAAATTTTTTTCACGGAGGGGACTCCTAGTAGCGTCTAGATAATTGTCCGATGGTCATATATTTTAACATTCGGTTTTTTAGAAATTATAGGCCGATTTAAAAAAAACCATATTTGAAATCTGAAAAAGGACTTTAGTCCTTTTCTCGAAAATGGTAGGAAATGGGATAAATTTTTTTCACGGAGGGGACTCCTAGTAGCGTCTAGATAATTGTCCGATGGTCAAATATTTTAACATTCTGTTTTTTTAGAAATTATAGGCCGATTTAAAAAAAACATATTTGAAATTTGAAAAAGGACTTTAGTCCTTTTCTCGAAAATGGTAGGAGATGGGGTACATTTTTTTCACGGAGGGGACTCCTAGTAGCGTCTAGATAATTGTCCGATGGTAAAATATTTTAACATTCTGTTTTTTAGAAATTATAGGCCGATTTCAAAAAAACCATATTTGAAATCTGAAAAAGAACTTTAGTCCTTTTCTCGAAAATGGTAGGAGATGGGGTACATTTTTTTCACGGAGGGGACTCCTAGTAGCGTCTAGATAATTGTCCGATGGTCAAATATTTTAACATTCTGTTTTTTTTAGAAATTATAGGCCGATTTAAAAAAAACCATATTTGAAATCTGAAAAAGGACTTTGGTCCTTTTCTCGAAAATGGTAGGAGATGGGGTACATTTTTTTCACGGAGGGGACTCCTAGTAGCGTCTAGATAATTGTCCGATGGTAAAATATTTTAACATTCTGTTTTTTAGAAATTATAGGCCGATTTCAAAAAAACCATATTTGAAATCTGAAAAAGAACTTTAGTCCTTTTCTCGAAAATGGTAGGAGATGGGGTAAAATTTTTTCACGGCGGGCACTGCTAGTAGCGTCTAGATAATTGTCCGATGGTCAGATATTTTAACATTCTGTTTTTTTAGAAATTATAGGCCGATTTAAAAAAAAAAACATATTTGAAATCTGAAAAAGGACTTTAGTCCTTTTCTCGAAAATGGTAGGAAATGGGATAAATTTTTTTCACGGAGGGGACTCCTAGTAGCATCTAGATAATTGTCCGATGGTCAAATATTTTAACATTCTGTTTTTTTTAGAAATTATAGGCCGATTTAAAAAAAACCATATTTGAAATCTGAAAAAGGACTTTAGTCCTTTTCTCGAAAATGGTAGGAGATGGGGTAAATTTTTTTCACGGAGGGGACTCCTAGTAGCGTCTAAATAATTGTCCGATGGTCAAATATTTTAACATTCTGTTTTTTTTAGAAATTATAGGCCGATTTCAAAAAAACCATATTAGAAATCTGAAAAAGGACTATAGTCCTTTCTCGAAAATAGAAAGAGATGGGGTAAATTTTTTTACGGAGCGGAGTCCTAGTACCGTCTAGATAATTGTCCGATGGTCAGATATTTTAACATTCTGTTTTTTTAGAAATTATAGGCCGATTTCAAAAAAACCATATTTGAAATCTGAAAAAGGACTTTAGTCCTTTTCTCGAAAATGGTAGGAGATGGGGTAAATTTTTTCACAGAGGGGACTCCTAGTAGCGTCTAGATAATTGTCCGATGGTCAAATATTTTAACATTCTGTTTTTTTAGAAATTATAGGCCGATTTCAAAAAAACCATATTTGAAATCTGAAAAAGGACTTAGTCCTTTTCTCGAAAATGGTAGATGGGGTAAATTTTTTTCACGGAGGGGACTCCTAGTTGCGTCTAGATAATTGTCCGATGGTCAAATATGTTAACATTGTTTTTTTAGAAATTATAGGCCGATTTCAACAAAACCATATTTGAAATCTGAAAAAGGACTTAGTCCTTTTCTCGAAAATGGTAGATGGGGTAAATTTTTTTCACGGAGGGGACTCCTAGTTGCGTCTAGATAATTGTCCGATTGTCAAATATTTTAACATTCTGTTTTTTTTAGAAATTATAGGCCGATTTCAAAAAAACCATATTTGAAATCTGAAAAAGGACTTAGTCCTTTTCTCGAAAATGGTAGATGGGGTAAATTTTTTTCACGGAGGGGACTCCTAGTTGCGTCTAGATAATTGTCCGATGGTCAAATATTTTAACATTGTTTTTTTTAGAAATTATAGGCCGATTTCAACAAAACCATATTTGAAATCTGAAAAAGGACTTAGTCCTTTTCTCGAAAATGGTAGATGGGGTAAATTTTTTTCACGGAGGGGACTCCTAGTTGCGTCTAGATAATTGTCCGATGGTCAAATATTTTAACATTGTTTTTTTAGAAATTATAGGCCGATTTCAACAAAACCATATTTGAAATCTGAAAAAGGACTTAGTCCTTTTCTCGAAAATGGTAGATGGGGTAAATTTTTTCACGGAGGGGACTCCTAGTTGCGTCTAGATAATTGTCCGATGGTCAAATATTTTAACATTGTTTTTTTAGAAATTATAGGCCGATTTCAACAAAACCATATTTGAAATCTGAAAAAGGACTTAGTCCTTTTCTCGAAAATGGTAGATGGGGTAAATTTTTTTCACGGAGGGGACTCCTAGTTGCGTCTAGATAATTGTCCGATGGTCAAATATTTTAACATTCTGTTTTTTTTAGAAATTATAGGCCGATTTAAAAAAAACCATATTTGAAATCTGAAAAAGGACTATAGTCCCTTCTCGAAAATGGAAGGAGATGGGGTAAATTTTTTTCACGGAGGGGACTCCTAGTAGCGTCTAGATAATTGTCCGATGGTCAAATATTTTAACATTGTTTTTTTAGAAATTATAGGCCGATTTAAAAAAAACTATATTTGAAATCTGAAAAAGGACTATAGTCCCTTCTCGAAAATGGTAGGAGATTGTGTAAATTTTTTTCACGAAGGGGACTCCTAGTAGCGTCTAGATAATTGTCCGATGATCAAATATTTTAACATTCTGTTTTTTTTTTAGAAATTATAGGCCGATTTCAAAAAAACCATATTTGAAATCTGAAAAAGGACTTAGTCCTTTTCTCGAAAATGGTAGATGGGGTAAATTTTTTTCACGGAGGGGACTCCTAGTTGCGTCTAGATAATTGTCCGATGGTCAAATATTTTAACATTGTTTTTTTTAGAAATTATAGGCAGATTTCAACAAACCATATTTGAAATCTGAAAAAGGACTTAGTCCTTTTCTCGAAAATGGTAGATGGGGTAAATTTTTTTCACGGAGGGGACTCCTAGTTGCGTCTAGATAATTGTCCGATGGTCAAATATTTTAACATTGTTTTTTTTAGAAATTATAGGCCGATTTCAACAAAACCATATTTGAAATCTGAAAAAGGACTTAGTCCTTTTCTCGAAAATGGTAGATGGGGTAAATTTTTTTCACGGAGGGGACTCCTAGTTGCGTCTACATAATTGTCCGATGGTCAAATATTTTAACATTGTTTTTTTAGAAATTATAGGCCGATTTCAACAAAACCATATTTGAAATCTGAAAAAGGACTTAGTCCTTTTCTCGAAAATGGTAGATGGGGTAAATTTTTTTCACGGAGGGGAGTCCTAGTTGCGTCTAGATAATTGTCCGATGGTCAAATATTTTAACATTCTATTTTTTTTAGAAATTATAGGCCGATTTCAAAAAAACCATATTTGAAATCTGAAAAAGGACTATAGTCCCTTCTCGAAAATGGAAGGAGATGGGGTAAATTTTTTTCACGGAGGGGACTCCTAGAAGCGTCTAGATAATTGTCCGATGGTCAAATATTTTAACATTGTTTTTTTAGAAATTATAGGCCGATTTCAAAAAAACCATATTAGAAATCTGAAAAAGGACTATAGTCCCTTCTCGAAAATGGAAGGAGATGGGGTAAATTTTTTTCACGGAGGGGACTCCTAGAAGCGTCTAGATAATTGTCCGATGGTCAAATATTTTAACATTCTATTTTTTTTAGAAATTATAGGTCGATTTCAAAAAAACCATATTAGAAATCTGAAAAAGGACTATAGTCCTTTCTCGAAAATGGAAGGAGATGGGGTAAATTTTTTTTTTTACGGAGGGGACTCCTAGTGCCGTCTAGATAATTGTCCGATGGTCAGATATTTTAACATTCTGTTTTTTTAGAAATTATAGGCCGATTTAAAAAAAAAACATATTTGAAATCTGAAAAAGGACTTTAGTCCTTTTCTCGAAAATGGTAGGAAATGGGATAAATTTTTTTCACGGAGGGGACTCCTAGTAGCATCTAGATAATTGTCCGATGGTCAAATATTTTAACATTCTGTTTTTTTAGAAATTATAGGCCGATTGAAAAAAAAACATATTTGAAATCTGAAAAAGGACTTTAGTCCTTTTCTCGAAAATGGTAGGAGATGGGGTACATTTTTTTCACGGAGGGGACTCCTAGTAGCGTCTAGATAATTATCCGATGGTAAAATATTTTAACATTCTGTTTTTTAGAAATTATAGGCCGATTTCAAAAAAACCATATTTGAAATCTGAAAAAGGACTTTAGTCCGTTTCTCGAAAATGGTAGGAGATGGGGTAAATTTTTTTCACGGAGGGGACTCCTAGTGCCGTCTAGATAATTGTCCGATGGTCAGATATTTTAACATTCTGTTTTTTTAATTATAGGCCGATTTAAAAAAAACCATATTTGAAATCTGAAAAAGGACTTTAGTCCTTTTCTCGAAAATGGTAGGAGATGGGGTAAATTTTTTTCACGGAGGGGACTCCTAGTAGCGTCTAGATAATTGTCCGATGGTCAAATATTTTAACATTCTGTTTTTTTAATTATAGGCCGATTTAAAAAAAACCATATTTGAAATCTGAAAAAGGACTTTAGTCCTTTTCTCGAAAATGGTAGGAGATGGGGTACATTTTTTTCACGGAGGGGACTCCTAGTAGCGTCTAGATAATTGTCCGATGGTAAAATACTTTAACATTCGGTTTTTTAGAAATTATAGGCCGATTTAAAAAAAACCATATTTGAAATCTGAAAAAGGACTATAGTCCCTTCTCGAAAATGGTAGGAGATGGTGTAAATTTTTTTCACGAAGGGGACTCCTAGTAGCGTCTAGATAATTGTCCGATGATCAAATATTTTAACATTCTGTTTTTTTTTTAAATTATAGGCCGATTTCAAAAAAACCATATTAGAAATCTGAAAAAGGACTATAGTCCTTTCTCGAAAATGGAAGGAGATGGGGTAAATTTTTTTTTTACGAAGGGGACTCCTAGTGCCGTCTAGATAATTGTCCGATGGTCAAATATTTTAACATTCTGTTGTTTTAGAAATTATAGGCCGATTTAAAAAAAACCATATTTGAAATCTGAAAAAGGACTTTGGTCCTTTTCTCGAAAATGGTAGGAGATGGGGTACATTTTTTTCACGGAGGGGACTCCTAGTAGCGTCTAGATAATATTCTGATTGTAAAATATTTTAACATTCTGTTTTTTAGAAATTATAGGCCGATTTCAAAAAAACCATATTTGAAATCTGAAAAAGAACTTTAGTCCTTTTCTCGAAAATGGTAGGAGATGGGGTAAATTTTTTTCACGGAGGGCACTCCTAGTAGCGTCTAGATAATTGTCCGATGGTGAAATATTTTAACATTCTGTTTTTTTAGAAATTATAGGCCGATTTCAAAAAAACCATATTTGAAATCTGAAAAAGAACTTTAGTCCTTTTCTCGAAAATGGTAGGAGATGGGGTAAATTTTTTTCACGGAGGGCACTCCTAGTAGCGTCTAGATAATTGTCCGATGGTCAAATATTTTAACATTCTGTTTTTTTAATTATAGGCCGATTTAAAAAAAACCATATTTGAAATCTGAAAAAGGACTTTAGTCCTTTTCTCGAAAATGGTAGGAGATGGGGTACATTTTTTTCACGGAGGGGACTCCTAGTAGCGTCTAGATAATTGTCCGATGGTAAAATACTTTAACATTCGGTTTTTTAGAAATTATAGGCCGATTTAAAAAAAAACCATATTTGAAATCTGAAAAAGGACTATAGTCCCTTCTCGAAAATGGTAGGAGATGGTGTAAATTTTTTTCACGAAGGGGACTCCTAGTAGCGTCTAGATAATTCTCCGATGATCAAATATTTTAACATTCTGTTTTTTTTTTTGAAATTATAGGCCGATTTCAAAAAAACCATATTAGAAATCTGAAAAAGGACTATAGTCCTTTCTCGAAAATGGAAGGAGATGGGGTAAATTTTTTTTACGGAGGGGACTCCTAGTGCCGTCTAGATAATTGTCAGATGGTCAGATATTTTAACATTCTGTTTTTTTAGAAATTATAGGCCGATTTCAACAAAACCATATTTGAAATCTGAAAAAGGACTTAGTCCTTTTCTCGAAAATGGTAGATGGGGTAAATTTTTTTCACGGAGGGGACTCCTAGTTGCGTCTAGATAATTGTCCGATGGTCAAATATTTTAACATTCTGTTTTTTTTAGAAATTATAGGCCGATTTCAAAAAAACCATATTTGAAATCTGAAAAAGGACTATAGTCCCTTCTCGAAAATAGTAGGAGATGGTGTAAATTTTTTTCACGGAGGGGAGTCCTAGTACCGTCTAGATAATTGTCCGATGGTGAGATATTTTATTATTCTGTTTTTTAGAAATTATAGGCCGATTTCAAAAAAACCATATTAGAAATCTGAAATCCTCGAAAATGGAAGGAGATGGGGTAAATTTTTTTCACGGAGGGGACTCCTAGAAGCGTCTAGATAATTGTCCGATGGTCAAATATTTTAACATTGTTTTTTTTAGAAATTATAGGCCGATTTCAAAAAAACCATATTAGAAATCTGAAAAAGGACTATAGTCCTTTCTCGAAAAGGGAAGGAGATGGGGTAAATTTTTTTTACGGAGGGGACTCCTAGTGCCGTCTAGATAATTGTCAGATGGTCAGATATTTTAACATTCTGTTTTTTTAGAAATTATAGGCCGATTTCAACAAAACCATATTTGAAATCTGAAAAAGGACTTAGTCCTTTTCTCGAAAATGGTAGATGGGGTAAATTTTTTCACGGAGGGGACTCCTAGTTGCGTCTAGATAATTGTCCGATGGTCAAATATTTTAACATTCTGTTTTTTAGAAATTATAGGCCGATTTCAAAAAAACCATATTTGAAATCTGAAAAAGGACTATAGTCCCTTCTCGAAAATGGTAGGAGATGGTGTAAATTTTTTTCACGAAGGGGACTCCTAGTAGCGTCTAGATAATTGTCCGATGATCAAATATTTTAACATTCTGTTTTTTTTAGAAAATATAGGCCGATTTCAAAAAAACCATATTAGAAATCTGAAAAAGGATTATAGTCCTTTCTCGAAAATGGTAGGAGATGGGGTAAATTTTTTTTACGGAGGGTACTCCTAGTACCGTCTAGATAATTGTCCGATGGTGAGATATTTTAATATTCTGTTTTTTAGAAATTATAGGCCGATTTCAAAAAAACCATATTAGAAATCTGAAAAAGGACTATAGTCCTTCCTCGAAAATGGAAGGAGATGGGGTAAATTTTTTCACGGAGGGGACTCCTAGAAGCGTCTAGATAATTGTCCGATGGTCAAATATTTTAACATTGTTTTTTTAGAAATTATAGGCCGATTTCAAAAAAACCATATTAGAAATCTGAAAAAGGACTATAGTCCTTCCTCGAAAATGGAAGGAGATGGGGTAAATTTTTTTCACGGAGGGGACTCCTAGAAGCGTCTAGATAATTGTCCGATGGTCAAATATTTTAACATTGTTTTTTTAGAAATTATAGGCCGATTTCAAAAAAACCATATTTGAAATCTGAAAAAGGACTATAGTCCCTTCTCGAAAATGGTAGGAGATGGTGTAACTTTTTTTAACGAAGGGGACTCCTAGTAGCGTCTAGATAATTGTCCGATGATCAAATATTTTAACATTCTGTTTTTTTAGAAATTATAGGCCGATTTCAAAAAAACCATATTAGAAATCTGAAAAAGGACTATAGTCCTTTCTCGAAAATGGTAGGAGATGGGGTAAATTTTTTTTACGGAGGGTACTCCTAGTACCGTCTAGATAATTGTCCGATGGTGAGATATTTTAATATTCTGTTTTTTAGAAATTATAGGCCGATTTCAAAAAAACCATATTAGAAATCTGAAAAAGGACTATAGTCCTTCCTCGAAAATGGAAGGAGATGGGGTAAATTTTTTTCACGGAGGGGACTCCTAGAAGCGTCTAGATAATTGTCCGATGGTCAAATATTTTAACATTGTTTTTTTAGAAATTATAGGCCGATTTCAAAAAAACCATATTAGAAATCTGAAAAAGGACTATAGTCCTTTCTCGAAAATGGAAGGAGATGGGGTAAATTTTTTTTACGGAGGGGACTCCTAGTGCCGTCTAGATAATTGTCAGATGGTCAGATATTTTAACATTCTGTTTTTTTTAGAAATTATAGCCCGATTTCAACAAAACCATATTTGAAATCTGAAAAAGGACTTAGTCCTTTTCTCGAAAATGGTAGATGGGGTAAATTTTTTTCACGGAGGGGACTCCTAGTTGCGTCTAGATAATTGTCCGATGGTCAAATATTTTAACATTCTGTTTTTTTTAGAAATTATAGGCCGATTTCAAAAAAACCATATTTGAAATCTGAAAAAGGACTATAGTCCCTTCTCGAAAATGGTAGGAGATGGTGTAAATTTTTTTCACGAAGGGGACTCCTAGTAGCGTCTAGATAATTGTCCGATGATCAAATATTTTAACATTCTGTTTTTTTAGAAATTATAGGCCGATTTCAAAAAAACCATATTAGAAATCTGAAAAAGGACTTTAGTCCTTTTCTCGAAAATGGTAGGAGATGGGGTAAATTTTTTTCACAGAGGGGACTCCTAGTAGCGTCTAGATAATTGTCCGATGGTCAAATATTTTAACATTCTGTTTTTTTAGAAATTATAGGCCGATTTCAAAAAAACCATATTTGAAATCTGAAAAAGGACTATAGTCCCTTCTCGAAAATGGTAGGAGATGGTGTAAATTTTTTTCACAGAGGGGACTCCTAGTAGCGTCTAGATAATTGTCCGATGGTCAAATATTTTAACATTCTGTTTTTTTAGAAATTATAGGCCGATTTCAAAAAAACCATATTAGAAATCTGAAAAAGGACTATAGTCCTTTCTCGAAAATGGAAGGAGATGGGGTAAATTTTTTTCACGGAGGGGACTCCTAGAAGCGTCTAGATAATTGTCCGATGGTCAAATATTTTAACATTGTTTTTTTAGAAATTATAGGCCTATTTCAAAAAAACCATATTAGAAATCTGAAAAAGGACTATAGTCCTTTCTCGAAAATGGAAGGAGATGGGGTAAATTTTTTTTACGGAGGGGACTCCTAGTGCCGTCTAGATAATTGTCAGATGGTCAGATATTTTAACATTCTGTTTTTTTAGAAATTATAGGCCGATTTCAACAAAACCATATTTGAAATCTGAAAAAGGACTATAGTCCCTTCTCGAAAATGGTAGGAGATGGTGTAAATTTTTTTCACGAAGGGGACTCCTAGTAGCGTCTAGATAATTGTCCGATGATCAAATATTTTAACATTCTGTTTTTTTAGAAATTATAGGCCGATTTCAAAAAAACCATATTAGAAATCTGAAAAAGGACTATAGTCCTTTCTCGAAAATGGAAGGAGATGGGGTAAATTTTTTTTTACGGAGGGGACTCCTAGTGCCGTCTAGATAATTGTCCGATGGTCAGATATTTTAACATTCTGTTTTTTAGAAATTATAGGCCGATTTCAAAAAAACCATATTTGAAATCTGAAAAAGGACTTTAGTCCTTTTCTCGAAAATGGTAGGAAATGGGATAAATTTTTTTCACGGAGGGGACTCCTAGTAGCGTCTAGATAATTGTCCGATGGTCAAATATTTTAACATTCTGTTTTTTTAGAAATTATAGGCCGATTTAAAAAAAAACATATTTGAAATCTGAAAAAGGACTTTAGTCCTTTTCTCGAAAATGGTAGGCGATGGGGTACATTTTTTTCACGGAGGGGACTCCTAGTAGCGTCTAGATAATTGTCCGATGGTCAAATATTTTAACATTCTGTTTTTTTAGAAATTATAGGCCGATTTCAAAAAAACCATATTTGAAATCTGAAAAAGGACTTTAGTCCTTTTCTCGAAAATGGTAGGAGATGGGGTAAATTTTTTTCACGGAGGGGACTCCTAGTGCCGTCTAGATAATTGTCCGATGGTCAGATATTTTAACATTCTGTTTTTTTAGAAATTATAGGCCGATTTCAACAAAACCATATTTGAAATCTGAAAAAGGACTTAGTCCTTTTCTCGAAAATGGTAGATGGGGTAAATTTTTTTCACGGAGGGGACTCCTAGTGCCGTCTAGATAATTGTCCGATGGTCAAATATTTTAACATTCTGTTTTTTTAGAAATTATAGGCCGATTTAAAAAAAACCATATTTGAAATCTGAAAAAGGACTTTAGTCCTTTTCTCGAAAATGGTAGGAGATGGGGTAAATTTTTTTCACGGAGGGGACTCCTAGTAGCGTCTAGATAATTGTCCGATGGTAAAATATTTTAACATTCGGTTTTTTAGAAATTATAGGCCGATTTCAAAAAAACCATATTAGAAATCTGAAAAAGGACTATAGTCCTTTCTCGAAAATGGAAGGAGATGGGGTAAATTTTTTTACGGAGGGGACTCCTAGTGCCGTCTAGATAATTGTCCGATGGTCAGATATTTTAACATTCTGTTTTTTAGAAATTATAGGCCGATTTCAAAAAAACCATATTTGAAATCTGAAAAAGGACTTTAGTCCTTTTCTCGAAAATGGTAGGAAATGGGATAAATTTTTTTCACGGAGGGGACTCCTAGTAGCGTCTAGATAATTGTCCGATGGTCAAATATTTTAACATTCTGTTTTTTTAGAAATTATAGGCCGATTTAAAAAAAACCATATTTGAAATCTGAAAAAGGACTTTAGTCCTTTTCTCGAAAATGGTAGGAGATGGGGTACATTTTTTTCACGGAGGGGACTCCTAGTAGCGTCTAGATAATTGTCCGATGGTAAAATATTTTAACATTCGGTTTTTTAGAAATTATAGGCCGATTTCAAAAAAACCATATTAGAAATCTGAAAAAGGACTATAGTCCTTTCTCGAAAATGGAAGGAGATGGGGTAAATTTTTTTTACGGAGGGGACTCCTAGTGCCGTCTAGATAATTGTCAGATGGTCAGATATTTTAACATTCTGTTTTTTTAGAAATTATAGGCCGATTTCAACAAAACCATATTTGAAATCTGAAAAAGGACTTAGTCCTTTTCTCGAAAATGGTAGATGGGGTAAATTTTTTTCACGGAGGGGACTCCTAGTTGCGTCTAGATAACTGTCCGATGGTCAAATATTTTAACACTCTGTTTTTTTTAGAAATTATAGGCCGATTTCAAAAAAACCATATTTGAAATCTGAAAAAGGACTATAGTCCCTTCTCGAAAATGGTAGGAGATGGTGTAAATTTTTTTCACGAAGGGGACTCCTAGTAGCGTCTAGATAATTGTCCGATGATCAAATATTTTAACATTCTGTTTTTTTAGAAATTATAGGCCGATTTCAAAAAAACCATATTAGAAATCTGAAAAAGGACTATAGTCCTTTCTCGAAAATGGAAGGAGATGGGGTAAATTTTTTTTACGGAGGGGACTCCTAGTGCCATCTAGATAATTGTCCGATGGTCAGATATTTTAACATTCTGTTTTTTAGAAATTATAGGCCGATTTCAAAAAAACCATATTTGAAATCTGAAAAAGGACTTTAGTCCTTTTCTCGAAAATGGTAGGAAATGGGATAAATTTTTTTCACGGAGGGGACTCCTAGTAGCGTCTAGATAATTGTCCGATGGTCAAATATTTTAACATTCTGTTTTTTTAGAAATTATAGGCCGATTTAAAAAAAACCATATTTGAAATCTGAAAAAGGACTTTAGTCCTTTTCTCGAAAATGGTAGGAGATGGGGTACATTTTTTTCACGGAGGGGACTCCTAGTAGCGTCTAGATAATTGTCCGATGGTAAAATATTTTAACATTCTGTTTTTTAGAAATTATAGGCCGATTTCAAAAAAACCATATTTGAAATCTGAAAAAGAACTTTAGTCCTTTTCTCGAAAATGGTAGGAGATGGGGTAAATTTGTTTCACGGAAGGCACTCCTAGTAGCGTCTAGATAATTGTCCGATGGTGAAATATTTTAACATTCTGTTTTTTTAGAAATTATAGGCCGATTTCAAAAAAACCATATTAGAAATCTGAAAAAGGACTTTAGTCCTTTTCTCGAAAATGGTAGGAGATGGGGTAAATTTTTTTCACGGAGGGGAGTCCTAGTACCGTCTAGATAATTGTCCGTTGGTGAGATATTTTAATATTCAGTTTTTTAGAAATTATAGGCCGATTTCAAAAAACCATATTTGAAATCTGAAAAAGGACTTTAGTCCTTTTCTCGAAAATGGTAGGAGATGGGGTAAATTTTTTTTAACGGAGGGGACTCCTAGTGCCGTCTAGATAATTGTCCGATGGTCAGATATTTTAACATTCTGTTTTTTTAGAAATTATAGGCCGATTTAAAAAAAAACTTATTTGAAATCTGAAAAAGGACTTAGTCCTTTTCTCGAAAATGGTAGATGGGGTAAATTTTTTTCACGGAGGGGAGTCCTAGTTGCGTCTAGATAATTGTCCGATGGTCAAATATTTTAACATTCTGTTTTTTTAGAAATTATAGGCCGATTTAAAAAAAAACATATTTGAAATCTGAAAAAGGACTTTAGTCCTTTTCTCGAAAATGGTAGGAAATGGGATAAATTTTTTTCACGGAGGGGACTCCTAGTAGCATCTAGATAATTGTCCGATGGTCAAATATTTTAACATTCTGTTTTTTTAGAAATTATAGGCCGATTTAAAAAAAAAACTTATTTGAAATCTGAAAAAGGACTATAGTCCCTTCTCGAAAATGGTAGGAGATGGTGTAAATTTTTTTCACGAAGGGGACTCCTAGTAGCGTCTAGATAATTGTCCGATGATCAAATATTTTAACATTCTGTTTTTTTTTTAAATTATAGGCCGATTTCAAAAAAACCATATAAGAAATCTGAAAAAGGACTATAGTCCTTTCTCGAAAATGGAAGGAGATGGGGTAAATTTTTTTTACGGAGGGGACTCCTAGTGCCGTCTAGATAATTGTCAGATGGTCAGATATTTTAACATTCTGTTTTTTTAGAAATTATAGGCCGATTTCAACAAAACCATATTTGAAATCTGAAAAAGGACTTAGTCCTTTTCTCGAAAATGGTAGATGGGGTAAATTTTTTTCACGGAGGGGACTCCTAGTTGCGTCTAGATAATTGTCCGATGGTCAAATATTTTAACATTCTGTTTTTTTAGAAATTATAGGCCGATTTCAAAAAAACCATATTTGAAATCTGAAAAAGGACTATAGTCCCTTCTCGAAAATGGTAGGAGATGGTGTAAATTTTTTCACGAAGGGGACTCCTAGTAGCGTCTAGATAATTGTCCGATGATCAAATATTTTAACATTCTGTTTTTTTAGAAATTATAGGCCGATTTCAAAAAAACCATATTAGAAATCTGAAAAAGGACTATAGTCCTTTCTCGAAAATGGAAGGAGATGGGGTAAATTTTTTTTACGGAGGGGACTCCTAGTGCCGTCTAGATAATTGTCCGATGGTCAGATATTCTAACATTCTGTTTTTTAGAAATTATAGGCCGATTTCAAAAAAACCATATTTGAAATCTGAAAAAGGACTTTAGTCCTTTTCTCGAAAACGGTAGGAAATGGGATAAATTTTTTTCACGGAGGGGACTCCTAGTAGCGTCTAGATAATTGTCCGATGGTCAAATATTTTAACATTCTGTTTTTTTAGAAATTATAGGCCGATTTAAAAAAAACCATATTTGAAATCTGAAAAAGGACTTTGGTCCTTTTCTCGAAAATGGTAGGAGATGGGGTACATTTTTTTCACGGAGGGGACTCCTAGTAGCGTCTAGATAATATTCTGATGGTAAAATATTTTAACATTCTGTTTTTTAGAAATTATAGGCCGATTTCAAAAAACCATATTTGAAATCTGAAAAAGGACTTTAGTCCTTTTCTCGAAAATGGTAGGAGATGGGGTACATTTTTTTCACGGAGGGGACTCCTAGTAGCGTCTAGATAATTGTCCGATGGTAAAATATTTTAACATTCGGTTTTTTAGAAATTATAGGCCGATTTAAAAAAAACCATATTTGAAATCTGAAAAAGGACTTTAGTCCTTTTCTCGAAAATGGTAGGAAATGGGATAAATTTTTTTCACGGAGGGGACTCCTAGTAGCGTCTAGATAATTGTCCGATGGTCAAATATTTTAACATTCTGTTTTTTTAGAAATTATAGGCCGATTTAAAAAAAACCATATTTGAAATCTGAAAAAGGACTTTGGTCCTTTTCTCGAAAATGGTAGGAGATGGGGTACATTTTTTTCACGGAGGGGACTCCTAGTAGCGTCTAGATAATTGTCCGATGGTAAAATATTTTAACATTCTGTTTTTTAGAAATTATAGGCCGATTTCAAAAAAACCATATTTGAAATCTGAAAAAGAACTTTAGTCCTTTTCTCGAAAATGGTAGGAGATGGGGTAAATTTTTTTCACGGAGGGCACTCCTAGTAGCGTCTAGATAATTGTCCGATGGTGAAATATTTTAACATTCTGTTTTTTTAGAAATTATAGGCCGATTTCAAAAAAACCATATTACAAATCTGAAAAAGGACTTTAGTCCTTTTCTCGAAAATGGTAGGAGATGGGGTAAATTTTTTTCACGGAGGGGAGTGCTAGTACCGTCTAGATAATTGTCCGATGGTCAGATATTTTAACATTCTGTTTTTTAGAAATTATAGGCCGATTTCAAAAAACCATATTTGAAATCTGAAAAAGGACTTTAGTCCTTTTCTCGAAAATGGTAGGAGATGGGGTAAATTTTTTTCACGGACGGGACTCCTAGTAGCGTCTAGATAATTGTCCGATGGTCAAATATTTTAACATTGTTTTTTTAGAAATTATAGGCCGATTTCAAAAAACCATATTTGAAGTCTGAAAAAGGACTTCAGTCCTTTTCTCGAAAATGGTAGGAGATGGGGTAAATTTTTTTCACGGAGAGGACTCCTAGTAGCGTCTAGATAATTGTCCGATGGTCAAATATTTTAACATTCTGTTTTTTTTTTAATTATAGGCCGATTTAAAAAAAAACCATATTTGAAATCTGAAAAAGGACTATAGTCCCTTCTCGAAAATGGTAGGAGATGGTGTAAATTTTTTTCACGAAGGGGACTCCTAGTAGCGTCTAGATAATTGTCCGATGATCAAATATTTTAACATTCTGTTTTTTTTTTTTTAAATTATAGGCCGATTTCAAAAAAACCATATAAGAAATCTGAAAAAGGACTATAGTCCTTTCTCGAAAATGGAAGGAGATGGGGTAAATTTTTTTTACGGAGGGGACTCCTAGTGCCGTCTAGATAATTGTCAGATGGTCAGATATTTTAACATTCTGTTTTTTTAGAAATTATAGGCCGATTTCAACAAAACCATATTTGAAATCTGAAAAAGGACTTAGTCCTTTTCTCGAAAATGGTAGATGGGGTAAATTTTTTTCACGGAGGGGACTCCTAGTTGCGTCTAGATAATTGTCCGATGGTCAAATATTTTAACATTCTGTTTTTTTAGAAATTATAGGCCGATTTCAAAAAAACCATATTTGAAATCTGAAAAAGGACTATAGTCCCTTCTCGAAAATGGTAGGAGATGGTGTAAATTTTTTCACGAAGGGGACTCCTAGTAGCGTCTAGATAATTGTCCGATGATCAAATATTTTAACATTCTGTTTTTTTAGAAATTATAGGCCGATTTCAAAAAAACCATATTAGAAATCTGAAAAAGGACTATAGTCCTTTCTCGAAAATGGAAGGAGATGGGGTAAATTTTTTTTACGGAGGGGACTCCTAGTGCCGTCTAGATAATTGTCCGATGGTCAGATATTCTAACATTCTGTTTTTTAGAAATTATAGGCCGATTTCAAAAAAACCATATTTGAAATCTGAAAAAGGACTTTAGTCCTTTTCTCGAAAACGGTAGGAAATGGGATAAATTTTTTTCACGGAGGGGACTCCTAGTAGCGTCTAGATAATTGTCCGATGGTCAAATATTTTAACATTCTGTTTTTTTAGAAATTATAGGCCGATTTAAAAAAAACCATATTTGAAATCTGAAAAAGGACTTTGGTCCTTTTCTCGAAAATGGTAGGAGATGGGGTACATTTTTTTTCACGGAGGGGACTCCTAGTAGCGTCTAGATAATTGTCCGATGGTAAAATATTTTAACATTCTGTTTTTTTTTTTAATTATAGGCCGATTTCAAAAAAACCATATTTGAAATCTGAAAAAGGACTATAGTCCCTTCTCGAAAATGGTAGGAGATGGTGTAAATTTTTTTCACGAAGGGGACTCCTAGTAGCGTCTAGATAATTGTCCGATGATCAAATATTTTAACATTCTGTTTTTTTTAAATTATAGGCCGATTTCAAAAAAACCATATTAGAAATCTGAAAAAGGACTATAGTCCTTTCTCGAAAATGGAAAGAGATGGGGTAAATTTTTTTTACGGAGGGGACTCCTAGTGCCGTCTAGATAACTGTCCGATGGTCAGATATTTTAATATTCTGTTTTTTTTAAATTATAGGCCGATTTCAAAAAAACCATATTAGAAGTCTGAAAAAGGACTTAGTCCTTTTCTCGAAAATGGTAGGAAATGGGATAAATTTTTTTCACGGAGGGGACTCCTAGTAGCGTCTAGATAATTGTCCGATGGTCAAATATTTTAACATTCTGTTTTTTTTTAGAAATTATAGGCCGATTTAAAAAAAACCATATTTGAAATCTGAAAAAGGACTTTAGTCCTTTTCTCGAAAATGGTAGGAGATGGGGTACATTTTTTTCACGGAGGGGACTCCTAGTAGCGTCTAGATAATTGTCCGATGGTAAAATATTTTAACATTCTGTTTTTTTTAGAAATTATAGGCCGATTTCAAAAAAACCATATTTGAAATCTGAAAAAGGACTATAGTCCCTTCTCGAAAATGGTAGGAGATGGTGTAAATTTTTTTCACGAAGGGGACTCCTAGTAGCGTCTAGATAATTGTCCAATGATCAAATATTTTAACATTCTGTTTTTTTAGAAATTATAGGCCGATTTCAAAAAAACCATATTAGAAATCTGAAAAAGGACTATAGTCCTTTCTCGAAAATGGAAGGAGATGGGGTAATTTTTTTTTACGGAGGGGACTCCTAGTGCCGTCTAGATAATTGTCCGATGGTCAGATATTTTGACATTCTGTTTTTTTAGAAATTATAGGCCGATTTCAAAAAAACCATATTAGAAATCTGAAAAAGGACTATAGTCCTTTCTCGAAAATAGAAGGAGATGGGATAAATTTTTTTTACGGAGGGGAGTCCTAGTGCCGTCTAGATAATTGTCCGATGGTCAGATATTTTAACATTCTGTTTTTTTTAGAAATTATAGGCCGATTTAAAAAAAACCATATTTGAAATCTGAAAAAGGACTTTAGTCCTTTTCTCGAAAATGGTAGGAGATGGGGTAAATTTTTTTTACGGAGGGGACTCCTAGTGCCGTCTAGATAACTGTCCGATGGTCAGATATTTTAATATTCTGTTTTTTTTAAATTATAGGCCGATTTCAAAAAAACCATATTAGAAGTCTGAAAAAGGACTTAGTCCTTTTCTCGAAAATGGTAGGAAATGGGATAAATTTTTTTCACGGAGGGGACTCCTAGTAGCGTCTAGATAATTGTCCGATGGTCAAATATTTTAACATTCTGTTTTTTTTTAGAAATTATAGGCCGATTTAAAAAAAACCATATTTGAAATCTGAAAAAGGACTTTAGTCCTTTTCTCGAAAATGGTAGGAGATGGGGTACATTTTTTTCACGGAGGGGACTCCTAGTAGCGTCTAGATAATTGTCCGATGGTAAAATATTTTAACATTCTGTTTTTTTTAGAAATTATAGGCCGATTTCAAAAAAACCATATTTGAAATCTGAAAAAGGACTATAGTCCTTTCTCGAAAATGCAAGGAGATAAGGTAAATTTTTTTCACGGAGGGGACTCCTAGAAGCGTCTAGATAATTGTCCGATGGTCAAATATTTTAACATTGTTTTTTTAGAAATTATAGGCCGATTTCAAAAAAACCATATTAGAAATATGAAAAAGGACTATAGTCCTTTCTCGAAAATGGAAGGAGATGGGGTAAATTTTTTTTTACGGAGGGGACTCCTAGTGCCGTCTAGATAATTGTCCGATGGTCAGATATTTTAACATTCTGTTTTTTAGAAATTATAGGCCGATTTCAAAAAAACCATATTTGAAATCTGAAAAAGGACTTTAGTCCTTTTCTCGAAAATGGTAGGAAATGGGATAAATTTTTTTCACGGAGGGGACTCCTAGTAGCGTCTAGATAATTGTCCGATGGTCAAATATTTTAACATTCGGTTTTTTAGAAATTATAGGCCGATTTAAAAAAAACCATATTTGAAATCTGAAAAAGGACTATAGTCCCTTCTCGAAAATGGTAGGAGATGGTGTAAATTTTTTTCACGAAGGGGACTCCTAGTAGCGTCCAGATAATTGTCCGATGGTCAAATATTTTAACATTGTTTTTTTTAGAAATTATAGGCCGATTTCAAAAAACCATATTTGAAATCTGAAAAAGGACTTTAGTCCTTTTCTCGAAAATGGTAGGAGATGGGGTAAATTTTTTTCACGGAGGGGACTCCTAGTAGCGTCTAGATAATTGTCCGATGGTCAAATATTTTAACATTCTGTTTTTTAGAAATTATAGGCCGATTTCAAAAAAACCATATTTGAAATCTGAAAAAGGACTATAGTCCCTTCTCGAAAATGGTAGGAGATGGTGTAAATTTTTTTCACGAAGGGGACTCCTAGTAGCGTCTAGATAATTGTCCGATGGTCAAATATGTTAACATTGTTTTGTTAGAAATTATAGGCCGATTTCAAAAAACCATATTTGAAATCTGAAAAAGGACTTTAGTCCTTTTCTCGAAAATGGAAGGAGATGGGCTAAATTTTTTTTACTGAGGGGAGTCCTAGTACCGTCTAGATAATTGTCCGATGGTCGGATATTTTAAAATTCTGTTTTTTAGAAATTATAGGCTGATTTCAAAAAAACCATATTAGAAATCTGAAAAAGGACTATAGTCCTTTCTCGAAAATGGAAGGAGATGGGGTAAATTTTTTTCACGGAGGGGACTCCTAGTAGCGTCTAGATAATTGTCCGATGGTCAAATATTTTAACATTCTGTTTTTTAGAAATTATAGGCCGATTTCAAAAAAACCATATTTGAAATCTGAAAAAGAACTTTAGTCCTTTTCTCGAAAATGGTAGGAGATGGGGTAAATTTTTTTCACGGAGGGCACTCCTAGTAGCGTCTAGATAATTGTCCGATGGTGAAATATTTTAACATTCTGTTTTTTTAGAAATTATAGGCCGATTTCAAAAAAACCATATTACAAATCTGAAAAAGGACTTTAGTCCTTTTCTCGAAAATGGTAGGAGATGGGGTAAATTTTTTTCACGGAGGGGAGTCCTAGTACCGTCTAGATAATTGTCCGATGGTGAGATATTTTAATATTCTGTTTTTTAGAAATTATAGACCGATTTCAAAAAACCATATTTGAAATCTGAAAAAGGACTTTAGTCCTTTTCTCGAAAATGGTAGGAGATGGGGTAAATTTTTTCACGGAGGGGACTCCTAGTAGCGTCTAGATAATTGTCCGATGGTCAAATATTTTAACATTCTGTTTTTTTTAATTATAGGCCGATTTAAAAAAAACCATATTTGAAATCTAAAAAAGGACTTTAGTCCTTTTCTCGAAAATGGTAGGAGATGGGGTAAATTTTTTTCACGGAGGGGACTCCTAGTAGCGTCTAGATAATTGTCCGATGGTAAAATATTTTAACATTCGGTTTTTTAGAAATTATAGGCCGATTTAAAAAAAAACCATATTTGAAATCTGAAAAAGGACTATAGTCCCTTCTCGAAAATGGTAGGAGATGGTGTAAATTTTTTTCACGAAGGGGACTCCTAGTAGCGTCTAGATAATTGTCCGATGATCAAATATTTTAACATTCTGTTTTTTTTTAAATTATAGGCCGATTTCAAAAAAACCATATTAGAAATCTGAAAAAGGACTATAGTCCTTTCTCGAAAATGGAAAGAGATGGGGTACATTTTTTTTACGGAGGGGACTCCTAGTGCCGTCTAGATAATTGTCAGATGGTCAGATATTTTAACATTCTGTTTTTTTAGAAATTATAGGCCGATTTAAAAAAAACCATATTAGAAATCTGAAAAAGGACTATAGTCCCTTCTCGAAAATGGTAGGAGATGATGTAAATTTTTTCACGAAGGGGACTCCTAGTAGCGTCTAGATAATTGTCCGATGATCAAATATTTTAACATTCTGTTTTTTTAGAAATTATAGGCCGATTTAAAAAAAACCATATTTGAAATCTGAAAAAGGACTTTAGTCCTTTTCTCGAAAATGGTAGGAGATGGGGTACATTTTTCCCGGAGGGGACTCCTAGTAGCGTCTAGATAATTGTCCGATGGTAAAATATTTTAACATTCGGTTTTTTAGAAATTATAGGCAGATTTAAAAAAAACCATATTAGAAATCTGAAAAAGGACTATAGTCCCTTCTCGAAAATGGTAGGAGATAATGTAAATTTTTTCACGAAGGGGACTCCTAGTAGCGTCTAGATAATTGTCCGATGATCAAATATTTTAACATTCTGTTTTTTTAGAAATTATAGGCCGATTTCAAAAAAACCATATTAGAAATCTGAAAAAGGACTATAGTCCTTTTCTCGAAAATGGTAGGAGATGGGGTACATTTTTTTCACGGAGGGGACTCCTAGTAGCGTCTAGATAATTGTCCGCTGCTCAAATATTTTAACATTCTGTTTTTTTAGAAATTATAGGCCGATTTAAAAAAAACCATATTTGAAATCTGAAAAAGGACTTTAGTCCTTTTCTCGAAAATGGTAGGAGATGGGGTACATTTTTCCCGGAGGGGACTCCTAGTAGCGTCTAGATAATTGTCCGATGGTAAAATATTTTAACATTCGGTTTTTTAGAAATTATAGGCAGATTTAAAAAAAAAACCATATTAGAAATCTGAAAAAGGACTATAGTCCCTTCTCGAAAATGGTAGGAGATGATGTAAATTTTTTCACGAAGGGGACTCCTAGTAGCGTCTAGATAATTGTCCGATGATCAAATATTTTAACATTCTGTTTTTTTAGAAATTATAGGCCGATTTAAAAAAAACCATATTAGAAATCTGAAAAAGGACTATAGTCCTTTTCTCGAAAATGGTAGGAGATGGGGTACATTTTTTTCACGGAGGGGACTCCTAGTAGCGTCTAGATAATTGTCCGCTGCTCAAATATTTTAACATTCTGTTTTTTTAGAAATTATAGGCCGATTTAAAAAAAACCATATTTGAAATCTGAAAAAGGACTTTAGTCCTTTTCTCGAAAATCGTAGGAGATGGGGTACATTTTTTCCCGGAGGGGACTCCTAGTAGCGTCTAGATAATTGTCCGATGGTAAAATATTTTAACATTCGGTTTTTTAGAAATTATAGGCAGATTTAAAAAAAAAACCATATTAGAAATCTGAAAAAGGACTATAGTCCCTTCTCGAAAATGGTAGGAGATGATGTAAATTTTTTCACGAAGGGGACTCCTAGTAGCGTCTAGATAATTGTCCGATGATCAAATATTTTAACATTCTGTTTTTTTAGAAATTATAGGCCGATTTAAAAAAAACCATATTTGAAATCTGAAAAAGGACTTTAGTCCTTTTCTCGAAAATGGTAGGAGATGGGGTACATTTTTCCCGGAGGGGACTCCTAGTAGCGTCTAGATAATTGTCCGATGGTAAAATATTTTAACATTCGGTTTTTTAGAAATTATAGGCAGATTTAAAAAAAACCATATTAGAAATCTGAAAAAGGACTATAGTCCCTTCTCGAAAATGGTAGGAGATAATGTAAATTTTTTCACGAAGGGGACTCCTAGTAGCGTCTAGATAATTGTCCGATGATCAAATATTTTAACATTCTGTTTTTTTAGAAATTATAGGCCGATTTCAAAAAAACCATATTAGAAATCTGAAAAAGGACTATAGTCCTTTTCTCGAAAATGGTAGGAGATGGGGTACATTTTTTTCACGGAGGGGACTCCTAGTAGCGTCTAGATAATTGTCCGCTGCTCAAATATTTTAACATTCTGTTTTTTTAGAAATTATAGGCCGATTTAAAAAAAACCATATTTGAAATCTGAAAAAGGACTTTAGTCCTTTTCTCGAAAATGGTAGGAGATGGGGTACATTTTTCCCGGAGGGGACTCCTAGTAGCGTCTAGATAATTGTCCGATGGTAAAATATTTTAACATTCGGTTTTTTAGAAATTATAGGCAGATTTAAAAAAAAAACCATATTAGAAATCTGAAAAAGGACTAAAGTCCCTTCTCGAAAATGGTAGGAGATGATGTAAATTTTTTCACGAAGGGGACTCCTAGTAGCGTCTAGATAATTGTCCGATGATCAAATATTTTAACATTCTGTTTTTTTAGAAATTATAGGCCGATTTCAAAAAAACCATATTAGAAATCTGAAAAAGGACTATAGTCCTTTCTCGAAAATGGAAGGAGATGGGGTAAATTTTTTTTACGGAGGGGACTCCTAGTGCCGTCTAGATAATTGTCCGATGGTCAGATATTTTAACATTCTATTTTTTAGAAATTATAGGCCGATTTCAAAAAAACCATATTTGAAATCTGAAAAAGGACTTTAGTCCTTTTCTCGAAAATGGTAGGAAATGGGATAAATTTTTTTCACGGAGGGGACTCCTAGTGGCGTCTAGATAATTGTCCGATGGTCAAATATTTTAACATTCGGTTTTTTAGAAATTATAGGCCGATTTAAAAAAAACCATATTTGAAATCTGAAAAAGGACTATAGTCCCTTCTCGAAAATGGTAGGAGATGGTGTAAATTTTTTTCACGAAGGGGACTCCTAGTAGCGTCTTGATAATTGTCCGATGGTCAAATATTTTAACATTGTTTTTTTTAGAAATTATAGGCCGATTTCAAAAAACCATATTTGAAATCTGAAAAAGGACTTTAGTCCTTTTCTCGAAAATGGTAGGAAATGGGGTAAATTTTTTCACGGAGGGGACTCCTAGTAGCGTCTAGATAATTGTCCGATGGTAAAATATTTTAACATTCTGTTTTTTAGAAATTATAGGCCGATTTAAAAAAAACCATATTAGAAATCTGAAAAAGGACTTTAGTCCTTTTCTCGAAAATGGTAGGAGATGGGGTAAATTTTTTTCACGGAGGGGACTCCTAGTAGCGTCTAGATAATTCTCCGATGGTAAAATATTTTAACATTCGATTTTTTAGAAATTATAGGCCGATTTAAAAAAAAACCATATTTGAAATCTGAAAAAGGACTATAGTCCCTTCTCGAAAATGGTAGGAGATGGTGTAAATTCTTTTCACGAAGGGGACTCCTAGTAGCGTCTTGATAATTGTCCGATGATCAAATATTTTAACATTCTGTGTTTTTAGAAATTATAGGCCGATTTCAAAAAAACCATATTAGAAATCTGAAAAAGGACTATAGTCCTTTCTCGAAAATGGAAGGAGATGGGGTAAATTTTTTTTACGGAGGGGACTCCTAGTGCCGTCTAGATAATTGTCCGATGGTCAGATATTTTAACATTCTATTTTTTAGAAATTATAGGCCGATTTCAAAAAAACCATATTTGAAATCTGAAAAAGCCCTTTAGTCCTTTTCTCGAAAATGGTAGGAAATGGGATAAATTTTTTTCACGGAGGGGACTCCTAGTAGCGTCTAGATAATTATCCGATGGTGAAATATTTTAACATTCTGTTTTTTTTTAATTATAGGCCGATTTAAAAAAAACCATATTTGAAATCTGAAAAAGGACTTTGGTCCTTTTCTCGAAAATGGTAGGAGATGGGGTACATTTTTTTCACGGAGGGGACTGCTAGTAGCGTCTAGATAACTGTCCGATGGTAAAATATTTTAACATTCTGTTTTTTAGAAATTATAGGCCGATTTCAAAAAAACCATATTTGAAATCTGAAAAAGAACTTTAGTCCTTTTCTCGAAAATGGTAGGAGATGGGGTAAATTTTTTTCACGGAGGGCACTCCTAGTAGCGTCTAGATAATTCTCCGATGGTGAAATATTTTAACATTCTGTTTTTTTAGAAATTATAGGCCGATTTCAAAAAAACCATATTTGAAATCTGAAAAAGGACTATAGTCCTTTCTCGAAAATGGAAGGAGATGGGGTAATATAGTCCTATAGTCCTTTTCCAGATTTCTAATATGGTTTTTTTGAAATCGGCCTATAATTTCTAAAAAAAACAGAATGTTAAAATATCTGACCATTGGACAATTATCTAGACGGTACTAGGACTCCCCTCCGTAAAAAAATTTTATCCCATCTCCTTCTATTTTCGAGAAAGGACTATAGTCCTTTTTCAGATTTCAAATATGGTTTTTTTTAAATCGGCCTATAATTTCTAAAAAAAACAGAATGTTAAAATATCTGACCATCGGACAATTATCTAGACGGTACTAGGACTCCCCTCCGTAAAAAAAATTTATCCCATCTCCTTCTATTTTCGAGAAAGGACTATAGTCCTTTTTCAGATTTCTAATATGGTTTTTTTTAAATCGGCCTATAATTTCTAAAAAAACAGAATGTTAAAATATCTGACCATCGGACAATTATCTAGACGGCACTAGGAGTCCCCTCCGTAAAAAAAAATTACCCCATCTCCTTCCATTTTCGAGAAAGGACTATAGTCCTTTTTCAGATTTCTAATATGGTTTTTTTGAAATCGGCCTATAATTTCTAAAAAAACAGAATGTTAAAATATTTGACCATCGGACAATTATCTAGACGCAACTAGGAGTCCCCTCCGTGAAAAAAATTTACCCCATCTACCATTTTCGAGAAAAGGACTAAAGTCCTTTTTCAGATTTCAAATATGGTTTTTTTGAAATCGGCCTATAATTTCTAAAAAAACAGAATGTTAAAATATCTGACCATCGGACAATTATCTAGACGGCACTAGGAGTCCCCTCCGTAAAAAAAAATTACCCCATCTCCTTCCATTTTCGAGAAAGGACTATAGTCCTTTTTCAGATTTCAAATATGGTTTTTTTGAAATCGGCCTATAATTTCCAAAAAACAGAAAGTTAAAATATTTGACCATCGGACAATTATCTAGACGCTACTAGGAGTCCCCACCGTGAAAAAATTTACCCCATCTCCTTCCATTTTCGAGAAAGGACTATAGTCCTTTTTCAGATTTCTAATATGGTTTTTTTGAAATCAGCCTATAATTTCTAAAAAACAGAATTTTAAAATATCCGACCATCGGACAATTATCTAGACGGTACTAGGACTCCCCTCAGTAAAAAAAATTTAGCCCATCTCCTTCCATTTTCGAGAAAAGGACTAAAGTCCTTTTTCAGATTTCTAATATGGTTTTTTTGAAATCGGCCTATAATTCCTAAAAAAAACAGAATGTTAAAATATCTGATCATCTGACAATTATCTAGACGCTACTAGGAGTGCCCTCCGTGAAAAAAATTTACCCCATCTCCTACCATTTTCGAGAAAAGGACTAAAGTCCTTTTTCAGATTTCAAATATGGTTTTTTTGAAATCGGCCTATAATTTCTAAAAAACAGAATGTTAAAATATTTTACCATCGGACAATTATCTAGACGCTACTAGGAGTCCCTTCCGTGAAAAAAATGTACCCCATCTCCTACCATTTTCGAGAAAAGGACTAAAGTCCTTTTTCAGATTTCAAATATGGTTTTTTTTAAATCGGCCTATAATTTCTAAAAAAAACAGAATGTTAAAATATTTGACCATCGGACAATTATCTAGACGGTACTAGGACTCCCCTCCGTAAAAAAAATTTACCCCATCTCCTTCTATTTTCGAGAAAGGACTATAGTCCTTTTTCAGATTTCTAATATGGTTTTTTTGAAATCGGCCTATAATTTCTAAAAAAAAACAGAATGTTAAAATATTTGACCATCGGACAATTATCTAGACGCTACTAGGAGTCCCCTCTGTGAAAAAAATTTACTCCATCTCCTACCATTTTCGAGAAAAGAACTAAAGTCCTTTTTCAGATTTCAAATATGGTTTTTTGAAATCGGCCTACAATTTCTAAAAAAACAGAATGTTAAAATCTGACCATCGGACAATTATCTAGACGGTACTAGGACTCCCCTCCGTAAAAAAAATTTACCCCATCTCCTTCTATTTTCGAGAAAGGACTATAGTCCTTTTTCAGATTTCTAATATGGTTTTTTTGAAATCGGCCTATAATTTCTAAAAAAAACAGAATGTTAAAATATTTGACCATCGGACAATTATCTAGACGCTACTAGGAGTCCCCTCCGTGAAAAAAATTTACCCAATCTCCTACCATGTTCGAGAAAAGGACTAAAGTCCTTTTTCAATTTTCAAATATGTTTTTTTTGAAATCGGCCTATAATTTCTAAAAAAACAGAATGTTAAAATATCCGACTATCGGAAAATTATCTAGACGGTACTAGGACTCCCCTCCGTAAAAAAAATTTACCCCATCTCCTTCCATTTTCGAGAAAAGGACTAAAGTCCTTTTTCAGATTTCTAATATCGTTTTTTTGAAATCGGCCTATAATTTCTAAAAAAAACAGAATGTTAAAATATCTGATCATCTGACAATTATCTAGACGCTACTAGGAGTCCCCTCTGTGAAAAAAATGTACCCCATCTCCTACCATTTTCGAGAAAAGGACTAAAGTCCTTTTTCACATTTCAAATATGGTTTTGTTGAAATCGGCCTATAATTTCTAAAAAAACAGAATGTTAAAATATCTGACCATCTGACAATTATCTAGACGGCACTAGGAGTCCCCTCCGTAAAAAAAATTTACCCCATCTCCTTCCATTTTCGAGAAAGGACTATAGTCCTTTTTCAGATTTCTAATATGGTTTTTTTGAAATCGGCCTATAATTTCTAAAAAAACAGAATGTTAAAATATTTGACCACCGGACAATTATCTAGACGCTTCTAGGAGTCCCCTCAGTGAAAAAAATTTACCCCATCTCCTTCCATTTTCGAGAAAGGACTATAGTCCCTTTTCAGATTTCTAAAAAAACAGAATGTTAAAATATTTCACCATCGGACAATTATCTAGACGCTACTAGGAGTGCCCTCCGTGAAAAAAATTTACCCCATCTCCTACCATTTTCGAGAAAAGGACTAAAGTCCTTTTTCAGATTTCAAATATGGTTTTTTTGAAATCGGCCTATAATTTCTAAAAAACAGAATGTTAAAATATTTTACCATCGGACAATTATCTAGACGCTACTAGGAGTCCCCTCCGTGAAAAAAATGTACCCCATCTGCTACCATTTTCGAGAAAAGGGCTAAAGTCCTTTTTCAGATTTCAAATATGGTTTTTTTTAAATTGGCCTATAATTTCTAAAAAAACAGAATGTTAAAATATTTGACCATCGGACAATTATCTAGACGCTACTAGGAGTCCCCTCCGTGAAAAAATGTATCCCATTTCCTACCATTTTCGAGAAAAGGACTAAAGTCCTTTTTCAGATTTCAAATATGGTTTTTTTTAAATCGGCCTATAATTTCTAAAAAAAACAGAATGTTAAAATATCTGACCATCGGACAATTATCTAGACGGCACTAGGACTCCCCTCCGTAAAAAAAATTTATCCCATCTCCTTCTATTTTCGAGAAAGGACTATAGTCCTTTTTCAGATTTCTAATATGGTTTTTTTGAAATCGGCCTATAATTTCTAAAAAAACAGAATGTTAAAATATCTGACCATCGGACAATTATCTAGACGGCACTAGGAGTCCCCTCCGTAAAAAAAAATTACCCCATCTCCTTCCATTTTCGAGAAAGGACTATAGTCCTTTTTCAGATTTCTAATATGGTTTTTTTGAAATCGGCCTATAATTTCTAAAAAAACAGAATGTTAAAATATTTGACCACCGGACAATTATCTAGACGCTTCTAGGAGTCCCCTCAGTGAAAAAAATTTACCCCATCTCCTTCCATTTTCGAGAAAGGACTATAGTCCCTTTTCAGATTTCTAAAAAAACAGAATGTTAAAATATTTCACCATCGGACAATTATCTAGACGCTACTAGGAGTGCCCTCCGTGAAAAAAATTTACCCCATCTCCTACCATGTTCGAGAAAAGGACTAAAGTCCTTTTTCAATTTTCAAATATGTTTTTTTTGAAATCGGCCTATAATTTCTAAAAAAACAGAATGTTAAAATATCCGACTATCGGAAAATTATCTAGACGGTACTAGGACTCCCCTCCGTAAAAAAAATTTACCCCATCTCCTTCCATTTTCGAGAAAAGGACTAAAGTCCTTTTTCAGATTTCTAATATCGTTTTTTTGAAATCGGCCTATAATTTCTAAAAAAAACAGAATGTTAAAATATCTGATCATCTGACAATTATCTAGACGCTACTAGGAGTCCCCTCTGTGAAAAAAATGTACCCCATCTCCTACCATTTTCGAGAAAAGGACTAAAGTCCTTTTTCACATTTCAAATATGGTTTTGTTGAAATCGGCCTATAATTTCTAAAAAAACAGAATGTTAAAATATCTGACCATCTGACAATTATCTAGACGGCACTAGGAGTCCCCTCCGTAAAAAAAATTTACCCCATCTCCTTCCATTTTCGAGAAAGGACTATAGTCCTTTTTCAGATTTCTAATATGGTTTTTTTGAAATCGGCCTATAATTTCTAAAAAAACAGAATGTTAAAATATTTGACCACCGGACAATTATCTAGACGCTTCTAGGAGTCCCCTCAGTGAAAAAAATTTACCCCATCTCCTTCCATTTTCGAGAAAGGACTATAGTCCCTTTTCAGATTTCTAAAAAAACAGAATGTTAAAATATTTCACCATCGGACAATTATCTAGACGCTACTAGGAGTGCCCTCCGTGAAAAAAATTTACCCCATCTCCTACCATTTTCGAGAAAAGGACTAAAGTCCTTTTTCAGATTTCAAATATGGTTTTTTTGAAATCGGCCTATAATTTCTAAAAAACAGAATGTTAAAATATTTTACCATCGGACAATTATCTAGACGCTACTAGGAGTCCCCTCCGTGAAAAAAATGTACCCCATCTGCTACCATTTTCGAGAAAAGGGCTAAAGTCCTTTTTCAGATTTCAAATATGGTTTTTTTTAAATTGGCCTATAATTTCTAAAAAAACAGAATGTTAAAATATTTGACCATCGGACAATTATCTAGACGCTACTAGGAGTCCCCTCCGTGAAAAAATGTATCCCATTTCCTACCATTTTCGAGAAAAGGACTAAAGTCCTTTTTCAGATTTCAAATATGGTTTTTTTTAAATCGGCCTATAATTTCTAAAAAAAACAGAATGTTAAAATATCTGACCATCGGACAATTATCTAGACGGCACTAGGAGTCCCCTCCGTAAAAAAAATTTACCCCATCTCCTTCCATTTTCGAGAAAGGACTATAGTCCTTTTTCAGATTTCTAATATGGTTTTTTTTGAAATCGGCCTATAATTTCTAAAAAAACAGAATGTTAAAATATTTGATCATCGGACAATTATCTAGACGCTACTAGGAGTCCCCTTCGTGAAAAAAATTTACACCATCTCCTACCATTTTCGAGAAGGGACTATAGTCCTTTTTCAGATTTCAAATATGGTTTTTTTGAAATCGGCCTATAATTTCTAAAAAAAACAGAATGTTAAAATATTTGACCATCGGACAATTATCTAGACGCAACTAGGAGTCCCCTCCGTGAAAAAAATTTACCCCATCTACCATTTTCGAGAAAAGGACTAAGTCCTTTTTCAGATTTCAAATATGTTTTTTTTTAAATCGGCCTATAATTTCCAAAAAAAAAAACAGAATGTTAAAATATTTGACCATCGGACAATTATCTAGACGCTACTAGGAGTCCCCTCCGTGAAAAAAATTTACTCCATCTCCTTCCATTTTCGAGAAAGGACTATAGTCCTTTTTCTGATTTCAAATATGGTTTTTTTGAAATCGGCCTATAATTTCTAAAAAACAGAATGTTAAAATATCCGACCATCGGACAATTATCTATACGGTACTAGGACTCCCCTCCGTAAAAAAAAATTTACCCCATCTCCTTCCATTTTCGAGAAAGGACTATAGTCCTTTTTCAGATTTCAAATATGGTTTTTTTGAAATCGGCCTATAATTTCTAAAAAACAGAATGTTAAAATATCTGACCATCGGACAATTATCTGGACGGCACTAGGAGTCCCCTCCGTAAAAAAAATTTACCCCATCTCCTTCCATTTACGAGAAAGGACTATAGTCCTTTTTCAGATTTCTAATATGGTTTTTTTGAAATCGGCCTATAATTTCTAAAAAAACAGAATGTTAAAATATTTGACCATCGGACAATTATCTAGACGCTACTAGGAGTCCCCTCCGTGAAAAAAATTTACCCCATCTCCTACCATTTTCGAGAAAAGGACTAAAGTCCTTTTTCAGATTTCAAATATGGTTTTTTTTAAATCGGCCTATAATTTCTAAAAAAAAACAGAATGTTAAAATATCTGACCATCGGACAATTATCTAGACGGCACTAGGAGTCCCCTCCGTAAAAAAAATTTACCCCATCTCCTTCCATTTACGAGAAAGGACTATAGTCCTTTTTCAGATTTCTAATATGGTTTTTTTGAAATCGGCCTATAATTTCTAAAAAAACAGAATGTTAAAATATTTGACCATCGGACAATTATCTAGACGCTACTAGGAGTCCCCTCCGTGAAAAAAATTTACCCCATCTCCTACCATTTTCGAGAAAAGGACTAAAGTCTTTTATATATTAATTTTTTTTTCAAGCGATCTACATGTTAAACTGTTAACAGACCTCTGTTAAATTCGATGGTTTTTGTCTAGGGTTTCAAATTTTAAAATTTAACTTCACACACATAAAATAAATTAATTTTTTTATTCCAAATATATTTTTTAACAAGGAAAAATTTTTACGAAATGTTTTCGTTACTTTCGTAAATTCATAAAATTAATTTCCAATATTCTACAAAAAAGTAACTACGAATGTTTTTTTCGTAAAACGTTGCATGGATTATTTTCAGTGCAATCCCAGAAGTTTCCCGGATTCCCAAAAACTTACAAAAATTTCCCCAAAATCCCAGAAGTTTCTCAGATTCCCAAAAACTTGTACAAAAATTCTTCCCAAAATCCCAGAAGTTTCCCGCATTCCCAAAAACTTGTACAAAAATCTCCCATAAATCCCAGAAGTTCCCCAGATTTACAAAATTTTTTTATAAATCTCTCCAAAATCCCAGATTTTCTCCGGAAAACAACGGCAAGACTGAAAGCCGCGAAAATACCAAAACGGCAACACTCAGTAAAGGTGTCTAAAAAATTTCAGATAAATCGGTCATATTAAGAGAATTAAAAACAAGAAATAATCGTTACTTTCGAGCAAAAAAAAAATAAAAATTGAAAATAAACATTATTTTTTACCCAAAAAATAAAACTCAAATAAGAATTATTTGACGATCAAAAAATAAAACTCAATTATAATTGAGGGGCTTAAAAGCAAAGCGATACAAGTGCAAAAAACTAAATTCTGAGTAATTAAGCTTCAAGGTTTTTTGTTCCTATGCATTTCATACCTAATATTTTTGCTTTCTAATACATAGCGTTTTTTGAGGTCATCCTACAGGTCTGAATTTTTTTATAGTGATAGATATTATTATGTGTTGATTTTTGCATATATGTAACTTAATTTCCCCAGTTTTGGTACTTGTAACCCTTTGCTTTTAATTTTCATGATATTACTCATTATCGTTACGGTTACTGGTAAAAGCAAGTCAAGTGGCCCCCTTATTTTTCACTTGATCATGGAATTCTTGCTAAGATATACGAGTATTCGTCCATGTGCTGAAAATTAGCAATTTCCAACACGCAATTACAAACAATTTTGCTATTTCAACTCGCAGGCAGGGTGACCGTTGAAAATTTTTAAAAAGTGGCACAAAAAGGGGATTTTGAGGAAAAAAGTGGCACCAAAAAGGGGATTTTTCGAAAAAAAGGGGCAACTTTTTTAAAAAGGGAATAATTGAACCAAATTCTAGTATTTAATGAATTTCTATGGCATATAATGTTCTTGAAATAAAATTAATAAATATGGATGTTTTTTCTATCTACAAAAGAAAGTTTTCTGCACCAACGAAGTACGCCACTTTCTAACGAGTTATTTAAGCAACACATGCATACATGCGCTATTATACCTGACTCCAAAACAAACAGACAGTCAGCCAGATAACAAATTCAATGTAAAAATATTAAATAGTGGACCAATATGGCCTATAAATGGCAGAGTTCTGAGGGAGCAAACTTAAAAAAAATACTAAAGAGTTCAGTCTTCTGCCTTTGTTGATATCGGTCAAAAATAAGTCTTGCTCATATAAGAAATGTTGCCATTTCACACACTTAGTGTTTTTTAAGTTATAGCACTAATATTCGTGCGAATGTAAAAAAGACCATGCTTTTAAATAAAATCTTTCTTGACTATCCTACAAACAATGTATTTTGTAAAATGCGTGATTATTTACGAAAACCAAAGATGTATGTAAGAGAAACGGCATATTAGTTTCCTTATAAGTATTCGCCGAACCAATTTTTCAAATTGCGTACATATTTCATTTCAAAACGTTAATATTACTTTTGTCTTAGGGGTTGATTTAGTAAAACTAAATCTAACGTTCACTCAAAAATTTGCATAAAAATCACTTTTAAAATATTTAAAACCGCGTGCTTTTCATAAAAGTTTTTAACAAGACGTGCTTGTTCGTGCTAGTGAATCAGGGTGTTAGTTTCTAATAATTTTATTACAATAATGAATATCTATAGATCCGAACTCTTAAACTATTTCAATATCCAAAGAAATGTAATTATTTTGATAATTGAGTTATGAATTTTTTGTCGAACTGTATGGTTTTTATCCAAAGGTATTTAATTAGTTTGGCTTAAGTTCGTTTTCAATTTAATCTTTCGATCAAATTATTTTTTTATTTAAGAAAGAAATTCTAAAGCATGTAAATGTTGAACATTCAAAGAAAATTTGGATGTACGGAAGGTTGAACTGACATCAGATGTTTCGAGACCACCACAGTCTTCTCATCAGAGCCCTTTACCTACACTACCAGCGACGGCAGCAACAACATCCTAGCGGAAATCCTACTTATTTTAGTAAGCTCAGTTAACAGATTTTGTCACCACCTCGTGACAAGTCGTACCTATTATTAATGAACTTTTCTAAATGTTCGGAACTTCACTAACTGTGTTATCTTTAGCATGTTCAACTATTTTTAATTATTTGGGTTTGAGTTCGGTTTTAATTTAAAATAATTAAATTTCTTTGGATATAAACCCATACAGTTCGACTAAAACTCGTAACTTACAGCTCAACCTAAATCAGAGCGTTGAGCGTCGCGTAAGCAACAGGGTACGTATTTACAGTACAAGTTACCACAAAATATTTACTTTGAATAAATACGTACCCTTCTGCTTACGTGACGCTTCAAAATAATTTTTTCCATGAGACTGTAAATAATGGACTCAAAAACACATTTTTGTTTTAAGATTTTTTTATAAAATCAGAGTCGTGCCGTAAAAAACACAAATTAAATCAAAAAGTATCACTTAATATTACATAATAATATTGCATAATATTACAAAAGGTGGCAGATTTAGGTTGAAAAAGTTGCAAATTGCCACTTTAGTCGCAAAACGGTCACGCTGCTCGCAGGCAAAGAGTAAAGGGAACTTTAAGTGCAGTAAGAGTCTTAAAATGTGGTGTGAGTTAATTTAAAGACAAGATACGAAATTATGCGAAAAATTGCCGGTACTCCCTACACGAAGTAATAATAATAATTACATGCTACTTCTAAAGATATAACAGCAGGAGTCTTCAAATTTGATAAGAACTGATTTGAAGACATAATACGAAGTTATGTAAAAAAAAACTGGCGGGGTGGGTGCGAGGAAAGAGCTACTCCCCATACCAAGTAATTAATAATTACCTGCTATCCTGAAATCTAAGCAGTAAGAGTCTTAAAATGTGGTGTGAGTTAATTTAAAGCCAAAATACGAAATTAAGCGAAAAATTGGCGGTGTCAGTGCAAGGAAAGGGGTACTCCCTATATAAAGTAATCAATTCTAAAGATATAACAGTAGGAGTACTCCAATCTTGTAAGAAATGATTTGAAGACATGATACGAAGTTATGTAAAAGAACTGACGGGGCAGGTGCGAGGAAAGGGGTACTCCCGATACAAAGTAATTAATAATTATCTGCTATCTCGAAGTCTATAGCAGTAAGAGTCTTAAAATGTGGTGTGAGTTAATTTAAAGACAAGATACGAAATTATGCAAAAAATTGGAGGGGTGGGTGTGAGGAAAAAGCGGTACTCCCCATACAAAGTAATCAATAATTACCTGCAAATTCTAAAGATATAACAGTGGGAGTCTTCAAATTTGGCAAAAACTGATTTGAAGACATGATACGAAGTTATGTAAAAAAAAACTGGCGGGGTAGGTGCGAGGAAAGAGCTACTCCCAATACAAAGTAATTAATAATTACCTGCTATCTGGAAATCTAAGCAGTAAGAGTCTTAAAATGTGGTGTGAGTTTGACGGGCTGCGTGCGAGCGAAGGGGTACTCCCTATAGAAAGTAATCAATAATTAT
This sequence comes from Panzeria rudis, assembly GCA_956483635.1. Lineage (NCBI taxonomy): Eukaryota > Metazoa > Arthropoda > Insecta > Diptera > Tachinidae > Panzeria > Panzeria rudis. The sequence continues at coordinate 24,584,155 of OY101451.1, read as the reverse complement.
CTGCTATCTGGAAATCTATAGCAGTAAGAGTCTTAAAATGTGCTGTGAATTAATTTAAAGACAATATACGAAGTTGTCCGAAAAATTGGCGCGGTAAGTGCGAGGGAAAAGTGGTACCCCCCACACAAAGTAATCAATAATTACCTGCTAACTGGAAAGATATAACAGTAAGTGTCGTCTAATTTGTCATGATATAATTTTAATACAAGATACAAAGTTGGGCGAATATTGGCGGGTACGTGCGGGGAAGGGGGTAGCCCCCAAACCTCTATATCGTTGCAATTGATTGATCTATTGAAGTACAGTTTTTAGAAATTACCTAACCCAATTTGATCCTAGGTATTAAAATGGTTTGTTTATCCACATATGGCTTTTGTCTAATAAATAAAGGGATTCAAAATTTTAAAAATACCCACATTTTTATATAAAATGTCAAAAAAATTCAAAAGTTCAAATTTGGGCTTGAATTTCCCAACAACTGCTGAACCGATTTGAATGAAAATATAAGCTGCTAGAAGTGCGAGGAATTATCTGTCTTTAAAAAAATTATTAAATGTCTCAACTGGTTCAAAAGTTACAGAATTTTGTCCAACGAAAAACGATTATAAACCACTGTGCTGCTCCGTGTTCAAAATTGTCTCTTGCCGAATCATACTGTTATTTCATTCAAATACATGCTTATTTTTTATATATAAAAATATTTTTTTCAATTATTGAAGTTTTGAAGTCACAAAAATTTTATCGAAATTTATAAAGTTAAAAATTTATTTTTGTAGACTTTGTTGCATTACACACAAATCAAAAATCTCTAACACATGGGCTTTACTTACCAGGAATTAAAGAGGAGTAAAAGTATTAATTAAAATCGTAATTATTGTTTAAATAGTCTAACCAAAATTTATTTTAAAATCTATTTTAGAAAATAGCATAGTTTTAGAGAAGCAAGAAAATATCGAAATTCTACAAAATTCAACAGGATTTTCCAAAACAAAACGGACTTTTATTAGGGAAAGATTTTACAATAGTCCTCAAAGCAGATGCTCATCTGATAACCAACCAGAGAAAAGATCAAATCGAACAAATTCCAAACACAAAGTTGACTTAACAACAGTGCTTAAACATTCTTTGATAGAGGAAAAAGATCAACAGGAGACATTTGCACAAAGAGTATATGACACTTGTGATCAGTTGGCAAATTTAGAAGAGAATATTAATCATGAAATTGAAAAATTGCAAGAGGAAAGTAGAATTTTGTTGAAGAACAAGCAAATGGAAACAAAGAAGAAATCTAAGGCAAAATATCAGGGCAAAGGTCAAGGGGAAACCTGGGCTGATCACTTGGCAGGCAATAGCTGTAAAGAAAGAAAGAGAGATCAATTGGAAATATCTAAAGAAAAATTTTCTTTACAACATCAATGTATTTGCACTTCACCATGTTATGCGGATGATAAAGATTTAATGCCTAGACCACGTAAGCGTAGTGTAGCCTCGCAAATGACAACCAGAAGAGTGAAGTGTTTAGATCAGGGAGCTGTAGGCGATAATAGTTCTATTATAAATGTTAAATTAAAAACTGAGCACAAGTTAAGAGAAGCTAAAGAAATGTTAAAGGGAGGTCTACAAAATGTTTTACCCATTATTACAAAAAATGATCATACAGTTAACTGCTGTTATGGCATCATCGATTATCCATTTTGTCATTGCTGTACTAACAGCTGTAAGGCAGCAGGTAATCATCATACTTGCCATCACCATAAATATCAGCCAATTGAAGCAGGGAATAATCGTGAATATACTTATTGCCATGATAAACACTACTATGATTGTGCAAATTATGGTGGCAATTCACAATGTGCACGATGTCAGAAAACTGCAACATCTACAAGTCACAATAGACGTCAACGTACAGATCTTAATACTCAACATTTCTACTGCCGCCCTACTAACAGATCTTGTTCTCCCAGCAATAATCGTTGTGATAATAATCACAAAAGAACAAATAAAGAAGCAAAGAGTAATGATAATAATAAAGAATCATATGCAAAAATTAAGCAACACAGCAAGAGAGAATTTGAAAAGCTCAAAGAGCAAACTCATAAGCGATCAAGTAGTAAATCAAAACATGCAAATGAAAAAAGAGCAACAAAAGAAGAAAAGCTTTGCAAGCTTTTAAACAAAGATAAAGCCTGTGCAATTTTAAAATATTTCGATCGTTATGTTGATGATCACGAAAAAGAGTTAAAGCTTAAAGAGTGCAAAACCAGGCAAAAGTCCGATAACTCTTATTCGGCATCAATTTTAGTCAAATTGACCAGAGAAGCAAAGTTAGATGAAGTTACCGCTAGTAAAACTCAGCAGGACTCTGATGCTACGACAGAATTTATAGCAGATTATGATGATGTGTCTCTGTCTTTTGAAGCTTTGAAAATGTTAAAGCAAATGAAAATTCATCCATACAAACCGAAGAAACCCAAAGAAAAGATTGATGAAAACAAACAAAAAACGGAAGCAATGAACGATTATAAACAACAAGAGAAGATGAAAAACTTTCAACGATATCTGGAAGAATATGCCAAAGAAAATGAAGCTAAAAAGACAATAGAAGTTTTAAAAGAGCCCTCGAAAATCCTAGAAAAACAGGAAAGTGAGGAGACAGACATTTTCAAGCGGCAGCAACAGCAAACACAAAGATCACTAAATGCACAATATCGTGCAGAAGAAGATTTAAAAGATTATGATTTCACAGCCATTAGGGACGAAACAAACCTTTCTCATTATCAAGATAGTTGCCATACTTTTGAAAGTAATGACCCAAGAGATTTAAACCATTTCCCTTACGTTGAAGAGCCACAAGACCATGATGAATTGAGGTACGAATACAACAAGGCCAAAGGTAGTGTGGAAGGTTGGAATGATCAAGAAGAGTTTAAGGAAAAGTTTAATCGGAGAAAATTAATTGAGCACGACTTTCTTGAAGGTATTAAATTGGATTTAGGAAATCAGAAACACTGGACTAAAGATCATAGTGAGTATGAAAAGTTGAAAAAAATTTCACAAGATCGCACCGAGACTTATAAAGAATCAACAGTTAAAGAAGAAAAGGAAATAGAAACGCGTACTAGATATGATGCTAATAAAGCCAGAGATTGTTTAGAAAAAATGCAGCCAGAAAAGAATTTATCTGAAGATCAATATAAAGATGAAATATACCAAGAATCTAGAAAAATACTAAAGCAGCCATATAGACCACACGAATTCGAGCACGAAGCCAATGGGAATTGTCGGAGGATTAACGGAAGTATTAGCTATAATTCTAACATCCATGAAGGCTCTCTTGAGCATGCACAATATCCAATTGCGAGCCTCAGAGAAAGAGTATTAAATGATGCCAAAGATGAACATGATCATAAAAGCTATAGAGAATCCAAAGTTAAATCAGCAGAGGAAAGCTTATCACAACATGATCATAAAAGCTACAGAGAGTCCAAAGTTACAGCAGCAAAGGTAAGCTCCTCACCACAATATAGATGTAGGACTGAAGAAAATAACGAGTCAGCAAATGATAATGAAATGGAAAGAAGTTTAGACTCTCAGTCCCAAATCCATGAAGATTCTAAAGCTAAAGATCAACAAAAAAGAGAAACTCCGGATAAAGAAAAAGCAAACCGACCATCACCACTAGAATCCTTACGGCAACACGAAAAAGAAACTTTACACTCCCCAGAATCGTATAGAAAACAAAAATATGTTGAAATGTTAAAACTAAAAGAAGACGATCTAGCCAAATTGAAAAGATCTGCGAGCCCAAAGGCCGAGGAAATCGATTATGACAAAAAAGAAAATGAAATAATAATACCGAAATTGACGGACGATGAAGTTCATTCCCTAAAACAGAAAAATGAAAACTTCTTACAAGAATACGATGCACAAGAAAGTAACGAAACGCTACAAAATGTCCACTCCTACAGCGATTTTAAGCAAGTTATGGATCACAGCTTAGGCATTTTTATACACCGATCAAGTCAAACCGTCAACGATTTTAAACCTGAATTGAATGGACAAATTTCTAAACAAACATTTACTCAAGAAGTAAATCCTGATCATGAAATTTTCCAAAGACCCAGTACATTAGAAGAGGCTTTAATGTATTTGAAGAACTTTTTAAAGTCTTATACACCGGCCGCTAAAGAGGAACAATGTTTACATTCAGCAACCAGTGTTGCCAATGATTTAATAATAAAACTAAGTTCCTGCAAAAGTTTACTAGACAATCAGGTCTTGGCATCATCACAAGAAGACTTTAAGGAACCTACAAAATCTTCAGAAGATAAATCATTTTATACTATTGAAGAGAAAAGAACGCAGGATAGTCAATATAAAGATCCAGAATCTACAGCTGATTCTAGTGATCTTCAATTTAAGCAGCCGGCAAAAGAGAAAGAAATTTTTTCCGTTTTAGCTGAGACTAGTGAAATTGAGGCCGAAATAGAAAAGAAAGAAGATTCTCTTATTCTAGTCGAAAACAATAAACAAGAATTCGAAAGTCCAAATGCAATGCCAGACATGGAAATAGCAAATATTGACACGGAATTAGAAAAGAAAGAAGACTACTTTATTCTAGCCGAAAGCAATGATCAAGTGTTTGAAAGTTCACATGCAATGCCAGACATTGAAAAACAAAATATTGATCCAGAATCAGAAAAAAATGCATTATTTGCACAAGAATTGTATCATCTTCAAACACAAGTGGATTCACTGCAATGGCAAACTTCAGAAATCGATCAGAGACATCATCAGAAATGTAAAGAAGAAAATCTAAATTCTTTAAAACCATTAGCAGAATTCACCAATTCACACGATACATATGGTGACTTGATTTATAAAGATGAATACTGCTTTTGTGAACCTTATTTGGAAAATGAATATATTTACAGAGACTTGTCTAGTTCTAGCCGGCAACCCGTTTTTGATCCCAACATAATGGCCACAAAGGAAATTTTAAAACCTTGCTGCAGAGTGGAAAATCCGAACGAAGGGTCTTGCGACTTAGAAAGTTATAGAACTGCATCTGTAGTTAGTTGCAATCAAAAGGATCACATTAATGTAGAAGAAGGATCTATAATGAACTACTACCAGGAACCGCAAAGGATAGGTAAGTGTTTTTATTTTATTATTGTCGTTAAGATATAAAAAATTAGTTTGGAGAACCCAAAACTCGACTACTTAAAAATTGTCCTCTGAAAAGTACGGAACAAGAAAATATTTTTGTATAAAATTTTTATCTACAAACTATTGAATATTTATCATCTAATATTTATACAACTTGCATACAGATTCTAATATAATACTTATGGGGCATTATTTTTGAAGCGGATAACCCAAAAAAAATTTTTTTTGCCGAAATTCCTTGATATTTGGCATAACTATAGTCAATGCGTGGCCTCGCCCTTGTGGGGTGCGAAAGTGTTGCCATTTTTGAAATTTTTTTAATTATTGTTTCGAACTAGAACAAAGTAAAAAATATCAAAATAAGTAATTCTTAAAAGAAATCGTCTGATCTTTAAAAAAAAATTTTTGTTAAAAAAAATTTTTTTTTTCATGTTCAAAACCGGAAATGACCAATTGAAATTAAAATTTTCTAACTTCGACATGTTTTATTATTTTTTTTTTACCAAAATTAGCCTAGGGTGTCCTCATTATACTGTAAAAGTTTGGTAATGAGATCTCCATAACTAAAATTTATGCAAATTTCTTTACATGCAACCCACCTTTTTCTCATTTGTTATAGAGAATCGGTATAAGATATCGTGTAAATCTTACATTTAATGTGTTAGGTGTGTTCATCACTTTTATGTAAAACTCTACGAGAAATAATTTCATCGAGCATTTTAACCCTCTAGCGCTTTGATGTATGGGTCTTTTTTGACCCTTTCTTAAAAAGAGGCAAACAACTTCCCTTCGACGCCGAGGTAGCGCCCTGAAATATCTTACAAAAAACTCCTCATAAAATTTTATTATAAGCCTTTGGAGACAGTAAATTTCTAAGCTCAACTGGAACACCAGAAATCAATATAAACTTAAAATGTGCTTGAGGGTTAATTTCGTATTTATTCACAATTAGATTTTAATGATTTTTAGAATTCCAGTTAAGTTTAGAAATTTATTGTCTATCAAAGCTTATAATAAAATTTTATGGTGAATTTTTTTGTAGGATATTTCAGCCCGCTATCTCGCCGTCGAAGTTAAGTTTTTTGTTCTTTTTTAAGAAAGGGTCCAAAAAGACCCATACAGCGAAACGCTAAAGGGTTAAAATGTTCCATGAAATTATTGCTCTTAGAGTTTTACATAAAAACGCTGAACACACCTAATACATTGTAATGTAAGGTTTACACGATATCTCAGTGGTAAATGAAACGGAGTACCTAGATCAATGATGTCAGGATGACGTGATAAGCGAGCAATCTAACTATTTAGATTGTAATATACGTGTAATCTAATACAGGGATGCAAAAGTTGGTACAATTGTACTTTTTTTTAGCACTATTTGAAAGTCAAAAGTACAATAGCACCCCAATGACTAATTTAGCACTATTTACAAAAATTTTGAGAGTGACAGGGTTTGTTTGAATTGGAACGATTTTCCGTCATCCCACGTCAAATTTGGTTGATAAACAGATTAGTTTCGGCTATGCACCATTTTCAGTGTTCTCTTGAATATTCAAGAAGAAGGGAAATCGTTCAGAATTGCCAAGTCTTTAAAAAATTACAACATATGTACCTTTCGGCCCAAGGTACAAATGAAAAACGAACGAAATAGGTGATATTTAGAGAATTGCCAGGGGAATTATTATCCATTCCACATTCATCAGCAAATATGGCAAGGATATCACAATATAATGAAAACCAAAGAGATTTACACTGTTTGTTTCGAATGTTTCCAATCTAATCCAAACAAAGGATTTGCTGAAGTCATCCAATTGATGCTGCTACAATTTCTGACTAAGAGTTTGTTAGCAAAAAGTATATTCTAAATAATCCTTTTATATTCAAATATCAACAAATCATAGCCTTTTGTGTGAATGAAATTAAACATTAATATTAGTTGTTAAGTTTATTTACATACATACATATGTGATGATCCTGATCAAGAGGGGCCTTATCTTCCCAGCAGGACTTTTCAGTAGAGCCAAAATAGCTGTTAGAATAAATTTTGACGATTTTGAGATTATGGTTCGTATCACTGCTTATACATATTCCCCTATTCACAAGTAGAATCGTACCTAAATTGACCGCCTAAATGACAAAAAGGGATATTTGCCAACCTCTACATTTAGGGAGAAACGAGCCTATTTTTATATACAAGATTTTATATTTTACTTCAGTTTTGACTCGTAAAAAACCGAAAAAGGCATTGCTTTCAAAATTTTATGATGATAAGGTCCCTTTTCATTCGGATGATAAGGTCCCTTTTCATCCGGATCATCACGTATTAGTACTTAGTGAAAATTTACTTCAATGTGTCTTTTTGTTAATTGTTAAGTTTTGAGTAAAAAGTATTTTAAAATAATAGAACAAGAATTTAGTACTATCGGACTGAAAAAAGTACAAAATTTTCTTGAGTTAGTACAATTTGTAAAATCTCATTTTCATCCCTGATCTAATATGTCCCTGATCTAATATATCAGAATTTCGTTGTACTTCATATAAATTATCCCTTATATGTACGAAGTAAAAAGTCGTGGCCTACTTTTGGATTTTATTTCAACAACAAGCTCGCTTACAGTTCCACTTATTATGTAATCACACAGTAGCGACCCGTACTGACATCATAGATTACTTTTTAAGCAAGAGCGCGCCGATTAAACAGCCTATGACACGCTTATGTTAAATCTAAATGGGAAAATAAACCAAAGCATCATCACTAGCTGCTACTAAATATTGCTTACATCAGCGATTACGTAATGGGTATTTTTACCACTGGGATCTTATACCGATTCTCTATAACAATGAGCAAAAGGTGGGGGGCATGTAAAGAAATTTGCATAACTTTTAAACTGATGGAGATTCCATTCCAAAACTTTTACGGTATAATGAGGACACCATAAGCTAATTTTGGTAAAAAAAAATAAAACATCTGGAAGTTAAAAAACTTTTAATTTCAATTGGTCACTTCCAGCTATAAAAATTATTTTTTTTTCTTAAATCCTTTTTTTTTAAAGATCAGACTCACTAATTTTAGAATTTTTGTTTTATTTTTTCTAGTTCGAAACAATAATAAAAAACTTTTTTTTTTTCCAAAAACGGCAACACTTTCGCACCTCATAGCTTAACAACAAAAAAAATCAGACAAAAAAAATTTTACACACATATTTATATCTACTAGAACTATAGTTATGCCAAATTTCAAGGAATTTCGGCAAAAAAAATTGAGCTGTCCGCTTCAAAATAATGCCCCATATACCTAAATACTAAGGATTGTTTGCACTACAATAGATTTAATAGTAAGTGACAAGTAGGATGACGTGGAATACGACGACGGATGTCCTATGGCCATTAGTATTTATATATGTACATATATCGACAGTGTTGCGTAAAAAAGGTCAATCTGCTGTATAAAATTAATTATTTCTTTTAGGGCCATTATTACAACTTGCTGATAACGCTTAAAATAGTTATTATTACGATAAGCTATCTTGAAGGATAACGTGCCAAATAAGATCTCTCCATTATTACAACTGTGGCAATATTGCAGTAAATACCGACTACTTTTTGTTGCTTATAATACGTAGTGGCAACGATTTACTTTGTCTAAACTGTCATTAGAGCTACCATATCTTCAGCAGAAATATGGCAGCTTCAAATTATTATTATTCACATAAAAAGTTACTATGAGGATGAAGTAGATATTAGCTTATTTGTCGCTTCTTAGGTTAATATCAACTTGTAATAACCAACAACCAATTATCTATCAAATAACATCCTAAAAATAAGTATTTGTAAGTTGAAATAATGGCCCTTAGAGATTTTTTCTGTTTAATCTTTTTGGCGATTGATTTTTTTGTTTTAGCCATTTTTCCGTTGTGGCAATCTTTTTTGTTTTGGCAGTTTTCCGTTATGAAGACTTTTTCGCTTGTTGATTTTTGTTTCTTTTAACGATTTTTTCCAAATTTACCTATTTCTTTCGTTGAAACGTGTATTTTATTTAGTCGATTTTTTCCCGTTATAGGGATTTTTCCCGTTTAAGCGTTTTCCGTTCTGGTGATCAATTTCCATTTTGGCGATTTATTTTTTTGTTTCGTTTCGGACCTTTTTTCGTTTTTGCAAAAATTTTTTTTTTCGTTTTGTCAATTTTTATTTTTTTTGTCAATTTTTTCCGTTTAAGCTTTTTGGTCATTTATTTTGGCAACTCTTAAGTTTTGGCGATTTTTTCCGATTTTGAAAAGTTTTGTGTCTTTGGCGATTTTTTTTTTTTAAGTTTTGCATTTTTTCCGTTCTAACTTTTTTCGTGTTAGAGATTTCTTTCCGATTTTAGCTATTTTTCCGTTGAAGCGGTTTTTTAAGTTTTGCATTTTTTCTGTTCTGGCGATTTTTCCGGCGATTTAGTTTTCGTTTTTGCAATTTTTAAATTTTTTCCCCTTATTGGCGACATTTTTTCGTTATGCGACCCATATCCGTTTTGTGCTTCTTTTCACCATTTCAGCGATTTTCCCCCATTTTAGCGTTTTTTCCCGATTTTTGGACATTTTTTCCCCTTTTATACTATTGTGCACAATCGGAATGAGTAAAATTCACAATAGCGCTATTTTTCTTCGAATGAGCGTCACAATACCAAATTAAAGCTCGTTCGATCAGCTCAGTTGATCACAGTTGAAGCCCCAATGTCGCTCATGATAGGTACCTTAAAAATTTAGTTTTCTTTCAAAAATACTTATTTTGATATAGTAGATATTTCAAGAAAAGGAATTTTCGAAAATTATAATATGAATCACAAGTAATTGCTAATTTCCTATTTTTAAATGTTAAAAGTTATTATGACTTTTTTGTAACGATTTCAGCACAACAAGTGAATAAAGAAAACATGGAAACAATTCTAACTAAAGATCTAAACTCACTTTGGCAACAATCCAATCTCAAGCTCACCGAAACTACAGCAACTCAAAACCAGCCCATTTGTCCAGATTGTCAGCAAGAAACTGAATCAGTACTAGAATATTATCCACAAAATAGTTCTTCTATTCCCTATGGCTTAGAAGTTCCAGCGTTTACGCAGTGTCCTTGCATGTATGAAACTTATGTGAAAATGGTGACAACTTTCTATAAAGGAAAACAAAAACAATTATTAATTGAATCTTAAAATGTTTTTAAAAGTTTCATAATTTATTTTTGTTTTATTTTAAAGGGAATGTATTTTATTAAATAAAAATTAAAATAATTTTATAATTAAAATCTCTTTTTTTCTTTCGTCTATAAAGTATGTGTTGGAAAACGTGGACTTTGCTCTCTGGAACGAGCTTGGCGAAAACGATCATCGGTTAGATTGTGACGCAGCTCTTGATTTTGTACTTGAAACTCATGGACTAAAATTTGATTTTGTTCACGTTTCTGTTTCTCTTGCGACAAATCTTTCTGTTAAGAAAAGAACTACGTCAGACAATTACGTATTAAATTTATAAAATTCTCATTAAACTCACCAATAGTTCTTCATTTTTTTGCCTTAAACGTAACAGCTCTTGACTTAATTTACTATCAATTTTGATTTGTTCTTCCAAATCACGTCGAGTTTTGCTTAATAACTCTTCTAAGGTTTCCGAAGACATCTGTTTTACCTTTTCCGATTTGTCAATATCCAAACGTAATTTTTCATTTTCAAATTCCAACTTAAAAGAAAAACAAAAGTAATTAAATCTCTACTAAATAAGTCAAAAAAAAAACGTCACAGCTTGAATTGTGTTTAGCATTTTTAACTCACCTTTCTTTTAATATCATTCAATTCATAAAGTTCAGCATTTAATTTCTCCTTTTCTATATCCAACTTATCGCACAATTCTTTACGTGCCGTTAAGTCCGTCTTCAGTAGATGCTGTTCGTCTAAACTTTCTTCTAGTTTATGTTGCAAACATGTTGTTTTGGCAGTAAGTGTAGCAATTTTATCTTCTAACTCTGCAATTTGAGAATTGCGACAACATAGTTCTCTTTTAAGAGTCACAATTTCGGACTCTAATTCCACGACTTGACGTCTTAAATTTTGTAAAAAGTTTATAGCGTATTTAAAGTTTAATCAGGTACTTCATTTATAAAATAACTTAAAATAAAGGCAGATTATTATAAATTTTACTAATTACTATTGTCTACTTCAAGCAATTGCTTAATTCTAAGGCAGCAACAACAATGGCAATAGCTGCAGTTAAAATGAAGCAGAAAAAGGGAAAGATTAAGAAAAATATGGAAGAAATTAAAGAGAATATAGATATAAAAAAGATATTAAAGACGATTTCAAATTATTTCAAAGAAAGCATTTAAGATAAATGAAAAACAAAAATTAAAATTATCTGTTGATGGTTAAACATTGTCTATATGCATTTCATTGGGGCTTTACCAAATCGTCAGTAAATTTCAACCACACTTTTGAGCAGTTAGAAACCCCTTATCTTATGTACAAAGTTGCAAAAACCATTTGAAAGTTTACAAATGATTTTCGAATATAAATTATTTGTTGGGTTTTGTATAAGTTTCAAAGCCTACTATGCTTATTTTTGAAAATCATTTGTAAATTCTCAAATGGTTTTTGCAACTTTGTACATAAGAGAAGGGGTTCTAACTGCTCAGAATTGTGGTTGAAATTTACTGACGATTTGGTAAAGCCCCAATGAAATGCATATAGACAATGCTTAAGAAAAATAATATTATGACAATATGTACAAATAATAAATTTTTCTATAGAAAAATAGTTGACGCCGAAATTTTTCTATAGAAAAATAGTTGACGCCGAAATTTTTCTATAAAAAATAGTTGAAGGCGAAATTTTTCTATAAAAAATAGTTGACGCAGAAATTTTCTATAGAAAAATAGTTGACGCCGAAATGTTTCTATAGAAATATTGTTAAAATTTTTTACAGAAAAATAGTTGACGCCGAAATTTTTCTATAGAAAAATAGTTGACGCTGAAATTTTTCTATAGAAAAATAGTTGACGCCAACATTTTTCTATAGAAAAGTAGTTGATCCCGAAATTTTTTCATAGAAAAAATAGTTGACACCGAAATTTTTCTATAGAAAAATAGTTGACGTCGAAATTTTTCTATAAAAAAGTAATTGACTCCGAAATTTTTCTATACAAAAACAGTTGACGCCGAAATTTTTCTATAGAAAAGTAGTTGACGTCGAAGTTTTTCTATAGAAAATTGTTGACGCCGAAATTTTTTTGTAAAGAAATAGTTGACGCCGAAATTTTTCTATAGAAAAATAGTTGGCGCCGAAATTTTTCTATAGAAAAATAGTTGACGCCGAAATTTTTCTTAGAAATATTGTTAAAATTTTTTACAGAAAAATAGTTGACGCCAAAATTTTTCTATAGAAAAATATTTGACGCCGAAATTTTTCTATAGAAAAATAGTTGATGCCGATATGTTTCTATAGAAATATTGTTAAAAGTTTTTACAGAAAAATAGTTGACGCCAAAATTTTTCTATAAGAAAATAGTTGATGCCGAAATTTTTCTAAAGAAAAATAGTTGACACCGAAATTTTTCTATAGAAAAGAAGTTGGACGTCGAAACTTTTCTAAAGAAAAATGGTTGACGCCGAAATTTTTCTATAGAAAAACTGTTGACGCCGAAATTTTTCTATAGAAAAATTGTTGACGCCGAAATTTTTCTATAGAAAAATAGTTGAAGCCGAAATTTTTCTATAGAAAGAAAATTTCTGTAGAAAATAGCTGAAGCCGAAATTTTTCTATAGAAAAACAGTTGACGCCAAAATTTTTTTATAGAAATATTGTTAAAATTTTTTACAAAAAATAGTTGACGCCGAAATTTTTCTATAGAAAAATATTTGACGCCGAAATTTTTCTATAGAAAAATAGTTGATGCCGATATGTTTCTATAGAAATATTGTTAAAATTTTTTACAGAAAAATAGTTGACGACAAAATTTTTCTATAAGAAAATAGTTGATGCCGAAATTTTTCTAAAGAAAATTAGTTGACACCGAAATTTTTCTATAGAAAAGAAGTTGGACGTCGAAACTTTTCTAAAGAAAAATGGTTGACGCCAAGATTTTTCTATAGAGAAATAGTTGAAGGCGAAATTTTTCTATAGAAAAATTGTTGACGCCGAAATTTTTCTATAGAAAAATTGTTGACGCCGAAATTTGTCTATAGAAAAATTGTTGACGCCGAAATTTGTCTATAGAAAAATTGTTGACGCCGAAATTTGTCTATAGAAAAATTGTTGACGCCGAAATTTTTCTATAGAAAAATTGTTGACGCCGAAATTTTTCTATAGAAAAATTGTTGACGCCGAAATTTTTCTATAGAAAAATAGTTGAAGCCGAAATTTTTCTATAGAAAGAAAATTTCTGTATAAAATAGCTGAACCCGAAATTTTTCTATACAAAAATAGTTGACGCAAAATTTTTTTATAGAAATATTGTTAAAATTTTTTACAAAAAAATAGTTGACGCCGAAATTTTTCTATAGAAAAGTAGTTGACGCCAACATTTTCTATAGAAAAATAGTTGACACCGAAAATTTTCTATAAAAAAATAGTTGACGCCGAAATTTTTCCAACGAACAATTATTGATGCCTAATTTTTTCTATAAAAATATTGTTAGTTTTTTTCTACAGCAAAGTTGTTGATGCCGAAATTTTTCTACAGAAAAATTGTTGATGCTGATATTTTTCTATAGAAATATTGTTAAATTTTTTCTATAAAAAAAATTGTTGAAGCCGAAATTTTTCTACAGAAAAATTTTTGATGTCAAAATTTTTCTACAGAAAAATGTTACACGTCAAAATGTTTCTTTAGAAAAGTTGTAGACTTCCAAAAGTTTTCTATAGAAAAATTGTAGACGTTGAACTTTTTTTATAGAAAAGTTGTTGTGGGGGCAAACTTTTTTTATAGAAGAGTTGTGAACGTCAAATTTTTTCTATAGACAAATTGCAGACGTCAAAATTTTTCTATGAAAAAGATGTGATCCGAAATTTTTTATAGAATAGTTGTTTACGCCAATTTTTTTCTATAAAAGAATTGTGGACGCAAATTTTTTTCTATAGAAGAATTGTGGACGCCAAGTTTTTTCTATAGAGTTTTTTTTATAGAAAATGTAGACGAAAATTATTTCTATTGTCGATGATGAAACTTTTTAAAAGCAAAAATGTTCACCGTAAGCATTTTCTATAGAAATATTCTATAGGAAAATTATGCCGCTAATATTCTATAGGAAAATTTTTTTAACGAAAAATATTTAAAAGAATGTTCCTATAGTTTTCTCGAGGATATATTCCATTGAATTATTTATATTGTTCTTTGATGAAAAAAAGAAAAAAATAGAAAAACTAACTTGTATTCAGCAGCTTCAGTTTCCAAACTTTGATTATTACCCTCCAGCATGACAGCATCCTGTGACAAACTTCTATAATGATCCAACATTTCTTCACGTTCTTTTTCCTTGAAGAAATAAATCACTGAATATGATATTTGTTTTTATTCAGAAAATATTCACGAATCTTACTTTATACATTAATAAATCTTCAGCTTTTTTCACTTCCTCCACATATTTCTTAAGTTGTTGTTTTAAACGTTCAATTTCCTTTTCAGAATCTTTAAGTTGCTTTTTTAAAATCACTATTTCTGCTTGACTTTCGGCCAAGTCATTGGTCAAACGTCTTAAAATAAAGTCAACAAAATTTATGAAATTGTCATGTTTACGAATTATAAAATGAATTAATAACAAGTTTACACATTTATTTCCTAGAAACTTAAATGGATAGAAAAAAATTGTGTGTGTATGCAAATTAGGAAAAAAAACTATGTAAAACTTACACATTTTCTTGTATGGCCTGATCTCGACTTGTTTTTAAGGCGGTTAGTTGTTGTTTCAAACTTTTGCTTTCCGCTGAGGTCTCGTGTAGTTCAGAATCACGTTCACGTGTTTGGTTTTTAAGTTTACTGAAACAAAGAAAAAAAGTATTCTATTAAATTGAAGTTTGTTTAGCAGACTGCAGACATAAAATGAAACTTATAGAAAACGAAAGATTTAAGACACAAACTTGTTTTTCTTTTAGGGTTTTGTACACCAAAAGTGTAAAGGAACCCCATTGTATTCGCTACGCTGTCCGTCTGTCTGTCTGTCACAGGCTGTTTTCTCGGCAACCGTAAGAGCTACGGACCTGAAATTTTCACAGAATATGTAGAACTTTGGCCGCTACAACAACAAATATATGACAGTTAAAAATTAAAGGCTATTCTAAAGCGAGCAACGAAAAATGTTGAAATACTAATGTAATTTGCAGACACTTATAATATAGACACTTTAATTTTCAAAGTTAGTGTTAATTGGTGTAGTCTGTAGAATAGACTACACCAATTAACACCGATATTTAAAGCAATAAAAATTAAAGGGTATTCTATCAGTTAATGTAATTTTGACTATGTAATTTAGACAATTTGCTGTATCTTGGAAACCGTAAGAGGTAAAATCTTGAAATTTAAAAAAACGGTAAAATTAAAAAAAACTCAAAATTAAAATAAATGTCAAAACGAAAAAAACGCTAAAATGAAAAAAGCGCTTAAAGGAAAAAAGCCCCAAAACTAAAAAAATCGCTAAAACTAAAATATCACCAAAATTAAAAAGATCGCAAAAAAACTAAAAAAAACGCCAAAAACCGAAAAAGTCGTCAAAACGAAAAATAGCACTACAACATAAAAAAATCGCTAAAACTAAATCGCCAAAAATGAAAAAAGCGCAAAAACCAAAAAAAAAGCGACAAAACTAAAAAAATCACCAAAAAACCAAAAATAAAAATCGCCAAAACGAAAACAAACAAAAAAATCGCTATAACTAAAAAAACCGAAAAAAATCTCCAAAACCGAAAAAGGCCAAAACTAAAAAACAAAAAAAACCAAAAATAAAAATCGCCAAAACGAAAACCGAAAAAAATCTCCAAAACCGAAAAAAGGCCAAAACTGAAAAAAGCGCCAAAACTAAAATAAATAGCTAAAACTAAAAATATCGTCAAAAAGCGAAAAAGTTTTAAAACAAAAATAAAAAACAAAGCAAAAAACGCCAAAACTAAAAAAATCGGCAAAAAACAAAAAAAAAACCTAAAATAGCAAAAAAATACGAAAAAAAATCGCCAGAACGAAAAAATAACGTCATAATAAAAAAATTGCTAAAACTAAAAAAATCACCAAAAAACGAAAAAAAAAATCCCCAAAACTAAAAAAAAGCGCCAATATTGAAAAAAGTCACCACAACTAAAATAAATCGCAAAAACTAAAAATATCGTCAAAAAGTGAAACAACTTAAAAAATGTAAATGTAAATGTAATGTAATTTGCAGACACTTATAATATAGACACTTTAATTTTCAAAGTTAGTGTTAATTGGTGTAGTCTGTAGAATAGACTACACCAATTAACACCGATATTTAAAGCAATAAAAATTAAAGGGTATTCTATCAGTTAATGTAATTTTGACTATGTAATTTAGACAATTTGCTGTATCTTGGAAACCGTAAGAGGTAAAATCTTGAAATTTAAAAAAACGGTAAAATTAAAAAAAACTCAAAATTAAAATAAATGTCAAAACGAAAAAAACGCTAAAATGAAAAAAGCGCTTAAAGGAAAAAAGCCCCAAAACTAAAAAAATCGCTAAAACTAAAATATCACCAAAATTAAAAAGATCGCAAAAAAACTAAAAAAAACGCCAAAAACCGAAAAAGTCGTCAAAACGAAAAATAGCACTACAACATAAAAAAATCGCTAAAACTAAATCGCCAAAAATGAAAAAAGCGCAAAAACCAAAAAAAAAGCGACAAAACTAAAAAAATCACCAAAAAACCAAAAATAAAAATCGCCAAAACGAAAACAAACAAAAAAATCGCTATAACTAAAAAAACCGAAAAAAATCTCCAAAACCGAAAAAGGCCAAAACTAAAAAACAAAAAAAACCAAAAATAAAAATCGCCAAAACGAAAACCGAAAAAAATCTCCAAAACCGAAAAAAGGCCAAAACTGAAAAAAGCGCCAAAACTAAAATAAATAGCTAAAACTAAAAATATCGTCAAAAAGCGAAAAAGTTTTAAAACAAAAATAAAAAACAAAGCAAAAAACGCCAAAACTAAAAAAATCGGCAAAAAACAAAAAAAAAACCTAAAATAGCAAAAAAATACGAAAAAAAAATCGCCAGAACGAAAAAATAACGTCATAATAAAAAAATTGCTAAAACTAAAAAAATCACCAAAAAACGAAAAAAAAAATCCCCAAAACTAAAAAAAAGCGCCAATATTGAAAAAAGTCACCACAACTAAAATAAATCGCAAAAACTAAAAATATCGTCAAAAAGTGAAACAACTTAAAAAACGCCAAAGCCAAAAAAACGCCAAAACTAAAAATATAGGAAAAACAAAAAAATTGCAAAAAACGAAAAATA
Organism: Panzeria rudis; assembly: GCA_956483635.1. Taxonomy (NCBI): domain Eukaryota; kingdom Metazoa; phylum Arthropoda; class Insecta; order Diptera; family Tachinidae; genus Panzeria; species Panzeria rudis. The sequence continues at coordinate 24,566,506 of OY101451.1, read as the reverse complement.
GCCAGAAAAAAATGAAAAAATCACGAAAATTCAAAAAACGCCAAAACCGAAAAAATCGCCAAAAACAACGGAAAATACTTAAAAAATAAAAAAAAATTATTTGCTGGGTTTTGTACAAGTTTCAAAACCTAATATGCTTATTTTTTGAAAATCATTGATATATTTGTAAATTCTCAAATGGTTTTTAAAAGTTTGTATATAAGATAAAGGGTTTGTAGCTGTTCAAAATTGTGCTTAAAGTCTACTGATGAGTTGGTAAAGCACCAACGAAATGCTGCATATAGACAATTGCTTGGACTCCAGCAAATACATTTCATTTAAAATAAAATTATGACAATATGTCAAATAATAATTTTCTTAAATAAAAAAAAACTAAAATTAAACAAAAAAGCACAACGAAAAAACAGCCAAAATGAAAAAGGGGGCAAAAACGAAAAGGGTTATACATATGTGTATTCGTACGGAACCCTTTGTGTACGAGCCAAAGTCGCACTTTATTTAATTAATTTTTTATTTATTTGTTGTACATATGTTTCCTTATTTTCTATTATAAAATTTACATATTCGATCTTTTATTAACTAATTACCTAACTAACATATTGCTTTCCTTTTTATTCTATTAACACAATGACACGTTTTTTTTTTGTTGTTGTTGCAAGTCTGGGTAATTTAACGAAGAAAAAATGCATTACAATTAATGTTTTGGGATTAATTTCACTTTTTAAGCCCATTTCTGTAATCCAACTGTAACTTTATTGCTTTGTTGAAAATAATTTATTATTGTATTTATACCATTAAGTATCTGTCTGTTGATATCAGACCAAACCCACAACTGTTATGACCATTTGAATGCTTTAAAAATATTTTTCCAACCAAGTGTTTGAATTTTTATCTGCCAGACTTATTGCAACATTGCAATCATAAAAAAGGGTTTAAGAAAAAGCTTGTAACAAAATAAGCGTAAACAAAGAAAGAAATTAAATTCTGTAGAAACCATTTTAGAAAAAAAATGGGGCAGGCGCAATTAATGTTTCCCGATAAGAAACATTATCCAAAAATGTGATCAAATCCCACAGTCAAATGTCCCACCAGTCTATAATGTTCATCTTATAGATTTTTCTAATTTAAAAACTTTCTGTTTCATAAAATACAAAAATCTGGAAAAATTGTACCATAGTTTTAGCCACAAATCTGCAAGGCATATAATAATCTTAGCTTAAGGTAAATCAATACTCGCAGCGCATGTGTGTTGCAAATAAAGTAACGTAATTTAATAAAATTATTAATTTCGAAATACTATCTGGTTACTTTATCAAACAAACAAAAAACATATTAAACAAAGTAAGATTACTAAATATATTTGCTCACTTAAATGTGATTCATGTTACCTTAAGCGTCGTGATTAAGTTTAATTGTAACAAAATTCAATTTCAATAAGACTTTTTAGATTACTCATTATTTTATTCTGATGCTAAAGTTTTTATAAATCAATTTTAATATTTTTGTAAACGTGCTTCAAATGAATACGCTGGTTGTACGAAATATTTTTAAATTACAACAACAACAACAACAACAACAACAACAACTGTTAAGGTTAAATAGCACAGATATTTTAAGAAGATATTTAACATACAAATAACTTTATATTCGCTGTGTATTGAAAGAATTACACGTACGAGGTATTTGAACTTTAATTACACTGTACAACAAAATCAGAAATGTTTTCAAATAGCAAATTCTTAGCGACTGATACTAATAGACTCATACCGCGCAAAGAGTTGGATGGTTAACATGTTCTACAAAAATGTTGCTCGTAGTGTTTTACATAAAAGTGCTTCACAGTAATTCATAACACTAAACTCACTCACACTACTGCTAAAACTCAGAGCAAAGCAAAACAAATGAAAACAAAAAACAGTTTTTAGAGAATCAAATCATGTCTTGTTTCATAAGAATCACATTATTACATGAGTTGTTTCTTTCGAATGAAAAGAGCACACCTACAAAAACCAAAAAGTACTTATAAATCATCAAAATGATTTGAAATAAATCAATCACACTTGTCATTTGTTTAGATTTTATGGAAGCAAAAACAAATGCCGTTTTAAGATTAATATGATGAAGAAAATATATTTAAAAAATAATCTTAAGAGAGTCACCCTTATCGGAAATAAAAGTTCACGTGAAATCTGTTCCCATTCCCTAAAATTGCGATCGCCAATGTTGCATTGTTGTTTTGTTAGTGTACTATTTTGTTAGTTTTTTCACCATTTTTTGTTCATGGGAAACATTTCACGTGAACAAAATGTTCGCCTCTTATTTCCGATAAGGGTGAGTATTTCATAGCAGACATATTTTTTTCTTACAAAAATTAATACTTTTTTTAAATATTGCCTGGAAGATACTTAGGTGATACTTTTCAAGAATTTAGCCGAGACACCTTCACTAAGCAAGGACACCACCCGCAGAACAGTGTCACTTTTTTCGCATTTGTCAATCACAGTAAATGGATGACCCAAAGTTGCATTTGTAATCATAGAGGCAACGCAGTGTTGCATAGACAAATTTCGACATAATTTGCAGCAAAACATGCTGTTTGAGATGTTTTCCTCACATGACAATCGTATGGTAAAACACGTATTTTGCACAAAACTCATATTTTGGCCAAAAACACGTAATGGAAACGGACTATTAGACACAAAACTGGTCTAAGAACTAGCCAAAGCTGGGACAAAAATATCCCCAAATCTCCAAAGTTCCTTGGATTCCCAAAAACTTTTACAAAAATCTCCCCAAAATCCCAGAAGTTCCCTAGTTTTCCAAGAAACTTTTACAAAAATCTCCCCAAAGTCCCAGAAGTTCCCCAGATTTTCAAAAACTTTTACAAAAATCTCTCCTAAATCTCAAAAGTTCCCTGGATTCCAAAAACTTGCGCAAAAATCTCCCCAAAATCCCCGAAGGTTCCCGGATTCGAAAAAACTGAGACAAAAATCTCCCCAAAATCCAAGAAGTTCCCCGGAAAACAACGGTAGCACTGAATGCTGCGATAATACCAAAACAGTAACACTCAGCAAAGGTGGCTACCAAATGTCAGATAAATCAGACAACGGGGGGCAGATTCCGCAACGATGAATTTTGGAATGTTCACCAATTTCAGTGTTCATTTTAGATTTGTGCACTCGCAACGGTGAAAATGTATTATTTTGACGGTTAAGTGAACACTAGAGCCTAAATTTATTCACTGGAAAAAGTGCGGTGAATTTTTTTGCTCTTAAGTGTTCACTGATAAAAATTCATCGTTGCGGAATCTAGCCCCAGGAAGGGTGTAAGTCTTCAATTACTAGATTTGACCCCTACATATGTATGTAATGGATATAAATATGCACAAATCCACATACAAACATACATAAAAACAAATAAATTAAGTAAAGTGCGACTTTGGCCCGCTCACTAAGGGTTCCGTACGAATACACATATATCCCTTTTCGTTTTTGATCTTTTTTTCATTTTGTCAATTTTTCCGTTTAGCTTTTTTGTTTAATTTTATATATTTTTTTATTTTCTAACTTTTTTTTTGCTATTTTGTTGATTTTTTGGTTTTGGCGTTTTTTTAATTTTGCTGATTTTTTCGTTTTTTTTTTTGATTTTTAGTTTAAGTGATTTATTTAAGTTTTGGCGCTTTTTTCAGTTTTAGCGCTCTTTTCGGTTTTGGGGATTTTTTCGTTTTTTGGTGATTTTTTTAGTTTTAGCGTTTTTTTTTGGGGGGGATTTGACAATTGTTTTAGCAATTTTTTCGGTTTTTGGCGATTTTTTAGTTTTGGCGCTTCCTTTTTTTTGTTTTTGTACTTTTTTCGTTTGGGAATTTTTTTTTTCCATTTTTGACGATTTTTTCGATTTATGTGATATTTTTAGTTTTGGCGTTTTTTTAAGGTTTTAGTGCTTTCTTTCGTTTTTACAACTTTTTTCGGGTTTCTGGCGATTTTAGTTTTTTGGTGATCTGTTCAGTTTTGGTGATTTTTTAAGTCTTAGAGATTTTTTAGTTTTGGCGGCTTTTTTTAATTTTTGGCGATTTCTTTCGTTTTGGCATTTTTCGGTTTTAACGCAATTTTTAAATTTGGCGATTTTTTTTGGGGCTTTGGCGAGTTTTTTAGTTTTGATGACTTTTTTTCGTTTTTGCGATTTTTTCGGTAAAATCGCTAAAACGAAAAATATCATCAAAAAACGAAAAAAATCGCCAAAAAGCAAAAAAAAAACGGCAAAAGCAAAAAATCACAAAAAACCAAAAAAATCGCCAAAATGAAAACAAGTGTAAAAAATCACTTAAACTAAAAAAATTACAAAGAATCGAACAAGTTCCCAAAAACCGAAAAAAGCGCCAAAACTAATATAAATCGTTGAAATGAAAAGTAGTTTTCCGGTTTAACGAACATTCGATTCTGCGAACATCGCTTTTAACGAACAGTTTAAGATGAATTCGCTCCATTAATTATCTTATATAACGAACAAAAATATTTTTTTGTGCTCAGTTTAACGAACAAATAAGATTCATAATATTAGTTAAAAAACTTATTTTAAGAAATTTCTTATACAAATAACTAAAAACAAAGCGAGTAGAAAAAAGTAACGCTATCTTACAATAAAAAATTAGGGATGTAACGATACGCCGTTTTGCCGATCCGATACCGATACCGATATTTAAAAATAAATATCGCCGATACCGATTCCGATACCGATACGAATATTGAAATTGAGTTCAAGTTTAGATTAACAAAACTCAAGTCCAATTTTTTTATTATACAAAATTACATTGTAAGAGAGAATATATAAAATTGATTTTAACCCAGTATAAAAAATTTGAAGTAATTTTTAAGGAGCTACATTTTCTTTGCTTCAAAAAAATCTATATTAAAAATATGCAGAGAATTAGTAGAAAAGCAAGAAAAATTTTTTAATTCCTTTGTAGTTTTAAAAAATACTCGCCATGCTTTTTAAAAAATCGATTTTTTAATGAACATTTATCAACTAATATTCTTCTAAATAACTTAATAGCTTAATTATTAAAAGTCTTCAAAAAGTTTATATTTATTCACTTAAATTTACATGAAAATAAAGTTTTGAGTTTAAATTCGCATAAAAAAAATTGTGAAAATGGATAATTTTTTATCCTTTTTCCTTGAGGAAAAACCATTATAGAACACCGAAAAAGAAATTTGTCCTAGCATCGCTTCCAATTCGGTGATTGGTAATCGAAAAACAGAACTTCTTGCAATGGCAAGGATATGTAAAACTAATTAGAAATTATCCAAATTTGCAACGCTTCCGGATCGCGAGTTCTACATTTTAATGACTTCTTTGGAGTGTCTTTTTTTGCTGGAATAAGATTTAAAAAACAACTACTTGAATTTGAATTCATGGTAAAATTAACAAAAAATAAATATTTTTTTTTTACAAAATAACAGCATAAAAGATTATTAATTTCTAAAATTGATATTAATAAGATTTAAAAAATAACGAAGTGAATTTAATTCATGGTGAAATTGAACAAAAATAAATTATTTGTTAAAAAAAACTCTGAAAAAATTTTTTAAAGTATCGTCGTATCGACAGTAAAATATCGCCGATACCGATGTATCGGAAAATCTGAAGTATCGCCGATATATCGGTATCGGTATCGGTATTCGTTACATCCCTATAAAAAATACAATTCTAGTTATTTATTTATCCATAAACTGGTTATTCTACATAAGTACTGCGTATAACGTACTTTTCAGTTTAACGAACGGGCCTGACAAAGTACTGGTTCGTTAAACCGGAAAACTACTGTATCGTCAAAAAGCGAAAAAAATTAAAAAAAACGCCAAAGACAAAAATAGTCAAAAAACGAAACAAAAAATCGCCAGAACGAAAAAAAGTGTCATAACCAAAAAATATTCGCTTAAACTAAAAAAATCACCAAAAACCGAAAGATATCCCCAAAACCGAAAAAAGCGCCAAAACTAATATAAATCGTTGAAATGAAAAATATCGTCAAAAAGCGAAAAAAATTTAAAAAAAAAACGCCAAAGCCAAAAATCGTCCAAAAACGAAACAAAAAATCGCCAGAACGAAAGAAAGTGTCATAACCAAAAATAATCGCTTAAACTAAAAAAATCACCAAAAAGCGAAAAATATCCCCAAAACCGAAAAAAGCGCCAAAACTGAAAAAAATCGCCACAACTAAAATAAATCGCTAAAACTAAAAATATCCTCAAAAAGTGAAAAAAACGTTAAAAAACGCCAAAACCAAAATATCGGAAATAAACAAAAAATTGCAAAAAACGAAAGGTATCCAGAAAATAACGAAAAAATCACGAAAATTAAAAAAGCGCCAAAACCCAAAAAATCGCCAAAAACAACGAAAAATATTAAAAAAATAAAAAAACTAAAATTAAACAAAAAAGCACAACGAAAAAACTGTCAAAATGAAAAAAAGCGGCAAAAACGAAAAGCGATATACATACATATGTGTATTCGTACGGAACCCTTCGTGTGCGAGCCAAATTTGCACTTTACTTAATTTATTTATTTAATTTCATTATAGGAAAGTTATTATGTATAGTTGCATTATATGTTGTGTGGCTGTTTTTAAAGAGATTTTTATGACGTTGAAAATTTTTTCTGTGAACGGTAATGAAATTATAAGCATCTAAATTAATAGTTTCTATAGTTGTTTCAATAAGATTTCGACATTTTTAAAATAATATATACGAGTATGTAATAAATTTCAAACGATTTTTACATTTTATCTCTGTTTAGATTTGACCATTTCTCATGCAAATTTCGGAAAAATTTGTTCTAAATGCATGTAATGGGCAATACTTTAGATTTTGTAAAAAAAATGGATATGAATCTGGAATCAGCATTGCGGAAACGGAAATGATGTTACTAAGCCACCTACAGCTGAATTTGGTAACAGGTTTGTGGTTAGCAAGGGAATTACACATCTTTTTGTCAGATTCTCTTCGGCAAGCGACCATTAAATCCAAATTCTTCAACATTTTAAACTTATTTGCTTGCATGCAATGTGAAGAGTAACCCTCGTAGTTGTCATATCAATACTCTGTAATTATGGAAAGGATTTTTTTCTTTGAACATTTCTTAAGAATTGAAAATTTTATATTAATCTGTCATTAACCTTTCTTAAAAGTTGGCAAATACGTACTATACAAAAACCACTCTTACTTCTTCCTCTTCTTTTCTGTTTGACTTCAAGTCAAGTGTGTCTGTAAAAAAAATAGTTAACACGATTGTCTTTGATTGAAAGGAAAATCAACAGACACATAAAATTGAAAAGAACAAACACGCTGTGGTTTTTTTTCAGTTCTTTACAATTTCATTGACGGATATTGTAAAAAGTAATTACGTGATTTGCATACAAGCGAACTTTATTATATTCGTAGCAAAAATTAATTTTTGGTTTCAAGTATTTTAAATTTTAATTTTTTCTTCTTTTTAGTATGATTCATGGTTGCATTTAAAAAAAAAAACTTTTAAACAAATGGACGACAGACTTGAAGAACACTAGAACAACCAACACAACAACTTTAGCAAATCCAAGTCTATTAATATTTGTTACTTATTTTATTTTAATGTTTATTCAACTGACATTTTCAGCAATTATTGATAGTAAAGGTGTGCCTTCAACAAAAGTTTATTAGACAAGTTAATTCGAACATATTTACAAGTATTATTTTTCAACATGGTTCTTTTAGTTTTTATTTTTAGTTTGGTTTTAGCAAGCTTTAAATCAAAAAAGGTTATTGAGGTTTTAAGTTGTTTTGAAAATGTCAAATTCTGTTAGAGAAACTTTAATTAAAATAAAAATTATTACAAATACTAGTTTAGCACAGATTTTGCAAAAGAAAAGTTATTATCATTCAAAATGTCCCCATAATCACAGTCACACGTTAAAGTCGGCTTGCTTTAGACATGACTTTAAACTTAAAACCTGTTATTAAATATTTCCTTACTATAGTCAAAAAGTAAGTACGTTTCAAACAAAAGAAGAATTTTTAAAATTGGTTCATAAATGAAGGAGTTATGCGTGTACAAACATTAAAAAAAATACACACGAATTGATAACCTTCTCCTTTTTTGAAGTCGGTTACGATATCCAAATTGTTTAATTTCAAAAATTACACTGCACAACAGCATTTCTGATGATTGTGTTATGTTACATGATATTAGTACAATTTTTGATAACGATTTCAATTCCGTGATTGAAATTTTTGTATCAGCTCTACACAGAAAAAATTATCATAGGCTTTTATTTTAACTAGGGATGTGACGATACGCCGTTTTGCCGATCCGATACCGATTCCGATACTTAAAAATAAATATCGCCGATACCGATTCCGATACCGATACGAATATTGAAATTGAGTTCAAGTTTAGATTAACAAAACTCAAGAAGGGCAATTTTTTTATTATGCAACATTACAGTGTAAGAGATTATTAATATTTAAAATAGATATTAATACAGTATATAAAATTGGAAGTAATTTTTAAGGAACTACATTTTCATTGCTTTCAAAGAATCTATATTAAAAATATGCAGATAATTAGTAGAAAAGCCAGTACAAATTTGTAATTACTTTATAATTTTAAAAAATACTCGCCATGCTTTTTAAAAAATCGATTTTTTAAAGGACATTTATCAACTAATATTCTTCTAAATAACTTATTAGCTTAATTATTAAAAGTCTGCTAAAAGTTTATATTTATTCACTTAAATTTACATGAAAACACAGTTTTGGGTTTAAATTCGCATAAAAAGAAACAAGTTCTGAAAATGGGTAATTTTTCATCCTTTTTTAACCGACTTCCAAAAAGAAGAAGGTTATCAATTCGTGTGTATGTTTTTTTTTACTTTTTTATGTTTGTACACGCATAACTCTGTCATTTGTGAAGCGATTTTAAAAATTCTTTTTTTGCTGGAAAGGGTTTGCCTGCAGTTTGGTCCCATAATTTTTTTTTTGAAAATCGGAGGGGGAAATTCGCTCCCCCATGCTGTCATTTGTGAACCGATTTTCAAAATTCTTGTTTTGTTTGAAAGGGTTTGACAAAAACTGGTCCAATTTTTTTTTTTCGAAAATCGGAGAAGCAAGTTTGCTCCCCCTCCCCACCAATGCATAACTACGTCATTTGTGAACAGCTTTTCAAAATTCTTGTGTTGTTTGCAAGGGTTCGCTAGTAGTTTGGCCCCATAATTCTTTTCGAAAATGGGAGGGGGAACCATGTATAACTTTGTCATTGGGAACCGATTATCAAAATTTTATTATTTTTTTTAAGGGTTTGACTACAGTTTTTTTTTCGAAAATCAGTTGTGAAATTTGCTGCAAACCCCCCTTCAGGTTGGTACCATAATTGTTCTCCAAAATCTGTGCGGGATTTCCCCTTCCCCCAGAAATATTGATTATCGCATAGCTCCTCCATTTATGGGCCGAATTCCAAAATTTATTTTTTATTTGGAATGGTTTGCCTAGAGTTTGGTCGCATAGTTTTTCTACGAAAATCTGTGGGGCAAGTCTTCCATGCCTCCACCCAAAATATTTATTGGAGCAAAATTCCTCCATTGGCTTACCGATTTTCAAAATTGTTTATATGGAAGGCCATCAAGTATATTACTCTTTATACTGAAGTCGGCTTTTTTTCAGAATTATTTGAGGAATCATTATAGAACAACGAAAAAGAAATTTGTCCTAACATCACTTCAATTTCGGTGATTGGTAATGGAAAAAGCGAGCTTCTTGCAATGACAAGCAAATGTGAAACTAATTAGAAATTATCCAAATTCGCAATATTTCCGGATCGCGACTGCTACATTTTCATGATTTCTTTATAATGTCTTTTTGCTGGGAATAAGATTTAAGAAACAACGAATTGAATTTGAGTTCATAGTAAAATTAAGAATAAATAAATTATTGTTTTTGCAAAATAACAGCGTAAAATATTATTAATTTTTAAAATTGATATTAATAAGATTTAAAAAATAACGAAATGAATTTAGTTCTTGGTAAAATTAACAAAAAAAATAAATAATTTGTTTAAAAAAACTGAAAAAATTTTTTAAAGTATCGTCGTATCGACAGTAAAATATCGCCGATACCGATGTATTGGAAAATCTGAAGTATCGCCGATATATCGGTATCGGTATTCGTTACATCCCTAATTTTAACACACATGTGTTTGAATTTGTTTTTAAATTTTATTATTTTTTTCTTTGGTTTTTAAATATTCCAATACAAAATTTTGATAGAAAAAATATTCGATTTTTTTCTTATTAAAAATTTACGAATTTTAGTGTTTAATTTTACGAATTTTGTGATAGGTCCCATTTCCGTTAAATAAATATTTGAATTTATGAATTTTGTAATAGAATACGAATTATAGTTTTTTCTGTGTAGTTAAAAAAATATGACATAGGTGTTTTTTTATAATCACACTTTAAATTTAGAGATAATTCTAATTTATTTAATTCTTACAGAGAAAAAAATAAATTAAGTAAAGTGCGATTTTGGCTCGCACACGAAGGGTTCCGTACGAATACACATATGTATATCCCTTTTCGTCTATGCCCCTTTTTTCATTTTGGCAGTTTTTTCGTTGTGCTTTTTTGTTTAATTTTAGTATTCTCATTTTTTAAGTATTTTTCGTTGTTTTTTTTTTTGAAATTTTTTCGGTTTTGGCGCTTTTTTAATTTTTGAGATTTTTTCATTTTTTTTCGAAAAATATCGTTTTGAAAAATGTTTTTCCGATTTTTTTTAGTTTTGGCGATTTTTTGGTTTTGGCGTTTTTTAAATTTTTTGACGATATTTTTAGTTGTGGTGATTTTTTTCAGTTTTGGCGCTTTTTCGGTTTTGAGGATTTTTTCGGTTTTTGGTGATTTTTTTAGTTTTAGCGATTTTTTGGTTGGTTATGACACTCCTCTTTTGTTCTGGCGATTTCTTCGTTTTTTGGATATTTTTGGTTTTTTAAAATTTTTGTTTGTTTCTTGCCGATTTTTTTAGCTCTGGCGTTTTTTTCAGTTTTAACGTTTTTTTCGGTTTTGGGAATTCTTTTCGGTTTTTTGTGATTTTTTAGTTTTAGCGATTTTTTTTTTGTTTTGGCACTTTTTTCGTTTTGGCGATTTTTGGGGTTTTTGTCGATTTTTTAGTTTTGTCGCTTTTTTTGATTTTTGCTCTTTTTTCCTTTTGGTGATTTTTTTCATTTTTGGCGATTTTTTCGCCTTCTGATGATATATTTAGTTTTAGCGATATTTTTTCGTTTTGACGACTTTTTTCGGTTTTTGGCGTTTTTTTTTTTGCGATCTTTTTAGTTTTGGTGATATTTTGCGTTTTCGCGCTTTTTTTTCAATTTTTGTGCTTTTTCCTTTAAGTGCTTTTTTCATTTTAGCGTTTTTTTTGTTTTGAAATTTTTTTTTAATTTTGGTTTTTTAGTTTTAGCGTTTTTTAAAATTTCAAGATTTTACCTCTTACGGTTTCCAAAATACAGCAAATTGTCTAAATTACATAGTCAAAATTACATTAACTGATAGAATACCCTTTAATTTTTATTGTTTTAAATATCGGTGTTAGCTGGTGTAGTCTCTTGTACAGACTGCACCAATTAGCACCAACTTTGAAAATTTAAATATTACATTAGTATTTTAACATTTTTCGTTACTCGCTTTAGAACACCCTTTAATTTTTAGCTTTCATATATTTGTTGTTGTAGCGGTCAAAGTTTTACATATTCTGTGAAAATTTCAGGTCCGTAGCTCTTACGGTTCCCAAGAAAACATTACATTAGTATTTCAACAGTTTTCGTTGCTCGCTTTAGATCACCCTTTAATTTTTAACTGTCATATAGTTGTTGCTGTAGCGGCCAAAGTTATACATACCCTGTGAAAATTTCAGGTCAGTAGCTCTTACGGTTCCCGAAAAAACAGCCTGTGACAGACAGATAGACGGACAGCGTAGCGAAAAAAAACCAAAAATTTTTCAAACAAAATTTTGTCTAAAAAAAATTTCATTTTCAGTAAATGTTCTTTACATAATCAACGAATTGCTTGTTTGACTCTTACACAGAAAAAATTATCACCAAAAATTTTTCAAACAAAATTTTGTCTAAAAGTAAATTTCATTTTCAGTAAATGTTCTTTACATAATCAATGAATTATTTGTTTGACTCTTATTTAGGACGTAAACACCAAAAACTACAAGAAAAACTGTGTCGTAACAAATAACTCGGATGACGACATACATACACACAAATAACAACAACAACAATGATAGCAAAAGGAATGCGATTGTACCAAGTTTGTTTACTGAAGATTAAGTCTTTAGATAAACATTCAGACTTGAACACATTTAACAAAGTGAAATTTCATAAATGCTTAATGGATGATGATGACCCACAGAAAAATTTTGTTTGATGTATTACAAAAACTCTAGTAAATATTTTTGTTTGATTAAGTAAACTATTTTGTTTAATATTTGTTAGCATTTTTAGACTAATTGTTTTATAGATTCATACAAAAATATTGTTTGTTATTTTTCAAAAAGTCCAGTAAATCTTTTTGTTTGATTTAGTAAATTCTTTTGTTTACAATTTGTAAATATTTTTAGACAAATTGTTTTATAGATTTAAGCAATTTGTTCACTGGAAAAACACGATTTTTTTCAATGAAATTGTTGAGATATTTTTGTCTATGTTTACAAATTTGTTTGTAGGTCCGTTCCTAGACAAAATATTTACTATTTCATTGAATTCCTTTGCCGAAAATTAAATTTAGTTTTTTCTATGCACAATGAAAAAAAACTTTCTTTTATATGATTTTCTTGCTAAGGCTGAAGGCAGAGAGCTATTCTGAATGCTCCAACAAGAAAACTTAATATTTTCTTAATTACAAGCAAATTTACACTAACACACAGCGATTTTTTCGTGAAAGCTATATCTCGTAAACAAGAACTGTTACAAAGAAAATGACGGTATATTTGAAACCAGCGACGTCAAACTAGTAAACATCACGTGTTAAAAGTCAGTCATCAGACAAAAGTTCCCATATTGTTGTGCAGTGTTATTTTTTCCTTATTGTTTCCTTTAAAATGTACCCAATTTATATTTTTCTCATTTTGTATGAATTTACTAGGGTATTCACTCGAATAATGTTTGCTCGATTAATCGAATAATTGAAGTCAAATAATGTTCGATGAAACAAAAAATTTTAATTTCCAGTAAAAATTTATTCGAGTAATTTAGGTCGATTAATCGAATAACTCATGGAAAAAAATTTTATGTAAATTTTTTTTTTTTGATTAAGTTTTGTAGATTTCCGAAAAAATCGCCAAAACGAAAAACAGTGCCAAAACTAAAAAAATCACAAAAACCGAAAAAAATCACCAAAACGGAAAACGTCAAAACTAAAAATCGCTTAAACTAAAAATATCGTAAAAAAACGCGAAAAACCCAAAAACGCCAAAACTAACAAAATCGTCAAAAACCGAAAAAAATTGCGAAAACGAAAAAAGCGCCAAAAGTAAAAAAAATCGCTCAAACTAAAAAAATCGTCAAAAACAAAGAATATCGCCTAAAAACATCGCCAACAGTATAAGTCGCTAAAAACGAAAAAATCGTTAAACCAGAAAATACGCCAAAACGAAAATAGTCGCCAAACGAAAAATATCGAAAACACGAAAAAAATGCCAAAGGTAAAAAATCGAAGAGACTAAAAATATCGCCGAAAACCCCAAAAAATCGGCAAAACACGAAAAACTCGCCAAAGCAAAAAAACTCGCCAAAACTAAGTAATCGCCAAAAACCGAAAAAATCGCCAAAAACGATAAAAATCGCCAAAACTAAAAAAAAATCGATGAAACCTGAAAAAAGTCACCAAAATGAAAAACTAAAAAAAAATCGCGAAGGACCGAAAAATTCTCCAAAACTAAAAAATCGTCAAAGCTAACAAAAAATCGTCGAAAATCAAAAAATTGCTAAATACAAAAAAAAAAAACGTCGCCAATATATCCTTAAAAACGGAAAAACCCCAAAGCCTAAAAAGCGCTAAAACTAAAAATATCGTCAAAAACAAAAAAAAAATGGCAAAACGAAAAATATCGCCAAAACTAACAAAAATCGCAACAAAATATTGCCTAAAAAAATATAAAAATCGCCAAAACGAAAAAAGGGATATACGTATGTATGTATATGGTATTCGTACCGAGCCCTTCGTGTGCGAGTCAAAGTCGCACATTACTGAATTTATTTAGAACTAAATGTATTGATTTTGTTCGATTATTTTTATTTCACATTAAATACAGAACAGGTCTGAATATTATTAAACATTTCCTGATGCTAAATTTTCTCAAAACGAAAGTTAAACAATGTAAAAAAACTATGTACAACTTGAAATTTTTTTCTTTTGTTTTCAAATTTGATTTATTTTATTTTGCTGCACAAACATGTGCTAAAAACCGAGTAAATTAAACAATTTTCCGATTAACTCGTATAACTTTTAGCAGTAAAGCTTACTCGAATAACTCGAAAGAAATAAAAGTGTTACTCGATTGTTCGATTGATTTAAAAACCTCAATTTCGATTAATTGATTAATCGAATAATGGAAAAGTCGAGTAAAATGAATACCCTAGAATTTACACATCTATTTCATTTAAAGTTTGTGTCTTGAGTTTTTCGTTTCGTTTGTATAACACTCAGGTTGCTTAAGTGTTTTCCACTTAAGGTCTTTTATTTGTCGAGAGGGAAGGTAAATAAAATCCTTTACTTAAAAGACTACAACAAAACCAAGCAAACAAACACCCACAAGTCACTCAGTACTTTTTAAGTGTTGAACAAAATGATAAAAGATTTTTTTATATAAGAAAAGTTAAGGCAACGAGTTGATTCCCCAAATATAACACATACAGACAACCGGCATTTAGAAATAAAAGTGCTGAGTATGATTTTTTGTTTGTTTTGTATCTTGTCTTCTACTACAAAGTATAACTTTATTTAATTATACCTGATTGAAGTTGTCAGCAGGTAAAACACAAACAGATACAATATGAACGTGAACGCAGCCGGTTGGTTTGAACGTAATAAAAAATCGGATTAAAAACGGCGATTAATGAAAAGAAGGAAACATAAAAATATTTAAAACGAAACAGCGACAAATAAAACAAACAATTTATACAAAATATTAATAAAAATACAAAGAAATGTAAGACACGTTTTATTAATGGTTTATTTATAACAAGTGATAAAAATATCGCTTTTAATTTAGATTCGTTTAACTGAAATCGAGTTCAAGTGCCCTAATTTTTCGAAAAATATGTGTGTGTAAAAGCCATAAAATCAAAAATTAGTTTTAATGAATTTCAAAAACAGTTTGTTGTGATGTGTTAATGATACAATAATTAAAATTTTATTTAAACTTTGATGAATGTCTTCATAGCTGGTTGTGTCTTTAATTAAGAAATAAGTTTTAAAACTAATTTAATTAAAAAGATGGCTTTACTTATTTTCATTTATAAAAAAAAACAGCAAGCGGAGAATATCAAGTGAAGAGAGTTTTGAATATTTGAGTTTATAATGAAGTCCCGAAAGTGTTTGAAAATAAGTTTTTTGGTACTACCGATTTTGTAGTAAAGTACAATAAAAAAATTTTTGGACACAATACTGAAAATAGGCAATTATATACATATGTCCCAGAACCTATTTTAATTGCTCTCTTGCTTCTAAATGCTTTTGAACATAAAGTTTCTTGATTGACGAATCTAAAAAAGAAACAAACACTTTAAGGGTTATTTTTTCGTGAAAAAAAAACTTTGTCCCAAATAGTTTTTTACATAAAAAATGTGACATAAGTTGTTTTCATTCAGACAAATTAAAGAGATTTATAAAAAGCTGTCCCAAATTATTTGTTTAAGAATGTGTCCCAAATTAATTTCTCCTGCTAAGAATTATTTTCTATCGAAAAAGTCTGTCTCCAACTATTTCTTTTTTTAAGTGACCCAAAAAAATATATAAAAAAAATTGGCTAAAATTGTTTCCTTTAAAAAAATTATTGTCCCAAATAGTTTTCTTTCGAAAACAAGTGTCCCAAATTGTTTTATGTAGAAAAAAGTGTCCCAAATTGTATCAAACTGCATATATTGTTTAGAAAAACATTTGGCCCAAATTGCTTTATTTAGAAAAAAGCGTCCCAAATTATTTCCTTCAAAAATGATCCCACATATGCACAAAATAGACTTGTTTTACGTACTTTGAAAATATGTATGAGTAATAAAGATTTGTTTGAATGGTCTACTAGTTGTATGGCCCAGAGAAAGAAATGTATCTTTCTTTAATCACTTTCAAGTTCGTGTCTTAAGTTTTTTGTTTATGTTTTTACTGCTCTCTTTTTTCTAAATGCTTTTGAGATTAAAGTTTCTTAATGACGTGTCTCAAAATAACAAACATAATATGAGCGGTTCTTTTTTCGTTAGAAAAACACTTGTCCCAAAATTTGTTCCAAATCAATTTCTTTCTGAGAAACTAGATAGGTAGATTAAAAACATGTGTCACAAATTATTTTCCTCCTTTTTTTCTTTCGAAAAATATATTCTATACTATTTTCTTAAAAAAATATCTCGAAATTCTAAAAAATGTGACCCACATTGTTTTCTTTAGAAAGCTATCTGTCCCAAAGTGGGGTGTTCTACTGTACTTAGAATTGAAAGTAAATGCTTTCGAATTGCCATGTAAATAAGATACAAATTCGAAAAGATTTATTTTCAAAATATTGATTATCGCATAACTTCTCTATTTATAGACCGATTTCCAAAATTCTTTTGCTGTGTAAAAGGGTTTGCTTGCAGTTTGGTGCCATATTTTTCTTTTCGAAAATC
The DNA here is from genome assembly GCA_956483635.1 of Panzeria rudis. Classification (NCBI taxonomy): domain Eukaryota; kingdom Metazoa; phylum Arthropoda; class Insecta; order Diptera; family Tachinidae; genus Panzeria; species Panzeria rudis. The sequence goes on along the minus strand of OY101451.1, from coordinate 24,549,601 downwards.
GCCCCCTTCGAAATATTGATTATCACATAACTCCTAAATTTTTGGACCGATATTAAAAATTCTGTTTTGTTTGAAAATCTTTGCTGCAGTTTAGTCCAATAATTTTTTTCGAAAATCGGACGGCCGCTAAATATTGATTATCTCATAACCCCTCCATTAATGGATCGATTTTCAAAATTCTTCTTTTGTTTGAATATGTTTTCTTGCAGTTTGGCTCAAAATTTTTTTTCGAAAATCGGGGGATGGGCCGATTTGGCCTCCGAAATGTCGATTCTCCATTTATGAGCCAATTTTCAAAACTCTTTTGTTGTTTGATAATGTTTGTTTGCAGTTTGGTCTCATATTTTTTTTGAAAATCGGTAGCGCGATTTGCCCCCTGCCCCACCCCCGTAAATTAATTATCGCATAGCTCCGCCATTTATGATGCCGGTTTTGCAAAACACTTTTTTTATTTGAAAGTGTATACTTACAGTTTGGTCCCATATAAATTTAAGTTGAAATCGGACGGACAAAGTGGCCGCCCAAATTATTAATTATCGCATAGCTCCGCCATTTTTTTAATTTTTTATATAAAATGGCCTGAAAAGTTTGTCTCTTTCTATTAAAGTCTGATTTTTTTGCTAGAAGTATTTCCGTTTGTTTTAAGTTCTTTGTTTTTTCTACGTTTTTACTGAAACTTTCTTAATTGTCGCATCTTCAAAACGCAACGAACACACACGAGCGGTTTTTAAGTAAAATATTTGTCCCAAATTATCCTTTCGAAATTTTTTTCAGAATTGTTTAAATAAATTGGCCAAAATGGTTTTTTAGAAAACAACTGTCCCAAACCTGTTCCAAAAAACTGGTTTAAATAAATTTTCCAAATGGTTTTCTCTGCAAAACAATTGTCCAAACTTGTTTTTCCAAGAAAATTGTTTAAATAAATTATTTAAATGGTTTTCTCCAGAAAATAGTTGTCCCAAACTTGTTTCTTCCGAAAAAAATTTTTTAAATATATTATCCAAATGGTTTCCTCTAGAAAACAATTGTCCCAAACTTGTTTCTTCCGAAAAAATTGTTTAAATAAATTATGCAAATGATTTTATTTAGAAAAACAATTGTCCGAAACTTTTTTTCCGAAAAATTTTTTTAAATAAATTATCTAAATAGTTTTCTGTAGAAAACAATTGTCCCAAAATTGTTTCTTCCAGAAAAAATGTTTGAAAATAAATTATCCAGGTGGTTTTCTCTAGAAAACAATTCTCCCAAACTTGTTTCTTTCTAAAAAATTTTTTTAATAAATTATTTAAATGGTTTTCTCTAGAAAACAATTGTCCCAAACTTGTTTCTTCTGGAAAAATTGTTTAACTTGTTTTTTCCGCAAAAACTGTTTAAATTAATTATGCAAATGGTTTTATTTAGAAAAACAATTGTCCCAAACTTGTTTATTCCGAAAAAATTGTTTAAATAAATTATTTAAATGGTTTTCTCTAGAAAACAATTGTACCAAACTCGTTTTTTCCGAAAAAAAATTTTAAATAAATTATCCAAATAGTTTTCTCTACAAAACAATTGTCCCAAACTTGTTTCTTCCGGAAAAATTTGTTTAAATAAATTATCCAGGTGGTTTTCTCTAGAAGAAATTTGCTCAAAAAAAATTTCTTCCAAAAAAAACTGTCCTATTTTATGTTCTTTAGAAAGAAATGTATCCCAAATTGTTTTCATCCAAAGAAATTTATTTTAAAATGATTATTTCGAGCTTCTTAGTCCAAAGTGATTATATAAGCTAAGATTCGTAACGTTATACTCAGAAACAATTAGACATGATCAATATGTCCAAAGAACAAGGGAAAATCAGCATAATTTAGTTTTTGAACACACAAAGCAGAATATAAGTACGCTGCTACTCGGACCCCGCTATACTTCCATCATCAGTGATTATGTGCATCTTGCGTATCACCTCTTGTCAGGTGGCTCTGTTGAATGTGATTTGCAATTCTTATATAGGCGAACTTTTCGTGAAATTTGAATACGAGAATTAAATCACTACTAAATTGATGTTAATTTGATGCTTTTACCACAACAAATCTCAGTGTTACCGTTTTTTTTTCTCTTACTTCAGATAACTTTAGTTCCTTGGGACACAAAACGATGGAATTTCTGGCTATATTAGCGAACATATTTATCATTTTCGTAATAATTATAAAAGTAAATACACATTTTCATACAAAAATTTTTCAAGAAAAACTCAATCTTATTAAGGATGAGAAGTCCTTGTCTTCATACGACATTTGAAAAACACAGGAAACATTTTTCATAAAATTACCAACAATATTTGAAAACTGTTCGAAAATCGACTGACATACAATTTCAGCAAAAGGTTCTGAATTGATATATTAAAATCTACCTTTGAGTACTTGATAATTTGTACAAGTTATTACTAAATTTTAATGGATTACGTTCACTTACTTTAAAATACGAATGTTTTTTTTTTGCTAATTATCCAAAAGTTACTGGATAATTATTACTAGAGAAGTACTCAAAACACACCTAAAATAAAAAAAAAATGGATGTTTATATTTTCTCTGCTTCACAGGATTATAACGGACAAATTCTCACATTAGTGCAAAAACTACCCTGCAGATAAAGTGAATATTCCATACATACATACAAAGCACACTCCATAGAGGAATACGACTAGCCCAAAGATAACCCAAAAGTAAGAAGAAAACATGGTCGATTTAACATTACGATATCCTAGGGCTGGACTATATAAGCCAACTTTGCATTACACAGGAGTAGTCCCAAAACTAGTATATGTCACTACTTGATAGAGCACTCAAGTGATCACCCTTTAACTATTTGCCAACGTTAAAATGCAAAAAATTGTCACTTAACTACAAACTCTTGTTTGCAAATGACATGGTCCTGCATTACATCGGAGTAGTCTTACAACTACTCACGTTGTCTGCAGGGTGTTATAGGACAATCGCAAATTTTGCCATTTGTCAAACTATTGAATCATATAGACGATATGGCAACAAGTATGGAATCGAGTTCGCGTTACGAATCGATTCACAACTGCAAACTCGCCAAAGCTTAGTGGCCGATTTTCGGTAAAATGTTTAATGTGCACACAGAAGTTCTAAAATCAAATAAAATATACCCAACAGCGATAATTAGAACAACTATTTTTATTAAGTGTTTAAAACGGTAGGAGTTGGAAAAAAACCTCATAAGCGAAGTGTGATAATAAAGATGTTGAAGCGTTAATGGCCACATAAGAGAATTTTTTCGTTTTATATTTTGTCTTCAAAAGAAACACATTGTGTTTATAATATTAAAAGTCAAGGCCATTAACACCATAATTCCTTTCTTTTTTTTTTGTCATGAATAATATAAAAACCAAAATTTATAAGTTAAGAAAAACAGTAAAAGCAGAATAGAAAAGAAGATATCTCACAGAGTCTGTTAAAAATAAATAACAATATAACGTAAAATTAAAGAAGACAAAATTAAAATAAAAAAAACACTTGTTAATATACTATGATCACAAAATTCTGGTTTAAATACTTATATAACTACGCAGCGGTAAAATGTAGAAGTAAAGAGGCCTTCCAGAAGGCCTCTTTACTTCTATTATCTTAATTTTTTTAATCAAACTATCCTCATTTTGAATAATCAGATTTAAGACTACATATTAGCTAATATCAGGGGTTACCTTCGGCCTAATAATGGTCAATCCAAAGAGTAAATAAAACTATTTTATTTTATTTCAATCACCCGACGTTTCGTTTCTTTTTTCCAACATCTTCAGGAGTATGTCTATTTTTAAAATCTAGCATTGTCATAAAACAAAAACTAAAATTATCAGATAGGGAAATTTCGGCAAAGACTAAATTGAGTCACAATGAAAAAATGCATGGCACGGATTTAAAAGAAGTCTTGCATTCTATTTGCTGACAAAAATTAGTTAAATAGCTGATGCTTCCTTGTAAAAAGCATCCACCTTCATAAGTGGTAAAAGTGAACAAGAACGCTGATGAGACGGTGTAGCGGCCTGTCGAAATGAGTTGTATTGATCCGTTCTGCTAATCTGATTTGAATATTCCAACACTCCACTCTTAATAAAAATAATTTGAATTTACATAAATTCAAAATTCAGTTCAAAAAATAAAAAATTAAGTAAAAATAAAATTATTTGATTAATCAGGATTTTTGATCAATCGATTAATTGATTAATCACAATTTTGATTAATAAAAAAATTTGGTTAATCGATTAATCGCACATCCCTATATTAAATAAATATTGAATACATTTAAGCCAATAATGTTGCGATCAAAACAGACCATGGGACCGAAACTGCAAGCAAACTCTTTCAAACAAAAAATAATAATTTTGAAAATCGATTCATAAATGGAGGAGTGAGTTATGCCATAATCCATATTTCTGGGGAGCAAATTTCCCCATCGATTTTCGAAAAAAAAAGTTTGGGACTAAGCTGCACGCAAACCCTTACAAACAAAAAAGAATTTTGAAAATCGGTTCATAAATGACAGAGTTATGCGTGTATAAATATAAAAAAAAATAAAAGAAAAAAAAAATTAAAATACACACGAATTGAAAACCTCCTCCTTTTTTGAAAATGAAGACGATTCGGCAGCAAAAATCCACTATCGCCTGGAAAATACTTAGGCGATACTTCGCAAGAATTTAGCCGAGACACCTCCACTTATCAGGGATACCAACCCTTAGACAAGACACAAACACAAGGATTCTTAAAAACTGGGACAAAAATCTCTCCAACATCCCAGAAGGTGTTGTTGGCTGAGATCGTTAGCGCGGTGACTACAAAGCCTGAGGTCTTGAGTTCAAGTCCAGTTTTAGGCAAGCCAACAACATCATGAACTTTTCTGATGAGCATTGGTGTGTCAATGTATTGATTGTTGTTGAATAGTTAAAGTGGTGAACGCATAGCACTGATCAGTTAACAGTACCAAAAGAGATTAATACTGACATACAACACTAATGCATAACACGGCACCCTCCTTTGTCGGTATTGTAGCAGAATCGTCGGCGAAGCAAAAGAACTAATAAATGCCTCCCTAGCTTAAACAAATGAATGCCTCTATTTGACACCAGAGGGCCTGCAACACTACTGTAAAAAAATTTAACAAAAAAAACACGCAATAGGTGTAAAAAATTAAGCTTTCTATCTCTCTCCCACTTCACCATCTGTTCTTTCGACACTATCCACTATCCCTTCCCCAAAGAAGGTAACACATTAATTAATTAATTGGCAATAATTGCCTGATTATTACTTCTCTTAAAAAACAAAAAAAAGTTCCCCGGAAAACAACGGCAGCACTGAAAACCGCGAATATATTAAAGCGGTAGCACTGAGTTTTCACCTCGAAATCTGAGACAGACACTTTGATGTAACCTGAACACATCATTCTGTATTTTCGTTTCATATTGTCGTTACCAGTATTTGTTAAGGCCGTTTCAAACTATAATACAATTATTAATACTTTTGAAGGAAATGCCTCCCTGATCTAATTATTGTTCGAAAATTTTCAACAAAAAAAAAAACAATAACAATTTATCATGTCAGAGTTTAATTTTCCTCGAAAGTATTAATACTTGTATTATAGTCTAAAACGGCATTTACCAGCATTTCTTCATGTTTTTGTAACACGTATTTTGTTCATATTGAAATATTTTTGTTTTACCACCCATGCATTGATTTTTCTTATTTAAAGCATTGATGTGCAAAGCGAGCCGTAAGGAACTACGATCCAAAAATATTCGAAAATATTTATATTGGCAGTTTTTTTTTTGGTTCTCCAAAAAACTTATTTTAAGACTTACTCGGTTGTTTATGAAAACCCCAGATTTGGTTAATTTAAAAAGCTAAAATAAAACTGATTATAAATGACTTTGCAAATATACAGCCATGTCACAGAATAGCATGCCGATCGGAAGTGGTTTCAATTCCGTAAGTTGCTTCTGAGTGATTCCACGTAAAACGGCCCTATGCAAGGAAAAAATAATTTTCTCATTTTTAATAAAAATCTCTCAATTGATGTTTTTTAGAGAATGACAATTATAGAAAAAATTAAAAAATACACTATTTAATATTTTCTAAGCAATTTGAGGAACTTTTAAATGATCATGCAAAAAACATTTTGCTCTCCCTCTTTGTATGTTTAATATTTATTTCAGATTTTCTTTTATTCCCTTTCTCGTTATTAATACAAACCATTATCTCTGAAAAGAATATACTTTTTTTTTGATTTTTATTGAATTTAAAAAAATATTCAGCTATAGTATTCTGCTGTCTATAATAGAACGGATAGCAAATAATTTAATGTCTTATTTTCTTATGAGTTTATCTTTATAATGTTATTTATATTAATTAAATCAATAAAAAGTTTTATTCCTTCGAATTTTTCAAATTTTCGTACTAGGTCACACCCGTCGGTCACACCCGTCTCATTTTAAAAATGTTTTTTATAAGAAAAATTATTTTTTGTCAAACAGCAAATTCGCAATAGCATTAAAAAACACTTTGAACAGATATCTACACCAAAATTATTGTGTACCTTATAGTCAACATTTTGCAGAATTTATACTGAAAGTCATAGTTCTTTAAAACTAAGATTTGTAAGGTCACACCCGTCGCATCTTTCTGACAACCATTCTGATCAGAAATCGTATTCTATCAGTGTATACCCGTTATTCAACGAATTTAAGCTTAATGTCCTTGCGAGCCGCAACGTATTTTTAAGTAAGAAATTTTATATTCTTGATTTATAACAAAAAATGTGTGTAAAATGGTCACACCCGGCTAAATGGAATTACTCTTCTTCAGAAAATGGAAAATGGAAAAAAAATTCTTCGTAATCAAACAATTTTAAATTTCAAAGTCGAATTGACAAAAACTTTTCTACTAACTTCATTTGCAGTAAATACTAAATTCAGTAAAGTGTGACTTTGGCTCGCACACGAAGGGTTCCGTACGAATACACATACATATAACCCTTTTCGTTTTTTGAAAATTTTTTTTTAGTTTTGGCGTTTTTTTTTTGGGTTTTTTGCGATTTTTTTTTCCAATTTTTTAGTTTTGGTGATTTTTTTAGTTTTGGCGTTTCTTTTTTGTTTTAATGATTTTTTTTCGTTTTTTTACGATATTTTTAGTTTTAGCGATTTATTTTAGTTTTGGATCTTTTTTTTTTTTTTTGTTTTGGCACTTTTTTTGTTTTGGCGTATTTTTCATTTTGGTGGTTTCTTTTTAATTTTTGGCGACTTTTTCGTGTTTTTACGATATTTTTAATTTTATCGGTTTTTAAATTTTGGTGCTTTTTTCGTCTTGGCGATTTTTTCGGTAGTTAGCGAGTTTTTTCAGTTTTTTTTTGCAATCTTTTTAATTTGAGTGATTATTTGCGTTTTAGCGATTTTTTTTCTTTTGGTGCTTTTTTTCCTTTAGGCGCTTTTTTCATTTTGGAGATTTTTTGTTTAGGCAATTTTTTAGTTTTGGAATTTTTTAGTTTTAGCGTTTTTTTTTTAATTGAAGTTGTGTGTATTTAGTCGAACTATATGGGTTTTATCCAAAGAAATTTATTATTCAGGCTTAAGTTCGTTCAATTTAATTTTTACAATTAAATCATTTTTTATTGAGAAATAATATGTCAAAGCATGTGGCAATTGAAAAGTACAAAGACCAATTTCTTGACTTTTGTAAGGGTCGAACTGAACATCGATGTTTTCGGGATTAGCCACAATCCCATCGTCAGAACTCTCTATACTCTAGGCTACTCAGCCTCCAAAGTCAAGCGGTAAATATCTGGCATTAAACCAATTGCATTAAAGCTCTATGTTTCCTGGCTTTAAGCTTATTTTATGGTGGCTTAGAAATGTACCATGCTTGGCACTTTCTCACCCAAGAGAAAGCTCCTTTCTCTAGTTCTTAGGGCTTACATATGTTTTGTTTTATCCGTATTACACGGGAAACTATCTAACATATTTTGTACTATGTGCCTCTAGTGTTAATAATTGAAGTTGTGTGTATTTAGTCGAACTATATGGGTTTTATCCAAAGAAATTTATTATTCAGTCTTAAGTTCGTTCAATTTAATTTTTACAATTAAATAATTTTTTAATTTTAAGAGTTTGCCTCTTACAGTTTCGAAGATACAGCAAATTAATGGTTTAAATTACATAGTCAAATTTACATTAACTAATAGAATACCCTTTAATTTGTATTGTCTTAAATATCAGTTTTAATTTGTGTAGTCGATATAATAATACACTAAATTTGTAAATTTCAAATATAAAGTAAAAGTGTTTGCATATTATATTATTATTATTTCAACAAGCTTAATTGCTCGCTTTAGAACACCCTTTAATTTTTAATTATCATATATTTGTTGTTGTAGCGGCCAAAGTTTTACGAATTCTGTGCAAATTTCAGGTTCGTAGCTCTTACGGCTCTCGATAAAATAGCCTGTGGCAGACAGACAGACAGAGGCGACGGACAGCATAGCGAAAACAATAGGGCACTTAACACTTTTAGTGTACGGAACCCTAAAAAACGTGCATACTTTTAGGATCGTCAAATAAATATTTTGTTCATAATCTTCCCATGTTAATGAAAAGCTTAATGTGAGCTTTGATTCTAAAAACAAGAGTAAACAAACGCCTCAAGTTATAAAAACTTTATCATTGGAAAATCGAAATACAAAATAAACGGAATCTAAGCACCAAAAATCAACTTTTTTGGAATGACAACTACGGAATCAAAACGGAATCTGTAACACGGCTGATAGAAGTATAACTGCTATAATCATTTTCTAGAGCAGCAAAATATTTATGATCTAAAAGTAAATTTCCACTCGCGATCACGATGCACGCTCACGAGCAAATAAAAATAAAACAAAAATATTAAAAAATATAACTATACAGTTTCTTTTTAAGCATTCAATATGTTTCCTTTACTTTATTATTTTTAGGATTCCGTACACCAAAAGTGCAAAGGACCCCTTTTGTTTTTGCTACGCTGTCCGTCTGTCTGTCTGTCACAGGCTGTTTTCTCGGGAACCGTAAGAGCTACGGACCTAAAATTTGCACAGAATATGACGAACTTTGGCCGCTAAAACAACAAATATATGACAGTCAAAAATTAAAGGGTATTCTAAAGCGAGCAACGAAAAATGTTGAAATACTAATGTAATACGCAGACACTTATATATAGGCACTTGAAATTTTCAAAGTTATTGTTAGTTGGTGTAGTCTGTAGAATAGACTATACCAATTAACACCGATATTTAAAATAATAAGAACTAAAGGGTATTCTATCAGTTAATGTAATTTTGAATATGTAATTTAAACAATTTGCTGTATATTGGAAACCGTAAGAGATAAAATCTTGAAATTTAAGAAAGACGCTAAAACTAAAAAAATCCAAAATTAAAAAAAAATGTAAAAACGACCAAACGCTAAAATAAAAAAAACGCTTAAAGGAAAAAGGCACCAAAATTAAAAAAAATCGCTTAAACGCAATATATCACAAAAACTAAAAAGATCGCGAAAAAACTAAAAAAACGCCAAAAACTGAAAAAAGTCGTCAAAAAGAAAAAAGCACTACAACCCAAAACTAAATATATCATCAAAAAACGGAAAAAATCGCCAAAAATGAAAAAAACACCAAAACGAAAGAAATCACAAAAAAAAAGCACCAAAAGTAAAAAAATCTCCAAATCCCAAAAAATCGCCAAAACGAAAAAAGTGTCGAAACAAGAGAAAATCGCTAAAACTAAAAAAAATCTCAAAAAAAAATCCCCAAAACCGAAAAAATGTTAAAACTGAAAAATGCGCAAGAATTAAAATAAATCGCTAAAACTAAAAATATCGTCAAAAAGCGAAAAAAAACCAAAACCAAAAAAACGCCAAAACTAAAAAACTTGGCAAAAAACAAACAAAAATTTCAAAAATCGCAAAAAAAAACGAAAACATTAAGCCAAAGCTTAAAAAATCATCAAAAACCGAAAAAATCCCCAAACCGAAAAAAGCGCCAAAACTGAAAAAAATCGCCATAACTAAAATAAATCGCTAAAGCTAAAAATATCGTCAAAAAGTGAAAAACGTTAAAAAAAACGATAAAACCAAAAAATCGCCAAAACTAAAAATATCGGAAAAATAACAAAAAAATTTCAAAAAACGAAAAATAGCCAGAAAAAACGAAAAAATCATGAAAATTAAAAAAGCGCCTAAGCCGAAAAAATCGCCAAAAAACGAAAAATACTTAATAAATAAAAAAAATTTAATTAAACAAAAAAGCACAAGGAAAAAACTGCCAAAATGAAAAAGGGGCAAAAACGAAAAGGCATATACATATGTGTATTCGTACGGAGCCCTTCGTGTGCGAGCCATAGTCGCACTTTAGTTAATTTCCTTTTGTAAGCGTGAGTAAAAAGTTGCTCACACTCCCATCTCTAGTGGGAATGGTCAACTTTTACATTAACAACATTTCAAATAAGTAAAAGGCAAGCTCATTGATAGACTTATCGACTTAAGTAAAAATGAAAATTTTCTTTGTTTCTTTAAAATATACAAAATGTTAAGGTAAAATAGTTTTAAAATTATAAAATAAATAGTTTTTTTTCAGTTACTTAATTGTTCAGATAACTAGATTTTATTACGTTTGCATGAAGTGTGTTTACAATTAAAATTATATTTACAGCAGAGTTTTAATTACAACGCATGATTAATGATATATTTTTCTTTTTTAATTTTATTTGATTAAAACAAAATTGAAAGACTATAAGAAAAGGTGTGAAATTGGACAACATACCGACATAAACTTGTAAATAAAGTAAATAAAAAAAAAGATCAGCAGCAAACTCTAATCAAATTTAAACTGAAATGAAGGGTATATAGATAGAATTCTTCTTCATTTTACTGGTTTTTTTTTTTGTTATCACTATATCAGTATTAAGGCCACTTTTATACACACTCTTCAATTTTCTACACTTTAAAGATTTCATTTGTCAATGTTTGAAAACAAAACTGCAAAATATAAAACTTGTTATAAATAATTTTTTGAGCGTAAAATAAAAATTCGATTGAACTGATATTTTTTACGATTTATAAAAGGGCAAAATATTTTATTTTTAGTTTTTTCCCCAAAATCAACTTGCCTTCGCAGACAGTCAATGTCGTTTCAATTTTAATCAACTTTTATTTCTTCTTTTGTTCCAGTTAACACTGACCTACATTAAATTTGCTTTATATGATACAAAAAAAAGAAAAACGAAATGATCAGTTTTCTGGGACATGATAAAATTTGGCTTTTATCTTATGCTTAGAGGTCAAAAAGAACCAAAAAAAAAGTAAATGGCATAAGTAATCTAAATGTTTAATTTGCTTTATAATGGAAATTATATGCATTTTTGTTTATAAATTTTTATAATATAAAATATAATGCTGTGTTGGGGGATTGGTTGGTGTCATACAATCGAATAATGTTTGCTCGATTAACACAATGTTCAAAACTACAAGGTTTTAACTAAAGATCCCGGAGGAGATCAAAAGAATATAAACGTATTCTGGCGTTTTGAAAGTTTACATCTAGGATTTCATTTTAGGGGGACTTTATAGTTCCATCTCTTTTGCACATTTTAGGTATAAGACATGTTCAGCACTTTTAATTCTTTGTGGCATGGATCTTTTTGTCTGTTTCTTGAAAAAGGATCAAAAAATCCCCTTAAACAGCGATATAGTGCACTGAAATGTCCCACAAATATATTTGTCATTAAATTCCACAATAAATCTTCAGATACGCTTAAATTCAAAATTCAACTAGAACGCCAGAAATCATTCAAAACTTAAACTGTTTTTAAGGCTTAATTTCGTACTTATTCACATTTAATACTAAAATATCCCACAAAATATGTTTTACGTAGAATTTCTCTATAAGCCGGCATACAAAAGAAAGCTGTAGATGTAATATAGCGAAGAGTTAGAGGGTTACATTGTGTCACAAAAATGTTCTTCATAATGTTTTACATAATGGTACTGGGGATATCTATTTTTTTACGCCTTTCAGTAATTTTTAGTGCTTTTAAGATTATTTTGTCATTTTTTATGTCATTAAAATCCCAGAACTGATATATGTACATTAGAGCGACTCGCCTTGTATGAAGATGAAAAACGTGTTTTTGTTACATCATCTCAAATTAAAGACCGGTCTTTTTAATGAGGTTTCCTAAAACATTTGAGGCGTCTAGCGATGATCGCCCGTGAGCTGGACTGTATCTTAATAAATTCGGTAAAGTGCGACTTTGGCACGCACATGAAGGGTTCGGTACGAATACACATATTTCTCTTTTCGTTTTTGCCCTTTTTTTTCATTTTGAAAATTTTTTCGCAGTGATTTTTTGTTTAATTTTAGTTTATTTAAGTTTTTTTTATTAAATGAAATTTATTTGCTGGTTTTTAAGCATTGTCTATATGCAGCATTTCATTGGTGCTTTACCAAATCGTCAGTAGACTTCAAACACAATTTTGAACAGTTACAAACCCTTTATCTTATGCACAAACTTTTAAAAACCATTTGAGAATTTTTGGAACTTATAAAAAACCCAGCAAATAATTTTTTATTCGATATGAATCAAAAATAAAAAATTATTTGCTGGGGTTTGTATAAGTTCCAAACCTGATATGCTTATTTTTGAAAATCATTTATTTGTAAATTCTCAAATGGTTTTTAAAAGTTTGTGCATAAGTTAAAGGGTTTGTAACTGTTCAAAATTGTGTTTGAAGTCTACTGACGATTTGGTAAAGCACCAATGAAATGTTGCATATAGACAATGCTTAAGCACCAGCAAATAAATTTCATTTAAAATAAAATTATGACAATATGTCGAATAATAAATTTCTTAAAGGTTTTTTTATTAAGTTTTTTTTTGTTGTTTTGGCGATTTTTTCGTTTTTGGGCGGTTTTCCGTTTTTTGCAATTTTTGTTTGTTTTTTTCGATTTTTTTAGCTTTGGCGTTTTTTTTTTTTGTTTTGTCGGTTTTTTTTTTTTTGTTTTGAGGTTTTTTTTCGCTTTTTGGCGATATTTTTAGTTTTAGCGATTTATTTTGGTTTTGGCGCTTTTGCCAGTTTTGGCGTTTTTAGGTTATGGGGATTTTTTCGGTTCTTTGTAATTTTTTAGTTTTGGCGATTTTTTTTTTAATTTTTTTCGTTTTGGTGATTTTTCGGTTTTTAGCGATTTTTCAGTTTTGGCGTTTATTTTTTGCTTTGGCGCTTTTTTTTTTTTTTGTTTTGGCGCTTTTGTCGTTTTGCTGATTTTTTTCCCATTTTTGGCGATATTTCGTTTTTGATGATATTTTTAGTTTTAGCAAATTTTTTATGTTATTTTTTCGGTTTCGACGAATTTTTTCAGTTTTTAACGTTTTTTAGTTTTTTTTGCGATCTTTTTAGTGTCGTCATTTACTTTTTTTAATTTTGGTGCTTTTTTCTTTTAAGCTCTTTTTTAATTTTGGCGATTTTGTGTTTTGAAGTTTTTTTTAATTTTCGAATTTTTTAGTTTTAATTCATATTTAGTTTAAATTTAATAAATTTTTCAGTTGAAATTTTAAATCGATTAAAGCACGCGCACCACATTAGACGAAAATAGTGAATTTTCCTGCCAAATTATAAGTTCATCCCTTAAGAAAAAATTCAGCAAAATGCAACTTTGACTCGCCCAAGAAAGGTTCCGTGCGCGTATTATATACGTATATCCCTTTTCGTTTTACGGCTTTTATAATTTTTTTTTTTTGGGCTTTTTAATTTTAGCGCGATTTTTTCGTTCTGGCGAACTTTTTAGTTTTTGGTGATTTTTTTACTAGTTCTAGCAATTTTTTTTGTTTTTGACGATATTTTTAGTTATGGTGATTTTTTGTTAGCTATGGCGCTTTTTTGCATTGGCCATTTTTTTAGTGTTTAAAGATTTTTTTTAGTTTTGGAGATTGTTTTATTGCGTTTTTTTCGATTTTTGTTAATTTTTGCGATTTTTTGGGCGATTTTTTTTTGTTTTAGAGATTTTTTTCGTTTTTAGAGATTTTTTTTCGTTTTTTGGCGATATTTTTGTGCTTTTTTCCTTTAAGCGCTTTTTCCATTTTGGGGATTTTTTCGTTTTTAGAGATTTTTTTTTCATTTTTAGGCGATATTTTTGTGCTTTTTTCCTTTAAGCGTTTTTTCCATTTTGGGGATTTTTTTCGTTTTTGCATTTTTTTTTAATTTTGGGATTTTTTTAGTTTTAGCGTTTTTGTTTTGGCGATTTTTTTTGACGATTTCCTTCCATTAATTATTGCGATACCCTTTAATAACACTATACAATAATTTCGAAGTTTTTTCAAAATTACGGGGTTCTATAAACAGATTCTGCTAGAGGAGGCAAATAAAAATATACGTATGTCGACTTTTTGCAGGATCACATCGGAATTTTATTTTAGGGGGGTTAAAGTTTCCCCCCTTTTGGCCTGTTCGTGCAGCATATCGGTACATGAAACTATGTGTTCTTTACATCTGAGGTGTAGAGTATGTTCAGCAACTTTGTAGAAAATTTTAGGACAAAAATTTTTGTGGAACATATTAACCCTCTAGCTGCCCTCATTTGCCCGGTCATTTTTGGTTATTTTCTAACAAATCGTAAAAAACATCCCTAAAAAAGGCGGAGTGCGGGGAAGGAATGTTCTACAAAAATGTTGGTCATAAAGTTCTACTATAGGTCGTCAAAAACAACCAAGCTCCAGACTCAACTTGTACGCCACAAATCATTAAAAACTTTAACTATGTTTAAGGGTTAACTTCATACTTATTCACAATTAGTACTCGGCATAGGAAATCGTGTAAGTCTTACGTTTAATGTATAAGATGTGTTCAGCACTTTCATGTAAAACACCACGAGAAACATTTTCCTGACATATTTCAAACATGTAACTCTTCGTTTTATGGTTTTTTTTTGTACATTACAAGTTTGAATTCTTCAAAATCGGATAATGTTTGTAAAAGTTATGAGGCCAATAAGTTTTTTCATGTCCGAGGTAGTCAACTTTGACGCCCTGTAGCTCACCGTATCTTTCACCAGGTTGGTCCAAGTTTCAACAGTCTTAAAGCTTAGGTCCTCCTCTAAGATTTTTACATAAGGATTTATTACCCTTTTTTCAAATTGGAACCACAGTGTGCCGTTTTAATTGTGTTTATAGTCTTCCTTTCAATAAGTCAACAAAATAAAAATATACCAGTAATGTCAATTATATCATTTATTCAATAGCCAAGACAACATATTTGGCATTATTAACACACTGAAACAGAAATTGTTGTTTGAAGTAAGGGGAAAAAAGAAAAAAAAAATGTAAACAAACAAACAAGAAACACGTTAATAGACTAACAACTTTTTCTCAAGATTATATGTAATTATTATTATTATTTTGCGTAGTACCAATTCCTGCCATAGGAACACATTAGAGATGGTCACCGCTAGTGATTGGCGTGGAACAAACATGATCCTTCAATCACATGCGCATGCATAAGCATGATTATAATAAAAACTTAAAAATAACCCTTCTTGGCAGTCGGGTAATAAGATTGAACTGAAATTATTTCGTTAAATTAAGTTTTTTTCTCACGTGAGCGTGAAAGAATTTAGCCAAAAAAGCAGTGTCAAGCATGAACGATCATGAAAAGTTTTGTTTTTGCTCGATAGCGTGCATGATTTCAGTTGAAAACTTAGCCACCATCCCATCTCTAGAACACATGTGTGTGACAGTAAAACAACATTAGACAACATGTTTGCAACAATCTTTGAGGTTTGAGGTTTTCTATTCAAGACATTTCAAAATCTCTAATAATTTTATGGGGGCATGAATCAACACAATCGCAGCTACTTAAACAGAGTAATTGATGCTGCTGTGCTGCTAAGTGCCCGCTGCTAAATGTTGCATAGACATTTTTGAAGCTGGTTTCTTTGCTGCATTTAGGTTTTTCTTTTCTATAGCTGCTGGTGGAAAGCATAAACTATGTAAATAAAGACAGTAGTCTATTTATTTAATCACCATTAAATGTTGCTGCTGTTGTTGTTTGTTGTTGTTGTTGTTGAATCTATTTTGGTAGCACTTGTTGTATTATCAACTTATTATATAAGAAACATATAAATTGGTTTTTAAAACATTTCTTCCGCTTAAAATATTTTCAAAGCAAATTTGTAACTCTCTATTTGTGCAATTTGTATGAAATTTTTAACAATTCTTTTCTTGAATTATGAAGATATGACACATTTTAATGAAAACATATCAAGGTCAATTACACTCGATTATTTAATTTTATGTTTTTTTTTTAACGCAACTCAATTTAATCATAACCTCAAGTATGAAATGATTTCGTGGCTGTAAAGAAAAGTTCAACGAATCAAGGTTTTGTTTTGTTTGTTGTTTTAATGCATAATTTAATAAAAAAAATTGAAATTAACACACAAATTAACGGCTTAAGACGTTAAAATTAAAACATTTAAGTGACCTTTGGTTTGCGTGGCTGCCCGTTCCGCACAAGCATTCAAGTAAAATCAATAAGATTCCGTTTTGACCTTTAGATTAAAAACTATTTTTAACAATTATAGATGAACTCCATAAAGAAGTAATTGATTTTTTGCTGTTTGATTACACTAAGCAACAAAAATAAATTCAGTAAAGTGCGACTTTGATTCGCACACGAAGGGTTCCGTACGAATGCCATACATACATATATACGCATATCCCTTTTTTCGTTTTGGTGCTTTTTTTGGGGCTTTAATTGTAGCGTGATTTTTTTTTCGTTTTAGCGAATTGTTTTCGTTTTTTGTTATTTTTGCTGATTTTTTTTTTTGTTTTGTCAATTTTTTTTTTTGTTTTTGACTATATTTTTAGCTTTGACGATTTTTTTAGCTTTGGCGCATTTTTTATTTTCTGTAATTTTTTTCGTTTTTGGTGATTTTTTTTTGTTTTGGTGCTTTTTTGTTAGTTTTGGCGATTTTTTTGTTCTTTCGATTTTATTTTTTTGGTTTTGGGGGATTTTATAGTTTTGGCGATTTCGACCATGTTTTTAGTTTCGTAGATTTTTTAGTTTTGGCGCATTTTTTCGTTTTGGCGTTTATTTTAGTTTTGGCGATTTTATTTTTTTTTGTTTTGGAGATTTTTTTTGTTTTTTACGATTTTTTATTTTTTGGCGATGTTTTTCCTTTTTAGACGACATTTTTTGTTTTTGTAGATTTTTTAGTTTTAGCGATTTTTTTATCAGTTTTTTTCGGTTTTTTGCGTTTTTTTATTTTTGGCGATCTTTTTTTAGTTTTAGCGCAGTTTTTTTTTTGTTTTGACGATTTTTTTTTTTGTTTTTGCCATTTTTTTTCGTTTTTTGGCGATATTTTTAGTTTAAGCGATTTTCTTAGTTTTTGCGCTTTTTTCGCTCTGGCGATTTTATAGTTTTGGCGCTGTTTTTTTTTTTTTTTTTGTTTGGCGATTTTTTCGGTTTTTGGAGTTTTTTGGCGATATTTTTAGTTTAAGTCATTTTCTTGGTTTTGACGCTTTTTAGGTGATTTTTTTAATTGCAGCGATTTCTTTTAGTGTTGGCACTTTATTTCGTTTTTGCGACTTTTTCGATTTTTGGAAATTTTTTAGTTTTGGCGCTTTATACCAATTTTAAGAAAATAAAAATTAAAGGGTATTTTATCAGTTAATGTACTTTTGACTATTTAATTTGGACAATTAGCTGTATCTTGGAAAACGTAGGATGCAAACTCTTGAAATTTGTATATTTAGTGCAGCATTTCAAAAGGTAACAGTAACGAATGCTAAAAAACAAACTAAAAATTAAAGGGTATTCTATCAAGTAATGTAATTTTTGAAATTAAGCTGAATTTTATGAACTGGAATAGTTATACATTTTAAACAAACATAATTAAAGGGTGAACTAATAATTAAAGGGTATCCCTTCAAGCAATGCCACGAACAAACCGAAAAGTAAATAGCTAAAACGAAAAAAATGGCTAAACGAAAAAACGCCGAAAAAAACGCCAAAACAAAAAAAAATCAATATTGAAAAAATAGCACAAACGAAAAAATGCTTACATGAAGATAAGTGCTGAAACGAAAAAAGCACCACAACGAAAAAATCGAGCAAAAAAAGATGAGTCGCCAGAAAATCGCCAAAACAAAAAATAACTACCAAAAATAAAAATGTATTAACAATTAAAAGCCAAAACGGAAGAAATCACTAAAATGAAAAAAGCGCTAAAACGAAAATAAGCACCAAAAAGTGAAAAATAGCCCGAACGAAAAACCCGAAAATTGAGAAAAAAAGCGCCGAGCCGAAAAATCGCCAAAACAAAAAATTCATCAAAACAAAAATAAAAGCTAAAACTTAAAAAATTCAAAATGCAATTTGAAAAATCACAAAAATGAAAAAAGTGCTAAAACGAAAAAATCGCCAAAAACCGAAAAATTCGTCAAAACAAAAAAACCTAAAACGAAAAACAAACTTAAATTAAAATGTCCCCAAAAAAAAAAGTCGCCAAAATGAAAAAAGGGATTTACATATAGGCAAATACTGCGTGACGTACGCTACACTCGTACGCGTTATCATATTAAAATATATAAAATTGTTTGATCTTTCAAAATGGATACCTTCATCTTATGCTTATTGTTTAGTGAGATTTAATTATACTTTCGAATGACATAAAACAATATTTTTTAACAGCTATTTCTTACGAAATAATTGATCACAAAGTTTCGTGACACACGCTACAAAAATTGGAAGTAACTTTGATAGTTGAAGTGTGTTTTCGTATTTTTTTTTTTAGCGAATTTCGCATAACAAAGCAAACAAAATCTAATTCATAAAAAAAATAATAAGAGAATTCTAAAAAAAAATTTTCGTTTTTTATTAAAAGCCGTGAACTCTTTGTGACGCACGTTACATTTTTTCTTAATAGCTCTAACTTTTTAATTGTACAATTTACAACAAAAATGTGTTAAGTGGAGTTGTAGATAATATTATTATCTAAAAGAAAGCTTTGGGCAAAATTTTTATATTCCTTATAGTTTACGAGATCAACTAAAAAAATTGTCACTCCCTTATTTTCAAGATAATGGGCATTCCCGACCACTTCCGACCTCTAAAATTCAAACTTAAGCTAACGGTCACATGTGTAACTAACCACATAAAAAATATAGCATCCTATATGAAATGCAAGGTTGGGTCTTTTTTCGGTCTAGGTATATCCCTGCCCCCTTAGTGTAGTGGATAGTGTGCTAGACTATTAGTCGGGGGTGCAGATTCGATTCCTGCCAAGACCCTGGGTGTTTCTGCAGAAAAGCCGAAAAACGCTTAAGCAGTAGGTGTGTTGGTTAAAAAAAAATATAGTACATTATTTTGCCAACTCTAATATGCTGTCCATGGTGGACCATTTCTCGTATTTGCCCATATGTATATTAGGGCGGAGTGAAAATGGCAAAAAAATTTTTTCTTTTTTTTAAATGTCCTGTATTGTTAATCAATCGATGACCCTACAGAAAATCTTAATTTAAGCCGAATATCAAAAGATCTTCGACTTTATTTAGAGGTGGCGCAAGAGGTGTGAACCATGTAAAAAATTTATTATTTCAAAATTTTTTTTGTTTCCGAAAAGAAATGTTTTTTCTTATTCCTGATTCTTAATATACTCAAGCAATTTTTTTCGTTTTGGTGCTTTTTTCGTGTCAGCTCTTTTTTTTCATTTTGGCTTTTTTTGTTTTAACTAAAGGGTCCGCCAGATAACTTTTTTTTTTGAAAATGCTATAAAAAAACTACTGAATATTTTCTCAAATTTCTTTTTTCATTTGAAAGTACAATCCTTCTGGTTAATAATGAAAAATAATTTCATTCAAATGGCTGCCTCGGCTGGCCATGCAGTAGCCTACACGATCGGTCCAAATTTTAAGCACATTATCGATTGTGTGCAGCTGTATTTCACCAATGGCTTCACGAACATTGTCCTTTAAAGTGTCAATTGTCTCTGGCTTGTCGGCGTAACACTTATCTTTGACGGCACCCCACAAATAATAGTCCAGCGGTGTCAAATCCCAGCTCCGAGGTGGCCAAACGACATCAGCTCTGCGGCTGATAATGCGATCTTCAAAAACACGGCGCAAAACATCGAGTGTAGCTTCGGCTGTGTGGCACGTAGCGCAGTCCTGTTGAAACCAAATGTTGCCAATATCCTCCTCTTCAATTTTTATGAACAAAAATTCGTTCAACATGGCCCGATAACGATCGCCATTGACTGTAACGGCCACTCCTTCATCATTTTCGAAGAAAAATGGCCCAATTATGCCTCTGGACCAAAATCCGCACCAAACAGTGACTCGTTTTGGGTGCGTCGGCTTTTCAATGTATGCGTGCGGGTTTTCTGTGCCCCAAATGCGACAATTTTGCTTGTTTACATACCCGCGAAAATCAAAATGAGCTTCATCTGAAAAGATGATTTTTTTTGGCAAAATCGGCATCTTCTGTAAGTCGATCGGAGGCCCATACACAACCATATTCGCAAGCGTATACACAACCATATTCGTTCATCGGAAGGATAAAACTAATTATCTGTCAAATCAGACATGAGCTAAGTGTTACCATTCACGAAATAAGCACTAGTTGAAAAAAAAACGTTATATGGCGGACCCTTTATATTTTATTTGGGGTTTTTTGTGATTTTTTTTGTTTAGGTGCTTTTTCCGTTTTAGCGCTTTTTTATTTTACGTTTTTTTTAGTTTTGACTATTTTTTAATTTTGTTTTTTTTTCTTGTCTAGTTTTTTTTGTTTTGCCGAATTTTTTGCTTTGGCGGTTTACTTTTTGGCTTGTTCGTTGCACTACTTGAAGGGATGCCCTTCAATTGTCA
The DNA here is from genome assembly GCA_956483635.1 of Panzeria rudis. Lineage (NCBI taxonomy): Eukaryota > Metazoa > Arthropoda > Insecta > Diptera > Tachinidae > Panzeria > Panzeria rudis. Next base: position 24,528,673 of record OY101451.1, on the reverse strand, counting down.
ATTTAACCTTTATTAATTTTGTTTGTTTCAAGTGTCTAAACATTACTGTTCATACGATTTCAAAATTATATTAACTGATAGAATACCCTTTAATTTTTATTTTGTTTATATTTCAGTATTTATTTGTGTAGTCTGTATAATAATACACATTTGTTGTTGTAGCGGCTATAGTTACACATGTTCTGTGCAAATTTCAGGTCCGTACCTCTCTTACCGTTCTCAAGATAGAAGCCTGTGACAGACAGTCGGACGGACGGACAGCGTAGCGAAAACATCAGGGTTCATTTTCACTGTTGGTGTATGGGCCCCTTAAAAATAACATTGATAAAGTGATTTCGTTCAGAAAACAATCATTAGAAAAATCATTTATTAAATTTAATTTTAATTACTAACAGGTACACTGAACCAAAAATTCAAGAAAAAAGTTCATTGTTTCAACGCATTGTTCATTAATTTTGACCTAATGTACTAGTACGTTAAATCAATAAACTGATTCATTAATTATGCTAAAGAATAACAACAATGAATGCTTTCAATGAACCCTTTTACACTGAACTTCAATGAATATTTTCATTGAAACAAAGTATGCGTACATTGAATCAACGAATTTTTGCGAAAAATTAATAGATCAATGAATACCATTCGTTGAAATTATGTAAAATAATTATTTCAGTTTATTTTCAAATTCGTTCTCAGAAATAATATGTGACTTCTTTTTTTATTATAGTTTCTTTCACTAAACTCTCACAGATAGTCATGAAAAGGCGAAAACTTTTAATATACTGGTCAGCTTTACAAGCTGGCATAAGTTTATTTACCTTCCTAACACTTCTACTGGTACAACAAAGCGATACTGCTATAATACCACCACCCTGGAGTGATCCTGAGAAAAATCCTTGTGCTGCAATGCCAGGAGGATGGCAATTATTATATTGGCCTCCCTTAAAGAAATGCTTTAAAATATTTACCATAGGTTATCCTTGTCCAGAGACAATGGAATTAGGACCAACAGCCTCAATAGGTTCAAGTAAAAAGAAAACTATGGCTAATGCTCCCATTGCCGAGTGCAGATGTCCACCAGGCACTGTATTGAGTGCTAAATATAACAAATGCTATAAAATATTTGAAAGAGGACCCTGTAATAAGGGTCAGTATTTTAGTCCCATAGCAGAGTCACAGTTGGGCAATAGAAGGTACGATAACTTGTATGTAGTTAAAAAATTTCTCTGAATAATATTTTTATTTATTTACATTTTAGAACCACAAATCGCTGGGGTGTTTGCAAAACACCTAGAGCCTGTCCCGATAATATGCTATTTTGGCCCAAAGATGGTAAATGTTATACGAAATTAACCAAAGGACCCTGTACCAAAGGAAAGCTTTTAGTATTAAACGATGAAAATTTGGCCGAATGTCAGGTAAGCATGATATAGTGAAATTGTTAAAGCGTTAAAAAATGCCGACACTGAAGGGCAGAATATTAATTAAGATAAAACGAAGGAATGAATATCTTTGTCTGATATGAAAAAAATAAAAAATAAAAGCCAACCGCAAGGAGGATTAATAACTTCTGTGAATCGGGAAATTCATTGCAATTCTCCAAACACCTACATAGTAATATCGTCCCGACCATGTCAAACTATCCAATATGCAAAATTCGTTTTTAGAGTTCCATACACCGGAGTAGAGTTCCAACTGTACACTAATAATTAAAGGGTGTTCCTTCAAGTAATGCAATTAACAAACCGAAAAGTAAGTCGCCAAAACGAAAAAACGTCAAAACAAAAAAAAACGCCAAAACAAAATAAACGCCAAAAAAAAACATCAAGGCTAAAAAAACCCAATATTGAAAAAATATCTAAAAAGAAAAAAATGCCTACACGAAAAAAGCGCTGAAACGAAAAAAACACCACAACGAAAAAATCGCCAAGAAAGAGAATTCGCCTAAGCGAAAAAAATCGACAAAACAAAAAATAAACTTAAAAAAACAATTAAAAATTAATAGCCAAACGAAAAAAATCGTTAAAATGAAAAAAAGAGTTAAAACGAAAAAAATTGCTAAAAACAAAAAAAGAAACGGCAAAGGTAAAAAAGAACCCGAACGAAAACCCCGAAAATTGAACAAAAGCGCCGAAACGAAAAAAGCACCAAAACAGAAAAATCGCCCAAACAAAAAATCACAAAAAAAACGCTAAAAAACCAAAAAATAGTGGAAATTAAAAAAAATGCAAAAACTAAAAAAATCAAAATACAGTGGACGACCAATAAATAGCACGAATTATATAACATCAGGCCTTTTCGTAATGTGGGAAAACTCGTATTATTGGACTACAGTTTTTCAATTCTCCTCGCCCCGCAAAAAAGTTTAAGCTGAATGTGCACCTTGCAACAGAGCATTGACAAACTTATGCACTGAATACAATATTTGTTCCGCCTTTTCTGTCAGCTATTTGTACTCGATACAACTTTCAAAGGTTAAATTTAATTGAATCGGTTAAATAATTGAATCAGCCCCTGTGGCTGAGTGGTAGCGATGCTAGCCTGTCAGTCCAGAGGCCGTGGGTTCGATTCCCGCCATAGACCATGGGTGTTTTCCGCAGACAAGCTGTTCGCTTCGCGGGTAGTGTTTGTATATATTAAAAAAAAAACACTGTTCTAAAATCGCAAAAGGAAATAAATTTTGAAACAAACAATTTGCACTTTCCGTTTACATATCACAGTATGTGGAAGGTAAACTACAACAAGTCACATTTTTAGAAATGCGTTTTTTATACTGTTTGAATTAGCATTTTTTTTTTCCTCTATCGATGGGTAAAATCCACACAGAAAAAATTATCACCAAAAAATTTTCAAACAAACTTTTGTCTAAAAATAAATTTCATTTTCAGTAAATGTTCTTTACATAATCAATGAATTGTTTGTTCGACTCTTATTTAGGACGCAAACACCAAAAAAAAAAAAGAACAGTGTCCTAAAAAACAACCCTGATGACGGCATACACACAAATAACAACAACAACAATGATAGCAAAAGGAGTGCGATTGTACCAAGTTTGTTTACTGAAGATTTTCGAGTGAATGAATTCGTTAATGTCGTTGCTTAATTCTCATTCATTGTTTTAGAGTCTTTAGATAAACATTCAGACTTGAACACATTTAACAAAGTGAAATTTCATAAATGCTTAATGGATGATGAAGATGATGATGACCCAGACAAAAATTTTGTTTCATATGTTACAAAAAATTCTGTATATATTTTGTTTAATCTGAAAATTTTTATTATTCCGCCTTTCTAGTTCAATATTTTGAATTAATGTAAATTCAAATTATTTTTTATTAAGAGTGGAGTGTTGGAATATTCAAATCAGGTTAGCAGAACGGATCAGTAATACTGACTTCGACAGGCCGCTACACCGTCTCATCAGCGTTCTTGTTTACTTTTACCACTTATGAAGGTGGATGCTTTTTACAAGGAACATCAGCTATTTCACTAATTTTTGCCAGCAAATAGAATACAAGACTTCTTTTAAATTCTTGCCCTGCATTTTTATTGTGACTCAATCTGATTAATAGTCCAACTCACAAACTTGTTATCGCTCTGATGGCCATTTTTTGTTTAATATTTGTTAGTATTTTTAGACTAATTGTTTTATAAATTCAGACAAAAATATTGTTTGATATTTTTCAGAAAGTCTAGTAAATCTTTTTCTTTGATTTAGTAAATTGTTTTGTTTACAATTTGTAAATATTTTTAGACAAATTGTTTTATAGATTTAAACAATTTGTTCACTGAAAAAATCGCGTTTTTTGTCAATGAAATTGTTGAGATATTTTTGTCTATATTTACAAATTTGTTTGTAGGTCCGTTCCTAGACAAAATATTTACTATTTCATTGAATTCCTTTACAGAAAATTAAATTTAGTTTTTTCTGTGCAGTATGTTTCAAGGGACGCATTACTGCTCAAAGCTATCTCGGAGGTAAAGAGCACCAAGTCCTTTTTCGTAAGTAACGGCATATATGTATATAACAGCATATGACGTAATTTTATTAAAGATATCTTTGATATGAAAAGAATAATATTAGAGTTATATAAAATATTCGGAGTAAATCAAATACTACAGAGATAAAATCATTAGTGATTTTCAATATGTTTTGCGGTTTCCTGTAAAATTTCCAAAATATGACTTGGTGTAGTTTACCTCCCATCTACAGATATATTTATATTATAAGTGAAACTTATTCGGATTCGGTATTGAATATTTCAGTGTCAAAGTTCCGGAGAATTAGGACGTTATTTTTATGATATAGAAGAAACCTGCCATGAACATTTTACCAAGGGACCATGTTCGACGCCTGGTCATTTATTTTTGCCTGGTGGACACTGTGATTGTCATCGCTTCCTGCCGCACTATCATGAAGACCAGCAAATGTGTTTTGAATTAAGTACAAATCAAACTTCTCTAATGAAATAAAAAAAAATGCTAATACTTATTTAAATATCTTGTTCCAGACACTTTAGGACCTTGTGCTCCAGGCCATATATTTACAGTGCCTGAAAATATCAACTCTAGTAGTGAGAGTGATGCCTATGAGGTAATGTTTACGCGAGCTAAATGTCAATGTAAAGATGGTTATATACCCTGGTCAGATGGCCTTTGTTATCGTCTTTATACACGAGGACCTTGTGCAGCAGATGAATTTTTGATAAATACTACAACCTGCATAAGAAACTTTTGTGGCAAAAATCGTTTATATTTTCCCGATCAAAATGAATGTTATCGTATAGGCAGTCAGGGACCCTGTGATCTCTATCAGGTAGTGGTATTTGATTTTACCGCCCGCCCCTCAGTAGATGGCATTTCCTATAATGGCATGTGCGGATGTGCGGGTGTTATTAAGTCTTTAGACCAACAGTGTTCAACGCCCGAAGAATCTACAAGAAATACTTGTGAATCTACGCCTGGTATGGTAGAACTAGAGGGTAATTGTTATAAATTATATACCAGAGGACCCTGTGGACCAGGTCAATGGTTGGAACCTATTAAATCCTTAACCATTGATACAGCTAGATCTATACAAACGAAAGCAAAATGTGTATGCCGCCCCGGTTATAAGACTGTAGAAAAAGACGATAATATGACAACGGCCGGTGTAAAACATTGTAATGCACCCACCGTGGGCTTAGCCAGGTATTTGACGCAACACTCTCTAAGTCAACGACAAAATTCCAAGTTTTCTTCCAGCTTAGCTATGACTAATTTTCCTTTTTAAAAAAATAAATTTTCCAACTAAAGGAGTCCTTATTCCCAAAAAAAATGCATGTTAAATTTCAAACTTTTGTATATTATTTTTAATGCCATAATCTTGCATGATTTAAAATTGAATACGATCATCTACATGTGGTTTCATTCAAACTAAAACTTATTTTGTTTAAAAACTCATGATTTTTTTACGTTTACATATCACATTTTAAATCCTAAAAACAACTATTTAAATTTAAAGCTCTTTGGTGTCATTTAAGTTACCGGACTGGTCAAAATATGTATATCCTGTAAAACTCTACTAACTTCAAAAGTTTTGGCAACATTGCCAATATTTATTTATGAATTTAAGCATGTTTCTGTTTTAAATCCTTACTTTACAATTTTGTACTTATTATATTTTATTTTAATTTTTAGATGGTTTTTAGAAATATTCGGTTAAAACTCAGAGTATCAACGCAAATAAAATTCCATTGAAATCTTCATATTAGGAATCAATTTAACATCTAGTTTAGTATTTAAGTTTAACTTTAAAAATTTGTTATAAATTTATTTTAAAAAAATACTATTCTAAATTTAAGTTTGTGCCATTAATATAGAGAAAAAATAACAATAAAAATATTCGAGTAATTTAAAAATTTGTGTTTTAACTTAAAAAAATATGTATGTATATTGAACAGATATTAAAGCAAGGTAAGTTTAGGTTGAATGGATTGGAGAAATTTTTCGAAATAACTTTATTTTGAAAACAGTTAACTCTTATCAAAAAAATTTCAAGAGATTACTTAAATTTACATTTTCCAGCTCTGGTCAGGTTTTCAAATTGTCTTTTTCCTAAGAGGTAGTATCGGACTTCCTGAAGTCCGTGACACGTATATAACAAGGCCCAATGATTCCTCTTCATCCTCATCTAAACATCTCCTGCAGGCTGCAGTAGTCTTTGTATGGGATTCCCAGATTCGAGGACATTCGGTCTATCGCTCAGAGTCTCGTTAGAGCGTAACGTGACGTTATAAATTCTTTAACCTAATATGTATACTAAACTATTAATTGCAAATGACACTGTACAACAGTCCGAAAATCCCGTGGGGTTTCTTGACGTTTTTTTATGTTTGCAATGTCGCTGAATTCGAATCTGAAGTTATTTTTTTCGGTTCATGTCAGGTTTTTGTGCTACAGAGGGGGCAAGTCCTAACCCACCACTGTCAGAGAGGGTTAATATACATGACCAACACCATTACTTATTCAAGAGGAACATATTTTCCCTTGGGATCTATCCCTCAGAACCTCCTTAGGGGTGCTCCCATACAAAATTTATAATTTTTGTTTAAGTTTTCTAAATATAAATATAACAGAAATATAAAAAATATTCTATTTAACTAAACTATTTTTTCTTTTATAAAGTTACACAAAAATCATAAAATTTGTATTTGGGAGGGTCCGGGTCTCCAAGGAAAAAATGTTCCTCTCGAAAAAATAATGGGGGTTGGTCATATATATTAACCCTCTCCGACAGTGGTGGGTTAGGACTTGCCCCCTCTGTAGCACAAAAACCTGACGTGACCCGAAAAAAATAACTTTAGATTCGGATTCAGCAACCTCGAAAACATAAAGAGCCGAATTGTTGTACAGTGTAATTGGAAATCAGGTCACCTAATACAAAAACAAAGCACACAAACCAAGGCGAATTAATTTTGCAACGTTGCAGCAAGGTGGCAACAAATACAAAAACAACACGCATTTTTGTTGTACGATGGATGTCAAACTTCATATAAAATATAAAGTAAAATATCAACAAAACTAAGCAGCACATTTCATATATGGAGTTTAACATCCATTGTACACCACATGGTGAATTTAATTCGCCCTTTCTGCCATCTTAGAAAATTAATTCGTCTTGCCACAAACAAGTGATCAAGTTTTGGTATGATAATTCATGCAAAAAAACGACTACAAAATAGGCGTGGTACTGCCCATAATTTTTATCATAATGCTGTACTTTCACGAGGACTAATTGTGTGCAAAGTTTGATAAGGAGAGCCCTCAACTCGCTTATGGACAAATATAGTGTCAGACTATGTTGGGTTCCTGGCCACTGTAATGTTGAGGGAAATGAGGCTGCTGATGCGCTGGCAAGATTAGGGTCAGCGTTAGATGAGGATTTGTGTGACATATCGGTTAAAACATCGATCGGTCATTACTATAGGGAGCTCACTGACTGGGTGTCGAGCAGGGCCAACCGTTCATGAGGGAGTAGGGAGGATTGTAGAGTCGCGAGGGCCATGTGGCCAAAACTTGACTTAGGTAGATCCGAACTACTACTGGGTATGAATAGAAGGTGATAGGGGTCTTAATAGGAGCATTGACTGGTCATTTTTAGGATGTGCGAGGATGAGGAGGAACCAGAAACCATTGAGCATGTTGTCTGCCATTGCCCGAGGCTGCAACGACACAGGCTTATGTGTCTCGGCAGACGTTTTCATGACAGCATTAGTGATATCGCGAAGTGCAAACTTGAAGATATCAGGGGCTTCATTATGGAAATAAGGTGGCTTAATGGCAGATAAGAGGGTTGTTTTCTGGGTACGGGAGGGGTTTTTCATAACGGGTACAAATAGAAGGGAATCACAATGGATCCAATTGGGTCTCCGAGTGGATGTGCAGCATAGCACTACCCTTCCTAACCTAACCTAACCTTGATAAGAATCGGTTAAGTAGAAGTAACATAAATGAATATTTACTTTTTTAATCGTAATGTTATAATGCAACAATGACTAAATGTCGTAGAAGTTGTTGAAAAGGGATATTTACTTTGCATGGGCGTGGCACTGCCCACTTTTTTAATCATGATGTAGTATTCAAAGAGAAGCTTAATGTGTGTGCAAAGTTTGATGGGAATCGGCTGACGAGAAGTAGATAAAAAGGCATGTCTATTTACTTCGTATGGGCGTGATCCCGCCCACTTTTCAACGGGACCAATCTGGCATCCTATTAAATAAAGAAAAAAATCCTAAATCGGTTTATAAATGGCGGAGTTTTGAGGGAACATCCATAAAATATATATATATATGTACATGACGAATTGAAAACCTTTCTTCTTTTTTTAAAGTCGGTTAAAAAGGAGAGCAAGTCACGATACCGTACGAATTATAGTTATTTATAGGCTTCTTAAACTATTGTCCGAGAGCTTTATCGATTCTTTTTCCGAAGTATATCTGCATGTTCTGGTATTACAGATAAACCATATTATTGATTAATGTAAGCTCTTCCGAATTTACCTTTGTATTCGTTGTAGCATCACTTCGGATTTTAGCTGATTGTAACGTCTCTTGAATTTACATTACATTCGTTCATCATCATTCGTACATCACTTCACGCTTTAGCTTAGTATAAGATCTTCCGAATTTACCTTATGTTCGTTGTAGTATCCCTTCGCACTTTTGCGGAATGTAAGGGTCTCATGAATTTACTTTATGTTCGTTGTGGTATCACTTCGTATTTTATCTGAGTGTAAGGTCTGCAGAATTTACCTTATATTCGTTGTAGTATCAGTTCGCATTTTAGCCGAGTGGAAGAACTCCCGGCATCTAAAAACCTTTCTACTCAACCTTTCTCGGGAATATCGGGTTGTAACTTGTATCTGGTGGTAAGAATAGGGCTTTTAACATAGTGTTGCAATGTAATGCGATTCTAATTCGGTCAGGGTTTCGGATTAGATTAGCGATTTTTTCAAACCAGAAATCTGTTCAACATTGGGCGGCGTACCGGTCCACGTCTGTTACCCAGACGGCCGGCGGATCTTCCTTATATGGCGGAGTGTCTAAAACACAACTTTTTAATGATGACAAATGCAAGAAGACATGGTAAAAAAGATGGTGGTACTATAGATCCAAACAAGGGTGGGAGCGTTACCTGCGACCACTGGCGGGCACTTAGGATATAACTCTCAACTGCGGGTCGCTGCGGTCAAACCTCTACCGTAATGGAAGCAGGTCGCGGTAGTTACAGAGCTTCTCCCAGTGAACACATTGATACAACAGATCTGTTATAACGAAAAATTATAAGAGCGTGGAACGCTCAGGTGCTTCGTTCGACATGGAATCGGACCTTGATAGTGTTACCAGTATCAACACTCAGGTAGAGATCTTGAAGTCTCCAGGACCTTCAATCTCAACTCCTGCTGAAAACGGGAGGGTACTGAAGAACAAGTAGGCTATTCAGGCTCCCTAAATCTCCCTCTGTTTCTCTCTCACCCTCTGAATACAAAGCCGCGGTTTGTATGCAGTGATGCCAATTTAGCCATTTTCTGGCTAAATTTAGCCATTTTTCATCCCGTTTGGCCATGAAAAAATTTCATTCAACTATTAGCTATTTTTTAGCCATTTTTATTTTAATCTAGCTTATTTTTGCAACTTTTTCATACATGATAAATTAAATTCGCAACAAAGGAACACTTATTTACTAACGAAAAATACAACAGAGTAATTTGTTATTGTTTTCGCACGCATGAGAAGAAAACAAACTTTGGTAAAATGGTTAACCATTTTTCTGAGATGCAAAAAAGGCATTTGATCAAAATAGGTTATTAGGCTAAGGCTCATAACGTTTAATTCAGAAAGCATTTCCAAGGAACAAGGGAAAAATTAACATCAGCTTAATTTTTCAACGTACACAACAGAACAGAGTAGCGCCACTTTCGGAAGCCGCTACACTTCCATCGTCAGTGCTCACGTGTATTTTGCTTATCACTTGTCCGCTAGCTCTGTTGAATATGATTTCAATTCTTATATATACAACTTTTTCGTGAAAATTTAATACGAGAATTAAATCACTTTTAAGTTAAGTTAAATTGCACTTTCCCAGTGTTGCCATTGGTTTATTTTTCTTCATTCCCAAATTTCTGAGTTTTTATGATTATTTCGAACGTATTTGCTTGTGAATCCAAATTGAGTATTAGGTTAAGGTTCGTAACGTTTAATTCAGAAAGACTTGGGCATGATTAATATTCCAAGGAACAAAAAAAAGGACGACGATATAGCGGGCTGAAATATCCTACAAAAAAAAAATTCCTCATAAAATTTTATTATGTCCTTTAAGACAACTGAACGCCAGAAATCATTAAAATCTAATTGTGAATAAATACGAAATTAGCCCTCAAACACATTTTAAGTTTTTGCTGATTTTTTGGCGTTCCACTTGGTTTTCGAAATTTATTGTCTTCAATGACTTATAATAAAATTTTATGAAAAAATTTTTCGTAGGATATTTCAACCCGCTATCTCGCCGTCGAACGGGAGTTTTTTTGTCCCTTTTTAAGAAAAGGTAAAAAAGAACACATACAGCATGACACATACATACATGAAATTATTTCTCGTGGAGTTTTGCATTAAAGTGCTGAACACACCTAATACATTAAATGTAAGCTTTAGACGATGTCTTTCTTAGGGCCTATTCACATATTACGTAACGCTATTTTCGGAGGTTTTGTAACAGGTCTAGTCTGTAACAAATCTTTTATTTTTTAATTAAATAATTTTTTTTTAAGATCAGACGATTTCCTATAAGAATGACTTATTTTAATTTTTTTGTTTTATTTTTTTCTAGTTCGAAACAATAATTAAAAAAATTTTCAAAAATGGCAACATTTTCGTCAGAAACTTAGCATCAGAGAAGATTTCCGTACAAACATCATTTTAAGTTTCCTAATACAAAACTAAATTTTAAGCTTGACTTTCTTGCGAAAAATTAAGATTTATAAAATAAATTGATCAGTTTTATCTTTCGGAAATATTCAATAGATATTTAAAACAAAATATCCTTTTCGTATAATAAAAGAAGCTACATAGAATTAAATGAAGATGGAAAATAAAATCACTAGCCTTAATTGTTCCTCCAATTCAATTACTTGTTTCTCTAGACAATTACGTTTGTCTGTGCTGGCTTTAAGTTCATATTCCAATTGAAACGCTTTTTCCGTTTTCGCATCAAGTTGGGTCTGCAAAATAAACAACATTTAAAATATATGTATGTACATTAGGGATATAACTTTTTAAAATTTTTTTAAAATATCAAAATTGGCATAGCACAGTCCGATAGAGCATAAAAAACTATAAGGGAACGTATATTTATTTTTTCGCTAAGGTCGAAAAAGTTCACACACCAACCGCGATGAAGTTTTGAAAATTTTTAATTTTCTTTTTGATTATTAAGAAAAATTAATAATATGTTTATTTAAAACAAAAAAATAGCTCAAATATGAAATTTGGTTAATATTTAGAGATGGTAAGAGATTTTTCCGCAAACCAAAACGTATCTTTAACATTTTTTAACGAAAAAAAATTAAAAATGAACAAAAAACACCGTATAAAGTTATGAATATTCAATATTGCATTAAGAAGTCCTCGAAATACTTTTAAATTAATTGGTGCGTGAGATTTTTTGAGAAAAATTACAAAAGATTATGATTTTCGTGGTTGACCTCATGGTACTATGCCAAAAAATTGGTTATGCCCTAATGTACATACATACGTTTAACAAAAATATGCAATGAGCTACAATTGTAATTATAATTATTATTATTTATAAATAGAAGGATACATTTCAAAAGCTACCTACCAAAATGTTATCCTTTTCATTTTCTAATGTAACATAAGTTTGCTTTAAAGCAGCCACTTCACCGCGTAATTTGGCAGCTTCTTGTATGGAAGATTCGCGATTTGTATCCAAAGCGTTAAGACGGATATTTGAAGATTCTACTTGTTGTTCGGCTATTAAAAGTTTATTTTGGTAGGCCGATAAACTGCGTTCAGTTTGTTCATGTAGCATTCTTGAAGAAAAGAAGTTGTGTTTTTATTCTGCAAATAATTTAAAATTATGTTTGTGTTGTTTTATTTTTCACTTACTTCAATTGATTGTAAATAGTTTGCAATTTATTATTATCTTCTCTTAATTGAAATTGCTGTTGCTTGTAACACTCCAATTCATCTTTCAACATCATTATTTGTGACTCTGTTGGCATACGCGCTGATTGCAGATCACGATTTTCTCTTTCCAATTGTCTTAGACGTTCGTTAAGTCCCTCATAGCGCTGCTGTAATCGATGCATTTGTTCGTCATACATTTTGGTGCTGCATAAAATCTTTTCTTTTAACGTATCCCTTTCACATTTTACACGCTCCACTTCAGCTCTAGCACAATCGCGTTCTCTTTCCACTCTTAAAACTACAGCTTGAACACAATCACTGTTGGAGCTTGAAGCGGACGAGCGTGCTGTGGAGGGCAATGAATTCCCCAAAATTTGATTATCTTTCAGGCAAGGTACTAAAGCATTACTTTGTCTTAAACATAATTCTGAGCGCAGTACACGCAGCTCTTCATCTTTCGATTTGATTTGAGTTTGTAGAAATTCAATTTCCTTATCAGAACCCGCTTTACTAAGCAATCGTAGATATTCCTTTTGAAAGAAATCTCTTTCGGACTTGAGACGTATTTTTTCCTCATCCAAATATTGGGCATGTTGAGTTTCGATTTCTTTGATTTCTATGGTAAAAAACTTTCAAATATTAAAAAGAAATGTGTTGCGGATTTTAAAAATAGTTCAAACCTTTTTGTAGAGACTGTAGTTTAGTTTTCAATTTGGAAACTTTGCGCTGCAAATGTTTATTTTCCAGTTTTAGTTCAGATTCTAAAAAGAAATGGATTTTCATTAAAACAATTTTTTGTTTTCTACCGTATTTTTAAGCGACTTCAAAAAAGAGAGAGAAAAATTATCAATTCCTGTATTTTTTTATGTATGTTCCCTTAAAACTCCGCCATTTATAAACCCATTTCGGATTTTTTTTTCTTTATTGAAAATGATGTGTTTCCAGATTGGTTCCGTTGAGAAGTGGGCAGTTTCACTCCCATACAAAGGAAATACACATTCCTTTTCAACTATTTCTACTCAACCGATTCTTATGAAACTTTGCTCACACATTAAGTTTTTGTTTGAATAGCACATTATGATTAAAAAAGTGGGCGGTGCATCTCCCTTGCAAAGTAAATGTTATTTTTCAACAGCTTCTACAAAACCGATACTTATGAAACTTTGTACACACATTTATTTATCGTTAGAATAACACATTATGGTTAGAAAAGTGGGCACTGTCACGCCCATGAAAAGTAAATATTCGTTTTAAATATATCTACTTTTAAATTTGGCACACTCGATTATATGATGGTTATAATTGTGGGCATTGTCATGCCTATTATGTATTAGGGATGGGCAAGTGAAAAAATTTTATCGATATATATATCGATATCGATATATTTTTATATATCGATCGGCATCGATATATATCGAATAAAAAATATCGATGTATCGAAATATCGATATTTTTTCAACAATGATAATTCATACGTAGTCCCCAAATTCTTTTTTAAAATAAAACAAAAAAAGTACCTTTCTTATAAATAATTAAGCTGGAAAGAGTTAATTTCCAAGATCCTTACTGGTCCACCAATATTTCATGGAACATACATCAACAAAATTACACTCAAAGAATGATCATTTTTCGAATAGACAGAATATTTTAAATAAAACAGAAGATTTTGTTAGTAATATTCTATTTGATGAAGACTGCGCCGAAATGTTTTTAAAAATTGCACGAAAAACAAAACCAAAGCTAAAAAATATCGAATTTGAAACTGTCGATATATTTCGAAAAAATATCGATATATCGAAATTAAAAATATCGACGATATACATCGATATATTTTTAAGAAAATATCGATATATCGATATTTTTGCCCATCCCTATTATGTATTCGGTTTTTTTTTTATTATTAAATCTTTTTTAACTTTTACCTTTTTGTGTTAATTCATTGATTTTCTCATTAATTTTATGCTTTTCATTTAACGATGTTGTTTCTTGGCCTGATTTCCCCTTTTTCAAATCCTTTTTGTTTTTATCGTGATTTTGCTTATCTTTGCATATCATTTCCTCTAGCTGCTGCTTAAGCTGTTCTACTTCTGCTTCTCTTTGGGCAATTTCATTATTCGCCTGAGCTTCAACTGATAATGCCGCCTCCTTCAATTCATCTAATTGCTTTTGTAAAGATCGATTTGATTTTTCTAAATCTAAAGCTCTTTGCATTGCCTCATGCATTTGCTCCTGATATTCACGCATACGTGTAAGACTGTCCATTTTCTCACGTTGCAACAAATCAATATCTTCATTAAGAGTATTGAAGTTTTTATAACAGCATTCTCGTGCCAGAGCTGCTGGAGGACGACCTCCAGAGAGTAAATCATTTAGACGCAATATTTCGCGATCTCTAGCTTCTATCTGAAATGCTCCAACATCAAAAGTTCGTTTGAAAAATAGTTATTTACACAAAAGAGCCTTACCTTTTTTTGATAAAATTGTATATGATCCATTAAATCTTTATTTTTATTTTCCAATTGTTGTAAATTTGTATCGCTTTTACCTGCTTCTAAACGCTGATAATAGCCCATATTACATTTAGTACATTTTAAATTACTATTGTTTTCCTGTAAGGGCTGTAATGCAGGTAATTCGTTGCCAGAACGTACGGTGCTAATAAAAGGTTTCTTGGCTAAAGATATTAAAGTTTAGTTAAATTAATAAAATAGCTATTTAGTAGAACAAACTAACTTACCTTTCAAGTCCTTTCCATATTTCATATTTACATTCGTTACTTTAGCTTGCATGAACTTTAATTGTTGTTGCAATTGTTCGCATTGTTGTTGTAAGTGTAGTTTATCTGTCTGTAGGTCTCTGAGTTTGATATTAAGCTCTAAAAATATGATTTCTTTTATAGCACCTTGACTTTTTCCCTTCAACTAAGAAAGTGCATACAACAAAACATTCATATATACCTTGTATCTTGTCTTCATACTCATCCTGCTGTTTAATTGTTTGTATGTGCAATTGATTGCATTCTTGCAGCAAACGAGAGTTATCACACTTATATGGTTCGACACCCAATTCCCAACATGATTTTTCCTTAAAGACACGCAACAACATAATAAATAAAAGAAATTATTAAAAAAAATAATTTTTTAATCAAACTTATGATGGCATGGCATGAATGGTGTGAATGGGTCGAATGCCAAAAGGGTATTGTTCACCAAAAAAATAGAAAAATATGGGTTACATACTTCTTAAGTTTAATAGACGAATGGTGTAAAATATGAGCACACTTGATTATTTGAATGTGAAAATTAACGATTTTTATTAACCCCCGACCAAAAAAAAGGGGTGTTATAAGTTTTAGAGATGAGCGATATTTCAGCACCTGTGATTTTAAATCACTGTTACTGAAAAATCACGATTCACGGTTGTGACAAAACTTTTCATGTAACTGCTACTTACAAAGTTGTTCTTTTCTATTTGTTACACACAAAATATTATGGTATTTCACTATTTGTGTGAGTAATAACGTTTTTTATTTGCGTACAATAACAACAAAAGAATAGTGTTGCTATTTCTTGTGTTTCTTCTTCCTTATTAGTATTTATTTTTAAAATTCAAAGTATACTTTAAGGCGTATTTAAATCTGCCTTGTTATATTAAAGAGCAACGTTTTTGCTGTAGAGATGCATGTGTGTTTTGATAATTACATTGCTATAAGAGAACTGAAAACAGTGATCACAGTCACAGTTTTAAGTAACAGTGATTTTTAAATCACGTTAACTGTTCACGATGTTCTTTAAAAATCACGGGATCGCTCATCTCTAATAAGTTTGTAGTGTGTGTTTGTATATCTGTGTGTCTGTACAAGTCACCGTACAGCCCAAACGGCCGGCCCGATTTTGATTTACAAAGTTGACTTGATTGAGAGAGTTCTTAGCTATATTTGAAGAAAATCGGTCCAGCCGTTTAGAAGATATCACTTCTTTTCTAGATGTATCCTGTTGAATCTGTTTGTCTATAACACCGTAGTTCCCAAACGGCTAGAACGATTTTAATTTAGTAAATTTTGTTTGAAAGGTGACTTGATTCAAAATCTTCTAACCTATGTTGGAAGAAAACCCGTCCAGCCGTTTTGGAGTTATCATCTATTTTCTTCGGGGGTTTTTTAAATTGGTAGAGTTGGTCCTTGGTGCATATATTTAAAGAAACTAAAGAGACCCCGCGTTTGATGGGCGAGCTAGAGGGCACACTTAAGGTGACATTTTTTAGGTTTTTTGCTCATGAATTTGAAACCATAACTTTTAGCAAAAATTTCTGCATAAAAAAGTTAAAGCTGACAAAATTTCCTACAAATTTTTTTTACTTAAGATCAACCTTTTTGGATTTATAAACCAAGAAAATCAAGAAATTTTAAAAAATTGCATTAAAATTATCCACAAAACTTTTCGGCCATTGTCCAAATAACGAATGGTACATTTTTTATGTATACTACACTTTAAAGCTCTATCTAGAGTTACAGGCTGGTTCGATTAAAAAGATGTAAATCTTTTCTGGAAGGCTACTAAACTACGCGTCGAATAGTGACTAATGCGCTTTGATCGGATAAAAGCACTGTAAAACGAAATCAGATGATTTCACTCAATTATGAATAAAATCAATATTTATCCATTGATTTTCATGAAATAATGTTCTCTTTATTTTAAATATGTATGTATTTGTGGCTTTATGATTAGTTAATAAAAATGGTAAGTTTTTGCCATTTTCAATTTTTTATAAATTTAGAAAAAAGAGAATTTTTCAAAAAAAAATATTTTTTTCATCATCACGGTGTGAAACCAAAAAATTATCTTTAAGGAGCTTAAAGGTAGTTTTGTTTAAAGTTTTTTAATAAAACTAGACAACCCTTTCCAAGTTATGATATCGGTGGAGCAGCTTCTGCAAAATTCTGGTAATTTCACGTTAGTGTGCATAAAATCAATATTTATGCATCGATAAACTTTATAATTAAAGAATAAAAATTGTAACATTCAGCCATTTCCGACTTTTTATAAATTTTTAATAATTATTTATAAATAAAAAATTCCCAATTTTAAATAATTCCGAAACCATTGAATATATAAAAAAAAATAATGTCAGAACGGCTTAAGGTAATTTCAGCTCGCTTTTTGGTGGTTTTTGTAATAAAATTGGACAGCCCCTTGCCAAGTTATGATAAGTTCAGTGGAGCAGCCTCCCAAAAATCCCAAATTTTAGGAAAAAATATAAAAAAAGGATTGTCCATAGAATTTAAAATTTCTACTATTTTTGTAGTTAGCAGACTATAACAAACACATCAAGAAAATATTGTGGTACTCCTTGGCATTAGTTATATCTCAACAAATAACACTGCTTGAATTTGCAACTTTTTTCTTTAACAAGCTGGGCACTAGGGATGGGCAAGTGAAAAAAAATGTATCTGTATATTTTTAAATATCGATCGTCTTCGATATATATCGAATGAAAAATTCAGTTCAAATAAAATAAAAATTACGTAAAAGAAAAATTTTAATATTTCGATATTTTTGCAAGCATATTTATTCATACATAATCCCATAATTTGTTAAAAATAAATCACAAAATGTACTTTTCTTATAAATAATTAACCTGAAAAGAGTAAATTTCAAACTTTCTTACTGTTTCAACATCATTTCATGGAACGTACATCAAGAAAATCATACTTAAAGAAATATAATTTATCGAATACACAAAAGATTACAAATAAAACAAAATATTTTGTTAAGAATTTTATATTTAATCAAGATTGTGTCGAAGTTTTTTAAAACACTGGACGAAAAACAAAAGCAAAGCTAAAATATATCGAATTTTATACTGTCGATATATTTTGAAGAAAAATGTTAGTATATTGCAAATAAAATTAACGACGATATATATCGATATATTTTTGAAAATATCGATATTGTTTGCACATGCCTGCTTGTAGTTATCGAAGTTAGCGCTCGTAATCACTATATTTTAATCTTTAATCTTTATTATTACAATAAAACCGAGCTCTACGACCATATATTTACCAATTCTACTCAAAATTATAACATGCATTAAAAAAACTAAAAAATAAAATATGTATAAGGAAAGAAAGAGGAAAAAAAAAATATTAAATACTATACAAAATCAGGTAAATAAATTCGCCATTTCAAATTAATATGATAAAGTACAGCAAAAACGTTGTTTTTGTAATTTTGCAAAAAAAATCGAATTGGAATCCGTTAATAAACACAACATAGCACGACGCTGATTTTTTCGCGAAAAATCTTTTTCCGGAAGACTTATAGTACAATTTAAACTTTAAATTTTTTGAGTTTTTATCATCTAAATTTTATTATATTATAAAAAAATTGTTTTTATGGTACTTTACTATGAAAATTTTAAATCGAGACTAACTTCGAAAAACGGTTAATACCACTGGATTCATCGCAGTCAAATTAACTTTACCAGTGGGGTGGTAAAATTTTGCGGCGGCTCATATATAGTGTAATTAATTATTCAGTACAAAAATTTTATGTTTTATTAAAAGCTACCTGAGCCCGGCAGATGTTGCCTTAGCTAATCCGTTTAAATGTTGTGAGGGAAAATAGAATAAATCCTATTACTTCACAACTTTAAAATCTGTTGAGTTCGATTTTCGAAAATCGGGCCTATATCAGTAACTTCCCATTTTTGATAGCGCGAAGTTAGCAAGAACAGAAACTAAAAACGATTTTCCACGTACATATTTGACCCGACAAATTTCTTAATTAATTAGTTTTAAATTCCAAAAATTTCAATATTAAAAGGCTATTCTAATAGTTTTAGCCACAACTGTTACCCCTCCACTAAACAACACAAAAAAAACTGACCACAAACCTCTATGGCAACTCAATGCAGGACATCACAAAAAATTTATACCAAAACACAATCCATACATAACTCCAAAAACTAAAGCTTTGAAATTAATTTAACATATAATTACCTCTAATAATTCCATGATTTTCTTTTTCGAATCTCGCAAACTTTCTGTAGTTTTTACAAAATCTTCAAATAAGCTACCAACAAGTGGAATGGCGGCTAATGGCAGAGACTGCCTGTAGCCCATAATATCCAACTTTTGGCGTAAATTATTGAAAACACTATCACTTATACTCATTTTGCATACGTTTTTAATCTTAAACAAGAGCAATAACGTTAAATAGGACTAAATAATTAACTTTCTATGTTCAACAATTTAAATACAAGGGTAAACAAATAAAATCAGCCGCTATAAATGTCAAAATTACAAAAAACACTTCTTCTTTATAGCTGCAAAAGGTTAAAGGAATTAATAGCTTTGAGTAGCCAACTTAAAGTTTTGATGTAAATTCCTTTGGATATTTTTTTATTGTGCATTTATTGTTTAGTTTTTTCTTCCCATAAGAACTTTTCCATTTCTCTAAAAAACTAATGAAGTAAATTTTCTTAAAATATTTAAGTATAAACGATTTGTGTCTACATTTAAACTGTGTTTATTGGCTATCTAATGAGTGACACAAAGTCATCGCGGTCCTCTGCATCACAAATATCGCTGTTGACCAACAAACCGGCCAATTTGCAATGCAAAGATTTTCAGGAATACTTGAGAACACGATCCGCTGACACTTTAGAAAGGCTGTACAACTATCCCACAATATGTTTAGCTGTTTATAGAGAATTGCCCGAAATTGCAAGACAATTTATAATACGAATATTATTTGCTGAGCAACCAGTACCGCAGGCAGTAGTTGCCTCTTGGGGATCTCAACATTATGCCAAGTAAGTTGAAATTTTCTTATAATTAGTTGCTTTGTCTGTTATATAGACCTAATTTTCCGAAGAGAACAACAAGCTTCTGCTAGCACTCTAACAGAGCTAAATGTTTGGCGCACTACAGCGATTCCCGGTGGCTTATCGGCCTGGGAGTTGTGCCCAACCTTTAAGAAGAATCTTAAAGTTGCTTTGCTAGGCGGCGGTAAACCTTGGACTATGTCTCATACTTTGGAAAAGGATTCTAAGCCACGTGATATAGCATTTTTGGATCAATATGCCATGTCCAGGTGGCGTTGTGTTCTTCACTATATGGTGGGCACTGGTGGATCTAGTAAAGGCCAAGAAAGTGAAGTTATAAGTCCGGATGCTGTAAGAATTCTATTACATGCCAATCTAATGAAACGTGAAGATTCTGTAATTACCATTACCCGCCAAGGGTTCCAATTCCTCTTGCTCGATACACAGTCTCAAGTGTGGCATTTCATGCTACAATATTTGGACACTTGTGAGGAGAGAGGCCTTTCACTGCCAGATTGCTTAAGTATGCTGTTTCAACTAAGTTTTTCAACTTTGGGGAGAGATTACAGTTCCGAAGGGTTGAATTCCAAAATGTTAACTTTTCTTCAGCATTTGAGAGAATTTGGTTTGGTGTTTCAGCGCAAACGGAAAGAGGGCAGATTTTATCCTACACGTTTGGCCTTAAATATTACCAATAAGGCCTCCACCGTACCGGCGGTCATATTGGATGAGGAAAAGTCTCAAGATAGTGGATATTTAATAATAGAAACTAATTATCGTGTTTATGCCTACACCGATTCACCTCTGCAAGTAGCTGTCCTTGGTTTATTTACAGAGCTGCTGTATCGGTTTCCCAACCTGGTTGTAGGTGTCTTAACCCGTGACTCGGTACGCCAGGCTCTAAGAGGTGGCATAACGGCTGATCAGATTATTAGCTATTTGGAGCAATACTGCCATCCTAATATGAAATTAACCGAATCGGCGATTAAATCTAAATCACCTTTGCCACCAACTGTTGTGGATCAGATAAAATTATGGGAATTGGAGCGTAATCGTTTTACCTATACCGAAGGTGTGGTATACAATCAATTTTTGTCGCAAGCCGATTTTGTTACTCTTCGCGACTATGCACAGTCTATAAATGTGTTGGTCTGGCAAAATGAAAGGACGCGTACAATGGTGGTTACTAAAAATGGTCATGATGATGTTAAGAAATATTGGAAAAGATATTCAAAGAGTGGTGGCTAATAAAGAACGTGCATGAAATAATGTGTTATATACTCTTCAGGATAAAAAGCTTTCAATTATTGTTCTCAAAAAATTTTCTTTAAAAAAAAACGACGACGACAAAGCAGTCTTATATGTATGTATATGGGCATACTCAAAGCAAAAAATTTTTAAAGTGTGACCAATCTGGAAGTATACGCTTTCATATGCAACGAACATATTCCCAATCGGTCTGTCAATGACGGATTCATCAGTAAATAGAATCCAAATAGTAGTGTCCTTTTTTTCGAAGTTAGTCCAAAATTAAGTCTAGTTTTTTTTTCAAGTTATTTCTCTTTATAATGATATATTTATCTACTCTATTTTATTATAAAAATATGCTATAAAAATTACAAAAAACAATAAATACATACATAGTTATTAGTTTTCTAGAAAACATACAAATCCAAATTGCAAAACTTTACACATACAGCGAAATATGCAAATAAATAAAAAAAACTTAGAAAATTAAAGCCCTTACGACAATTTAGCAAACAAATCATTAAAAAAAATAAAGCTTATTCTAGAACATGATGGGTCTTTGTGGCATGCACAAATTGTAATAGCTTTTCTTATCCCAGAAATCCATACCTTTCCAGCCACACCAGCCTTTGGCTTGTATGGTCTGCAAATCGTCTTCGCCCGTATAATGAGGATCTAAAATAAGGAATTTTATTTGACCTGTTTGCACACAATAGTCAATGCCTATAATGGTATGAGCCAATACACCGCCACCAATCATAATCGGTGTACCCTGAGTCTGAAAATGCATAGCGAGATCGGAGGCTATGGTTGAAAGTTCAGCACCTGAAGCACAATGTTGAATTTTAGAGTCTACATTGAGGAAACCCTGTAAACACATAGAAACCTCCGTAGAACCTATAAAGAATATAATGCAACGTTATAGGTACTCTAGATGCATAAGCGGTTTACATTTCTTTGACGTTAAGTATTAAGGTCTTAAGTCAAAAAATGCGTTTTAATTTTTTTGATTGGGTTAAACTCAGTTCTTTTTTCTCTTTTGTTTGGTATCAATAACTTGAATCTAACACAACTGCGTCCGATCGTAATCAATTGCTCTTTAGGCAATAAGCCGAAAACTATAGTTTCTGACTTAAGACCTTAATATTTAATACCAAAGATTTATCATACCAATCCATTGCGAAGATCCTTTGAAACTTTGTGACTTATCGCCAATTTTTACCAAATATTGTTGTATTTCCAAGTGTGTTGGCACTGGTCTTTCCGTGTATCCCTGAAGTAAAAACCAAGAGCATAGAGTCTGCAAAGATCTGTAGGCGCAGCCCCAACCCTTATCTTGTACTTGCTGTTGCAAATAATGATAATAATGATAATTTCCTTGTACCACATATAATTTTCCATCTTTTACACCACTTGATTTGAGCCCAATATGAGTATTGAGAAGAGGCTTATCGGTTGTAATATCATTACGGAATACACAAGCATTAGCACGTCTAAAGTAGGGCCTTGTCACACTTAAGCCAAAGTGGCGGTGGAAACGTTTACGCTTATCTTGCATGATTGAATTGTCATCAGCTATACCATTCAAATAGCAACAGGATATGAAATGTCCGAATTCCTTCATAGAAGATTTATAGTTTAGAAATTTAAATAAAATATTTACTCTACTGGTGCTTACCACTGGAAAGAAATTATACATTCTAGGAGCCATTAACTGTTTAGTTTCGCTCTCTTCCAAATGCTCAGTAATACTTTGCTCACACAAACGCAAAGCACGACATATACTTTCTATTAGGACATCATACAGCCTGCCGGCTTTGGTGGATTTACTTAAAATGGCCATGGGTTCTACATCTATGGGAATGCTAAACTTTCTTTCTGAAGGTTTTAAGCACATGCTCATTGAAGGTAGAACTTTGTTCGTACCATCTGACTCAGAAAGTTCTTTTGTTTTCGAGCGCAAAACATCTATATTTAAAATGTCGAAATCACAGCCCACAGCACCAAAAATGCCATTGAGCTGAATATCACCCGAGGAAATTTTCTTACTTTTCCTTTCACCTGAATTTTCTTTGTCCTCTTGGTGATAATATATCGCTTCTTGAAGCGAACTTAATATATCCTTAATATGAGAATCGCTATTTATGGACTTTTTGGCCTCAGAATGGCCTGAACCTTGCGCCCCACCATTAGTTATATACATTTTTGTTGATGCTATATTAAATGCTAAACTTCCACCCGATATGGTTTTACGCAAAGCATGAATTTCTTTACGTACGGCTAGTGGATTATCATCTGTATAAATGGTCCAGCTGCATTTGAGCCGGGTAAAACAGAAATCGCGATAAATCTCATCAGACTTCAAAACTTCATAGGGAACTTGCTCCAGCTTGCCATGCATTAAAAACGAAGCTTTCAAACCCACCAAGGTTCCAAGTTCACAATTCAACATAATGGGATTATCGGTGATGTCAACATCTTTGAAAATCTCTGATAAGTGAGCCTCAGCATCTGTGCAGTGGCCGAATTTTACCAAGCCACATAAATCCAATTCAGCTGGAAATTTATGTTGTATTTGCTCATAATTTAGTTGGCCTATAGTGGACTCGACATTAAATCCCATTAATAGCAGAGTTCCCTCACCGTAGAAGACCCCGAACAAACAGCCACTGCATTGTTGCTTCACTTGCTCCAAACGCTGGTTTAATTCATCAAATTAAATGGTAATTTAAAAAGTTTTAATATTTTCATGATTACCTGTAGTAAAATTGATGAAATTTTCAGTTTAGGTAACATTTTTGCTTTAAGTATTTCGGAAAAAATAATGCGTTGGCAAAATGTCTAATTGTCCCCACTATAAAAAAATCAACAAAGTGACAACAATAATATTTGCTGCTTCTTCTGTTAGAAAATCAAAATGGAGTAATATCTTGATAATTATAAAGTGGGCTACAGACTATCGAAGTGACAGTTTTGCTAAAATTTTGGGTTGCTTACCCTACAAGAACACTACCGGTTATATAACTAGTTATATAGCCGGTAGTGCTGACGGGTATATTGGTTATGCTGACTTTAGACGACATGTATTTTGCATCTGACTTGTCAAATTTCCCACTGCAAAAGTTGTACATGCCGTGTGAAACATATGAAACATTGTCAGATGACATTTACAGAAGCAAAGTCATATGAAAATTTTTCAATTAGAGCGTGTTCTATTTTCATCTGACAAGGCATATGTCATTAGCTGTATTGAATTAACATAAGTGTGGTTTGGCTGAAAAAACATTAAAAAGCATAGTTCGCTTTATATATTTATGAAAATTGTGCAAAAATTCAGCTGTTGTGGACACTTAGAGGTTATGTCAGATATAATTGCACCTGTCATGTGAACGCAAATATTATAAACCATCTGTAAATTGACAATTTTGACAAACATACGAAGTTACATATGTCTCACATACCTGACAAGCGATATGTAAAAAACGTGTCGTCTAAAGTCAGCATTAAACTTTCTATTAGTTTATTAGGAGCAAAATGATTAAAATAACCGAAACTCTTGTATACGTGTGATTTTGCATATTTCTCTAACTAATTAATTTCCCCGACTACATAACATATAACTGTACTGCTTACTCTGCTGCTTGTTATTAGTCAATGATTACATGACGTCTCCCATTTACCATTGCGATGTCCTAGGACTGGACCACGTGGTCCGGCTTTTCATTACATCGGTCTAACCCAAAAACTAGACCACGCAACTACTCCATGGAGCACCTACCGGGGCTAGTTTTCACTACTACATGGTTCACAAACAGAAAACTAGTTTTCATTTTCACTACACTGCATTTTTGATTTCTTATAAACCAAACTCACTTATTTTTTTTTTTCGCTTTTATCAAAAAATAAACTTTTAATTACAAACATTCATTATAGCCACAAATAAACTTTTGTGCCATCAGGGCTACCATATTGCTGTTAATTGATGATACTTTATGAAATAACATTCTTGGCAACACTAAATTTCGTGCCAAAACACGAACATTTTTTTGAAAGTGGTCCATAGCTGCATTACATAGAACCATGTTGTAACTAGTCCATATCAGCTAAAATGGATCATGTAGACCAATAATTTTTGCAGGGTTGTTTGAAAGTGATCCAAAGCTGCATTACATAGGACCATGTTGTAACTAGCCCATATCAGCTAAAATTTACCATGCAGACCAATAATTTTTGCAGGGTTAGTGTTGCAATAAAAAAAAAATAAGTTTAATCCGGATATTGAAACAAATGAATAGCTTTTCATTTATAGTAGGTGCATACCATCTTTAAACCTATTTTAAAATTTTCATGTAATATACATTTATGAATGCAATTTTATGAAATTTTGCTTAAAAGTAGTTTATTACCCTGTTTTAAATATTTATGAATATGGCTGTAAGAGTTTAAAACGAGTATTTAGTATATCAATACTGGTTTTAGCTTCGTAAAGTATACTTTGTGTATGACTATGAATATGCGCCAATGTTGTTGCTGTGTTTCGGATTTTTTATTTAAATGAATAGGACAAACCGTATTCCAGTTAATATTTTTCGTGCAATTGCTTCCTTTTTTACATAACGTTATATCTCGAAAACTAGAACCAATTTGAAGAACCGAGTGCAGATTCAAGTTCAGCACCCCAAATAACACTTTTCGGTGCTCCGGACCAAAAGTTGAATTTATAAAGTTATGTAAGCGGTAATTTTAAAAGTAATCGATTTTCAAAAAAATTTTTGCAGATGCAGCGTATGGGTAGGAAGCTCTCAAAAAGTTTTAGTAGTTTTATTTCCACCCGTTGGCTAGAAAAGTTTTAATTATTTTTTTTAATTGAACTCAATGTTTCCATCGTATTTGATTTAGGAACTTCATTAATATTATTTTTTGTAGTATATGAAATTTTCTCCAAGTTTTTCTTGTAAAATATTACTACCATCAGAGTAAAGTGTTCACTTGCTTCTAATGCATCGATTTTACCAATTATAGGTATCACATCCATATGAAAGTAAATATTTTCCGAATGTTTTGGTGTCCTGACATTCACTTCCGAACAATTGTTTTCCTTTTACTTCCGAATGCATAAAGCTAGTGAAAACAAATAGAAGTTGCTTTTTACCCATAAAAAAATATAGCTTGCGGGCTTTTGAAATTATTCATCGTTCCTTAAAAAAAAAAACGTCTTTGTATACCCACACTTTCATGCCTGATTAAAATACTTCCTGACTTTCACACACAACTTCTTCCAAAATCAAAATTTAGTTTTGAGCTTTAAAAAATTGCATGGCTTACGATGTTATTACGAAAAAAATTAACAAAAATATTGAAATGTAAAGTCAATTTTCGTATAGATCAGAAACTAAGTTGAAAATAGCTTAAATCTTTTGAGGGGATATTGGGATATTTATAACCAGTAACAAAACCACATAAACCCAATTTTTCAATTCGCGTGGCTTATGATTTTATTACAATAAGCCCTTCAATTGTATTTGTGATTTTTTTTACAAACTTTGAAAATTAAACTTAAGGCAATTATTGGTAATCTCTGAGGGATTTTGGAAATTGTAACCAAGGATTCACGCTATTTAAAGAAAGTCTCATTTCTCAATTATATTTGTGATTTTTTTACAAAACTTTGAAATTTTAACTTAAGGCAATTTTTGGTGATCTCAGAGATTTTGGTCATATTTGTTGTGTTTAAATAATTCGTTAGCAAGTGTCGTACTTCGTTGGTGCTGGAAATTCGTTCTTTTTAGACGAAAAAACATCAAAGTTGATTAATTTTATTCCGAAACCATTATTTGCTTTAGAAATTCATTAAATACTAGAATTTGGTGCAATTATTTCGTTATTAAAATAGTTGAAACTTTTTTTTAGGAGAATCCCCTTATTAGTGCGACGTTTTTCCTCAAAATCCCCTTTTTGTGTCGCGTTTTGAACATTTTCAACGGTCACCCTGATGTCATATGTTTTATTTATTTTTACACAGAATAGTCCGGAGTTTTCATTACTGCACGTCTCCACGCGCAATATTTATTTCCGATATTTTCTTTAATTTGCTTTATTTTATTTAAAAAACAATGTATTATTACCACAGCTACAAGTTTCTTTAGTTTAATTCACGCAAACAACAAATGCCGATAAAATTTGACAGCTTATGTTCAACATTACTTCTTGAACATAAGTTTGAACAATTATGTCGCAATTTATTTGCAAATAAATGTTTCTGCGGTCCACACGTGAACATATGATGTTGGAAATAGAATTTGACAGATGAGAACATAATTATTTCCAAGTTTATTGCTCGTGGAGACCCCCCAGTTACGTATGGAATGGTGAGAGAGGTTTATGTGATTGTAAAAAGTTTGTCAAGGAATAAATAGTCACATTATTTATGCTAGCCACGTGAATGTTGCCCATCTCTAGTTGGAAATAACTTTTGAAAAATAACTTTTATCTGGCAGCTCCCTTACGAAAAAAGTGAGAATTCTTTCGTCTTTGCTTTTATATTCATTTTCTTATTAAATACTTTTCGACCAACAAATATATCGGCAAAAAATTGAATTTTTCCATTGAAAATATTTGCAAATTAACACAATTTTATCATTAATACAATAAAATTATTTTGTTATTAAAGCGGAATTCAATGTGAGTAAAGCGTTATTATAAAGTATTTGTAACAAAGAAAATTATTCTGACGCAGCCATGAAAGTTAAAATTTTATGATTTTTATGGAGGGGGAGGTACAATAAGTGCAAAAATGAAAAAAATTAAAAAAGTATTTACAAACAATACAAAAGGAAAACTTTCATACACAAAATTTAACAATTTGTGAATATAAAGAGATCTTTTTTGCAATATTTATTGAAAAGTTATTGATATAGTTTTTTTTTATTTCTATGTGAGACATAAAAATGTATATACATTTGTGTGTATTATACAAAAAATAATAATTATTGCTAATTTTTCTATCAAGTGGCTGGCTAGTTCACCTTGGCAGAGATGCTGCCTGGCTGCATTTTTTATTTCTGTACAATTAAGGCAAAATTAAAAATTTAAATTTTAAGTTTTTCCTCGGACTCATTTTTCAAAGTTTATAATATATGTACACATTTTATTTGTTATTGTGCTTCTCAGAAATTGTACGTAATTTACAAAGAAGGAGAAAGCAGTCACTACGCTTATAATTTGTATCCTAAATGTCACACTCATTGGCTTCAACTTCCTCAACAAATTCTTCATCGTTGGCCACACCCAGTAGCTCAGCGGTACGAGCTTTGGCCTTAGAATATAAATCTCTGCAAGAGGAACCAGTTGAAGGTTTCCGTGTCAAGTTAGTGAATGACGACAATCTCTTTGAATGGGAGGTAGCAATATTTGGTCCCCCAGATACCCTTTATCAGGGTGGCTATTTTAAGGCTCATATGAAATTCCCTCATGATTATCCATATTCACCACCATCCATACGCTTTTTAACCAAAGTTTGGCATCCAAATGTATATGAGAACGGCGATCTGTGTATTTCGATATTACATCCGCCGGTCGATGATCCCCAGAGTGGTGAGCTGCCATGTGAACGTTGGAATCCTACACAAAATGTTAGAACCATATTGCTCTCGGTTATTTCTTTGCTCAATGAACCGAATACATACTCGCCGGCCAACGTTGATGCCTCCGTAATGTATCGAAGATGGAGAGATTCTCAGGTGAGTAAATTACAGGAACACTTTTGATAATTAGTTTTAAGCAATACTTCGACTAATTTAGTTTATTTTAACGCCAGATTTTGTAAAATAAAATGTTTCTGAACGTTTGAAATTTGCATCGACAAATTTTCATTTTGATAGAATTTTCGTTATTGTTTATTTTAAACGTTAAGAAACGAAACTTTTCACAAATCACGCCAAAAATGTAATAGTTCTTGCAAAAACCGACTTCAAAATCATATTACCGCAAGATGAAAAGTCCGTGCCGAAAGTACTGTCGCCTATATTCTTCAATATTTCTCTAGCCAAAACTCCCGCCCCTCCACAGGAAGTATTCGCCGACCACTGCTCTATAATATCATTGGCATAAGTGCCAAAATAATCCAATACCTGGCTTCCATTACAGACTTCCTCAAAAAAAAATTCTTGAAGCTATCACCCCCGAAATCGTCGGTGTCCCTTTTCACTCCTTGGACTAAGGAAGTAAAGATGCAATTGGACATTTATGTCGAAGGCAGACGTGTACCTACGGTCACAAGCTCTAAATTCCTTGGTGTGGTCTTTGACAATCTCCTTCATATTTTATCGCATGCAACCTATACAAACCAAAAAGTGAAATCCCGGAATAAGGTATTAAAAGCACTCTCAAGCACATCCTGAGGCATGAAAAATCGTTGTTGTAGCAATATATAACGCCCAATATGGACATCGATCCTTGGTGTCACCCAAGGACGACACAAAACAATGTACTCCTCGCAACACGATGAGTAAGAATTGCAAATATTGACCACCTTTATGAGAAGACATTAGCACTACCCGTGAGGCAGCATAATGTACTGCCAGCAAAGCAGTTCCTTATGGCACGTCACCTGTCAAACCACCCTAATCACCAAGTTCTTCAACCCGACTATGGTTGCCAAATTCCCGGACTTTTCCCTTTCCCGGGAAAACAAAACATAAATAAGTGAACTCGCGAAAACGTATAGCAAATGTATACTTATCTGAAAGGTATCTGTACAGATGTGAATCGACGGCAAACAAATAATTGAATTTTTAATATAGTTCACATGTTCTAAAATACCAAAGATGGGATTCCAAAACCATTGTCATTTCTGAAAACCCTTATGTGTACGTAGTTATTTGGTAAACTGTTAAATGGGCCTTGGACCAAGTGTGGACGCTACGGGAAAAATGTTTCAAAATTGGATTTTTTGGATTTCTTGAAACTTTCTTACAGGTTGCCTAGAAATGAGATGGTATTGTACCTATCAAAAACTTGGTCCCTGTTTTGATCTCAGTACTTTTTACGAAATTTTTGCATGGGAACTTGGCCTTATATTCACATTTATGTTTTTAACGGATATATGTATGTATGTATATACCTCATACCTAACTCAATTTTATAAAAAATTGTAGGTGGTTCAAACCAATAATGAGCTGACGATATATCGAATAGATAATAAATTAAGTAAGTGCGACTTTGGCTGGCACACGTAGGGTGCCGTACGAATACAGATATGTATATCCCTTTACGCTTTTTCCTCTTTTTTCATTCTGGCAGTTTCTTTGTTATGCTTTTTTGTTTATTTTAGTTTTTTTTATTTTTTAAGAATTTGTAGTTGTTTTTGGAAATTTTTTGGTTTTGCCGCTTTTTTTAATTTTCCTGGTTTTTTGTTTTTCCTGGCGATTTTTCGTTTTTTGCAATATTTTTTTTGTTTTTTTTTGCAGATTTTTTTAGTTTTGGCAATTTTTTGGTTTTGGCGTTTTTTTACGTTTTTTTTTTACTTTTTGACGATATTTTTAGTTTTAGCGATTTATTTTAGTTGTGGCGATTTTTCCGTTTTGGCGCTTTTGGGTTTTTTTCTGTTTTTGGTGATTTTTTTTAGGTTTAGCAATTTTTTTGGTTATGACACTTTTTCGTTCTGCCGATTTTTTCCGTTTTTTGCGATTTTTGGGTTTTTGCATTTTTTTTTTGTTTTTTGCCGATTTTTTAATTTTGGCGTTTATTTGGTTTTGGGGTTTTTTTTTGTTTTAACGTTTTTTTTGTCGCTTTTTGTCGATAATTTTAGTTTTAGCGATTTATTTTAGTTGTGGCGCTTTTTTCAGTTTTGGAGCTATTTTCGGTTTTGGGTACTTTTTCGGTGATCTTTAGTTTAGTGATTTTTTAGTTTAAGCGATTTTTTTTTTGTTTTGACACTTTTTTTCGTTTTGGCGTTTCTTTGGTTTTGGCGATTTGTTTAGTTTTTGGGTTTTTTTTTCTTTTTTTGTTTTTGCGCTTTTTTCGTTTTGGTGATTTTTTAATTTTTTGCGATTTTTTCGTTTTGACGACTTTTTTCTTGCGTTTTTTTAGTTTTTTGGCGATCTTCATAGTTTTGTTGATTTTTGCATTTTAGCGATTATTTTAATTGCTGCTTTTTACCTTTAAATTCTTTTTTCATTTTAGCGATTTTTCGTTTTGACATTTTTTTAGTTTTGAAATTTTTTTAGTTTCAGCGTTTTTTTTTAAATTTGAAGATTTTACCTCTTACGGTTTCCAAGATACAGCAAATTGTCTAAATTACATAGTCTAAATTACATTAACTGATAGAACGCCCTTTAATTTTTATTGTTTTAAATAGCGGTGTTAATTGGTGTAGTCTATTCTACAGATTACACTAATTAACACTAACTTGGAAAATTTAGTGACTATACATAAGTTTTGTATATTACATTAGTATTTCAACATTTTTCGTTGCTCGCTTTAGAACACCCTTTAATGTTTAACTGGAATATATTTGTTATTGTATCGGCCAAAGTTCTGTGAAAATTTCAGGTCCGTAGCTCTTACGGTTCCCGACAAAACAGCCTGTAATAGGCAAACATACGGACAGCGTAGCGAAAACAATAGGGGTCCTTTACACTTTTGGTGTACGGAACCCTAAAAAGTACTATTCTTATAAATAATTAATCTGAAAAGAGTTAATTACGTACATCCCTACTGTTTCAACTATTTTTTATGGAACGTACAAAGTTATACTCAAAGAAAGATAATTTTTCGAATATCCAAAAGATTATAAATAAAACAGAAGATTTTGTTAGTAATATTCTATTTGATGAGATTGTGTCGATTTTTTTTAACTTCACGAAAAACAAAGCCAAAGCTAAAAATATCGAATTTGACAGTAGATATTTTTTGAAAAAAATTTCGATATATTGCCAATAAAAATATCGTCGATATATATCGATATATTTTTGAGAAAATATCGATGTATCGAAACCCTAAAAATTTATGAAGTCTCGCAATAAACTCGTCGTGCAATAAACTAAAATTCTATATTATTAAATAATTTTTATCCTTGCTTATGTTTTTTTAAAATTCTTTTTAGGGTAAAGATAATGAGTATCCCAATATTATACGTAAACAAGCATTAGCTGCCAATGCTGATGCTAAAAAAGAAGGCATTGTTGTGCCCATGACTTTGGAAGACTATTGTATCAAGCCAAAACGAAAAGAAACAAATGAGCCAACACTGGACTCAAATTTCTTTGACGATGTCTTTGATTTAGAAACAGAGGATGATTTACCAACCGATGATGACGACGATGATGATGATGACGATGATGAGGACGATGATGATAATGCAGATGATAGTGGCAAAGGTGAAACAACATAAAAAGAACAAAATAAAGGTAAAAGTTTCCAACTTAAAAATAAGTGTTTTAATTAGAATAAAAATATTTTTTAATTTCGCTAACTAACTATACTAGATTATCTATTGATTGGCTGGTTCACATAAAAATTTAAGAGATGACTTGTTTTTGGCTAAAACCGTGTCTGTTAGCAATATCAAGAATTTCTTCATATAACTTCTTTTTTATATTTGTTTTTATTTATAATATAATTTATAGCTTAAGTTAATTTTCACTGAAAAACGACGAAAAAAATCTACAAAATTTTCCATTTTACTCTAAACTAAATATCACATTTCAATAAATTAATATGTACAACTAATATAAACTTGAAATTTAATTTGTTAAATTATACATACCTTATGCATAGCAAAAAACAACTTAAAACATTTAGCAAACAAAGATTCAAAGCCAAATAGTTAAACACAAAACCAAGCAAAAGAAAAGTAAATTGCCATATATGTTTAAACTTAAATAATACATACATAAAAAATCCTAATACTTTTTATTTCAGTTGCTGATCTAAATAAAGGCCAGTTTAATTAAAAAAAAAATAAATAAATAAAAATCCACTTAAGTTAAAAACGCTTAATTTATTTCACTTGTGTTCTTTTTGCTTTTTAACTTAATTTTGGTTTTTCTCCAACGAATCATAGTAGTTTCTTGCAACTTTTGTATATTTTGTGTCAACGGTTTATAACATCATACATAATTATATTTTTTATATTTATACGACTACGTACTTGTATAAATATATTTTTGAATAAACAATTTCCAAATTTTTTGACAATTTGATAATCAAATCTCTTATTTTTTCGCTCTTTGTATTTTTTAGAAAACAAAAAAAACCCATAAAAGAATATGTAACAACAATTTTCATTTAAGTCTATCATACTTTAAAATTCGTAAATAAAGCGTATAATTAAATGTGAACATATATTTTTTTAAGTCTCTCTCAACTTACTTTAATATTAAAGAATATATAATAAACATTTAAATTATTAAAAATAAGAATAAATGATGGAAAAAAGTCATTTTAAATTCATTAAAAATTAAAAAAAAAAAAATACTGTGTAATAATTTAATTTCAGAAATCCCGACAAACCACGGTATGCGGGATGTACCGATTCTGAAGAATCCCAAGATCACAGACTTGCTGTTGTTTTCGTGAATACAAATAAATTTCTCTACACATGTCTACATTATAACTTTTCTGTGTAGAGATGAATACAAAATTTCCAACCTGAAATTCAGACATAACTGCGTACTAGATTTAAAACGAAAATCCTAAACTTTGATGGCAAATCCCCAAATACTACTGCCCTACTGCCAAACTTCGTCTTTAAACTAGATTCCTGCATTCCTGAAATTTGTCCTATAAATAAGGTGCTATTCAAATATTACGTACCGATCCAGGGGTGTTACAGATTTGTTTCGGAGTGAATATTTTTATACTGAAAAGTTTGTAAAAAGCGTTACAAGGGGGGAGGGGCTAGAAAAACTCTAAAACAGAATATTCCAAATAAAATTCAGTATTTTACAACCAAGTTCAGCATTTTTCAAACCAAATTCGGCATTAGAAAAATCAAAATCAGCGTTTTGTTTGAAAAAATTTATTTGAAAAGCCTGGTTTTCATTTTTAAAATTCCGAACTTGGTTTGAAAAATGCTAAATTTTATTTGTAATTATTCAGGTTT
The DNA here is from genome assembly GCA_956483635.1 of Panzeria rudis. Classification (NCBI taxonomy): domain Eukaryota; kingdom Metazoa; phylum Arthropoda; class Insecta; order Diptera; family Tachinidae; genus Panzeria; species Panzeria rudis. The sequence continues at coordinate 24,494,308 of OY101451.1, read as the reverse complement.
GTTATGGAATTGGTGTTATGAAACTGTAATTGTCATAATTATTGTATGGATGCCTACGTCACGAAGCCAATTATCAGCGTTTTTGACAACTAATACGTATTCTTTATTGTCAAGACAGCATTATCAGTTGTAAACGTGCTGTAAAGTTTTGAATAGATTGATGACTGGCCATACATATGATAATGTCTATTTGAAAAAAATCCAGGCTCGAAGATCGGCCTTATGTAATGATTGTAAGGTTGATGATTCTGCACAACACATGATTTTTAAATGTATCAAATTTAACGACATTAGATCTAAGTATAAGATCTTTGAAAATTTTCATAACATAATCGATTTGATAAAAAGTAAATGCTTGAAGAATTTTGCTGAATTTGCCAAGTTTGTTAGGGAAGCCAATTTGGCAATATAAACGTTTTTACATTTTGTCTGTACAATATGTACAATACATTTTATGTAGTCAATATCTTAATGATGTTCATTTTAATAATTTATACTATGCCTCATCGTTTCATAAATTATACTACCACTTAGAACTTTTGTGGTTTTCGTATCATTTCATTAGTCATCTATCACTGCTATATTTTTATACTATTTTGTGTTCATGTCATGAATTTTTCTGTCTTGTCTTAAAAATCACGGCATGAAGTTTTAGAATTGCCGATAAAGTCTGGAATATAAGTACACTCTTTGGATAAGAGTATTTGGAAAATATTATTCATCATCTGTTGTAGACCCTGGCACATTGCTCTTTTGCTCAGTCATAATAATTACCAAACTAAAAAATAATAATAAATTCGAAGGAAATGTTTTAGAAAAACGAAAAAAAAAACAATTGAAAACATGTTTCTTCATTGTTTAAGTATGAAGTGGTTAGTTGCCACTTTAATTGTGCTTTCCACAAGTTTTTCCCATGCTAGTGATATAACAAATCAAGTGTTTGGTATTGTCAAAGAAGGAATTGTAGCTGCTTTTGGAGACTTTAATTCGGATGAACTGACCGATATGTTCTTGATTAGAGATAACATGAAAGTATTGCAAATATTATATGGCAAGTTTTAAATTTGTTTTCTAAATCCCTTAAAAGGAAGTTTTTAATATAAACTTATTGTAGGCTACGATACGGAACCCCTATTGAGAAACGGACCCTTTTGTGATTACGAAAACTTTCAAATTACCAGTGTCGTTCCCGGAGATTTTGATGGTGATGCCTTGATGGATGTAATGGTAACGGTGAAACCCAAGGACAGCAATGATGATATCTATAGCGTGTACGTGCATTGGGGTGGTGCGGAAGGACTTAATTGTACTAAAGAATCAGAACCGCCATTGCTTAAAACTAGAGGAGAACCTTTGGCTTTAGATTTTAATCGAGACATGATTATAGATTTATATGGCCTGAGTGAGGGCAATGAACGTGCATTTTGGATATTTAAGAATTCCCGTGAACCCCCAAAACAAGAAACTCAGGCTCCACCCACAGGTGCAGCTACATATGCCGCCAGACTTAAAATACCTAATGCTAATGCATATCTGGACCTAAATGGTGATTTTAATGCGGATTTATTTATACAAACCGATAAACACTATGAAGTTTGGTATGGCCGCAATGATCCGAAGGAAGATTTTACATTTGATCACACTATAGATACTTCTATAGTAGGTTCCGATTACAATATCGGTCAGGCAATATTTGCTGACTTTGAATTGAAAGGGATACAAAATATTATATTGCCTGTTTGTTTCCAGAAAGATTGTACAAATTCGACTATATTAGTACATGATGGCTCTAACTTTCGCGATGTTCATGTCAATTTCAAAGATCCCCAAGCTGTTTCCTGGGGTTTTGTGCCTCCCGTCAAAGATGATGTATATTTGAAGACCATAACAGCACGTAGTGGCGATTTCAATATGGATGGTTATCCCGATTTTATAGTCACGTTGCAAACTTTAACTTGGCCAAAGCGTACGCAAACGTTTCTTTAGGAAAATGTGAAATGTAAAATGTGTAACTCACCATTAAAAAGAACTCTTGAAGTAAAATGGAATGCATTAAATCCCTTAGGTAATGATACTGTAGCTGGTGCTTTTTACGATTTCTATCAAGACGGTAAGTTTTTGAACTTTAAGTTAGAAAATATGTATACAGTTTGATTTAAAACGTTGACTTTTTTAAGGAATTTTGGATGTTATTTTAATACAAAAAACAAAAAAGCGTCAATATAAGCCTTTAGCATTCCGTAATACTTTAGACAATGATGCCAATTTCATTAAAGTCATTGTCTTAACGGGATTGATAAACAAAAAGAATCCTACTTCGCAAACTGCTTTGGGTCGCAAAAAACGTACTTATGGTACCAATTTACCGGGTCCACGTATAACTTATAATACTACCACACAAGATGGAGAATCACAACGTGGCTCTTCGGTACAGTTGCCACAATCTTCTTATTTTGCCTTGCAGTTGCCCTACACAATTTTTGGCTTGGGCAGAGCACCAAATTTTGTCGAAACCTTGACTATAGGCTTGGGCAACATGTCACACACTTGGACTCAACTTATACCAAATTCACAAATTATTGTAGTTCCCAAACCCATCGAAGATCCACAGCGTTGGAAGGCCCAACTGTTTGTTACGCCCAGCAAACTTATACTCATGAGTGTGGTGGCTTTGGGTGGCACTTGTTTAGTTATTGTTCTCATTATACTGGTACTTTACATCAAGGAGAAACGTGAGGATAAACAGGAGAAACTGCAAGAAGAACATCGTTTTCCTTTCGATGCTATGTAGACGCATTTGTAAGTTTAAACGAAGACAGTTGCAATTTTTCTACATTGTGTGAAGAGTGATATTTTAAGTTTTTTTTTTTTTTCATATTTTTTTAACACATTAAAATATCGCTTACATTTATAATTAAATGAATTGTTCAATTTTATTATTTTTAGTTATAATTTTATTAATTGATATTTGAATAAATAAATATTTAAATATCCTGCCAGTTCTGTAAACCGAGTCGATTTGAAAACGCTCGGTTTTGAGAAATTAAATCCATTAATAGCAAACTTTTTTCAGATTTTTTTGGAATTTTATATATTTGAGAGCTTAAAATATCATATCTGAAATTAATTTGCTATACACATCAATGGGGGCACTATTTATTTTTGGAAAACGAGAAATTTACTCGGATTCGGTTTACAGAACAGGGTCGTATATTTCTCTAATTAACCGAAAATTCAAAAAATAAAAAATACAGCATTAACCACAGAATATGGAACAGCCCACCCAAACCAAATGTTCCGATTTCGTAAAGAATTCGTAACGACTGTTCGGTAAAATCTTCCGATTTCTGAAACAAAATCTTCCGATTTCTGAAACGAAATGTATGAAAGGGTTGACACGACTTCGTACCGATATGTAGTTACGAAATCGTAGCGATATGTCGGTACGAATTCGCAACCACGTGTAGGTACGAAATCGATACATGTCGGTACGAAATCGTAACGATATGTAGTTACGATTTCTTAACGAATTCGTTTAGTTTTCTTCAACTGTTTTTAATAATAGTTTATATAAAAATTATTTTCCATTATTTTATTTATTCACTTCAATATTATATAATTTAATGTAATATAACATAAAAACTATAATTTAAATTGAAAGATTGGAGTCGTAAGCCTTTTTAATAACTTTTGCTGTCGGTTCTTTGTGTCAAACAATAAAGTTGGTTTGTTTTAGAAATATGTTATTATTTATTTATCCATTATAGTCAAAAGCAAAGTGTGTTTTAAATTGTACCAGCTTTAAACGGGTGACAAGTAATATGCGAAAACGTTTGCATACAAAATGTTGAAATGTAAGGCAACGCGCACAATATAGATAAACGCATAACTAATACAGCTACACTTTATTTTAACCAACCCCTGCAGACAAAATGACTAGTATGTGGCTAGAAATATACTAGTTGCTTTTTTATTCAGACTAGTTGCCTAACTGTCCTTTTTCCTTATATCGAACAATCGATTTTAACATTAGGTTGTCATAGGAGCCCAACTAGTTCATTTGTACATAGTTATATGCTAGTTGAAATACTAGTTATTATAGACTAATGCGCTTACTATTTTCTTTATTCATAGTTTTTTCAATATTAAAAAACATTTGGCTCAACCGGGGTATGAACACACAGTTCTCATCTTTCAAGGCATGTACTCTATCCACTGAGCCACTTTCTACTTATTATATTCAGAGCTAAAATTTTGTTTTATGTATTTATACTTGAAAATATGTATGTAAATTTTTAAAAAATAATTTAAAGTTAAAAGGTAACACTTTTTATCCTAAGTTGTGTTTATGTACCTCAAAATTATAAAATTTTCATATATTTTTTACGAATGTCTAACTTTTCATACAAAGTACTAACAGCTAATGTAAAGTTTTCTGGGTGTATAAACTGTTTATTGTGTTACTTGCAAATTTTTGCTAGTAAAGCGTTCATTTACTTTTTCATACCTGGGAGAGTAATTTTACAAATTTCTGCTTTACTCTCTCGTTGCTAGTTTCTGCTAGGAAAGTAAATGAACAGACCTAATAGCTTCGATTACTTTGCATTGTGTATGTGAGAATTTCGTTATATTTCATGGAATTTTTCCCTTATATGTACAAAGTAAATAATTGTGGCTTCCTTTTGGCCTACATTTCAACCACAAACTCGCTTACAATTCCACTTATGATGTAAGCCAAGGTGAATTAATTTTATCAGGTGGTGTTGATTCTAAAACAACTACAACATTACAATAACATTTGACACCTCAGCCCCTATGTCAACGTATACAAATTTTGACATACGAGCATCTAATTTGCGGAAAAAAGTAGAGCAGCTGTGCTTATAATATTACCTTTATAAATCCACCTTGATGAATACCAATGAAACGCAGCCCATATCACAATGTGGATAAGACAGTGACGAATACACACGCGGCGGATGCTTATACATTTTTTTGTATTTTTTAATATTTTTTTTCATTAATATTTATCCAGCAAACACTCGTGTTTCATTTCGAATTGATGATATGTGAAAACGATTTTATTATAAACAATCATAAAAATGCTATTAAAAATCAGTATGTCGCTTTTTATTTTTTTGTTTATTTTCACAACACATTCAAGTTACCTTTTGGCAAGGTAGATTGAACAGGTACCACTACAAGAACAGCTGTTTTAGTAAATTTGAGAATGTGTGCGTCACACAGACAATAGAGTTTGATAAATGTCTGGGAGTTTTCTATCAATAACGGGCATGTGTTAGTAAATTTGAGAGAGCTTATGAGTGTGTGCGACTCACAGTTAATGGATTTGACATATTTCTGGGGTATTTCTACCAACAAAATACATGTGTTTTTTTGGTGTTGTATTTGTTTTAGTTATGGTGGTACCTGTAATGAATATGCCTTGCCTTTTGGGATAAAAATTTGGTTTTTGCTGTTCTCGTACTTTTCTGTTTAGTGAGAGTAATTCTTGCTTACTCTCATTTTACCGAACTTTGCCCAGAAAGTACGGGATCGGAGCTATTAACGTTCTGACATTTAATCGAAATATGAAAATTCATGCTACCATATTAATTTATGAGATCCAAATTTTTTTCTTGGTATTTTCCGTTTTATTTAAAAATAAAAATAATAAACACAGAAAAAGATTTGATTATTTTTATTAAATTGTGTTTAATTAAAATATTTAAATTTAAATAAAGATGAGTTGCCATTTTCGGGAATGCAATAGGGATGGGCAAAAATATCGATATTTTCTTAAAAATATATCGATATTTATCGTCGATATTTTTAATTTCGATGTATCGATATTTATTCCAAATATATCGACAGTATCAAATTCGATATATTTAGCTTTGGTTTTGTTTTTCGTGCAATTTTTATAAACATTTCGGCACAGTCTTCATCAAATAGAATATTACTAGCAAAATCGTTTGTTTTATTTATAATATTTTGTTTATTCGAAAAATTATTATTCTTCGAGTGTAATTTTGTTGATTCATATTCCCTGAAATATTGATGGAACAGTAAGGGTCTTGGAAATTAACTCTTTCCAGCTTAATTATTTATAAGAAAAGTAATTTTTTGTTTTATTTAAAAAAAATTTTGGGGACTTTACTCTCCAAATTTGCTTAATTTACTCATTCATAACAACAAAAACCAAACACAATCACATAAGAGAGAAAAATTCAAATCGAACTAAAGAAGAATATAAAAAAACATGGAAAACAGATATCGTGGTGTTTTTTCTACCCCTATTTCTTCTCTACCCTGCTCGTCCACCAAAAAATTGTCATGATTTTTAGTCATGACTAAAAATCACCGTGTGAATCGCCTGATAGTTTTAAAGTCGGTTTAATCCACAAAGTTTTGTGCTGGACTACGCACATTGCCTCCAAAGTTTCTCACATAAATGGTGGAGACTTTCAGATATATGTACGATAATCAACAATTTCTTTGTATGTGAGATGCCCTTCCCCAGCTCTTAGCCCACTAGTTTTTTATTGTATTACGCGCATTGACTATGAAGGAATTCGCACCAAGTTTTGAGACGCCTACTGTTATAATATTCCAAACATGCAATAATTAACGATTACTTTGTACGGGAGTTAGCCTTTTCCCTGCTCTTATACCACCACTTTTCTACTGGATTGCGCATGAACTATAAAGTAATTCACACCAGGAGAAAAAATCGTCAAAACTTGAAGTTAATGTTAAAGTTAGTCATTTTATGTAAGGTGTAGATCGCAAGTAATGCGCTGTAAACATTTCAAAAAGATCGGTCCGCTGGTACTTTCCAATTTTTATTTTTTTCCAGTGACAATGCAAAATATCGACAGAGTTATCCCCACAATAATATGTCAAGGCTCTCTACATTAGTTTTTAAGATATCACAAAATAAATATTTGGTCTTTTACGACAACGCACAATGCAGAAAGCTTTGCTCACACAAATTTTAAAGTTTCTTGCTGCATTAGCTCCAAAGATACAAAAATAAAATTATATTGGAAGTGCCACGCCCTTTACAATAATTTTTTTTCTGACTATTTTCCCTAGAACAATGCATAAAATCAATGGATATGCCAAAATATATATTTGCTATATGTGGGAGGTACCACTTCCACTCCTTAATAATATCTCTTTAGAAACATTATAAAAAGTCTTTATCTGCATTAGTTCCATAGATATGCTAAAATAAAAGTTTCTGCTATATGGGAAGTGCCAGCCAGCCAGATCACGTACAATATTTAAAAAAAATATATCGTAGACTAGAGATGAGCGATCCCGTGATTTTTAAAGAACATAGTGAACAGTGAATGTGATTTAAAAATCACTGTTACTTAAAACTGTGATTGTGATCACTGTTTTCAGTTCTCTTACAGCAATGTAATTATAAAAACAAACATAATTCATAATGTAAATTCAGTCTATGTAACAACAAAAAAAAAGAACAACTTTGCAAGCAGCAGTTACTTGACAAATTTTGTCACAACTGTGAATAGTGATTTTTAAGTAACAGTGACTAAATCACAGGTACTGAAATATCGCTCATCTCTAATTCAGACCATCAGTAATATAATGTAAAAATTTCAGAAAGAGCGGTTCACTGGTTTAGTAGTCCATAGTTTTCAAACATACAAACAAACAGATATTCACTTTTGTATATACAGAAGATTACCTCTTCCTTTTCTTAAGGTTTGTTTTTGACCTCTCAGTTAAACTAGGTTTAGTTAATCTGAAAGCAGATTTGTGCCGCCATTACTAAGTTTGTATACAAAATTTTGACGGAACAGCTTAGTTTTGCTTGAAATGTTGGTCTTTAATGAAATAATAAAAACAAATCACGTTTCGCCGGAAAAGTCGGAGTTTCAGACTACGTTAAACCAAGTTTAAACTTAATCTACATCTCAAAAAGTAGCCCTAAGTCGGCTAAAAATTACTTCAGAAGAAATTTTAAAATTTAAATCGATTAAAACATGAACGCTACATTTAGCATTGGACGGAAATAAAATACTTTTCTACGAAATTCTAAATTAATCACTTAAGAAAAACAAGTATGTAATTTACTTTTTCGTAACTGAGTTTATAGTTAATGCTATATTTTTTATTTTGTGAATTTTCGTTTCATTAGAGATATATATTTAAATATTTATTTATTCAAATATCAATTAATAAGATTATATGCGACAGAGATGAGAAGGAATAAAAGCTTATAAAGTAAATATGGTACTAAAAATAATAAAATTAAACCATACATTTAATTATAAATGTAAGCGAATTTTAATGTGTTAAAAAATATGAGAAAGAAAAACAACTTAAAATATCACTCTTCACACAATTTAGAAGAATTGCAACTGCCTTCGTTTACACTTACAAATGCGTCTACATAGCATCGAAATGAAAACGATGTGCTTCTTGCAGTTTCTCCTGTTTATCCTCACGTTTCTCCTTGATGTAAAGTACCAGTATAATGAGAACAATAACTAAACAAGTGCCACCCAAAGCCACCACACTCATGAGTATAAGTTTGCTGGGCGTAACAAACAGTTGGGCCTTCCAACGCTGTGGATCTTCGATGGGTTTGGGAACTACAATAATTTGTGAATTTGGTATAAGTTGAGTCCAAGTACGTGACATGTTGCCCAAGCCTATAGTCAAGGTTTCGACAAAATTTGGTGCTCTGCCCAAGCCAAAAATTGTGTAGGGCAACTGCAAGGCAAAATAAGAAGATTGTGGCAACTGTACCGAAGAGCCACGTTGTGATTCTCCATCTTGTGTGGTAGTATTATAAGTTATACGTGGACCCGGTAAATTGGTACCATAAGTACGTTTTTTGCGACCCAAAGCAGTTTGCGAAGTAGGATTCTTTTTGTTTATCAATCCAGTTAAAACAATGACTTTAATGAAATTGGCATCATTGTCTAAAGTATTACGGAACGCTAAAGGCTTATATTGACCGTTTTTTGTTTTTTGTATTAAAATAACATCCAAAATTCCTTAAAAAAGTAAACGTTTTAAATCAAACTGTATACATATTTTCTAACTTAAAGTTTAAAAACTTACCGTCTTGATAGAAATCGTAAAAAGCCCCAGCTACAGTATCATTACCTAAGGGATTTAATGCATTCCATTTTACTTCAAGAGTTCTTTTTAATGGTGAGTTACACATTTTACATTTCACATTTTCCAAAAGAAACGTTTGCATACGCTTTGGCCAAGTTAAAGTTTGCAACGTGACTATAAAATCGGGATAGCCATCCATATTGAAATCACCACTACGTGCTGTTATGGTCTTCAAATACACATCATCTTTGACGGGAGGCACAAAACCCCAGGAAACAGCTTGGGGATCTTTGAAATTGACATGAACATCGCGAAAGTTAGAGCCATCATGTACTAATATAGTCGAATTTGTACAATCTTTCTGGAAACAAACAGGCAATATAATATTTTGTATCCCTTTCAATTCAAAGTCAGCAAATACTGCCTGGCCCATATTGTAGGCGGAACCTACTATAGAAGTATCTATAGTGTGATCAAATGTAAAATCTTCCTTTGGATCATTGCGGCCATACCAAACTTCATAGTGTTTATCGGTTTGTATAAATAAATCCGCATTAAAATCACCATTTAGGTCTAGATAGGCATTAGCATTAGGTATTTTAAGTCTGGCGGTATATGTAGCTGCACCTGTGGGTGGAGCCTGAGTTTCTTGTTTTGGGGGTTCACGGGATTTCTTAAATATCCAAAATGCACGTTCATTGCCCTCACTCAGGCCATATAAATCTATAATCATGTCTCGATTAAAATCTAAAGCCAAAGGTTCTCCTCTAGTTTTAAACAATGGCGGTTCTGATTCTTTAGTACAATTAAGTCCTTCCGGACCACCCCAATGCACGTACACGCTATAGATATCATCATTGCTGCCCTTGGGTTTCACCGTTACCATTACATCCATCAAGGCATCACCATCAAAATCTCCGGGAACGACACTGGTAATTTGAAAGTTTTCGTAATCACAAAAGGGTCCGTTTCTCAATAGGGGTTCCGTATCGTAGCCTACAATAAGTTTATATTAAAACTTTCTTTTAAGATATTTAGAAAACAAATTTAAAACTTGCCATATAATATTTGCAATACTTTCATGTTATCTCTAATCAAGAACACATCGGTCAGTTCATCCGAATTAAAGTCTCCAAAAGCAGCTACAATTCCTTCTTTGACAATACCAAACACTTGATTTGTTATATCACTAGCATGGGAAAAACTTGTGGAAAGAACCACTAAAGTGGCAACTAACCACTTAATACTTAAACAATGAAGAAACATGGTTTTCAATTGTTTTTTTTTCTAAACCATTTCCTTCAAATTTAAAAACGCTGCAGAAAATCAATTGTGAGAATGTGTGACCTTTAAAATTTTGTTCACAATCAGTTTAGCAGTTTTCTATTAGCGTAATATAAACAATTTTTGGTATTAAAGTGCTTAAATCTTATAATTTTCTATTTTTTACGTGTGAAAAACTAATTTTTTGTTAAATTTCAGATAAATTTCTCAAAAATATGAGTCAATTCTATTGTTGATGTATTGGAAACGACCAAGTAAAGAATGATAAACAACAGCTGTAACAGGGTTGCGTATTTAGCTCGTGATGCCAACTTAATGGTGAAAAATCGATTTTCGGTTACCTATGCACAGTGGATCGAAAACAATAAATAAAATAATTTATAGTTGATATATATTTTGGTTCAAATTTCATTTTAACGTACATTTTAAACTAGAGATGTGCGCATAAGTGGCAGTAAGCTCACGATCAAGCACGCTCACGGCAAAATTAGTACAAAACAATTATTTATTTTCTATTGTAATGAAACGCTTTAACACACTTTGTTTTCTATAATAAAAAGCCTAGTACGCACCTCTGCCCAGTGTTGCCAGAATTATTAGGGATAAAATCTGAAAATTTTTTCAGTAAAAATCTGCATTTTATTTTTAAAATCTTCAAAACCATTTTTAATACTTTTTTATGTATTTAAGCATATTAACAATTATTCAAGAAACTTATGTTCACACCTGTATGTATTTAATTAAATACATACAGGTGTGAACATGAATTTTTTTTTTAAACATACACACAGAAAATTTTATATGTAATATTTGCTAAAAAGTTGGCATCGATTTTACTAAGTGCATAGGTAGAATGGCAACTACTAAGTTTCTTAGGTAATATGCCTATAACTTTAGTTAATTTCCATGTTCGAAAAATTAACTAAAAAATTGGGCAGCACTGCTTAAAAACTTTAAATTTACACGATGAAATATTTCATGAAACATTTTTTAGTTGTTTATTGCTGAGGTGGAAGAACAAATGGAGTGAAGAACATTTACAATAACTACCAGGAATTTTATTTCAGATCATTTTTCCACATACCATGCCTCCCTGTCCATCCTATTTGCAAATAAGACAAGTTTAATGACACAAATTTTATGAAATATTTCATCGTGTAAATTTAGCCCTATTGAGAAAATTACTTAAAGTCTCAGTAAGTATAAATGCACTTAATTCAGTGTATAAATATCCGATACATTCTAATCAGCATATCTGGAAATATCAATATGTCAAAAAAGTAGGAATTTTTAAGTTTTAGGCAATCTAATGTAAACAAAAGACCTACTTAACATTCAGGTTCTAAACGACTTTGAACTTTTGTTTCTCTAGCTATTTTGGTTTTGAAACTTCATTTTTCTATGTAGTTTGACAGTGAAATTTAAAAAGAAAATTAAAAATTTTTATTTAAAAAAATTTAGGGGTTTTTCATGAGAATAGTTATTCGCGATGGGGGATTGTGAATTTATTTTGTGAAATAATTCGTAGAGCGGCATGGCTACACATCAAACAGGGATTTTTTCGACTGTCTAATACGAAATCATACTAGGTGGCTGCAAGAGCCCAGCTGTTTACGTAAATGTTTACACATTTGGCCTGTCAGCCCAAATGTAAATTCTCCAGGGCGAATTCTCTTGCGACTACCTGGTGTTGATCTACCTTGACTATATCAGTGCAAAAAACCTCACACGTATAGTTTGATGTGAGTTTGATGGAAAGAAGAACACTTGTTTTTCGCTACTGCCGATGACGAAATTTGAAGCATGTTTGATGTGTGGCCGTTTAATTACTTCAAATGTCATTTTTGCTTAGTTTTCGCAGTGACATCATTCATTTTGGGACGCACTATTTAAAGAAACAAAATTTCATTCTTGAATTTATTGAAGTTTATTGTGGTTTGCCTGCTTTATGTCCAGGTAAATCGAAGCAATATAGTAATATAAATTTAAAAAAATGCTTAGTACGAGATATTGCTTAAAAAATATACAGAAAAAGTCCAAATGCGAAAAAAGGATGTCGGACAAAAAATTAACTCGCTTCGAACTGCATATGGAATTAAAAAGGGAACTAAAAGGATTTAGAAAAAGGGAGTTAAAAACTAATTTTTAACAAACAAAAAGTTTATGAAACATTTCTGCCCGAAAAATCACGTTCTTTCTTTTTCACAACAACTTTCAAATGCAGTTTGATAATATGAATTTGATGTGCTGCTGTGCTAGGTAAAAAAATATTTCCAAACACACATGAATTTAATCAAACAGTGTTGCGCGGCCGCCTGAAAGTGTTAAAATGGCTACCCTTTCCCAAGGTGTATAATAGGTGGGATCACTACGTCAGCTTACTCACCTGATTAAACGTCAAACTAAGTACTGCTAATGAAATGCTCATGATATCACCACTACCTTCAAACTATTAAACACCATATACACACTTCCTTCTGTGTGGTGTTTGGCATTCACTTCAAGAGATATCTGCACTATAATACCACCCGTTTTTTGACAATTGTTAAGGTACTTTTCTAATTTCTTTCAAATTTTCTATTGTTTTAGTAATGCCCGTACCTGTTCAATATGCCTTGGCCTTTCGTCAACATCAAGGCGAATTGATACTACGTGGCCCTATTAGTAAAAGTGATCATCAGGTGACTACACTAAAGTGTCAAACTCTATGTGAAAAAAACTATACAACAACTTTTTATGTGTGCATTTAACATGACGGATTGGTGAATGTCAGTTGTTGTTGCTCTAATACGGCCACTTGTTATTAATACGCTTTGGTCAACATTGATTTTAAAAACGATGCATTGCCAACACAAGGCGAATTCAATATATTAATTCGCTTCGTGCCAACACTATTTACTTGTCAAGTCTAAAAAATCAACAAACAAACGTGCTCTTTGCCACAGATTACTTTTTGCAAAATTTGAATTACATTATATGCAGCATAAATTTCTAGTATAATAAAATTTGTAGTGCCTTTTTAAACAAAACCAACAGGTAAACGAAACTACATCAAAAATTCTTAAAAACGATTACAGTTCCTTGGGAAATCAAGGATTTATTTTGCTTTAAATTGAAACCAACGACTTCTGGGAAGTTTGGTGTACGTGACTAACGGCCAAGTGCTAATGGTAGCCATGCATATGTTTGTGTGTATGTAATAAGTTCAATAAAACAAAACCATGCAACATAGTCGAAGCATACATAAAGTACAAGATTAGAAGGTATTTTAGACATCATTATTAAAACAGTTGTTGTCCTAAACGGATGTCTTCTAAGGACTAAAAATTATTATGAGTATCAAAAAGTTTTAAAATTATAACTAAAACGTGTGTTAAACTACAAAACAGACAAAAAAAATTAATGTTAACACCTGCATATTTTGCATATATGTATGTATGTACATATTTACATACATATCTACATATGCTTTCTATAAATAATTAAACCTTAACGTTTGCAAAATTGAAATCAGAAAATCGTATTAAAAATAAAATAACGACCGTTTTGTTAGTTAATCGCTTTGTCTGCGTTATTTGGCAAGAATATCTAAAAAATAAATTAAAACAAAAGGTGAGTGAGTGAGTCAATCAGTTAATAAACTTTTTCAAGGTGTTCTTATTTTTTACAATAACATTTTTAATTATGTGTGCAAAAAAAGTTATAGTAATTTTTGGTGGTACATATGGTTTTTTTTAATGTTGGTTGTTGCCGTTCTATTTCAATTGGGTTCGATGTCTGTTATTTACTACAAACTTAATAAGTTGCACGTTCGAAGCTTAGATAAGTTGGATAACTCCCTGTTACACCGAATGTTGCAATTATTGCATTTGCTTTACAGTGGACGTAAGTAAAGCTGGCCACTCACGTATGTGCGTGTGATTTGTTCGCGAACCTTTCTCCACAAACCTTATTAACCTTAAACGTCAACAAATAAAACATAAATTACGAATCAGATGTCGTAATTGTTCTTTAGGTTATTTGTGTTGAAATATAGCTGTTTTATACTTTATTTCAATAGCATGGGAACTTGAATTCAAGTAGAGCATTACATTAATATACAAAAACGACAGTTTAAATATAGTTTAATTCAAGCCTTGAGTTACAGTTTATTTCAAGCCTTGAGTTACAGTTTATATCAAGCCTTGAATTAGTTTATTTCAAGCTCTGAATTTAAGTTTAATCCCAATAAGCAATTTTGCTTAAAATAAAGCGTAAAACAATTGGTATTCAAGTCAAACAATCCAGTTTCAAGGGTTGAAATACACTTTATTTCAATAGCATTATCCAGTAAAATGGGAACTTGAATTCAAGTAAAACATACAGTTGTAAAAAAGTTTAATTCAGCATTGAACTATAGTTTATTTCAAGCCTTGAATTTAAGTTTAATTTAACTCTTGAAATATAGTTTACATCAAGGGTTGAGCCAAAGTGTGTTTCAAGTTGAAAATATCGTCCATTTCAAGCTTTATTAGAAAATAATTTATTACAAGCAAAGATTAAATTAATGGTGGCTATTCTGGAAAGCACGCCAGAGAAGTGAACGTTTCCATGCGTTACAAAAATCTAATCAACGTATTTGTTGTACGCATTTCATTCACTTTTATAAACACACATACTATTTAGGCACATCCTCATGTATTTTTTAAATTTTAGCAATTTAGTTTTTATTTTGCATGTTTCTTTCACAACGCGATTGTAGAATATCCACCACTGATACCTACATGTTACATAATTGCTAATTTTTTTATACTTTTTCTTTGAATTTTAGAAAAATTTTCAACTTTTTTTATTTTTTATTTTTAATTCTGAAAAATGATTTAATTTTTCATTATTTGACAAACAAAATAAAGTCTGAGCATACATTTTTGTTGCTTTTAAATTATTTTCAAACTTAAAAAGAACTTGAAGCAAAGCTTGAAATGAAGTTTACTTCCAGTTGAATTTCATGTGCTGGAAGTTAAAGTTTTTGAGTGCTTATTGGGATTCAACCTTGAAATATATAGGCAGGTTTTGTAAAAAATTTCGATTCTAAACTTTTGAAACTTGTGTGAAAAATATCGCAATTGCGTTTCAAAAAAAAATTTTTCCATACAAATTTCAAAACGCAAAAAGCGTTTGTATTTACATAATCTGGCCCATAGAATAGAATAACAGCGTTTTCAAGTTGAAAGTATAAGCAATTTCAAGCTTTTTAGAAAATTATATAGCACACCGGAGATAAAATAATGGTGGCTATTCTAGAATGCGTGACTAAACTTTCTACAATTTTAAATTATTTATTTTTTGAACCCATGGTATAAGGTAGTTCTAGAGGTGGAAAACTATCGATAGTGTCACTATCGAAAATTTTCGATATTTTGAAAAAATATATCGATATATCGATTGTAAACTATCAAAATTTAGAAAAACTATCGATATATCGACGATACTATCGTGATACTGCTAAAGTTTTATACTACTTAGAGAAAGCACTAAATATGTGTGTAAAAATGCTAACCGGTTCTGAAACAAAACAGAACTTTATTTCTTAGTTCAATAAATAACAAAACTTAAAATCCTTGTAACATTTCAATGTCAGAAAAATGTAGTGAGTTCAATGATTTTTAAATCCAATTGACCTAACGGACGATCGTTGAAAAACATGTCTAGCACAACAATAGTAGTGGATCATTTACTATCGATAGGGGCAAAAAAATATCTATTGTTTTTAAATAATAATCGATTGACGAATAAAACCATCGATAGTCATAAAAAAATTAAATATCGATATTATCGATAGTGCCATCGATAGTTCTCCACCTCTAGGTAGTTCCACTTTCTCTTTTTTTCTGACATATTACCATTTGACAAAAAATGAGATCTGACGTTTAAGCTAAAAGTCGTGCTACCATTCTTGCTTTAAAAAAATCCAATTTTTTTAAATATTAAATGTATTATACGTTATAAATTTTCAAAAGGAAAAAAGAATTGTGTTCAGAGTTGTGAGTTTTTCGCCATTTTCGCGATCTATCTGATTTTACGAGATTATGTTGTTCTTTACAGCTTCAGTAATTTTTTGAATACATTTAGCAATTTTTCGCGAACTTGCGATTTATTCACGTTCTTTCGGATTTTTTTTAACAGTTTTGGCGTTCTAATATATTTTAGGGCTTGGTTCAGATTTCGCAATTTGTTGCGGAACAATTTCATTATTAATTTATTTGACAAACAAAAGTAAGTTTGAGCATACATGCGAAACAGTAACTCGGTACGAATCTGTGGTTAAACTTTTGTGAAGACTTCTTTAAACTCCAAACTTGAAGGGCGTATTTAAACTTTATTAGCACTATTCTATGTGTGGGAATACCGAAATTAAAATTTTTTTTACTTTAAATGTATATATTTCTTTCATTATAAATATGTATGCACATATTTATGTAATTTTATTATCTTCTTACAATTTCAGTTGGGATAAAATGTTGGACATCGTACAACCTAGTGCTATAAACAGCGCCCAGACGCAAACCGCACCAATGAACGATACGATATCCACAACTGATGTAGTGGTAGTTCGAGCCAAACCTAAAAAAGTATTCAAACCTAAGGCTCGTTTAAATCGCATACCCCAAAGTTTGCTAGATGATCCGCAGCTTCAGAAGGCTATTGAACGTTTGCCCTCCAATTATAATTTTGAAATACACAAAACAATATGGCGCATAAAGGAAATAAAAGCAAAACGAGTAGCCCTACAATTACCCGAAGGTTTGCTTATGTATGCCATGGTTATCAGTGATATAATAGAACGATTTACCGATGCCGATACTGTAATAATGGGCGATGTTACATACGGAGCTTGCTGTGTCGACGATTATACCGCCAAAGCTTTAGGTGCGGAATTGTTGGTTCATTATGGCCACAGCTGTTTAATACCTCTTGATCAAACAGAGGGAATTAAGGTTCTATATATCTTTGTGGATATAAAAATTGATCCTTTACACTTCTTGGATTCCGTCAAGCTGAACTTTAAACCCGAGGATGGTCAAATGGCTTTAGTGAGCACCATACAGTTTGTAACTACCTTACAAGCGGCTTCAGCAGAACTTAAGGCTGCCGGTTATGATGTTATAGTACCTCAAGCCAAACCTTTGAGTCCAGGGGAAATTTTAGGCTGCACTTCACCTACATTGCCAGATACAACGAAACTGATTATCTATTTGGGAGATGGACGTTTTCATTTGGAGTCCGCTATGATTGCAAACCCTAAATTAAAGGTATGTGGCGTTTTCTTTTGAATTTTATAAGTATGTAAAACATAGAAAACATATTGTTTCTAGGCTTACAGATACGATCCATATGAAAAGAAATTCACCATTGAAGAATACGATCACAAAACCATGCAATCGATGCGTTATGGCGAAATTGAAAAGGCCATGAAAGCCAAGAAGATTGGCATTATTTTGGGCACTTTAGGACGCCAGGGCAGCTCGAGGGTTCATAAATTCCTAGAGAAACGCATTAAAGCTAAAGGTTTCGATTCAACAACAATTTTATTATCGGAAATTTTCCCCCAAAAATTAGCGTTATTTGAAGATATTGATGCTTTTGTACAAATAGCCTGCCCTCGCTTATCTATAGACTGGGGCTCTGCATTTGCCAAGCCGCTATTAAATCCTTATGAATTGTCAGTAGTTTTGGGTGATGTCGAATATACACCTCACAATGAGGCACCGAAGCAAAATTCCTATCCCATGGACTTTTATGCTAGTGGCAGCTTGGGACCGTGGACGCCAAATTTCAAACCTCCCGCATTGGGCGAATGTGAAAACAAACCTTCTGCAGATTGTTGCGGCCGTTGTGCGCGTGCCGAATTGGAAAAGGATGATGAGGGCAAAACTATTGCAAAAGTTTTGGAAATAGATGATTTTAAAAAGGGATAAAGCTTGCATGAAAATGCATTCTTACCATTTTGCTTTCACCACTTCCTATAATGAACAAATTTTGTTACAAAATATTGTGATTTGTAATGGCTTATCTCCAATAGAAAACCATATTATTTAAGATTATTTGTTGTACATAATACATACATACATAAATATTACGTGACTTAAGTAAAATTGTTTCATTTTGAAATTCGTTTATAATTTAAGTAACTTTAATCTTATTTTAAATTTATCCCTTTAGCTCGATTTTTTAGTTTAATTTTTTTCCTGCCTTTTTATAACTATGAACATAGTTGAATTTTAGTTTTTTTATATATTAGTTTTATGGTTTTAAATGTAGTTTTTTACAGTGTAGAAAAAAATTAATAAAAATAAGGTAAATATCAATAACTAAAAAAATATGTTTTACTGGTTCTTAAAAAAATATATTCGAATTATTTTCAGCAGAAACCACTGGGCAAGATTATTCCCCCTGTTATGAAAGGCGACGTCGACGTCACATCAACACGAAAGTAAACAATTGTAACTTGTCTACTCATTGTCGACAACAATTGACTTCTATTGACAGTCTCTTGCTATTTTCTGAAGCTTATGAAATTAGTCCAGCATGTTAATATTCAATTGTTGTCGATAAAGGGTAGACAAGTGACAACTGTTTGATGTCGTGTTGATGTGACGTCGACGTCGC
This sequence comes from Panzeria rudis, assembly GCA_956483635.1. NCBI lineage: Eukaryota > Metazoa > Arthropoda > Insecta > Diptera > Tachinidae > Panzeria > Panzeria rudis. Next base: position 24,475,270 of record OY101451.1, on the reverse strand, counting down.
TTTTCACAATAGGGGGGATTGTACTTAGAGATGGCAATCGGGACAGGTTTTGGAAAATCCCGGTTTTCGGGATTGATGCAGCGCAGTCAAGGCGAATTCATACTAGGTGGCCGCAAGAGCCCAGCTGTTTACGTAAATGTTTCCACATTTGGCCTGTCAGCAGTGTTAATGTATCAGTTTTTTTGACAGCCCAAATGTAAATTCTCCACGGCGAATTCTCTTGCGACTACCTGGTGTTGGTCTACCTTGAGCGCAGTGATACATTTCCGAAAAGTACCTTACTTCTGACTTTGGAATATAGAATATGCGAACTCAGCTTTTTACGCCCCCCATATGCCGGACTAAGTTTTTTCTCAATAAATATTTTTAATATAAACATCTGAACTTCTTCAATGTTGCACTTTAAAAATTGTAATATCAACATGACATAATATTTTATTTAAAAGCTGACATTGAAAAAATTTATTATTTGTGAAAAAAACGGGATTCGGAAATCCCGAAAACCCCGGGTTTAAAATTTTAAGATCCCGGTGTTCGGGATTTATAAAATACCGAAAATCCTTGGATTCCCCGTTTGACATCTCTATTTGTACAATTTAAGATAGTTTTAGACTATCCCACAAGTGATTCGACGACTTCTGCAGAAAATGCAATCCTGATATGTGTAGTTTTAAAAATTGGTCGTATTATTGGTTCCGCAGAAAAGAAAAATTCAACGGAAGGAAATATCAATCGATGTGCAAATTGCAATTATTCATTCCTGTGGTATAAGCTTTTCGTGAAATTTATTTTAAATCGTATTGGTTCCACAGCAAAGGAAGATTCAACGGAAAGAAATATCGATCGATGTGCAAATTGCAATTATTTCATTTCATTTCATTTTCATTTATTTAACTTAATCGAGCCCATAGGGCCATATATGATTAATAATTACATTAATGCGATATCATCTAATTACATAGGTATATATTTACATACATATTCAGGCATGTCCCTAAAAAGTAGTGAGTTTGAAATTCACAAGGTAGCATTTTATTTTTGACGGTCTGGAAAGTAGTATATTATCATTAAATATTAAAATTTAGATGCAAAGAATAGAACATCAAAAATTTTAACGAATTGATTTCAATTGAATCCTAGAGGACATACCTGATTATGATTATTAAGATTAAGTGCTTAACTTTATTTATCATAACTCCAAATAAACTGTTAAAACAAGTGCACACTTTATATACGTTATACGTATGAATGAATAAGTATTACCCGTAGTGGCCATACAATTTCCTCTTGTAGGTAGAGGGGGAATATTTAAAACTCCTAAGATCTAGGGGAAGGCGGTTATAAAGCCTGCACACTCGTATCAAGAACGACCTTTCGAAAATTGAGTTATTGACTCGAGGCAAAATTAGTTGAGGATTGCGAGTTGATCTGGTAAAACGAGGTAACTGTGAAAAAGACGAGAATGAGTCAGATTTAATAAACAAGTAGAAACTACTTAAAACTCTTATGCTGACAAAATCCAGAAAAGAGCATTTTAAAAATATTTTTGAAAAATCAATTTCACGGAAAGCTTATACCACAGAAATGAATAATTGCAATTTGCATATCGATCGGAGTCTTTCCGTTGAATTTTCCTTTCCTGCGGAACCAATACGATCCAGTGTAAAAAGACTATTACCAAAATGTTTACAAACATTAGTACTGTTAATTTACGTTCTGTTGCTAATATACAATCAACTTGTTGCAAAACCGTATTTCAACATTTGTTTGCTTTTACGCATGTAAACAGTACTGTGGTGAGTTTCTTCCATTCTTTCTTTTAGTTGTCAAAGTCAGCTGTATATTGTTTTTTGTTATTTTTCTCGTTTTTCTCTATTTCTTTTGTTAATTCATTTACCAAATATTTATAAAGTTTTTTATTTTGTTAGTTTTGTACATTTATTTGTTAGAATAATAAACCAAATATGCTACAAAGCAATAACTTTAACAGGTTAGTTGGTAACAATTTTGTTAAACTAATATACATAAACCATTTGTGAAATGTATTTTGTCATCATAAACTTATGCCCATAAAGATAAGTGTAATTTATTATTAACTTTTATTAAACTTGCTTAATTAATGTGAATTTTTTAAAAGTGTTGTCGATGATTTATCAGCATTTAGTTCACCATTAAACGCGGAAGCTTTAAGACCTACAAGTGTACCTTTAAAGGCAACATCAACTATTACTCCTCCTCCCTTGGCAAGTTTAGATGAGCTACAAACCCCAAATAACAATAACAAATTTGATAAAAATAATGCAGAAACTGCATCGGCATCAGGTTCGGAAACGACCTCCTTAGCTGCTCAACAGTTAACTGCTGGGGTTTTGCAATTTTATGCTCCTCCTATAGCTAAGGCCAAGGGACAACTTAAGGAATTAATGTGAGTTAAAAAATCGAATTTAGAATTTAAATAGAATTTTGAACTAACTTATTCGTATAAAATTCTTTTTAATGTAGACAAAAGCAAAACAAAATCTACATTGATTTATCGGCTGAAAAATTTAAACTGGACAATGCAGAGATAGGCAAATTAAATGAAATGGTAAGTGGTAGAGTGCTTAAAAATATTCTTCAACAATAAAAATGTTATTTTAGAACTATGTACATTAAAGCGACTCCCAGGAAAAACAAATTTTGCTACCCCTCTCATATTAAAGATCGGTGTTTTTAGTGAGGTTTCCCTAAACATTTGCGGGGTCTAGAGATGACCGGCCATGAGCTGGACCGTGTCCAAAAGAGGTATATTTTTGTAGTTTTTTTTCGCATATTTTCGTATGTTCTCCCAAGATTTTATTAATTCATAGACATAAATAAATAAATACTAAGACAACATATAAAAAAAATTACATCGTTTGAACGATCTTTTCTTTTATTTTAATATAAGTAGCACCTGCACTCAAAACGCAAAAAAAATTGTGTTTGTTATAAAATACCGCATTGCTGATGGTGTGAATGGTAAAGTTTGATGCACCATTGGATGCAGCTTGAAAAGATCCTTTTTTTATATGAATTTTTTTTATATGTTGTCTTGAGAGAAAATACAAAAATATGCAAAAAACTACAAAAATAAAACTTTTTAGACACGGTCCAGCTCACGGGCGGTCATCGTTAGACCCCTCAAATGTTTTAGGAAACCTCATTAAAAAGACCGATCTTTAATTTGAGAGGGGGAACAAAAACACGCTTTTTTCATCTTCATACAAGGCCAGTCGCTCTAGTGTACATATCGCACCCTAAATACAAAAGGGTCACAACTCAAAATACTAAAATTTTCAGGAGAGACAAAAAACTGTTTATGTGCAGAAGCAACACACTTAACATAAAAATAGACATAAGTGTATTTTTCCAGTTAAAGAAGATAGTGATGTGAAAGAAATTTTTGCAGTAGTTAGAGATGTGTACTCTGAATTAATTTATGGAAAAAGTCAGTTTTGGAAAATTTTGAGTTGTGACCCTTTTGTATTTAGGGTGCGATATATTCTTTTTTTCAAACAATGTGGAATTGTACTTTTTCGGATAAAGGTCAGCTAACTATACTTGTTAGTTAACTTTAGTTTAAACTTAAATAAGGATTATTTGGTTAATAATAATCTAGGTTTAACAAGAAAAACACATGAATAAATAACACTGGCCAACAAATTAGGCAAAAAATTTTGACTGGGGAAACGAAGTATGTTTTTTAGCTAATCTGGCTGCGCTGAATTCGAATCTGGCAACAAAGTTGGGCTATCACGTCCAGTTCGTTTTTTATCGCATGCTGGCAATACTGTAAAATAGTTAATACTGACGCTACAATTTCACAGTTATTAATTTGACAAAAGCCTACATTCATTATAAATTTGTATAAAGGTAGAGTATAAGCATGTCAGTGAGATCGTGTGTTACTAATCCGAGCTATTTTTGCTTTGTGTGTGGTGAATATCTGATTGGAAAAAAAGGATATGCAATATCAGAATCACTAAAATATGCATATCTCCATTATTTTGGTTTTGCTGTCGGAAACTTGGACAAACCGTGGACACCGACAATGTTTTGCAATCGTTGCAGAACTATTTTATACAAGTGGTCAAATCGCATTTAGATTTTTTCCCACAAAACCTAGGTGCTGTTAGCGACGAACAAGGGGAACGCGCCCATCAAGATTTAATGAAAATTGAAAGCAACTATCAAGGATTTTGGGATAAAAGTATGCTGGGAGACTATTGTTGGACTCTAATACGTGAAACCGAACCAACGAAATACAAACGACAATCATATAACGCCATTCACTTTTGAAAACTCATTGATTTTTAAATAAACTAATAACTTTTTATGGAAAAATCTAATAAAAGCTTTTTTTTATATCTCGAAAACCTGACGTGATAGAGAAAAACCATTTACAGATTCGAATTCAGCGCACCAAATTACACTGGGAAATGTATTTGGTTGCTCCAGTCAAAAACCTTGTTGGCTAGTGTAATTGGACACGTAAAAAGAAACTAAACAAGTCGTAACTGCTTTTCAAATTTTACCAGGTAAATAAATTGGGTTATAATTTCTTTGAAAACGTTAGTAATCATCAAATAAAAAAACTGAAAATCCTACTACTAATATTATAAATAAAAAAAAGTTCTTATGTTTGTGAGTTTGGATTTGTGATTTTTAAGAAAATTAACTAAACACACAAATACCAATTTCAGTTTGGTCACATAATTAGAAGTGAGAAAAAATATTTGCATTCAGGTTAAAATCATCTTTGTAAAGTTAAACAAAATGGCCATATCATATAAATATGTTGGATAAACTTCATTTTTGACAACATACATACTTTGTATTAAACGTTGCACAAGGGAGTGTCCGATAACGTAATCTTTCGAGCCATTTAACCAAATAAAAAATCGATTTTAGAAACATCTTTTTTCAGAAAATTCCACGATATCTTTCGAACGGATCGGATCAATCGATTTTAATGAAATTTACAGAAATCGACATTGGTTCTGAAAAATCGTAAAATCGACCGGGTCCGAATCGGATCGCATTCACACGAAATCTAAGTAAAGCTTGAACGCCATAAGTCTTATTCTGATCGGTTTACCCGTTAAAAAGTTATGGAACGAAGATTTACTTACAAACACATACACTTTTGACACCAAAATAGCTGTACAGTTTAGTTGATTTTGTCATTTCTGATCCAAAGCGTGGAGGTGTTAATATTTTTGTTCATTAAGTATTTTTGGAGAAAAAAAAATTATTCAGAAATTTTTTTTAAATATGTTATTTTGACACGGGTACAAGTGTTGTCCGATTTAGCTTAAATTTTCAGCACATGAGCTTTAGACTAAGTGTCAGAATAATCCGCCTGGACTTTTATGAAAATCCAAAGTTTAGTTTCCTGCATGCTTTCCGTGATCATTACACAGGTCAACACGATTTATAAGGTCGGTATCAATTTGCGTACATATGATACTCAGCTCCATTGCCTATAAATTACTTTTTTGAATTGACTCTGTATCTCGAAATTGTCTGTTATAAAGAAAAAAGAGGATGCTGCATCACAAAATTTGCATTTACTCGAGAACTAGTCCTTCGATTGAATTAAAAAAAAAACACAAGGCTCGAAAATACAATAACCTTTAAATTACGTCCTTATTCATTTTTTTACAGTCATATAGTTTCGGAGATATTCAGTAAGTTTTATCAAAAAAACATAAATTTTTTCAAAAAAATTTGAATAAAAATTTAAATAACTCATTAAAATTTCAACACGAATAAAATTTTAAATTGTATTCTTAATTGTGATAACATCATATGTCACAAATAAAATGAATTTAAATTTATTAAAATCATTTTATAAGTTCTGAATTTATTTCAAATTTCTTTGAACAAATTTATTTTTTTGATAAAACTTTCTGAATATCTCCAAAACTATAAGACTGTTAAAAAATTAATAAGGCATTAATTTAAAGGTTATTTTCTTTCCGATCCTTCTGTGTGTTTTTTTTTAATTTATGTAAATGCAAATTATGTGATGCAGCATTCTTTTTTTTCTATATAACGGAAAATCTCGAGCCACATAGTCAATTCAAAAAAATTAATTTATAGGCATTGATGCTCAGTACCAAGTGTATACAAATTGACTATACGAAGCCTTAAACCTTACAGAAAAAAATTCATTTTGTTGGTCTGTGTTATCAATAATAAAAAAACATGTTATATACTTTAATTCTGATGAAGTTTTAAAATTTTTTTACACAAGTTTCTATTCATGTCATTAGAGTACTTCAATATCACTATTTAATACAAGCCTTTATTGAACTATTTTCTATAATTTATTGTTTTTTTTTTAACAAAAACTTTTCGTCAATATTTATATTATACTGTACCTAATCTAAAAGGCTTTAATTAGTCAAGTCTAAAGTTTTCTACAAAATCTTATCGAATTTTTTATGCTATAATAAAAATATGCATTGTATTTTATTATAGTTTATTAGCATTAATTATAATTTCATTTAATCTTTATTACTTTTCAGATGAACAATGTTAAAGTGTACAGAGAAAAATTGTTGAAAATTAAAAAGCAAATGCAAAATATATATCAGCGAACAAAGGTATTAAAGGTAAGTAAAATGATCGTTTATTATAGATAAGGATATGTATGTACTACACTGTTGTAATATAATCTAATCCTGAATTTAAAATATTGTCCAATAAATTTTTTGTTTTTGGCAAGGGTGTACCTAAAAACTAGAGATGTGCGCATGAGTAAGATTTAGCTCACGACCACGCACGGTCACGAAGAGATATTTTTTTATAACGCAAGTTCGCGCACTACAAACTTTAAAATTATCACGACTACGAACAAATGATTTTTTTTATACGCACGCATGGTGCGTGAGCTACAAAAGCTAACATTTTCACGACCACGCACGTTCACTGCAAAGTTAATATAAGGCAATTATTTATTTTATATTGTGATAAAAAAAATAAAAATATGTGAAAAAATTTGGCACTTCTCGGGAATTTTTTCCCTACGTTTCCCGGGAATTTATTTCCGACCTTTCCCGGAGAATTCTTCCCGACGCTTCCCGGGAACGAAAACCCAATAACCACACTTACTAGCTAAAACTATTTAGCAATAGCTAAATTTAGCAGAGAAAATAGCTGACCGACTTCGGATAAGAATTATCCAAAAAATTTTCACTCCGTACATACTAATGAATGGTAACTCCATTTCGATTTTGGTCGATAAAAGCATTTTTACTCTATCTCAAAGCCGTTCGACTTCTGTAGAAAATGCAACGCTGATTTAATAAGTTGATGGAATATTTTAAAAAACAAATAGCCCAATTATTCCCGGAATTTTCCCGGGGAGTTTTTTCTCTTCCCAATCATTTGTTGCCGGGGAAAATCCTCACTATTCTAAAAAGCAGGGGAATAAACAATAAGTGCGTGCAAAATTTAGTATTTTAAAAGTTTCTTCCGAAGGCAAAAGTAGTTCATGTTTTTGAAGCGCATATTCGCACGGCGTGGATAAAAATTCTTAAAACAAGAGAGAAATATAACATTCCGCTGTTTATTTAAACTTGTTGTCCTAAATAAATGCTTATACCCATTTTTTAATTTGAATTTTAAATTGTTGCATTAGTGAGTTCCCTTCAAAATGTTTGGGAAAACCCCACAAGAATTTCTCTCTCATATTTAGAATACATACTTACTTTTTTCCCTCGGAGTTTTTTTCCCGGGGAAATTGAGATTTATAATAGGGGGAATGGGAAAAGAGAAAATTTCCCGGGGAGATTTTATTTAGAATTGTTGTTCATAATCAGCGTTGCCAAACGTGCAGTTTTGTCTGTATTTGGCAGTTTTTCTAAGCATTGAACAGTTTTGCAGTTTTTTGCTTAAAACCCCAGTTTTTCTATAAATTGTGCAGATTTTGCTTTTGTCATGCGACAATGTAATGCAAGAGGGAATTCAAACTCATTTAGATCTAAGAAAGTTGTGTTTTTCTATATGGAGATTGCTATTATAGTTCATATGTACTTAACATTTTTTCCAGAATTCTCTTCGCGAAATTTTTAGTGATTGATACAAACAAAAAACTATACTTTTTTACTCCAAAAAAATAACTGTATACTTTAAATAAAACAAAAACTTAAATACTCTATTTGTTGAATTTTGATCCTTACGTCTTTAAGCCGATTCGGAAAAAATTAATCAATTTCCTTGTGTAATTTGTAGAAATTTCATATACATATACATAATTCAAAAAGTTATAAATTTGGAGTGCCACATTTTCCTAACTTCCGAAATGGTAAAGCGTACCCACTAAGCACTTTTTTTGCTTGTTTTTCGTTTTCATCTATAAAATTTGAAAATTCCTAAAGGTGGGTTTTCGTCTATTAACATTTGCGCCGAACGCGTTCGCCGCAAATATTTGCATCGCATTTTAGGTAGTGGGACGTGTGACGCACAGTAGTAACGCAAGAATGTATATACTATCGGGTATGTTCTGTATTTCATGTGGAATTGAAATGTGTGGAATTATCGAAGCATTGTTCTTATAAATATTAAATTACAACAACAATGCTTGCTAATTCCGCACATTTTAATTCCACATGAAATACAGAACATGGCCGTATATTTTGGATTTTTTGTGTGCAGTTTTTTCATGTAAAAATCATTTTTTTTAATTTTAAATTCGCAATTTTTAAAAAAAAAAGTTATGGCAACGCTGTTCATAATTCAGCCCATTATATCAGGGTTGCATTTTCTACAGAAGCCGAACGGCTAGAACAAAAATGCTAAAAAAAATACCGCCAATGTACAATAGGGTGGAGCGTCGATGTATGAAGGTGTAAAAAGTCATCCAATCGATTTCGAATACCTCCAGAATGTTGCATATAGCTAAATTATATACAAACATTTTTGATGAAAGTTCACAAAAATTTACATTTTTCTTCCAAACATATGCCGGAAGCAGTGGTGAAACAAAACAAAAAAATTCTATCGGTTATATTTTGAGAAAACTTCTATGGCCTATGAGCTAAACCAGAAATGGTCGCGAAATCTCGATTATATTGACAATCAAGTGAAGAAACTCAATTGCTAACAATTACAATGTCCATACAACAGAAAAATTTTAATTTGTGTGTGTATGTGTGCTATGTGGAAATTGAAATTTTTGGCACTTAAGTTCATTCACTTAATAGTGCAGAAAATCGACATTTGTCCAATGATTTTCATGATTTATGGTTTATTTTATTCTTAGTATTCCTAGCTTTCTGATAAAAGATAAAAATGTAAAAATTTTGCACTCTTAATTTTTTTAAAGAGTTTTTAAAAACGAAAAAGTTTAATTTTGCATTAAAAAAAACCTTTTTTCCCCGCTAGTTTCCGAAAAACTGCGAAAGAGTAAGAAATACATATGAAACATTATGTATGAATGACTTTAAGGTAATTTTATTCCGCATCTTTTGATGTTTTATTTATTCAAATCGGGCAAGCCGTTCTTGAGTTATGGTGAAATATTTAGTCATGCCTATTAAAAAAAAATTGTTTAATTAAACGTTTTAAAAATTTTATATTTTAATTTTGGCCAACGGTTAAAATTTTCTATAGTGCCACACAAATTCATGAAAACCACAGATTAGAGGTGGAAAACTATCGATGACACTATCGATAGTATCGATATTTAATTTTTGTTGTGACTATCGATGTTTTTATTCTGTAATCGATTATTATTTGAAAACAATAGATATTTTTTCCCGCTATCGATAGTAAATGATCCACTACTATTGTTGTGCTACACATTATTTTCAACGATCATCAGTTAATTAAATTGGACTTAAAAATCACTGAACTCACAGATTTATCTTATATTAAAATGTTACAAGGATTTTAGTTCTGTTATATATTGAACTATGAAATAAAGTCCTGTTGTTATATATTGAACTACGAAATAAAGTCCTGTTGTTTAAAAACCTGTTTTATTAGCATTTTTACATACATATTCAGTTCATTCTCTGAGGACTATAAAACTTTGATAGTATTACGATAGTATCGTCAATATATCGATTGTTTTTTAACTTTTGATAGTTCAGAATCGATATATCGATATATTTTTTTAAAATATCGAAAATTTTCGATAGTGACACTATCGATAGTTTTCCACCTCTACCACAGATCTATAATTTAAATATTCATTTCCTCCACTACTTACCGCTAAATACATCTACAGTAAAAATATCATGTTGTACAAAGTTATTACTTTTTTTTTATTACATATTTGCTTATTGCAAATATTTTTATTTAACATGCTTTAGCAAAAGTTTAACTGATAAGTTTTTTTGAATTACAAAAATTTTGTTTATTTTAGAAAAAAGCCATTAACATACAAACGTGCAAAGAAAAAGAACTACAGCGTAAATTACAAAAACAGCAACAAGAAGAGGCCTTAATTGCTAAACAACCTCGATAATATCAAGCAGTGTAAATCAAAAGTTAAATAAATTACAAAAAGACTTTCTTTTTTCTAAAATTTTTTATAAAAAATCTACTCGTTTATATTTATGTATGTAAAAATTTTAATAAATTGTTACTTATTTTATATATAATCTACATATACATAATTACGACTTAATCAATATCGATACATTGCTATGAAAGGGCCTTTTTATACTATTATGCAATAATTGCCCATTAATATTTAATTACAATAAAATTAAAATTCTTTTAAAATAACAAGGTTTTGAAAGTTTATACCTGGGAATTATTTTAGGGGGAGCTAAAGTCCCTCCTTTTGCAGTGTTATAATGAATCGGCATATAAACTCTTGTAATCCTTACATTCTAGGTATAAGGTGTGTTCAGCGCTCTTATCTAAAACATTACGGGAAACATTTTTGTGAAACATTTTAACCTCGTAACTCTTTGCTGTATTGTTGTTTTGTCCCTTTCTTGGAACTGGGGAAAAACATTCCCCTTAAACAGCAATTGAGCTGAAATGATCTACAAAAATATTCGTCATAAAACTTTACTAGTCTTCGAAGACAGCAAAGTTCAACTTGGACTCCAGCTACCGCTCACTTGGGTCCAGGATTGATCCTTTTGTCTGTTAAGAAATAAGAAGAGGGATGGGGCGAAATATAAAGTGTAAGAGGTATGAAAGTGATAGTGAAGTTGAAAAGAGAAGAAGAGATATTGCTATCACACACCGAAAATGTAAGGTTTAGGGCTGGAATCATCCACTGCTTCTGATGAATGAGCTAAGTCTGTTAATATTGTCCGTCGCTACCTCAGATAGGCTAACAGAGGATTGCTGGCCGAGTTATGTTAGCCGTGAAGAAAAAAAAGGTAAAAGACTATCTTCTCCTCCCCCTCCTTATTTTGACACCTTCTGCAGAAATTATGAGACGCTTATCCCATTAGTTTGGCATAGTTGCCGAATTTGCAGTGCCCTGTGATCGTTGCGACAATTTCTCTCAGGTGCGTGGTATGGACTGAGTCCAGCATAAGCCAGATCAGCATGGAAGTCCTAGAAGTGCGTTCATTAAACCATCTAGCCTGTGCCAGGGCACGGATTTAGATTGCTGCTGGCAAGCGTGCAGGGGAATGCCGCAGAAGGCATCAATGTCCGACTCTGGTAGTGTCGTCCCCTTTTTTTCCCAGCTCATCAGCTATGCAGTTGCCTGCGCTGGTACGGTTTCCATGCACCCATATAAGGGTGATATTTGAATGTCTCGCCATCCCGTATATGGATCCCTGGTATTCTTGGACTAGGTTAGATGTTATGTATACACCTGTTAGGAACCTAATAGCGTCTTTACTGTCGGTGAATATTCGGATATTCCTATCCAGAAATAAGACAAAACTTAAGTTAGAGTTAGCCGACTGGAACGGAATGTAACTGTAACGGAACGAAACGAAACAGCTGATCGATATTGTTATGTGTAAATCAGTTCAAACGGTTATAGTCAACTTAACAGGAATGTAGGAACATGTTAAAAATTATATTTCCTTACATTTTAACGTAACATCACCTAAATTGAAAATAGTATACAAAATTTATTATAAGAAAACAAATTTTTTTTCCAAATTCATAAGCCCAGCTAGGAATAAATCACACCTATCGCGAAAATGTCGCAAACTCGCAAAAATCGCAATATTGGAAACAGTCTATTAAAGCTCGCTCAAATTGTACGAATTATCGAGAACTCGGAAAAAATTGCGAAAATTCGACAAAAACTTGAAATACTGTAAAACGTATATTGATAAAAAAAAAATTCCCTTAAAATGTAAGAAAGCCAAAAACTTTGAAAAAATTGCCAATATCGCGGAAATAAAAAACCGGTAATAATCATTAAAAATCGCTAAAACTATACGGAATGCCAAAAACTCAGTAAAAATGGCGAAAATGGCATAAATTCGCAAAAACTTGCTAACAGCGGTCTACTAATATTGTTTTAAGATCGGGAAAACTGTAAAGAAGCTGAAAACTTGCAAAAAGTAGCTGTTATCGCGACATTTCTGAAATTCGCCCTAAAATTTCTTAGAATACCAAAAAACTCGAAGAGAACCCGAAAACTTGCAACTAAAGATTTAAAAAATCTCAAAAGATCACAGAGATCGTGAAAATGGCGAAAATTTGCAAGAAACTGCTAACATTGTGGAAATTGCAATGTCTTTTAAACGTTTTTGATGCTTAATTCTAATGTTAGAATTAAAATATTATGAATGTGTGATTTTTTGGTTGATTTTACAATTTTTATTTGGTTTATGTCAAAAATATTTGATACGTTCTTACATTCTATAATCATCCTTACGCCTTACGTTACTGTTATATTACTGTTACATTCCATCTACATCCCCTTCCGGTCGGCTAACGGAGCCTTAACTTGTTATTGAGATGAAATTTTCTACATCTTATTGAAAATGAGGGTATAAATTTTATTAGAAATATTATTTACATGGAATAAAAAGTCAATAGATGAAACTTGGTATATTACTTGATTTCTCATTTTTGTTTTTTTATTTCTTTAACAATTTTTTTTTACAAAAAATTTATCAAAATTGATGATATCGTGCAAAATGAATGCTTGAAATAGGTTTTGGATTCTGAACGAGGATATTCAAAACATATATGCCGCATAACTAACTCAATTTGTTTAAAAATGGTCGGTGGGCCGAAACAGAAATGAGGTCGCGATGTGTACATAAAAAGTACTGATTTTTTTCTTTTTTATCTCATTTCTTTAGAAACTGTTTTGTTTGGGAAATACTTTTAAAATAAAGCTCAGTTTAAAATAAAGAATACTTCAAAGATTTGTTTTATCTTATAAAAATCAGTGGATCCGAAAATTAAAATTTTTGGTAACTATTTTATTACGTTCTTGCCGGGAGTTCCCGAGAAAACCCTAGTCATCGTACAAAAGCAAGCTGTAGATATCGTGCTATATTCAGAATAAATTATCAAATGTTAATAAAAGGTTTATGAAACAGATTTCCATACAAAATTTGTTTCATTAACTTTCTGTTAGTAAGGGGAATAATCAGCCTTATCATATATAAAATTTCGCATGAAAATTTCCCCACGTGTGAACAGATGGTATTATGAATAAAATGTGATGTGAAGATTTTCGAATGTTTAAAATTTTAAGCTTCGAAAATAGTTTTTGAATTTGTTTGCTTTCGAAAAAATTTCACACACATATTTTTAAAATCAAGGCTCAAATCGTATGAATTACGTGACACGTCAATCGTATAAACTGTATGGGATTACAGTACGTTCACGTATGTCATAATCCGAAAATGGCATTTTTACGTGACGAGTTGTACGTTCACGGATGTGACCATTTGAGCCCAGGTAAGTTATTTTATTCACATGGAATTCATGATACGAAACAAAAGTCCATGTGAACAAAAAAATTTTGTTCGGAAATTTTCACATTTGGAATTATTGACAAGGCTGAATACTTACTTGACACTTCAACACATTTTAAGTTTTGAATTATTTTTGGCGCTCAAATTTTTGAATTTAAAATTTGTTATCATTGAAGACTGACTTCTAGTAGAGTTTTATGACAAATATTTTTGGAGGACATTTTAGCCTGTTTAAGGGAATTTTTTTTTTCTTTTTAAGAAAGAGGAAAAACGACTCATACTGTAAAGAGTTTAAGGGTTAAAATGTTCCACACAAATGTTTCCTGAAGTGTTTTACATAAAAGAGCTCTAACAGACCTTGTCTACGCCAATTAACGTAAAATAAGTCCTAGGTGTAAACTTTCAAAACACCGATACATATATGTGTTTTTGTCCTTTCTAACAGAATCAGCCTTTCAAACCTTCTTATTTTTTTTTTTGTTGTACAATGTTGTTTACTAGATCTCTTTTGGGCCATTTTCATTGTACATACATATTTATTTGTGTTTCACTAAACAGTCATATACATACGAGTATGTAGTATAGACATATTTTTATATTTCATATAAAAGTAAACGGAAGGTATTCAAATTCCCATATTTGGCTTGTAACATTGGGCTATAAAGGGTTAATGGGCTGCGGAGCAATGCATAATTCAAGGCGGATAAGAGTAGATGGACTTCAAAATATGTAAACCGGCAGACGGAAAACAAGTTAAAAATAAAAGAATTTAAACAACGGAACCAATCTGTCAGTAGTTCGCTTAAAAGGAACATTCCAGTCCGTCTTGTGCAATTTGACAGTTTTGAGTTTTTAGTACTTTTTTATGAAATTATGTAAAGAATTTTGAATTTCGCTCGTAATTCCATAGGTGACAATTTGAAATAAATTTGTTTGACCCGTTGGTGAGGTGGGTTGATGACTTTTTAATAACTACAATTTATGCACATTAAAACAATTATGTATCTTTAATCGAAACAACTGATGACAGCACCGTTAAAAATGCGCTTAGCGATAGTTTTTAACACGAAAAGATTGATATTTGATTGAATTAGGCTTCCTGCAATGGCTCGGGTACTCCACGGCATTGGGTGCATCTAGAAATCTAATCCGAACAAAATTCGATTTTGTTTAGATTAATCATGGAATAAAAAAATAATTCCAATTCTTAGCACTGCATTTTTTTGTGTGTGTTTGTTTGTTTGTTCATTTTAATTTGGTTGACGGAGAATTCTATCTCGCAAATTGCCAGGTTCTACTCCAGGAGAGCTTCCTTCATTCACCGCCACACGACCTATACCATCATATAGGATGGAGGGATCCAAGCTATCCGCTCCCAAGTTTAATGGTCTCCACCAATGTAATTCGAGTTGTGGTTGGTACTCGTAACTAAAAAATCCATAATTCTTAAAACTAGTGCATGACTAATGGCCACCGACGCGAAATCTGTACAAATACAGTTAACCGACGCTACCACTACACACATGCGATTGAGTCGCAAAACTCTCGAAGACCAATAAACGAACAGTGGCCTCGTTGCATTTACGAACTAATTACCAACGACGCTTGATGTTGACTCGCCCAGATCGCCCAGATTTTTTAACAAAAATTTCTTTGATTTTTAATTTATTTTATTAAGCATCTTCCTTATTTACATTCAGTAAGAACTGATAGCGGGAAAAAATGTTCACGGGAACTTCACGATAGAAATTTTCCCTCAAAGGGAAATGAAAATTTCATAGGCACATAAATTTCACTTGTTATTCGCGATAGGGGTGATTATGTATGAAATGCATGGGAACAAAAAACTTTGAAGCTTAATTACTCAGAACTTTCTTTTTTGCACTTGTACCCCTTTGCTTTTAAGCCCCTCAATTACTCCTGGGAAGTCATTTTTTTTATAAACATATGTACTTTTTTATATATTTAGATTTTTAATTTTACTTAAAATTCTACCCTTGAAAAATGCGTCAGTCGCAAATACACAGTAAAATAAAGTATAAATTATAAAGTATAAATTATAAAGTATAAATTAAACCCTGTCTTTTTTATTAAACTAAACATTAAACACATAAATTAAACAAAACGAAATATTTTAATACAATTACCCGTTTTTACATGCAATTTCATTTTGCTGTAAATAAATAAAAATATTTTTACTTATATCAAATTATTAAAAAATAAATATTAGTTTAAACATGCTAAACTTAAAAAAGAATACTAAATTACTTAGTACATTTTTGAAAGATAAAATTTACTATTTTGTTTTAAATAAATTAAAATACATGCGTTTTCTGTTGTTTTGTTTTGTATAACAATTAAAGTACAATCAATGTTTGTTTTCAATAAATTCAGGTAAAATTTTAAATACTTATAGGAATTATAAAAATTTGTTTAATACAACTACAATACACATAAAATGACATATTCATTAAAAACACCCACATAAAACATTTAAAAGACAAAACAATACATTCATATAAATTAATATAAATAACACAGAGCATCTACGTTAAAATATAATCATATTCATTAAGCATATGCATGGCATCTGAAGGCGCTAAATATTTAACTGTTCCTAAAAGGAAAAAAAAAATAATTAAAGAAAACAGAAAAAATATAAATTAAAATTTGTTAGTTACATTGATTGAATGCAAAAAATAAAATAGGATAAGGTAAGTAATAACTACAATACAAGAAAATACAAGAAATTAAAAGATACTGTACAAATTACGATAAGGAGAGCTTTAGAGAAACATGACACACAGATACTAAATAAATATTAATGGTCTAAAAAGAAATTGTATGAAAATCAATCATTTACTTTTAGTTGAAAATTATAGAATTTTAAAATCTTATCCAAATCAAGTTTTAATAATAATTTTATATACATATTTAAACAAAGATTAAACAGAGGATTAAACCTCTCAATAATTTATTTGTTAACCATAGAATGCATAACCGGGTACCCGTGTGTCTACTAGCACCTTTAAACTTTTGTAGCTGCAAAACCAATACTAACAGAGTATTCAAATTTCGGATCTAGGAAATTCAAGTCTTTTTGTGTCGTTTTATTGAATTATGAAATTCGGTTCAGTGGCTCCATAGCTATAAGCTTCCAAAGATAATACCTACGCAAACACATAACCGGGGTAGCCGTGTACCCATTACTTTTTATATGAAAAATTTTGCGAATAAGACGTGGTTCAAAGATTTGATCATGAAATTTTTACTAAGAATTTTTATATACACATTAACGGTATTTAAAATTAAATATTTTTTTTTTGTGAAGCTGAAAATCATTAAAAATTTATGAAATTCGGTTCAGTGGCTCCATAGCTATAAGCCTTCAAAGACGAAACACATAACCGGGGTACCCAATATCTTTTATATGAAAAAATTAGCGAAAAAGAGGCTGTTCAAAAATTTGACCATGAAATTTTTACAAAGAAATTTTAAATATGTATACATTAACGGTACTTAAAACTAAATATTTTTTTCTGTGAAGCTCAAAATTGTAAAAATTATAATGGGGTACACGGGTACCCTAGTTATGTGTTGGCATTAGGGTTGCCAGGCGGGCTGGACTTGGTTGATTTGTCCAGCTTTTTTATGCTTGTCCAGTTTCAAGCTAAAATTAAATTTGTCCAGCTAAATAGAATTTTCGAAAAAATATTACTTTAAATTTATAATTACTCTAATTAGTTGGTACTCAAAAATAAATTTAATAAACGTTAACAGTAGCCAGTTTTTGAAATTCTGCTTAACAACAACTAAGAGGCCTTTGCTACAACAACAAGTGGCAGTACGAGCTTGTATACCTCGTATAAAATGCAAAGAAGAACTTACAACTGAAAATTGGATGATGATAGAAAAGTTGGTTAAAATTTAGCATTACTTCGAAGAAGCTCCAAAGTAAATTAGGAAAACCACTTGATTCCCTTCAAAAGTTATTAGATAACATGATAAATCTATGAACAGAAAGGGAGAATAGATCGAAGTCGCAATGCTTGATCCTCAGTCTACAGTTTCTATATTAAAAATCGTCTTGAGTTATTCCGCAACTATTGCAAACACGGTCACCTCTACACCTCGCACAAGTTCTGCTAAGTCTATGAGAAGTAGGCTTTGGAGCGTTTGTAAAGTTTTATAGAATCCAAGGAAGATGACCCCCTATTCATTCTTAGCCTTAATTCACTAAAGAATAACGCTGATCTCCTTGTTTTCTGGTGCATTGACGTCATATTCCCAAATATGAAAACCATCGCGCAGTACTTCTAACTTTAGTTTTCAAATGAGCTATGTCTCATCTGAGAGATTATTTTCTACTACAGCTTCTACAAACAGATTTTTGAAATTGTCTTTCTCCGCAAAATTTGAGAATATGTACTTTGTTTTTTAAATAAAAATCGGTAATTTTTTTCAGTATTGGTGAAGATAATTTTGGCACAACGAAATAGTTTTTGTTCACATAAGTGAAGATAACGAAAGATTTTTTAATTGCAAATTTTCATACAGTTTTTATTGCATTAAATTTTACTCAAAAGTGGATATACAATAAAATAGCTTCGTAATATCTCAAAAATTATAAAAGATAGACACCTGGGGATTGCGCAGATCGATAGATCTGTTAAATTTATCATAGGAAACGGTCTTATCTCATTTTGTTTATTTTGTGATATACGTGAAGATACCTTCAGCCCAACGATATTTAAAATGACATAACATAAGGTGAAATTGACAGCGCAGCTTATAACCTTTTCTTTGTATTTTTATCATGGTGGGATGTGAAAATATCTTTATTTGTTTTTTTGCTTGTGTATTTAGAACAGAGTTAATAAAAACTGTTATACTAGTATATAAAAATATATAAGGCATAAAGGTCGATTCACCCATTGTTTCCGAACAAAATTTTTGTCCGGACAAAATTTCTTTTACTGAGAGTGTTTTGCAACACAATTCACCCATTTCGAACAATTTGTCGGGAATTTGTAAATAACAATAAACATCTCGGACAAAATTTTTTAGCAATTGGATAAAATATAACCCCCATATTCATAAAATTTAAAATGAGTTTTAAATTTATTTTATTTAAAATTTTCCATACAAAATTTTCTTAAAATAGATTTAAAATATATTTTATTTATTTATGAATATGGGGGTAAGTGTTTATGTTATTAACTATTAAACTAAATACTATGATATTACTTGCATGGCACATTTATAGAAATACAACAAGAAATGAAAGAATTGCCATAAAAAACATTATTTGATGTGGCAACTCAGTTCCACTTTGTGCGGACAAAAATTAAAATTAAACCAATTCAAGCTGAGAATGTTCCGAACAAAATTTGTTCTCTCTCTCTCACAAAGAGAGACGTCAAACTACATATAAAAAAATTTTGTCCGGACGAAAATTTAGTTCGGAAACAATGGGTGAATTCAGCTTAAAAGTACATTGTTACATTACTCTTACGTGTGGTCTTCACGTATCAATATATATTGCCGCAAACGTCAAATTTGATTGCTTATAACAATCGCTACGTGTGGACCGCAGATTGCCATGAGTGGCAATCCATTGCGCAATGATTGCTCTGCTGATTGCTCGAGCAATTATTGCCAAGCAATCTGCTGTCACTTTTGTTATGTTTTTCATTTATTTTTGCAAAACAGCAAATTCGGGTAAAATATAAAAAGACGTCATCTGAAATTATAATATAAGGACAAATACATATAAATTTCTCATATTTTTACATTGAAATTATATATTTTAGGCACTACCTGTCCCATTAATGCGTAAAATTAAAAAAAAATTGCTATACGTGTTCTCCGCCTCAAGGAAGAAGCCAAAAAATAAAATTATTCTGCCGACGTTTTTGCTTGTGCTCAGCAATAAATATGGCTACGTGAAGACGCAGTGTTGCAGCCTATTTTTAAACTGTTATAATAAAGTTACCATATTTTTTTTTATTAAATACATACTTATTTTCTTAGTCCCAAATTTACAATCATTAGTTATTTATTAGTAAACTAAAATGATAACTATTGTGTAACTAAAACTTCATATTTACAGTGTATTGTTTAACTAAAATTTTTAATATGGGTAAAGAATGGTTACCCTATCAAATATAAATAGACAAGCAAAAATAAAGAAATAAAGAATATGTATTTCACATCTTAAATTATGAAACAGAACTAAGTCAGTTCAGGCAAAAACGATGCCAAATAAACAGGCCCAAAACTAAATCGACGGTAGTGGCTTCAAAATTATCTCATAATATTGTTTATTTTCTTTTGTTCTTATATTTCGTATGAAAAATGTATGAAATTTTATTAAAACATGGCAACATTGTTGAGAGAATGAGTGGCTAAAAAGGAAGATTCTATCCCATGTCTGCTTTTTACAGCGTATGATTAATGTTAATTTGTATTGAAAAACTCGTCTAGCCCCAGTTCCGTTTCATCATTAAGACGGCAATTTAAAAATTTTTAAGCACACAAAGCTAATGGAGCAAATATTTTTTGTCGCTCCTAAAAGTATGCTATATGCATGTAATAATTTCCAAAACATGGTCTAATACGTTGCAGGTTCAACAAATACAACAAAACAGTAGATAATGCTTGTCAAAAAAATACACGTGCTAGACGTTGCTTATGTAAAAAGCTACAAAACAAAAAATAATCAGCTGATGTTATGCTGCCACCTGTATACTTATTGCACCATGTTCAAAAGCATCTAACTAATTGTTAACCAATGGTATTTGACGGTTTAACTAATGGTAAACTAAGAAGTGTGAATAAAATATTATTGGCTAAACTGTTGTCATTAGCTAACTAATGACTGCGAATTTGGGCCTTGGAAAAACCGGATAAAATAGTTTTTTATAACAGTTAAGATTTTTTATAACAGTTATGGTTTTTTGATACTAAAATGGTGTTAAAAAGAATCTTTTGATTTGCAAATACAGGCTGACTTACTAAACGCTGCAACAATGTCACATGTGTTGGGTCATTGCGTAAATGCATCACTGGTCTGCAAATTGAAATTTAAATGTTCTAAAATACTCTACTGAAACAGATGAAACGCAAACAAGTGTGAAATACGGAGCACAGAAATTGCTACGGCTATAAAAAAGAAGCAGCACACTTGTATTGGCAGTTTGCTAATATGATGCACGATAATAATGTATTTACGAACAGGCTGTTCCTAAACGTCAACCACAGTTATGGCGTTTTCTTTTCTACCAGAAAATGTTGCATTGTTTGCACTTACTTCTCAATGAAAATTTGCAATATAATCATTTTTTGAGCAAGTGAATTTATTAGAAATTATTGTATCATCCTTTACGAAGGTAAATTTTTGCTTTAAAGGATTGCTAAATTTCGATTTTTTCATAAAAGGTAAACGAATGTTACACTTTTTCCAGAAAAGAAAACGCCATTAATCACTTAAACAAATCATTTATTTATTTTTTTTTACACTTCTGACGTCAACTTTTATAATTCTCGATATATTAAAAAACCGTCAACAAATTTAGTTTTTTTTATTAATCTATTGTATGTCTAAGTTCTCACGTTATTAGATAGTAGTCTTTAGCAGATAAAGTTGGAACATTTAAGCAAATCGCCTTTATTGCGTGAAACAAAATTTTTAAAAATGCCTTAATATTAATTGATAAATAGTAAATTAATTTCTTTTACAACAATTTTGAAACTATCTGTAATAATTTAAGTACATTTATAATGAAATGTGTTTGATCTGCAATACAATCAACTACTTAAAACATTTATACATATTTAGAAGACCCTTGGCAAAAACTGTAATATCAGAATTTTTCTATTATTGTACGGTACGTCGAGGATCTCACGTTTTATTTGATAATAATCTTACACAGATAATGTTGAACATTGAATTAAACTTGACATTTCTAACAAATCGTTCGTTCAGACAACTTCTAATCTGATAAAGTTGTTCAAAGTTAGCAAATTTAACTGAATACATAGAAACAATACAATAGCCCAATTCACAATCTTGTGCAAATGGTCTTGCATCGTAGCATTTGCAAATTGGTATAGTATATTATACTCACCACTTAACAATAGTTAGTGGTGGGTATCAATATGCTATACCATTTTGCAAATGCAACGATGCAAGACCATTTGCACAAGATTGTGAATTGGGCCAATATTTATATATTACATAATATTTTCTGTGTTAAAAAGTGATGGTCAGTCAGTCAGATTGTGTAGATTTCACTTGTTTCAATGATTTTTTTTTAAACTTTTCAATCTGTCTTAGTCATAATAAAATAATTGACATTTCTTTATTGGTTTTTACAAAATTTAAATGGTTTTAATTTTTAATAAAAAAAAGGAGGCAGGTTGGTTAAAATGTAAATCTGTTGCAAATATGTTGTGCAACACTGTATCTAAAAAAACATTTATTTAAAAATTTTATTTCTTTGTGTAATAAAACCCTTTTCCAAAACCTTAAACTTATGGCATTTTCTTTTCTAGAAAAAAAAATGTAAAATTTTTTTAGTTTTTATCAAAAAATAGCAATTTAGCATTACTTTAGAGCAAAAATTTAGCTGCGTAAGAGATGACATAATAGCCCAATTCACAAATCTTGTGCAAATGGTATTTCATCGTTGCATTTGCAAAATGGTATACATAGTATGTTGATAGTCACCACTAACAATTGCTAAGTGGTGAGTATCAATAAATATACCAATTTGCAAATGCTACGATGCAAGAGCTTTTGCACAAGATTGTGAATTGGCCTAATAATTTCCAATAAATTCACTTCCTCGAAAAATGTTTATATTGCAAATTTTCATTAAAAAGTGCAAAATTTTTTTTGTAGAAAAGAAAACGTCATTAGTTTTTGTTTTATATAAAAATGCATACATATAATTCGTAACCGAAAATTTCATTTACATACAGTGGTGGCCAGCCATTTAGTATTTTTTGTATGTTATCTGTATGTTTGTAAAAACCAAAGCAAGTTATATTTTTCATTGAAAAATATATGTATTTACATATTTGAAGAGAAATAAAATGTCCAAATCCTTGCAATGATTCTAATCAAAAACAAAATATCTAAATTTTTGTCTGGACATTTAAACAAGGACAATTGGACTTACATATGGGAAGCGTTCCACGCCAATTCGGACGATTTGCAAAATTAAAAAAAAAAATTTTGCTTGTATTGTTTTTGGAATTTTCTACTTTAAATACGCAGCATAATTAGTTGCAAAATACTAGAATTTATCCAAACATTTTCTCTAGGATGCAAAACTATGGTATATATCAAGGAAATGAGAACATAAAATAAATTTTTGATTTCATATGGCTTACCGAGTTATTGCACTAAGCCCTTCAATTGTTTAATTTGTTTTTTGATAATGCTAACTCGGATTATTAACTGGATAATCTTTATTTGAAAAACAATAGGCCAATTCACACTCTTGTGCAAATGGTCTTGAATCGTAGCATTTGCAAATTGGTATAGTATATTGATACTCACCACTTAACAATTGTTAGTGGTGAGTATCAATATACTACACCAATTTGCAAATGCTACGATGCAAGACCATTTGCACAAGATTGTGAATTGGGCCTATATTTTAAGTTTAAGCTACAGCTAGATGACAAATGTAGTTTTTCTTTAAGTTAAAAAAACTGGCTCCTAGAATACAGACGATTATGTCGTTCGTTAGCTATACTGATATTAATAAGCAGGGCTAGGACTTTCATACAACGCAAATTGATTTTAACCGCTTAGCAAATGCACCTAAAAATGAAAATTTTTCGCAAAAATATGCATTTCCCTACGAACAAAGTACCAAAACTCAAATAATATGAAAATATTTTTTTACTTTTTTATTATTATTAGAGAAAAAAAAACATAAAACAAACATAATTGGGGTGGTCCCTTATTTGCAACCGAACTTTAGTTGCGTTGCCAGTCGACAACTGAAAATTAATGGTTGCCAGAAAGGGATTAAATAGCAACTGAAATTGACAGCGCTCAGTTGCCACTTTCTATCAGTAGTATCATTTTCAGTATCTGGCAACCCAACTGAGACTAAGTTGCTATCAATAATCGGCCTATTATTTTTTAAAAAATTTAGAAATATGCATTAAACTATTTTTATAACTCCAAAAGTATGCATTTATTGCCAAAATATACAAAAATATGCATTTACAACAAAAATATGCAGCTAGATAATTAGCCAATGCCTCTTTATCTATCACCACAAAAAACATGCATTTGCATGAAAGTTCGAGCCATGTTAATAAATATTAGAGGGCTGCACAAATATACTCGAAAGTACTCGTATGTATATTTGTGTGTATGTATGTGTGTTTTTTGTATATATGTGTGTATATATGTGTGTATATATGTATGTATATATGTATATTTGGTCGTGGCTATGTATGTACACACATATACATGCATGTATACATAAGTATATACATAAGAACATACATGTATGCACACACGAAATTCATATGAGTACATTCTACGAATACATTTGAGTACACTTTGCAGCCCTCTAATAAATATACAAAAAATTCGTATAAACATTAACATATTTGTTCTATGAAGTTTTAAGTTAATATTTCATTGGAAAACATTTTTATTTAATCATTGCGCCACGCTTCCTTTGAAGTCTTTAGACAAGAAAATTATTTCTAATATTTAAAAAATTTTTGAATCTACTTATCCCTATTCTTATTGTTTTTATTCTGCAAAGGTATTTTGACATCTTCCCTAAGATTTTCTATCGAGTTTAAACCTAGCCTTTGCGCAGGTCGATGTAAAGAATTAAGATGTACTGCAGAAAACCATTACGTTACTGGCCTACCCGTATTTTTCGGATCATTGACTTTGCAAATTTTGATCCGAATAAGCCTTTATTGTATTGGATAATAGGTTCTTGTAAAATTTTTGGTCCATAAATTCATTTATAGGACAAATGATACAAACACCGTACCCTTGAAACGCCGCTCAAAACAATATCTTCTGAGCTTTGAAAATATAGTGAAGGTTTTGCTCTTTGTTGCCACACAATTTTTTTTTTTTGGGATCCAAGCAGAATAAATTTAACTTAGATTCACGGATCCAGAGTATATTTATTCGAAAACTCCAGCGGTTATTAAAATTTTACATTATTTGGGATATAAATTCTTGTCTCTAAATACATGTCCACCACTGTATACGCTTTGGGAATATTATTATTGTATAGGATAAATACTATTTGTTTTTAAGTTGAATAAATGGGATGTTAATACTGCTGAAAATATTATCTTAGCTATTTAATAATATAAAAGTAACAAAAGCCATCATAATAATCTAAAGTAAAAAAATAATAGTTTTAAGTCTTAAAATTACAGAAAAAAGTAAGAAAAAATAAACATAACAAAAAGCTGCTTCATAAGCAGAACATATTAACTATAAAATGCCGCTTTGTTTTGAACAACAATTTTAAAAGAAAAATAATTGTCTTGAAATATTATTATAAGAAACCCAAACCTTTAAATTAAAAACAAGCAAAAAAATACTGAATATGCACAATATTATAAATTTAAATCATCATTGTTAAATTTAGCTTGATCAGCATTATTTACGTTTAAGAGCTCTACTGTATTGCCGGTAATAGTATCGTTTGTAAATTGATTATTCTCATTTAAATTATTTACAGCTAAAGTGTTATTTGTATTTTCTGGAAGTATTTGCTTACCATTATTATCACTATCTGTACCAGAATAGCGACGTTGCAAAAACAATTGCAAACAAACGTGTACAATGAAGGCAATAAAGGCACAAACGCCAAATATTTCAAATGTATGGCCAGGACCCACAGAGGCAAACAATAGACCGCCTATAAAACTGCCTGTAGAGACACCAACACCTTCAAAAATTGCACCCACAAGACCCTGTAAATCAACAACGTAATTATATTTAATGTTTCTCGAAGGAAATTTCCACAAACAAAAAAGAAAAAATGCCCACCTGCATGGTTGTTTCTGTACCTGGAGGTGCCACTATACTGGCATAAGATGCCATAGTGGCATAAAATAAACCAAACGTTACACCATTCAATAATTCTATAGGTAAAACATACCAGGGATCTTGTAACATTGAATACAATATAAAACGTATACCAAAACCAAAAAGCACCAGGCTCATGGCATTAATATGACCAATTTTCTTAAGAATCCAACCAGAGAAAAAGAAAAATGGCAATTCGCCGCAAAAACATTGTATACACATGACCGCACCTTGGAGAGTCTTCATGGAGGTTTCTTCACAGCCAGCCAATTCTTCTAAATGCCAAAAAAGGAAATTCCATATGAGTGCTGTACCAAGACCTATAAAAACGCACCATATAAAGAAAACAACACAGCGCACGGAGAGGAACATTTGACCAACATCTTTCAGAATATTTGGAGAGAGATGAGTTTGCGTGTGCTAGAAGAAAATTTAAAATGATATGTATCTAAAATTATTATGGTTAAAAATTACACTATGCAACTAAATGAAACTTTTGTCATGACATTTTTATTTATTGTTTAATTTTATTTATTGTATCTTCAATTAAAAAATGAATTAACAATAAGTAATCAAATCAAACAATACGTAATCAAACTCTAAAATTTTAAATTGTAAATCTAGCCAATGCTAAACTGTTTTCAGTGACCGTAACTGTTATGACTTTTATCAAGAACGTCAAATAATAATAGTTATTATTTTTACGTAATTTTATTTTTGAATTGAAAAAAATAATACGAGCTTTTGCGAGTGATCGATAAATCAGATAGGGAAACTTCATACTAACCAAAAAAAAACTTTGAAACTTTGATGAATGTAAGAATTTATAAAAAAATCTTGTATTCTATTTCGTGACAAGAATTGGTTAAATAGTCGATGTTTCCTTATAAAAAGCATCTACCTTCATAAATGGTAAAAGTGAACAAGAACGCTGATGAGACAGTCTCAAAAGGCTCAAAATGAAAAAAAGTGGCAAAACCAAAAAAATCGCCAAAACTAAAAAATCTCCAAAAACAAAAAAATCGCTAAAAGGAAAAAAGTGTCAAACCAAAAAAAAAAACGCTAAAACTAAAAAATCACAAAAAATCGAAAAAATCCCAAAAACCGAAAAAAGCGCCAAAACTGAACAAAATGCGAAAGCTAAAATAAATCGCTAAAACTAAAAATATCGTGAAAAAGCGAAAAAAAATGTTTAAAAAAACGCCAAAACCAAAAAAACTAGAAAAAACAAAAAAAAAATTGCAAAAAACCAAAAATCGCAACAAAAAACGAAAAAAAAATCGCCAGAGCGAAAAAAGTGTCATTACAAAAAAAATCAATAAAACTAAAAAAAACTAGAAAAATCGGCAAAAAACAAAAATATATTACAAAAAACCAAAAATAGCAACAAAAAACAAAAAAAAATCGCCAGAACGAAAAAAGTGTCATAACAAAAAAAAAATCGCTAAAACTAAAAAAATCACCAAAACTGAAAAAGCGCCAAAGCTGAAAAAAAATCGCCACAACTAAAATAAATCGCTAAAACTAAAAATATCGTCAAAAAGCAAAAAAAAACTCCAAAACCAAAAAATCGCCAGAAAATAACGAAAAAAATCACGAAAATTAAAAAGCGCCACAACCAAAAAAATCGCCAAAAAACAACGAAAACAAATTAAAAAAATAAAAAAAAAGTAAAATTAAACAAAAAAGCACAACGAAAAAATGCCAAAATGAAAAAAGGGACAAAAACTAAAAGGGATATATATGTATAATGTGTACCCTTCGTGTGCGAGCCAAAGTCGCACTTTACTTAATTTATTTTAATTTGTAGTTATTTGTAAAATGTATTTTTCCAGAAAAAAAAAATCTATGAACAACAAGCGAACAATTTCGAGAAAAAATGGGAATTGCTCAAAAAATCCTCAAAAGTAATTAAAAATTGTCAAAGATGTGAATAAATAAATGCGGAACATAGAGCCAAACAGCCTTATTTCATAACTAATTGAGAAATAAGGGCGTAATTGTACTACACTGCAGTGGTAATAAAGCCATACTGCCTTATTTCGTAGTTAATTGGGAAATAAGGCCATTTTGTTATATAACTTATGGATTTATTGCAGTGATCCGACGAAAATCGGTACACTGCGACGATAGTGGGATCTTAACTTAAGGCTGATGTCAGAGTGCGCGCTACAAGCGATAATAGTTCTTGCTATACAAATGCTACATGATGTCAGAGTGGATGCTAGATTGAGCAAAGCAAGTTGTTCAGTTTAGAGTATATAATTTGTGTTACTTTTAGTATGTATATGCACTTTTTGTTTAAAAAATTACTTAAAAACTGCATAAAATCCAAATACAGCTAAACTATAAACCAATAATAAAAAGCTAGTTAAATTAATAACAACAAAAAACAAGTTAAAAAAGACATAAAATATTTTTTTAAAACTCTAAAGAAATAAACAAGCAAAAAAGAGACGAAGCGATAACATGCTACAAAATATTACACAACCTGCTTTATAGCACGTACACGCTTCTCGCTTCGATTTCACTCTGACATCTTTTGAGCGATCACATAAGAATACATATGCAGTGGTTTATAGCGAGTTGTAGCGTAATATTATATCATCGCTTATAGCGCGCACTCTGACATCAGCCTAAGTTTAAAATCGCTAAAGAGAAAACTTCTATATATGAAAAAATTACTGGCAAATTTCAAAATTTTTTGTAATTGTGCATATTTATAATTCAAAAAAGCCAAAATATGCCACAAACACTAGAAAAATGCCCTAAATGTGCAATTAAGACTGATATATGCAAAAACATGCTGTATAGGATAGAATATGCCAAAATTTGCACTAACACCTCGATACCAAAGTTCTGAAACGTATTAATATCTTACATACATCGCGCAGGAAGAAACAAACAATTGCATATTTGCGGTTTCGTCCATCACATACCTGAATAAATAAAACTTGTCTTTCACAAAATTTGTTGTTTGTCAACTTTACGAACCACTCGGGATTTGTAAGTACAAGAAATATTGATGGTAGAAAATATATTTTTATTAAAAATAAAACTTACCCTCAACTTGATGGAAGCCACTACATCGAAAGCTATTATTACTAAAGTCATCCAAAATACAATTGTATAATCCTTGTCAACACCCTTGGACATTTGATCCACCAAAGTACCAGCAATTATGGAAAAAATTCCCCAACCCACGGAGCCGAACAAACGTTGCTTGCCATACAAATGGGCACGTTCACCCAAAATACCAAAGCAAATGGCATCACCAATACTCACCACTGCTGCCATACCAATCCATGATAGTATTAACATGGCAAAAAACCACCAGAACTGGTAAAGACCCATAGCAGCTGTGTTATTTATTACCGGACTTAGTCCTAATTTACTATCTAAATATTTATCATTACAGTCCAAGCTACAGGAAGCATTAAAATAATCCTTATCCTTGGGACAATACATAGTAACATTTTGCCCATTTATTTCACCTTTTGCATGGGGTATCATAAAGAACATACATGATCCTTCCACATTCATATGACCCATATTCACTGTTGTCTTGATGTCCATTGTAGTTGTATTATTGGATATACAATTCGTAGAATTTAGCCAATTGTTACAGATTATATCCCACATAAAAGATTTAGCTTGACACTGTAGTTTACACGTTAAGTTTTGATTGCTATAGTGCTCCTTTAAATCATTATCCATACATTTGTCGAATTCGGAACAATAGCGTAAATCGGCAATACCGGCATGACAATGAAATTCAACAGCTATGGGTTCCTTTGGTATGGCAGGAGTAAACATGATGAGAAAGAAGGCAACTGCGGTAAGAATTTCAAATAAGATGAATAACATTCGATGACGTTGATATCTGAAAGGTAAAGGTAATAAATATGAAGTGAAGTGATAAGTACTAAATAATTGTTAATTTTAAAGATTATTTAAAGGAAAAAATGTATTGTCATATAAAATGCAAAAGGCCCTATCATCATTTTGAAAAAAATTTCAGGTGTGATTTAAAACTTAATAAAAAGCTTACTATTGTGATTAAAAAAAACGATTATTTTTGAGTAGTACTCGTATCATTAATAAAGTCTGACTTAATGACACTATCCTGAAAAATCAGTTTTTTTCGCCTTCGACTACGACATTTTTTGTAATAGATTAAAGAAAGCACGATATATATTTCTTTAATCTATAACAAAAATGTCGTAGTCCAAGGCGAAAATCGCCAAACACAATAAGGGCCAATATTTTTTGTAATTTTTTTTTCTCAAACTGTAATTATCAGGTGTGTCACAGAAACAAAACTGGTACGAAAGTAAAAAACGAAACTAAGTTTAGCTTCTCTAGAAAACGAAATTATTAAAAAATTTCCGTTTTCAATTCCACTCTACTATAAAAAAAGTGCAAAAAATATTTTGAAAATATACAAACAAAAGCAGCATTAAAATAATCGTTTTGCATACTTTTGGGAGAATCAATGGCCCTTATCGTGTTTGGCGATTTTCGCCTTCGACTACGACATTTTTGTAATAGATTAAAGAAAAATGTAGCGTGATTTCTTTAATCTATTATAAAAATGTCGTATTCGAAGGCGAAAATTGCCAAACACGATAAGGGGGAATATAATATTAGCTCCGTAAGTTTTGTATGTTCATACTGGCGCCTTAAGGTATGTAATTTTTTTGTATTTGAATTTCGTTATGAAAAAATGTGAAAGCTGAAGAAGCAAAACCAAAATGTTACGAATTTGAAAATGTGAATATTTTCATTTTCGTACTAGTTCTATGACAGACCTGTATTTGTTGTTATTCGGCCATGTCACACATTCTGATCGGAATGATTTTAATTCCATACTTGCATTCCGATCGTTCTTTTTTGCTGCCTTCAGTAGTGCAATTCACAAACTTATTTTAACGCTAAACAAGGCGTTTAAAGAAGTTAACACCAAAATTATTGCTTTTACTATTCATTAACTTTTAAGCACTACTAGCTGCGTTAACTAAACGGCAATAATTTTTGTTGTGTTATTGAATAGACAACAGTCAGCTGTTCACTTAAAGCACGTCGTCTTTTGGCAAAACTCAAATAATTATTCGACAACAATATACACGCATACGAAATCTTTTATATATAAATAACAATATTTATATTATATAAACAATTAATTTAACTTTTATTTCTCAAAATTAAAGAAATTCATGAAAATATGTTCGTGTGCAAGCATAAATTCATTTGTTTTTTCTCTATTCCACTTTGTGCTTTTCGTCTATTTTAATAGTGTTGGAAAGTGATATAAAATTTTAACAAAGGCCTTAACACGAAGTTAACGAATGAAATAAGCGTTAACAGTAATTATTGGAGACAAAATTACCTTTTATTTAAGCGTTAAAAGTTACTGAATTTCACTACAGATGTCGTTTATTTTGTATTTCGATTTTACCATGTAAAGTTTTTATACCTTGAGGCGTTTGCTTACTCTTGTTTTTTTCAAGCAAAGCTCATGTTAATCTTTTTATTATCATGAAAAGCTTATTTATTTGACGCTCCTAAAAGTATGCACGTTTTTTAGTATTTACTGCAAATGAAGTTAGTAGAAGTGTTTGTCAATTCCACTTTGAAATTTACAGCCGTGTCACAGATTCCGTTCGGATTGGTTTTGATTCCGTAGATGCCATTCCGAAAAAGTAAATTTTTGCTGCTTTAGATTCCGTTTATTTTGTATTTCGTTTTTACACCTTGAGGCGTTTGTGTTTACTCTTGTTTTTAGATGCAAAGCTCACATTGAGCTTTTTATTAACATGGAAAGCAAATATTTATTTGACATTCCTAAAAGTATGCACGTTTTTTAGTATTTACTGCAAATGAAGTCAGTAGAAAAGTGTTTTTCAATTCCACTTTGAAATTTAAAAGTGGTATGATTACGAAGAAAATTTTCGTTTTCTGAAGAATCAACTTACATCATTGAAACCACTTCCGATCGGAATGGTATCCTGTTTTTCGTTTTTTGTTTTCAGTAGAAGCAACTTACAGAATTAAAACCAATTGTAAAAGTAACGGGAAACGATATTGATATGATTCATAGGACGTCACATTTACTCTTTCAAGCGCCATCCAGAGTCCAAGGCTGGTTTGATAAAAACAATATATTGTTTGAAAGACTACTAAATTACGCTTCGAACGGTGGTTTATTGGTTTTGATCGGAATAAAAATGACGGAGTTATAGTGGATCGAACTTAAGAGTTTAGGAAATTTTTATCGTTTTTCACAAATTTGTGTACTTTCGGAAGCAGTTTTGTACCACAAATAATAAAAACTCCTTAGTTTTATAATTTTATTGAATAGTTCATTCGATTATGAACATTTTAAGCTATAATGGACCGAAATCTGAACTAAAAACGCTATAAGGAAATAACCGAAATACCAGCATTTAAATTTACTAAGAATTTCAAACCCTTTGAATAGGAATCAGAAAAGAGAACTTCGTGCAATGACAAATGTATATAAAAATCATTACAAGTTCTCCGGCAGCACTTCCGTATCACGAGTTCATCTTATTGACTTCTTTGCAAGCTCCTTTTTCACTGGGCAGTAACGTCATTGGAGTCCGTATGTGGTACCATACGGTCGGTCTCCAACTCGTACTACATTGAAATAGCTAATAGTGGTTTAGAAGCAAACTTTTATTGTCTCCAACCGTAAAGAAGCTTAATAATTATACTGGTTAGTGCACAGAACTCCAGTTTAATTTGCACGTGTGTGATTTTTCCAAAACCACCGGATTTAGGAGGTTAGATCGGAGCCTATTTAAACAGAAGAAAGGCGAAGTGGGAGTTGTAGAATCATCTCCTCCTTAGCACACTCTGAGAACGTTGCTTCGGCAATATGGGTTTTTAGCTTACAAACCAGTAGTTTGTAAAGGTAATGTCGAACCACCCTGATGGATTCGTGACATTGCACATTCGCGCAGAAAATGTAGATTACTCAATAAGGCTTAACGATCAGGTGTAGGTACTAGATACAAGCCGTCGCATTGAGATAACTGATCTAGTCGCCTAGACCAATCTCTGATAGCTCTGATAGGCCGCCTAGTATGTTTAAGCCCAAGAATTTGTGTCTCGAAAGGTGCAAGGCCGGGCACTCGCAAAGAAAGTGAACATTTGTTTCTTCTTTACTTTGATCCCGGCAACTATGGCAGAACGAGCCTGCAGATATTCCTACGGTTTCTGTTAGTTAGTTGTGTTGTGCGCTTATCGTTGTAGCAAGGGCACATCCTCATATCTACCTTACATGTGCTCAACTTGCGCCACCTATCTTCAGTTTTCTGTCGATAGTGTTTGCAAATATGGTTTCTAATTGTGCCAAACGGCATGGCTACCGACTCAGCAGTGGAGGCGTCCATAGCGGAGCCAGCCCTGGCCACCTCATCCACCTGTTTGTTGTCAGGGAAGTTGCTATGTGCGCCACCTAATCTGGATAGCACACCTTTGCACTGGCTAACTAAAGTAGAAAAAGTAATGTGTGACCTTAGAGACAGAAGTGCCGCCTGACTGTCGACGAAGATGCCGACTATCGCTTGGACACTCCCATCAATCAACACCCGGTCCGCCTTTCTTATAACCAATATTTCAGCCTGAAATACACTGGCTTTATTAGGAAATCGGAAGGAGTGTCTTACCCCAAGGTCAATCGACAAGACTCCAGAGCCCACACCACAGAACATTCTTGATCCATCAGTATACACCCTGAAGTTAAAGTCTTTTTCTATGTTACCTCCCTTCCACTCCCGTCTGGATGGAATAAGGACTTTCAAAGTGCTATCAAAGTCCAGATGAGATACCATGTAATCAGAGAGCTTCATGAGTGTTGGTGGTAATTGATCTAAGATTCTGGCATGGCCATTAGTCCTTTACGTTCCAGATGCCGCTAGTCTTGCTGCACTGCTACAGGATACATCCAATACATGATGATCAATCGGAATTAAGTTAAGTATAGCATTCAGAGCCTCTGAAGGACTAGTACGTAAACACGTAAAACGTATTCTGTATAGTTGGTCTACCACATATTTCTTACTTGTGGCGGACCACCATACTAGTGATCCGTAAGTCAATATGGGACGTACAATTGCTATGTATATCTCCATTTAAGGATGTTAGGGCTTAGGCCCAGTTTGGAACCAAGCACTTTCCGAAAGGAGTAGTAGGCAATTGTGGCCTTTTTAACTCTGTGTTGCACATTTATTTAGCACGATAGTTTAGGTTACAGGATAACTCCTAGATATTTTGCGCAGTCCGATAGGGATAGTACCTGATTCTGTAGCCGAGGGAGTCTAAAGCTCTGAGCTTTGATCTTTCTAGTAAAAAGTACCAGTACCGTTGGACACATGTCTCTTATCACGTCCGTGAACATCCCTGATACCATTAACACTACATCGTCCGCATAATGCACAATCTTGACTACCGCAGCGTCCAATCTGAAAAGAATGGAATTAACAACGAGAATCCAAAGCAGAGGTGAGATCACCCCACGACGTGGTGTTCCTCTGCATGCTCATTTTCGCTGTTGCCTGGTTTTGAAGTTTTGCCCTCAAAATGGTGATAATCCAGTTGCTGATGTATGCCTCAACATCGACATCCCTGTGGGCCTGTTGGATTACTGCCACTGATATGTTGTTAAAGGCGCCTTCTATGTCTAGGAAGGCAGCCAGAGCATACTGTTTATGTTTAAGGGATCTCTCTATGAACCTTACCACCTCGTGTAGTGCTGTTTCAGTAGAGCGACCACCTTGGTAGTTTCGGATAACGCTAAATACTTGGTGTAATCCTAGATGGTAAACTATCATGGAACCTGAATATAGATCGCATAAGGTCCTTTTGGCTATAAAGTACATACACATATGTGTAAAGCATTCGGCCGCAGCTGGGGCATAGAACACAGAGAGATCAACTGTATCTTTGACGCAGTAATCATATTTCTTATGCTAAAAATATTGGAGGTATAGGAGGTGGAGATGGGTATCCTTCATACAAAGCAATTATTAATTTTTCTCTATCTCTCTAAATTTTTTGTAGGTTAAACTGAGAACAAATTACACTTTTCAACGAAAGCCTGGCGACATGGGAGGAGGGGAGACTTACGCCCCCTACAAAGTAATTTGTAATTATCCTTTATCTGGAGAGCCACCATAGCGAGACTTTATTAATTTGATTTCAGCTACACTGAGAACAAATTGCGCTTTTAAACAAAATCCTGGTGGCATTGGAGAGATGGAGGAGACGAGGTAAAAAGTAATTATTTATTAATTTTACTATATCTTCACAACAATGAGGTAGCGAAGCACACCGGGTGAGGCTAGTATTTAAATTTTTTCAAAGAATATATCTTCACAGAAAATGCAAAAAGCCCTATCCAACATTTTAAAACTTTTTCAAGAGAAACATAAGACTTGTTTAAATGAAAAATATATTGACAATTAATGCAAAATTTTATATCAATAAATATAAACATAAGCATAAGTTTTAGGCTTCTCCTGTAAAACTTTTAAAATGTTAGATAGGGCTTTTTACATTTTCTGTGACGATATTTAATTATATTCATGTTTTTTTTTTTACATTTCAGCCATTTATGCAGTTCTATTAATCAAATATATATAGAACTTGTTTTGTATTCTGTAAATGTAATCAAATGTTTAAAAAGGAATTGATAACTAACTTAATGCAAATTGTTGAATATTTCAGAAGTAAACATACATATAAAAAAATATTATAGCATCTAATTGCTCCCTACCACTTACCGATCTGCTATAAAACCAAATATTGGTTTAGCTATCATGCCTATTATAGGCAATACTGTATACATGGTACCCACAACAACACTGGAATAGCCCAATTGTTTAGCTAATGTGGGCATAAATGGTACAACAGGTGCAGTACCTAAAAAAAATAAGAAAAAAAAAATAAAAAACATGTAAAAGATGAGCAACAAGATAAATTTTCAAAATGAACATCTAAAAGTTTATAGTTTTCAAGTGACATTTCATAATAATTGTAACAGTCAGTCATAAGCCAGGAAGCAAATACAGTGTATATACAAAAGAAAAACAAATATTAAATTTCAAAAAGTTAGTAGATAGATAAACATACAGATTTTGTTTATCGTCACCATATTTTTTTATTTATATATATATTTTTTTTTTGAAGAAGGGGAAGTAATAAAAAAGAAAATAAAACAACAATTATTTTAATTATAAAAATGTTACAAATTCAAGCTGCATTACAGAAACTTAGCACATCTAAATGTTTGTTTAAATTCTGTTTAAATAAATTCTTTGTCTAGATCCCAACTACAAATTTGAATATTGTTTTAATTAATTGAGGTAGATAGAGAAAAAAGTGAAATGTTCATATTAAAAGCAAAACAAAAATTAAATGCAGAGTTTCAGAAATTCTTAAACGATTTTGTGTGGGTTCGTTAAAAGGTTTTATCTGCGGAATACAGAAATAGCTCCAGACCTGTATATGACTTATTCCATATCACCCATTACATACACTCAAAATAAAATGATGGGTAATTTTTTTAAATTCATAAATAGTTAACCTACTGTTAATGTAAATTGTTGTTGCAATTTTTATAAAATAACAATTTTTATTGGTTAAAATAACTTTTTAAAGTTGTAAGTCACTTCATGTCTATGGTTACTTTGTGCTATCGTTATTCAACAAGATGGCTTAGCTGGGATGGTAAAGGCGTCCGACTCATAAGCATGGGAACCTAAGTTCAAGACAGAAATATTACATTTTACTGAATTGTAAAATATAAATTTGGGAAAAACAACGATTTAAAAATAAAATTATTTTTGATGGTTAAAATTAGTTATTTAATTTTTAACAATTTTTCTGGTTTAAATTACCAATTTTAATGGTTAAAATTACCAATTTAAAATAATAACAGCGAAAATAGTTATTCCCAGGGACTGAAACCGAACCCGAATCTGAACCCAAACGGGTGTTTATAAATACTTTGAACCCGAACCCGGTGAACTCTAAAATTCAGCAAGGTTCGGGTTCGAAAATATAAAAAATAGAGAAATATTTAATAGAAGAATAATAAAAAAACATTACATTTCTTGCATGCAAAAAAAAAATTAAAAACAAAATCAAAATAAAATAACGACCAAGGCAAATTCATAGCAGGTGGCAGCAACCCGACAGCTGACTTTTTAGCAATTTTTTAAAGTGCCGGATGGTTGCCAACATTTTTGCTTTTTCTTGTTCTATGTTTTCCTAATAATTTCTAATTTGAAGTATATTTTCTTATGTCAAAGCCGGCAACTGAAAATTTGTGGTTGCCAGAAAAGCACTAAAAAGCAACTGAAATTTACAGCTCTCAGTTGCCAGTTTCCATCCGTAATATGATTTTTAGCAGCTGGCAACCAAACTGAAGTTCGGTTCCCATCGATAATTGACCCATAAATAAGTTAAATTCAATTAAATTAAAACAAAGAATATATTGTTTAAACGTATAAACGTGAATATAAAATTGATTTATATATTTTATTATTAAAAAAAAATAATTGCGCGTGTTTAAATTTTTGGTTTTAAGCCCGAACTCGAACCCTGAACCGAGCCCGAACCTGAACTTTTTATTTTGATTAGCCCGAAGCTGAACTTATTTTTTTCATGGTTTCAGTCCCTGGTTATTTCACAAAAATTACTGTATTTAAGTCAAGAAAGTCACCACATGTCTATGTATACTTTGTGTTATCCTTATTTAACAAGGTGACTTAGCTGAGATGATTAAGACGTCCGGTTTATAAACATGATAACCTAAGTTCAAGCCCAAAAAATTACAAACAAACAAAACAATTTTTTTTTTAAACAAACACACTTACTGCTTAAGACTTGGCAGTCATCGAACCTGCGACCTTCCGGTTAGTAGTTTTACACTCTATAAACTAAACTACAATTCCATTAGTTGATTTTTACTGTATTTTATGGGTTGGCTCAATTCTGAACTATGAAATTGGTTAGATTTACCAATATTTTATTTTGAGTGTAGTGTCCACACCTGATGAATTTATATCATGATGAATGTCAAAAATTATATCATGATGAAAATTAAGATTAAGATCATCAGAGCTTAAGCTCAGATGAATATATTATGATATGAAACGTTAGTGCATTTGTTGTTTTTACTTTATCATTTATTTTCTTTATTGGTATTAGTGAAAATTATAAGAAATAAATATTTTTTGATGAAAAACCATAAATTTTATGACATTTATTATATAAATCCTATAATAAAAATTGTTAATTTTTTTTGTGGTTATTGTTGTCCATATAAAAATCTAAATGTTCGATCTTAACTCTACGACGAAGAAGAAAATATGATTCATCATGATATAAATTCATTAACGTCTACCTACCCCTATGTATTGATGAGAATTGAAAATTTTACAATTTCTCCACCGGCGTTATGTTAGGTGTTATGATGAAAATTCATCAGGTGTGGACACCATGTTACTAAAAATATCATGGCCTATACACAGTTTTAGAAGTTTTTTTTTTTTATCATCAAAGTGTTTTAAATAGAACTTTTCATTTTTGATTCCATATAAACAAATGAATTAACAATTTTGTAAAATAGAACAAAAGATTAAACTATTAAGAAAACTTTAATCTAGAATATTTTCTTCTAGCAAATATATTTGTTTAACATAAACAAACTTATCAGTTTTTGTTGGAAATAATAGATCTATAATACTAGTAGACACAAGGCGATGATTTTTGACCTCTTTTACACTCAAACTATAAAGGAGGTTTTCACAAAAACGTATGACAAAAAATATATAAAGGCTATTCAGCTAAGCTGAATTTGGAAATTATGTATGCAGCTCAACGAACCGTAAAACATCAAAAGAATATAGTGGTGATTAAAAGTCATATAGTCTATTATAGACATTATAAAACTTATGTACTCCAACTCCCAGAACCAGGTGCTATACAAGGGTAAACGCCTGAACCATTTACTATCGATGTGGGACTACGCCAGGGATGTGTTCTATCTCCTCTTCTTTTCCTGCTTGTTCTAGACGATGTCGTCAAGAACAAACATTGAAGCACCAGACGGCATTCAGTGGACGCTTTTCTCAAAACCAAACGATCTTGACTATGCTGATGGTTTATGTCTCTTAGCACACTTTTTCGAGCATATAGAGAAAATACTGAAAGCTCTCCATAACAACGCTCTCAAAGTTGGTTTGCGAATAAACTTGCGGAAAACCAAACTAATAAGAATAAATACCACCAATACCCAGTGATGCCAACTTTTGGAGCCCAAAACGAGCAAAAATTTTTCAAAAAGGGGCTAAAAACGGCTAAATTGAAAAAAGACAAGTAAAAAGCAATATCCAGCAAAATATTTTGAAAAAGCACAAAAAAGGGCTAACTTTCAAGCACGTTTAAATTTTTGAACCAACTTAAAATCACATCCAATTTTTAAAAATATAGAACATTGTTCTAGACTCTTCTTCTTATTATTACTGGTACAGCGAACTAACAAAAGAAAATGAGTAAAAACGATGTTAGCATCTTAATTCACAAGTCGATATGCTAGAATAAAAGAAGAAAAAGTTCGCAAAAACGAGAAATGTACCCATATTGACCAAAAAGGGCTAAAAGGGCCGAAAGATAATTGTAAAAAGTGCTGAATATGCGCGTTATTTTGTTTGGGGCTAGACATTTTTTTTGCGTTTTGAGTAACTAAAAACGGGCTAAATCTAGCCCGAAAAGGGCTAAGTTGGCATCCCTACCAATACCACCTGTCTAACTCTCAACAATAACACCATAATCACAACCAACAGCGATGCAAACGAAGATGTTTCTGCGCGAATCAGCAAGGCCCGTCATGCCATGCATTGTTTAAAAAAGTATGAGTATCATCCGAGATATCAACACAATTGAAGGCCAAAGTATTTAACACATGCGTGAAACCCATACTCCTATTCGGATGTGAAACTTGGGGTCTATCCAAGAACGACGTACGACGACTGCAAGTCTTCACTAACCGTTGCTTACGAAGGATTATTCGATGTTTTTGGCCCAACACAATAACTAACGTTGAGCTACTCCAAGGCACGAACCAACAACCAAACCAGTACGACATCCTGAAAAGAAATTTGGATGGATTGGTCATACACTGAGATCCGATAACGAGGTAGCCAAGGCAGCGCTGCAGTACAACCCCCAATGTTCTTGGCGCCGTGGACGTCCAAAAACAACTTGGCGCATCGCAACCGCCCGTAAGCTGACTACTGCAGGGTTTTCATGGAACGAGGCAATAAGAACAGCTCACAACAGAGTCCATTGGAAGTCACTAATTGAGAACGTTTGCTCCCCAGCTGACGAATAACGGAACATCATCATCATCAAAAGTCATGACAAAAGTTTCATTTTCTTGCATAGTGTTATTAACGAAAATATTTAGCTGAATTTAAAATGCAGCACATAAATTAGATTTTCAAGTATTTTTATTACTCTAAGATAAGATTTTCTTTATCATTAAAGAAAAAGATTAACTTAAAAATAATAATATGCTCAAAATGTCTTTCTAATTTTGAAAATGTAATTTGACGATGCATCAAAGATTTTTAAATATGTGTGTATGTAGTTAAAATGTACAGTTGTTAGGAGGAAAAAGTATTAAAAATTAGATGCTTATGTACTTACATATACATACATACTTACATATACATACATATGCATACACATTTCTTATCAAGCTTTAGCTTTTCTTTTCTAGGTCGGCTTTCAAATCAATTATTGCAATAAAAAAAAGAATAACGAAAAAAGAACAAGAGCTGAAAATAACAATTTTTTTGCACTTAACTAATAAAGATAAAAATAGTAACAGATAGAATCCGTTGCCCTGTTGCCAAGTACAGAGCTATTAACAGAACCATATAAATATTTATTTAGCTTAAATTCTGAAGTAATAACTTCTGCTTGGCGGACAAAGAGATTGATAAATTTT
The DNA here is from genome assembly GCA_956483635.1 of Panzeria rudis. Lineage (NCBI taxonomy): Eukaryota > Metazoa > Arthropoda > Insecta > Diptera > Tachinidae > Panzeria > Panzeria rudis. Next base: position 24,434,223 of record OY101451.1, on the reverse strand, counting down.
ACATGTTTCATCCTTTGTTAATTTTTGTTTCCGCCTTCTTTAAATTTATGTCGATTTATTTGTTTTATGGCCCTTTTCACAATGTACGATTAAAAGTTAACATGATCTTTAACGGCAAGTTTTGTATGCCGAACTTGCCGTTAAAGTTCACATTAACTTTTAATTATACATTATGAAAGTGGATGTTATATGTATTTGATTTGATTAATAGACAAAAATTCAATAAATACAGTTTTGGACTCACTTAGGTCCAGTGTGGGTGGCATTTTGCATTTATTTCCTTGCGGCATAATAATCGTGTAAAGTTGTGTAGATAAAATGGCAACAAAAAAAAATCGAAGACTAATTTTTGCTTCAGTTCACAGAAGAAATTAGCAATAATTCTTATGAAATTCTTGTTATATATTTGGGTTACTAACCACCATAAACTTTTGGCACTTTGTAATCGGTAGTTCTATTTTAATGAGCCGCAAAGTAATGAGTGCTACTTATTTATCTTATTATTATGCTTCAAATTAGAACTACTACTTAGTCCAGTGTTGCCACCTTTTTCCCCAAAAATATCGCTAAAAGCGAGTTACAAATAGCTAGAAAATAGCTAAATATAAAATATTTAAAAAAAATTAGAAGCCAGTAACCCAACAATTATTTTCTGAAGTGTGGCTCGCAAGGGCTCTTCTTTAAATTCATAGAAAAAACACCTGAATATAGGCATAGTGAATCAGTGAAAAACAAAAATAGCTTCGAATCGCTTTATACCAAAAACACTTTAAAAATAGTTCAGTTTTCTGCTCAAACGCTAAAACTTTTTAATACAAACAACATGTGCAACAAAATTGCATTGACTGATTATTCAGAAGATTTTGGATACATAAATGTGTTTCAAATGCTTCTTTTTTTTTTGCTGCATATGCGTACAAACAGTATACATATGTTTGTATGAATAGAGTCATGATAATCGTATATTGAAATTTCGCAAAGAATAGTCATTTATCTTTGTCATCCTTTTTCCCTTTCCAATCATTGGAATTTTGTTAGTCATATAATAAAATGTTTAAATTTTACTAATGGCATTTTCTTTTTTACAAAAAAATCTTTCAATATTTGCCCTTATCAAGGAAATCATTGTTTATTAGAAAAGTAAACGCCAAAATAAGGTCCAAAATGACCACAAAAAATATACCATGATTTCCATCCCTGATTGTAACGTTTTTTAGGGTTCCGTACAAAAAAAATTGTAAAGGAACCCTATTGTTTTTGCTGCGCTGTGCGGCTGTCTGTCACAGGCCATTTCTCGGGAACCGTAAGAGAATATGTAGAACGTTGGCCGCTACAACAAATATATGACAGTTAAAAATTAAAGGGTGTTCTAAAGCGTGCAACGAAACATGTTGAAATACTAATGTAATATACAGACACTTATATACACTCTAAATTTTCAAATTAAGTGTTAATTGGTGTAGTCTGTAGAATACACTACACCAATTAACACCGATATTTAAAACAATAAAAATTAAAGGGTGTTCTATCAGTTAATGTACTTTTGACTATGCAATTTAGACAATTTGGTGTATCTTGGAAACCGTAAGAGACAAACTCATGAAATTTCCATCCCTGATTGTAACGTTTTTTAGGGTTCCGTACAAAAAATTGTAAAGGAACCCTATTGTTTTCGCTGCGCTGTGCGGCTGTCTGTCACAGGCCATTTCTCGGGAACCGTAAGAGAATATGTAGAACGTTGGCCGCTACAACAAATATATGACAGTTAAAAATTAAAGGGTGTTCTAAAGCGAGCAACGAAACATGTTGAAATACTAATGTAATATACAGACACTTATATACACTCTAAATTTTCAAATTAAGTGTTAATTGGTGTAGTCTGTAGAATAAACTACACCAATTAACACCGATATTTAAAACAATAAAAATTAAAGGGTGTTCTATCAGTTAATGTACTTTTGACTATGCAATTTAGACAATTTGGTGTATCTTGGAAACCGTAAGAGACAAACTCAAGAAATTTAAAAAAAACGCTAAATACAAAAAATTCCAAAATTAAAAAAAAATCCATAAAAATCACTAAAATGCAAAAAAACCAAAACTAAAAAGATCGTAAAAAAACTAAAATAACCGCCAAAAATGGAAAAAATCGTCAAAACGAAAAAAAGCACTAGAACTTAAAAAAATTGCTAGAACTAAAAATATCATGAAAGTCGGAAAAAAGCTTTAAAAATTGAAAAAAATCACCAAAACAAAAAACGCCCAAACTTAAAAAATCACCGCCGAAAACCGAAAAATCGCCAAAAAAGTGTCAAAAAAGAAACGCTAAAACTACAAAAATCACAAAAAACCGAAAAAATCCCCAAAACGGAAAAAAGCGCCAAAGTTGAACAAAAGCGCCAAAACTTAAACAAATCGCTAAAACTAAAAATATCGTCAAAAAGCGAAAAAATAAACAAAAAACGACAAAACCAAAAAATCGCCAAAACTTAAAAAATCTACAAAAAACGAAAAATCGCAAAAAAAAAACGAAAAAATCAGCAAAATGAAAAAAGCGCCAAAACCAAACAAATCGCCAAAACAACGAAAAAAATTAAAAAATAAATATAAATAAAATTAAAACAAAAAAGCTAAACGGAAAAATGGCCAAAACGAAATATAAGGGCAAAAACGAAAAGGGATATATGTATGTGTATTCGCACGGAACCCTTCGTGTGCGAGCCAAAGTCGCACTTTACTTAATTTATTTTATCTTAAAAAATCATACACTAATTATCTAAAGAATCGTGAAATTTTAACCAGACTGATATGTAATAAACATTTTACCTTTTATCTGATTGTCATTGCATTCAGTAACGGCAATTAATTAAATGTAGTAATTTATATATTTATAAACATTTATTTAATTTTATATTTCATTTATTCATTCTTTCATGAAAACCTAGCTAGAGGCCATAATTGGTCACATTACACTGCTTAAGAACTATCGACATACAATCAATAATACAGTTTTGATATAATAAATAGTGATGAAAATAATAATTAGCAAATTATATGCATAATAAAGAATTATCTACATTCAATCAACAACACGTTGCAACACATAAAATGCAAACTCCTTCTCGTGTGGATTTTCTCGAAGTACTTATCGAAAGTAACAAAACCCCGTTTGGGTTTTGCTAGTTTTAGCTGCTGTTCCGACTTTATGGCCTCATGAATATTTTGGATAAAACTTGATTTTTCTGAAGAACATGCAATTTTTATCACGGCTATATCTAGGAAACCAATTGGAATTTTGTTTTCCTGTCTTCGGCTCAATTGTAGCTATAGACTAGGAGAAAAAAATGTAAACAAACTAATCCGAAAAAACTGCATCTAGTGCCTCTAAATTGCTATAATGTCAAACATTTTTTTATTCTTTTTACCTTTTTTCACGATTTTTAGCCAATAGCTGTTAAACTGTGGGAAATTCTGTAAAGTAATTTTCAGAAAAAATATTCCTTCGAATATAATTCATATGAGTAATTCCATTTAGACGGGTGTGACCATTTTACACACATTTTTTGTTATGAATCAAGAATATAAAATTTTTTACTTAAAAAAACGTTGCGGCTCGCAAGGACATTAAGCTTAAAGTCGTTGAATAACGGGTATACACTGATAGATCACGATTTCTGCTCAGAATGATCGTCAGAAATTTGCGACGGGTGTGACCTTACAAATCTTTGTCTTAAAGAATTGTGACTTTCAGTAGAAGTTCTGTAAAATTTTGACTATAAGGTACACAACAATTTTGGTATAGATATCTGTGCAAAGTGTTTTTGATTGTATTATGCATTTACTGTTTGACAAAAACTTATTTTTCTTATAAAAAAAACTATTTTAAAAATGAGACGGGTGTGACTAGCACGAAAATTTAAAGAAATCGAAGAAATAAAACTTTGTATTGATTTAATTAATATAAATAATTTAAATATAAACTCATAAGAAAATAATAAGACGTTAAATTATTTGCTATCCGACCTATTATAGACAATAGAATACTCTATCTAGCTGAATATATTTTTTAAATTCAATAAAAGTCAAAAAAAGTATATTCTTTTCAGAGATAACGGTTTTTTATTAAAAATGAGAAAGGGTATAAAAGAAGATCTGAAATAAATATTAATGGCTTAATTCATAAAAAATTTTTCTGACTTATAACAGATTAATAAAACAAATTTTCATACAAAAATTATTCGTTTAATAAGTCTCTTATTAATCAAAAAATTTTTTTTTGTGAATTAGGTTGTAAATATACAAAGAGGGAGAGCAAAATGTTTCTTGCATGATCATTTAAAAGTGCCTCAAATGGATTAAAAAGTATTAAATAGTGTATTTTTTATTTTTTCTATAATTGTCATTCTCTAAAAAACATCAATTGAGATTTTTATTAAAAATGAGAAAATTATTTTTTCCTTACATAGGGCCGTTTTACGTGGAATCGCTCATATGTCCTCTGAACATTATAATATTGCAAAATGGTCTTTTCACATTTTCCAGCTGAATTTTACATTGAAAATTCGAGAACATGTATGAAAAATGTAGCAAAAGGCAAAAAAAAAACAAATTAATATCCATTGAAGTTGATGCAACTTCAGTGCCTGCATATTCATAATGACTCCACTAACAAAAAGCAGAGAATTTTATGTTTCATATACAAATGTTCATATAAAAATTTAGACATAACAGGCGTCTTATAGTCAAATTTTTTAGTTAGCTGCCGTCGGAAAATTTTCATAAGCTTGTTTCTCTGATAAAGCAAATTTGACAAAAATACCATTCTTCAAGAAAATCTCCCGCGAACATAAGGTCCGTAAAATTTGACCTCTGAATAATGCAGAATAAAATCAAAGCATATGTCATTTTAAGAGCCATTTTGTGCCCTTTAATATGACATCTTAATGGAATATCTAGTATAAGTAGTTTTAAATGTATACATACATACATAATTTAGTGAAGTAAGTTTTGTAAATTTTTTATAAATTTTCCTATCTTAAAGTTGCGATATTTTGCGAACTAGGCAAAGTAGTGAGCTAAGATTTTGCACTAACAGTAATTTTGCCAGAAGCATCATTCGTACTAAATTTTATCAAAATCGATAAACAATGTATATGTATGTATATTAATTTAATAATAAAAATTATCTGTGGTTTTTTAGAAATTGCATTTGGTGCGGAGGGTGTTTCTGCCAAAATGACCCGCAATCACGATTTCTATTATTAATTTAGCGTTGGCTATCACATGGTGATAGGTAAATTTGTTGTAAAAATTTAGTCAAACCCTATTGTGCACCCAACCAAAATTTTTTTTCGATTTCGGTCAGAAAGTCTGTATAAGATGCCGAATTCGTATCTGATGTCGGGCAGAAAAAGTATCCACCACTTTGTCCGCCCGATTTTTACTTCTATGAGATCAAACTGAGAGCAAACCCTTTCAAACATAAAAAATGCCCCGCAGATTTTGGAAAAAAAGTTTATGGGACCAAACTGTAAGTAAGTAAACCCTTTCAAACAAAACAAAATAATAATTTCGGAAATCAGTTCAAATATGGCGGACAAAATTATGAAACAAAACTGTAGTCAAACCCTTAAAAAAAAAACAATTTTGAAAATAGAATTAAAAATTTCCCCACCGATTTTCGAAAAAAAAAGTTGTGGAACCAAACTGCAAGCAAACCCGTTAGAACAAAAAATCGGTTCACAAATGACAGAGCTATTGCATTGGGAGAGCAAATTTCCCCCTCCGATTTTGGAAAAAAAAATATGGGACCAAACTGCACGCAAAGCTTTTCAAGCAAAAGAATTTTGAAAATCTGTTCGCAAATGACAGAGTTATGCATTGTGGGAACAAATTTCCCCCACCGATTTTGAAAATAATATAGGGGACTAAACTGCAGGCAAACAAAAAAAAAATTATTTTGAAAATCGGTTCACAAACGACGGACTTATGGATTGTGGGGGTTGGCAAGTTTCCCCCTCTGATTTTCGAAAAAAATATGAGACCAAACTGCAGGCAAACCCTTTTGAACAAATAAAGAATTTTGAAAATCGGTTCACAAACGACAGAGTCTTCACGAGACATAATTTTGTTCTAACATTTGTCAAACTTCATACATAAAAACATCAGAAAAATATTAGTGCTATTTTTTCATATCGACTTTGACTTTTGTCAAGACAAATCAATGGCTCGAAATATGTTAACACGATTGTCAGATGTCTGACAGTTTATTGGAAGTTTGTAGTCTTAGAATGGACTGATAATGCTTTTTCACACGGTTGTAATACATTTTTTAGCATATTTTACTGACAATATTAGCGGTTTTCACGCTTGGCAGTATTGTAGATCTAGCAGATCTTGTTGATATAGTACATATACCACTGTTGACAAGACCACAAAAACAAAATGCATTAAACTTTAGTTTATCACATAGTTGTTAAAGTACCATAACAAAAACTATGGTAAAGTTTGTACATACATTTACTTACAAGTATGAAAGCAGCTGTACGTTCTACCGCCTAAATAAAATAAATAAAATTTATTTTAGTTTTGTTTTGTCTTAAAAAAATCGAGCCTTCGCATTCTGTTATCGCTGCAAATTCAGTTGAATCAAATGAATTTTGTGCCAGAAAATTTATAACTTGTGAATAATTTTTAGTTTCTTTAAGCAACTCCAATTAGCGAAAAAATTCTATTTGGTTTTTTTTACAATACAAGTTGGCGAAAAAACCACAACAAACATCAGCTGTTTCAATTTGTTTACAATACACACAAAAAAGATGCTCACACTTTGTAGTCGTATATCTAAAAGGGTTTTAATTGTACTACCAAGTTTGAAACCCGCTATTGTAAAATCTGACACCCGATTGTACAGAGCTTTATACAATTTTTCTGATTTACTTTTGTATATTAAGTGTGGAATAGGTATTGAATGGAAAACTGGCTTTTCTATATCAGAGTCCACCAGAAAGAGAGACACTTAAAATAAGAATGTATTGGTGTTTTTGCAAATTTTATAAAACAAAGCAACAAAGCTTCATAAAAGCACCGTTTTCTCAAAAACTGGCCGATATAGCGGTATTCAATGCTATATATAAATTTATAGAAGACTTTCCAAGCTTTCATTGGGCGTATATTTGCCACTTATGAAATACGGAAGTTATGTGACTTCTAAAATAAGAATATCTCTCAGGAAATGCTAAAATTTATAACAGATTTTTTGCTAGGCAAAAGATCCTTCCTCAGCGAAGACACTATTCGACATACATGGAGTAGACAATCCTTAAGCCCGACCGAAGGTCTGCTTGTCAGAAAATCTTTTGGACATACATACATAATGAAAATAAGTAGTATACCATATGATCACAATTTTGTACTGGAACTGGGTCACTACCAACTTTTTTATATGATTTTCTTCTTTTTTCAATTTTCTATTGGGTAGGATATTTATCTTTTTGGAGTGCGGTAGCTAAACTTAATTTGTTGTATCTTTGCACCCGGCCAATGCCGGCTGTGCAGACTACTTTAAAAAACCATGTACCTATTTCTAAAAATTAATTTTTAAAGTTGTATAACTGCCGCATTTCAAAAGTTACATATTTAAAGTATTACATCAAATGAAAGCTTAGAAGGTTCTCTGCAAAATTATATACATGCTTAAGTACCGATATATTGGTCATTTTTTGAGATAGCGTCGTTTACGTAAAGTCGGGTTCAAATTTTTTTAAATTTTACATATTTGGTTAAGAATGGGTTAACGAATATCAAAAATGCATAAACCAGTAGTATAAATATCGTATATGCCCGTGCCGAATTGTAGGAGTTATGGCCAGTGCAAAATAAAAGTTTTTAGCCGCGTAACTCCGGAACCAAAAGAGAGCGCCGAAAAACTTCACAAAAATTTTTTGTCCAAAAAGGGCTATTACCCCATTTTTTACTTTATTTTCATTTTCAACGGCGTTGGTATTCTTGATTTGTTCCCAACTTTTTTACAAAAAAAAAAAATCATCTAAATCGGAGCTGTTTCTGAGAACCGAATATTGCACGTTTATGTCCATATTCATTGACTCGACTATAATGTAGACATTGAATTGCAAAGACACTTTCATTTGTACATATTGCAAAGGAGATAAAAATTTTTTATATAAAACTTACTGTGCATATTTTTAAATTAACTTTATTTACTTACCAGCATTAAATAAAAAATAATGCGCCTTCATAGGCAGTAAATCTTTGTCGATTTGTGGTCTCATGTTGGAGTCTTATTTGTTTGTGATTTACGTTATTTTAAAGGAAGTTTTGTAATTATTACCGTTATTTCGATTAAAATGTTAATATTGACATATACAAAATAATTATACACTTATTACAAAAACAACTACTACATAGGATTATAACAGAAGTAGCAGCACTGGCGCTTCGGCAATAGCAGTGGCTGCTAAAGTTAAAGCTCTAAACACAGCAACAACAAATTTATATAAAGCAACACTTTTTCTAAATAATTACGGGTTCAATTTTAGACATCAAGTTGGACGACAGCAACAGAGATTTTTTTTAGCGATTATGACTTAGCATGCCACAACAATAAAAAAAGAAATACACTTAAACACCTGAACTTAGAAGAAATTTGTATTTTATTCATTCAAGTATTTTTTACTTTCCTCGAACTACTTTTGTTGATTCAAAGAATTAAAAACTGGAAATTATTTAATAGCAGGTTTTAATTAACATGGTTTTCTTTGGGGTAAATGTGGTTGTTTTTATTAATTAAAAAGCCTCTTAGGAATTCTTTGTTTTACTCTAATATTAGTTCTTAACATATATAATTAACTTAACTTTTCACTTTACATTAAAACACATCTTATAGGTATTTATCGTCTAAAATAATTAATAAAACTAAATAAGTACTTTTCAACTCGTATTAATAAAAAAAACAACAGAATGCTTTTGACAAGTTGTTGAGAAATTCACCACAAATGTTGAGAGCAAAACAGATTAAGAGCACAAAGTAATCAGAGATGCCAGATAAAAGAAAGTGATTTTAGAAAATGTATAGAAACATGCTCAAAATGTTAAAATCAATTTTTAAGTAACAGTGCCGTACAAAAATATTAATCGCCAACAATAAACAAGATGTTACAAAAGTTTAGTAAATATTAAATTCTACTGTAAATATCTGTTTTAAATTCAAAATGTTTAAATTTGTATATACAGCATTAAATTTGACGCGTCGTGACAAAAAAGTGCTTATCTAGCCAGTGTAAAATTTTCAGTGCAACACAAACTCGTGGTATAGCCCCCAAATTTCATGCTTTGTTTTTTTAGCCCAACACTACCTAGGTAAGTATTAGGGTATGCATTTAATCGGGGTTTTGCTTTAATCGGCTAATCGCTCGATTAATTAACCAAAGTTTTGGGTTAACCCGTTAATAACCGGCTAATTTCGTTATTAATCGATTAACCGATTAATAAAGTTTTTCCTAAATTAAGTAATTTTAATTTATAAGTAGATATTGCTCATATACTTCAATAGTGTCATAGCTCGAAAATCGTGATTTTCGAGTTAACAGTGCAGAGTTACTCATCATGTCGTACTTTGTATTGTGTAAAAATTTCGTAAAAATATCTTGTATACTCACCTCTTGAGAGAAGAATATAGACATATTTTTATTTTTCCATTAAGTTATATGTAAAATGAAAACTTCAGTCGATTTCTGCAAAACTAGTTTTTTTTAGTTATGATACTATTGAAGTAAATGAGCGATATGTATAAACATATCGTTTATAAAGAACACAGGGCTGGTCACTACAAAAGCTATTTTGAAATTTCCCTTATTTTGATATCAAAAATTCAGAAAAAGTGAGACTAAGTTGCTTTTTTTAGGAAAAATTAATTTTTTGTTTTATTTTCATACATAATTAGCTAGTGAATTAAAATGTGTTTTAGTCATATATATGACTATAGTGTTGCTGATATACATGTATATAATTCTCTTTTTCTTGTTGTGACATTTGGGCAATTAGATCATCATTAATTTGATCTATAGGATGGGGTCGGCCAGATACTAAAACAGAAGGAACATCATCATCAGCTTCCTCTTCAGATTCGGAATTAATAAAATTATTATAATCGGTTTTGGCTAAAAGGAAATAAATTGAAATAAAATCGATTAACATATGCTACATAGATTTTAATAAATCGATTTTAACTTACGTATTTTGACATTATCTATGTCATTGTCATCATCACTAGAATCACTTGAATTTGCATTAGATTTAAGGCCTTTCATGTGATTTTCTTTTTGTCCTGGCTGCTTTTCATGCTGAAGCAACACAGCCATAATATCTTCTTGTTCTTTTTTCCGATTACTATTTGATGTGGAGGTAGATGAGCCATAAATTCCAGTTTGTTGCGAATTGTGTGCAGCTTCGTTTAAAATATCATCTGCATTATCGCCATTGTCTTCTGTAATTACTGTACTCTCCGTCATCCATATAGGACGTGCTTTGCGTTCAGCTACAGTTTCAGGCATATCATCGCCTCCTATATTAATGTCTACTCGCGTTTCCTCAACAGCGAAACCTTGATTGCGGGTAGCTTCCCCAGACCACATTTGTCCGTCTCCTCTTTGATTGGAGGTCTTGTTAAGACTAGTTAAAAAATATATACATATATTTATAAAAGAGAAACATTTTTGTTAAGTTGAACAATTTAATAAATTACCCTCTTATGGTATCAATATCTACTGGTTCAGGTTCCAAAATTTCTGGCGCCAATTTAATGCCCTCTACTTCTCTTAACAAGTCATATAAGGGTTGTAATTGCTCATTAAAACGTGCCAACATTAAACGAGAATCTTTTTTAGGCATAGCCGAACTATCCTCTTCCACCGTACTACCACAGTATGTACAACGAAACTCTTGTGTGGTAAAATCAAACAATTGATCCGCCTCTAAATCAGTAAATGTTTTATTGCAGTTCGTACATTTAAAACTAGCTCTACTGGTGGCATCACGCTCTTCCGTTTCCATGCGCTTACGCATTAAATCCAATTTATACTTGACCACATTTACAAAAGTCTTATAGTTTATAAAGTAATAATTTACTTTTTGTGCTTTACCATCAGGCCCTGTTTCCATTTTTAAACGCATTTGTATGAATTTATCGTTGCGCAGAGTGGTTATTCGAGCACGCATTTGTTTCTTTTCAAAACGTAACAATTCAGCTATATCATCTTCTTTCATGCAGGGATTTCGCACCAGCATATCAATAATTAAAGCATCTTCGATGGTATAAAAGCCACGCACTACTAAGCGGGCCAGTTGTTTTAAACTACTAGGCACTTCGGTGACATATTTGATTTCGACACTCGATGTTGGAGCGGGTGCAGAAGACATGATAAATTAAGCTTGTAAATGGGAAGGAAATGAAAAAAAAAACTGCAAGAAAATTTATGTAGATAGTTTGAGCTTTGGTGAAATATCCTTATATTTGCTAAATATATTTGGAGTATCCGGACAAAGAAACAAAATTTTTACAAAGAGCCGAACTAGAGCAAAACGTAGTGAAACGCATATTTTTCGGAAAATTGTAATTTCTTATAAGTTTAGCATTTCTTTGGAGCTAATGTAATTATTTGAAAATTTATTTACGGGTTTATCTCTTTTATATGCCTGCATTTCGTTGGTGCATATACTATAGAATAGCTAAACCCATACCAAATAACAATTTGTCAAATAATTAATAGCTATGTTTGAGTACTTGATAGTTTATATAAATTCTTGCTAACTTTTACTGGGTTGCGTTCGTTTACTTTTAAATACGAATGTTTTTTACCATTTATCCAAAAGTTACTGGAAAAGTACGCAAACACACCTAATTTCAGAGACTTCTCAAATAAATTTGATAAATTTTATTCTTTATTTTCATTTCTAGTTGTTTGGCTTAAATGTGCAGGCAAAACCATACTTTTTATATTTTCAAATATTCAAAAGCTACGTCTCTGGTTTCTTGTAGCAATGCATTTGGTTTTGTAATATGTGGCTAGCCACTTCACTACCATATTTATGTAGTTTCACAGTCTGGCAGCTCGTTATCAGCCTATTTAACATAATATATGTTGCCAGCAACATTGTATATGAATTTGGTTTACCCAAACTCAACACACTGGCAATTGTCAACATATACAATTTCATTTGACGTTTGCAGTCAGTCGAATTTTATTTTGTTACATTCTTACCTCGCCTAGTGTTGTGTTGTTACTGTAGCTGTGCTATCTTGTTGGTTGTGTGTAGATTCTTTGGAAAAAACTTCTGTAGCAATTTTATTTTCGATCACTTTTTCACATCTATTTACAAAGAAAACAATAAATCTTCATATAATTCGACATTGTAATAGGCTAAAGTTAGTTTGCATGGAGTTTTTGAAAGGATTTGTTGACTTTATTAAGTAGAATAATGAATTTTTGCAGACGTGAAAAAAAAGCACACCGACCGCAAAAAATATGCGAAAGGCGAGACAGGGTGGTTATACATAAAAAATGGCTAGAGGGAAAAAGGTGGAATTCGTCAAACAGCTGTTTGATAAAAGTGATAAATAATTATTTATGAAACAATGTGTTTAAAGAATTAGAGATGGGGATTTAAGATAGTGTTGTATAGCAAGAAATTCACCACGACGAAGCCGTTACATATAGTTGAATTTTAAAAGTTGGAGCGTTTCATATCAAGGTAGATTTTTATAATTTCCTTAGTAGCTAAGATTGGTACATACATGCATATGTAGTTTGTTTTTAAAATATGTTTACTTATATGTAGTGATGGACACTGAAAACAACATCAATGTTTTTTTCGATGCAATGCATCGCATAGAGGTATCGATTAGAGCTGGCTTAATATCGATAGTCACAACATTCGATATTTTCGATAGTTTGTTGAAAAACTATCGATAGTATCGAATTTTTTAAATTATTATTTTGCTTATTCGCAGAACTGGGAACACTTGAAGAATACCAAAACTGTTTAAAACTGAAAAAAACGAAAACATTTGGTAAAAGCCAACCAAAGTGCTCAAAAATACCTTTCTACTGGTACATAAACTTTTCAAATTCATGAACCGATTCGAGTCAAATGAAATTAAAAAAAATGTTTAACCTGAATTTTAACGTAAAAACACCGTTATCTCACACTTTAAAATGTTTATATCTGTTTCAGATTATAAGAGTTATGAGCAATTGAAAATAAAAGTTTTGAACCCCCGTAACGCTCGAAACAAGAGAGAGAGAGCGCCGAGAAAATTACACTAAATAAAATTTGTTGGTTAAAAAGTGCTTTTACCCCATTTTTGTAGTTTTAAACACTGTCGGTGTTCTTGAATTGTTTCCGGTTCTGTAAATAATAAAAAAAGTATTTAGACATGTACTTTGGAGCACTTTGAAATAATGCCCATATCGTTTATATTCGTCCGATATTGTAGGAGTTATGAACATATAAAAGTAAAAGTTTTGAACACCGTAGCTCCGGAGTCAATAGAGAGCGCGAAAAAATTACGCTAAAAGTTTCAGTTTAAAAACGGCTATAATCTCGTATTTTGGCTTTTTTTAATTTTCAACAGTGTTGGTATTCTTGACTTTAGACCACAATCGTCTTCTTCTAAAAATATTCGCATGATTTAAAATAAAAACAGTTATTTAGAAGTGTACTTTTTCTTAAATAAAATTTTACCGTCACCAGTGTTTTGTCAGGAGAAATATAAGCCGAATGGCTAACAGCTGCAGCTTATGCCACAGAAAAAAAATTATTTTTAAAAATTAAGTGAGCTGCCGTCATCACTTTTCACCGAGTTTATTGGCAATTTTCTATAAAAAAAATTCAACGATAGTATCGCTGTCGGAAAAAACCATCGATAGTCTAAGGGAAACAGAACAATTGATAGTATCGATAGTACTATCGATTGTTTGCCAGCTCTAGTATCGATGTTATATCGATATGTCAAAATACATCGATGTTTTCTAAACATCGATTATTATTTGTAACATAATAGATATAAATGTGAGGTATTAAAAAAACATGGATGTACTTTCCAAAAGCTTTATTACGTTCACGATTATAAAACATAATATATATGCTTATAGTTCTTAAGGCCGTTTCAGACTATAACACAAGTATTAATACCTTTGGCGAAAATGTTTCCCTCATTTAATTTCTGTTTGAAAAATTTCAAATAACTAACTCATCATGTCGGAGTTTCATTTTCCTCAAAAATATTATAGTCTAAAACGGCCTTTATTAAGACTTTGTAAAAAAGTTTGTACTCAATCAGTTTCATCACCTATGCCGCTTGCGAAAATAGTCTTTCATACAGTACCGATGATCCCACAATCGTCAGATATTTAAAGACGATTTTATGTACTCAGTTTTGGAAATTCTGTGTTACAGTCTTTCCAAATTTCTAACGGATTTTCGTTCAGCCTTCCGACAGGATTCCTGAAAGCTCATCAGACAATATATCTTTGGATTTATTACTCCGATTCCGATGTACCAAATTGTAAGGGACCATGGCAACAAGGTATAAAAATATCTGCTAATAATGACATTTAACATACATAGGTTACAATGTGTTTGTATTAAGTTTGTCACTTCGATGCATCGAATAAAAAAAATCGATATTTATTCGATGTTGATGACTAATAACAACATCGGAGCCTTTCGATGTATCGACACCTTACATCGATTGTTTTTAAAACATCGATGCATATCGTCCACCACTACTTATATGAGCTAAAAAAAAACCTTATTCTTCGGAGAGACAAAAACATCTGCAAAAATGGTGATTTGTGAAAAGGCCCCTATTGGTAGATCTTAAGTGGCGCGGCCACGGATCAAATTTTCCTTTTTGACTTTTTTTTCAACAAATTGCCATTTTTGTTCGGTGAATTCTGATTTTTTTGTAGTTTCGTATGCTGGTGAAATACATCGGAATTTATAAAAAAAATCGATTTCGAATTTTTTTGTCAGTTAGGGCATTTCGAGTTTTAGGTAACGATATGTATAACGATGTGATATGGAATATTTCCACTTTAGTGTGTTTTTATTTATTTTATGTAGGTATAAGTAAAACTAAAACAGTATAATAAAACAACTGCCCAGACTCAATGACGCCAAAACGTTCCATTAAATATTTTATTTACTAATACATACGTCCCACTTGCACCTTCCGTGCTGTGTAAACATATCCTCTATAAGTTGTTAATAAACAGCAACATCAAATATGCTAGTAGCTGGCAAACATCATCAACAACAGAAAATAATAACAACCCTGAAGGTAATGTCGATAGTAAAAATGTGCTAAATGTTTCATAGGTTGGTTGAGGGTGCTGTTGGCTGAGTAGTTAGCACGTTTTACTACAAACCCTGAGGTCTTGAGTTCAAGACTACTTTGAGACAAGTCAACAACATCATGCATTTTTCTCATGTGCATTGGTATGTTATTGCGCTGGTTGCTGTTGGACTGTTAAAGTGATGAAGGCATAGAACTGATCACTTTGGCAGTACCGGCAGCTATTAATGCTAACATATCCTAATGCACTTCACAGCACCCTCCTTCGTCGGTATTGTAGCAGAACCGTCGGCGAAGTAAAAGAACTAATAAAATGGCTACACAGCTTAAACAACGCGATGCCTCTACTTGACACCAGAGAGGCTTGCAACACTGCGCTACAAAAAAAAGCGCAATAGCAGGGTTGTAAATGAATTAAGCTTTCTATCTCTCTCCCACTTCACCACCTATTCTCTCTACTCTATGCCTTTCCCAAAGAAGTTAACACATTAATTAATTAACTGGTAGGCATTAATTGCCTGATTGTGTTACTTCTCTTTAAAAAAAATTTTATCCATTTATATTTATAAACCACATCAAATTACTGGCGATTGCTATTTTTTGTTTTCTTACTAATAAAAATTAATAAAAGCAACGAATTGAAGTGCCGAAAATTCCCAAAAAGTGCAGATTCTTATCAAAAATAATTGGCAGCCCTGTTTGCAGCTGTCAAAAACTTCTCTTCCCATTAAAGGCAAAATAAAAAGTGTAGACGATTCGTTGACAATGTCTCCAAAAAGTCACCAAATTTGTCGACAAAAGTGGTGACTTGGAGACACTTGGCCCCTGGCTTCCTTCAAGGAGTATTCAAAACACATACACACACACACACACACACACACGCACACACAAACACATGTGTATTGTCAATTTCTATGTGTTAAGAAAATTCGCTTTCTCTTTAGCTTAAATGTTTTAATTTTCTTTTCCTTCTTCAGAGTTTGTTGTTTTTGTTTGACTTTTTGTTTTGCTAATCAGCGTTACCGTTAAAAATTTTCAAAAAGGGCCACAAAAAAAGGGATCTGCAAAATAAGAGGGGCATAAAAATGGGATCTCAAGGAAGAAAGAGGCGACCTTAAAAACAGGAAAAATAACAACAACAAAAAAATCATTTCATTTCTAAAAACAAAGCTTAACGATCATATTTACTAGGTTATTTTTTATAAAAATACATAAGCAGAAACAATATACACAAGCCATTGAAAATAAAATTTTCATAAAAAAATTTTTAAAAAATATCTGAATAGATTTCGACAGTTATGGTATTTTTGATGCGAAATAGTAATACGTTAATAAAAAGAAATTTCAAACCTATCGTGTAGCGTATCAAAATAAAGGAAATTAAAAGGGGATTGCAAAAATATATGTTCATATAAAAGTTACATTTGTGGGGCATTTCCATTTCAAATGCTTTTTTCGTGTCCTTTGAAAGTATAGTAAAATATTTCATAAAATAAAGGCGTAAATTTTAAAATGAAAACTCCTTAAGCATGATTTAATAGATTGTAAATAAATGTACATAAGTTTTTTTTGTGTAAGACTGTCCATTGTGTGCTAAAACGAAAAACAGAAATACTGTTTTTTCTCCTCTTCATACCAAATGACGTGTCCGTAATGCATGCTGTTGATTTTCCATATGAAAAACTATGAATTTGTTCAACAACGAGATTAAGTTTCCAAAGGTTTCTTATTTCTCTTATTTTATACACAAAATTTTTTTAAAATATTGGAAATTATATTTTTTTTTTAAAATTTTTGTTGTCCGCAATCATTTGTATTGGGCGTTACGAGTTTTTATTATGCTTCCATTACTCAGTTTAATTATTAAAATTGCATTAGCAACATACACTAAAATAACAGCGTAGATTTTGAGAGAATTTTCGAGTACAGTAACACGATAAAGTACACCCAAAGATTTTCATTAACATTTTATCACAATAAATTATGTTGGTCGTAAAAATGTATACTAATGCAGTTTCTACTTTTAGTATATTTGATAATTAGTTTCTTAAGCCCTTATGACACTACATTTTTTCTACATTTTTCAAATTTTGTAGAACAGTGCAAATAGAATATAATAGGAAATTTTACCAGGTGCAAAGAGTTCAGCTATATTAAGATAAATACCAAATTGTCAAACCTTTTACTAATGTTATCGATAAAAATGGGGGCCTGTCAAAAAAAATGTAAAAATGTTCAACTTAAAATTGACATTTGAAGCTTGAAACATTAAAGTGTTGCCAAGTTAGCGGTTTATTCACGAATTCAGCGACTTAGCGCCTCTTTTTTTGAACTTTTTTTTCTTTTGTCGTTTTATTATAAATAAAAAGTAGGCAGCACTTAAAGAAGCCATTACGTTTTGTTTACATTTTGTATAGTTGTTTCTTTTTATAATTTGCTATTTCTTTCCTTCAATCCTATAGCAAAGCAATACAAGAAAAATGTAGTGTCATAAGGGCTTTAGTAACGTTAATTTGATAAGTACCGTATCTAAATTCCCAGTATTTTTTCGTTACTATTAATTAAAGATAGAGTTTCACTACACAGCTTTTGTTAAAAAAATATAGTAATATGGTCTTAATATTTATAATATCGCCCCTTGAGTACATATTTCTAGCTTGGGTTCATGAAACATACATACATACATACACTCTGAAATATTACTTCAAATTTACGATCATATATTGTCTAAATTTGTGTTGAAAATTTCTCCGTGTCTAAAATTACATCGATTTTGTAGTTATTTTATTAAAGAAAAACCTTTTGAAATTAGACATATTTAGTTCAAGTGCAAAAAATTCAACATAAAGTATAATACGGCTATGGCTGAATGGCAGATACGTCAGACTATCAGTCAGGAGGTCGCGGTTCAAACCTGTACGCAGTCAATCGCTTTTGTTAGTAAAAACATTTTGTTCAAAAATAATGCGTGTGTAAATTTAGGTCGATAATAATCTGTAAAGTGTTGCCGACTATTATCGACCCAATTTTCAACAAAAGTGCTTTAGAGTGTATGTATATAGAAGCTTGGCCATCTTCGTACATTTATTGCAAAAATTGAGTTTGATCAAAAAGAGGCAAAAGAAAAGGTGCACAAAATAATACAAAATGATATAAAAAAGGGGATTTAAAACAAAGGTGTCAAAAAAGGGGGCAAAATGCGACTTTAGTCGCACAACGGTAACGCTGTTGCTAATATGTAATGCGTTTGTTGTGTTCTGTATTTTTCTGTTATTTTTTAATTGAATCAATTGTTTTTACCGTTACCCACCCCATTATATTTTTATTCTTGTGCTGCCAGATGGTGGGGTTGGGACACTTGAGGGACTTTTTTTTAATCTTTCACTTGTTGATAGTGGGTGGTTTCTTTAGAAATTTATAATTAAAATCGGAAAGTAAATAAAGATAAAGTTTTTGTTTTAAATTAATTGCAGTAAATATGTATGGATGTGCGTTTACTAACAAATGCGATGTAAAATAAGTGTTTTAATCTACTTTTTTTTATAGAGTTCTTCTTAAATTGACATTTTTGAATAAGTTCTTTATGTTTTCGACGATTAAAATATTTTATTTTACATTTTTTAAATAATGCATAAACGTTTATGCAGTCCCAAGGCCGATTAATAACGTGCATATATGCATACCTACAACAAAAACATAGTGCAATACAAGAATAACAATAATTTCGTTTTTGGATTTTGTTTCTACAGAGTCCTTGGTTGTTGGTTGTCAAATTCTTGCATTGCCTGTGTGTAAAATTTGAGTAAAACCCAAACCCGCAAACACACGCACAAAGAAAACCCAACATGGTGGTGCACAAGAACATGCACACAAAACAGCTCTTGAAAATTGTCAATTGTAAACAAGCAGTCAAGTGAAGCCAGCTTTAGTTAATAATACGGCTAAAGCTACCTTGGTGCAACACTTTGTGCGAAATATAAGTAGGTCACCTAGTGAAATATGGTAAAAAGGTGCTAAGTCTCGGATTTGAGATAAAAAGCTGAAATTTTATATACACCTTTGTCTTGGTATAAAGGTGACTCAAAAGTGTCATATAATCGTGTGTATGTGTCACAAAATAAAATAGGTCAAAGGTCACAAAAATCGGTTATTTGAATACGATTTTTGATGTTATCATAAAAGTTGTAGAGAATAGAACTTTCTAAAAATTTTTTATAGGGTGATATTTCGTAGGGTCAGCACTCAAGGAGCGATTTCTACTTTTTTTTACTTGGAGGTTACACGTTCAAGTTTTGTTTCAATTTTTGTTTCAAGTTTCAATACATTCACACTTTTTTACTAACGCACTCACATAATTGGAAATTGATTACCAACTTGATTTCAATTTTGCTTTCAAGATTTGTTTTAATTTTTCGTTCAATTTAAACAGCTGATCTCTATTATTGTAAGTAAATTACAAAAAGACTCGGCTACAACAAATTTTGTGCAAACAGCAAAAAAAAAACCGCTCTATGACAAGTTCGTAATAAGCGTAGTTCGATACAAACGAGGACTCGTTAACTACGAATTCGCTATTACGAATTATTTTTGTATGAAAATGGCAACCGAAACGTCGGCACTTTAGACTTAGATCGTTACAACCGAGAATTCGTTATAACCGGGTTTTACTGTTTCGTTGTTGATTACTTGACGACGGCGTCTTGAAAACAAAATTGACTATCAAGTTGCTTACAGCCTACGTCATAGCGTCAATTTAAAGTAGTTTTAACAAGCAATACGTGTGATGAACTTGAAAGCAATTTCTTGAACGTGTAACTGCAGAGTTAAAGAGAAGTAACACAATCAGGCCATTAATGCCTACAAGTTAATTAATTAATGTGTTACCTTCTTTGGGAAACGGATAGTGTAGAGAGAACAGGTGGTGAAGTGGGAGAGAGATAGAAAGCTTAATTCATTTATAACCCTGCTATTGCGCGTTTTTTTGTAGAGCAGTGTTGCAAGCCCCACTGGTGTCAAGTAGAGGCATTGAATTGTGTAAGCTGTGTAGCCATTATATTAGTTCTTTCACTTCGCCGACGGTCTTGCTACAATACCGACGAAGGAGGGTTCTGTGAAGTGCATTATGAAGTGCTCTGATCACTTTGCCAGTACTGCCAAAGTGATCAGAGCTATGCCTTCATCACTTTAACAGTCCAACAATAACCAACACAATAACACATCAATGCACATGAGAAAAATGCATGATGTTGTTGCCTTGCCTGAAACTAGTCTCGAACTCAAGACGTCAGGGGTTGTAGTCAAACGCGTTAACTACTCAGCCAACATCACCCTCAACTCAGCCAACAGCACCCTCAACTTATGCAATCCATTGTGCCGGAACTAGAAAAAACCACTCTTTTATATCTTAATCATAAAGAGGGTATCCACATTTCTGTACTCTGATCTTGGTCAATAAAGGCTCTCCGCCCAAGTGGGTTGTAGATTAAAATGTTTTGCATCTCATTTACAGATTTCTAACATTCCAGAGCCAAGTTGGATAAAAAGTCCTACAGTCTGTATATATTTCGAAAATCGCACTGTTCACTCACTTTTTAATCTTCCAATGCTAGCCGAAAATTCAAAAGACAACTTTTTAACCCATAGCTCATGTGGAAGGATACCTGCAATAATTAGACCTCAAGCTCGTAGAATCATATGAATTGTGCTGCGGTAGAAAATTAATGTAGCTCAGACCGTGCATTAGCATGGAGTTCAATATATTTACGTCTAGAGGAGATATCAAAACAGACCACTACTTCTCTGGGATTATTTTGGCACCCCATTCAGTGTGTGCGAATGATTCTGTTCTCTTACACATTTTCAGGTTCATGGCATTCAACGCCTGTAATAACCAGCACCAATCATGCCTTTCCTATTGCATTTGGTACACAAAACGTCGTAGCAGGTCCCAATTTTGTATGTTAATCTGCTTCTTCGATTTAATTCACCGTTCGGCTTCACTCAACCACATCTGAAAACTATCAACCCGGTAGCAAGCCGTTCATAGACAGATCAGAGCTTTAGAGCTGTTGCCCTTAGACCTCTTTTTTGATCCTTCAACTTTTGTAATCGTGCCATAGCTCATCAATTTGGCAAACTGGTTTTACATCCTTATGATCCCCACGTTTGATTCTCTTCCATTTCAGCTTTTGACGTTTTCGTGTTCTCTGTATTGACGCCGAGTCATCGTCATAGGAGCTATTGCTAACTGAAGCTAAAGCAGACACTAATTTTGTTGTCTCATTGCTGGTCCACCCTAACCAATGCGGTTTCATGAACCACCTGAGAATGTTTTGAACCAGACTGTACGTCGTCCGAGCGATGACCTTTTTTTTCGTAGCTTAGAGTCTCCATAGCTATCGCTTTTAAATGTCTTTAGTTTTCCTTCCTCGCTTGCCAATCTATCGAACTGGATTGATATCTCGTCGACAGCCCTCTTCCTCTTTCATATTAACTTATAAATTTCGCGTGATTCCTATTGATTCCGAGTCATCGTCGCGGGATATATTCCTAACAAAACACAGAGACTAACTTCGTTACACAATTACATCGCGTTGTCCCTCATCTCTTCGAGTTTTGCTTTTCATCAAAATGGGTCCTAGCACCTGTTCCTCTTTCGTCTCAATCCCTTATATTTTCCCGTGATTCGCATAGGCTTCGAGTCGTCGGCATCACCGTTATAGCTTCGCTAATCCTGTGATTAGGTTTTGCACCAGACTGCACGCCGTCTGAACATCTTTCGTGGTTTTGCTGGTTCAGAGTCACTATTAAACCTCTTTAGTAGTCCTTCCACTTCCGAAGGCGTATCCTCGCTCGTCCATCTGTTCAGCTGATTTGATATTCCCTCGACAGCCTTTACAGGACCTTTAGCTTTGTTTATCTTTCATCTCCGCAACTTTCCCATTCTTAATTCGAGCTAACACAGAAACTAAACTCTCCGCCAATTGCAAGATATCGTTGTCCAGCTCTTTATGTTCCCTCCTGTAAGGTTTGGAGCTAGCACAGAGACGAACTTTGTTGCACCATTGCAAGGCGCCAATGTTAAGCTCTGTGTTTGCTCCAGCCAAAATGGATTATTTAATTTTTAATATCAGCTCCTAATATTGAGCACTTTGCATTGGCGTAGCTATGCTCTTCTGGGGGAAGGGGCCGGCTAAGCCACCCTCAGAATCGCTTTAGCTCCCCTAGAAATTCAAAATATTAGAGTAATTTTGATAATATAAGCGAACTGTAGGGACTAATGTGGGTCTTATATCCCCCCCCCCCCCCTCCGAACACAATTTCTACTTCTTCTACTTGCGGGGTCATGTTCTCGCTCGCCAATCCTTCAAGTTAGTTTGAGATCTCCTCGACCGACATCATTACGTTGGTTTCTTTTTCATCGCAGCTTCTTAAGTTTCTGCGTGTTCGATATTAACTTCAATCCTGACTGTGTCAACACAGAGTCTAGCTTCTCCGCTCATTGTAAGACGTCGTTATCCATCTCTTTATATGCCCTCCGATTCATTTAGAAGTTAGAACAGCGACTAACTTCATTAATATGATTATTTCAAACTTATTTGCTTTGTGAATCTAAATTGATTATTAGGCTAAGGTTCGTAACGTTATATTCAGAAAGAATTGGGTATGATTAATATTCCAAGGAACAAGGGAAAAATTAACATCAACTTAATTTTTCAACGTACAAAGCAGAACAGAGTAGCGCCACTTTCGGAAGCCGCTACACTTCCATCGTCAGTGCTGTCGTGTATTTGCTATCACCACTTGTCAGGTGGCTCTGTTGAATGTGATTTTATTTCTTATATATACAACTTTTTCGTGAAAATTGAATACGAGAATTAAATCACTCTCAAGCTGATATGAAAGTGCAATTTCCCAGCGTTGCCATCGGTTTATTTTTCTTCATTCCCATTTTTCTGATTTTTGTTCTACTCAAGACAAGCGACTAACTTCGTCGCAGCATTGCGGGGCTTCATTGTGCATTTCTTTTTGTTGATTCCAGTCAAAATAGTTCGTTCCTCACGTTCCCACGTGAACCGAATTGGTTCCGAGCCGTCGGCGCAGGGCTTCCCATCACTCATACGCTTTCACTAATCACCTATGGAGGCTATTCACCAGACTGATGTTCGGAGATGTGACGTTTCAAAAGCTCTAGATCTGTTATTTTTAAGCCCCTTCACTAGTCCTTGACATGTCGTGAAGTTACTTAGCCTGAAAACACACCAAATAAGACAAAACGGTTTTGTCTGTTAAGTCAAACACACTCGTATGATTATAACGCACACAAAAAAAATATTTGGTGTGTATTGTCTCATAAGAACTAATGTTCTGTTGTCGTATAAGTCACAAAAAACAGTTTTGTCTTATTTGGTGTGGGTTCAGCCTTAGGTTTCCGCGTGATCCGCATCGGTTCCGAGTTATTCTTTCAGTATTTTTCCTGGTTTCCAATCATCTTTACGCCTATCCACCTGTGAAGGGTGTCCCCCAGACATTCTTATATTTTCAGAACTGCGTCTACATTAGACTGACTCAGCTTGTATGGAGATGAAAAATAAATTTTTTTTACATCTCTTAAATTATAGTCTTTTTTATGTTATGAAAATAAAATCTAAATTTTGGCGGTATAGTGATGGACATTCGTGTGCTGGACAGAGTCAAGAAGGATATATTTTCGATTTTGTATTACTTTTTTTTGTATATAGTACATGTGTATTTAATTTTAAAGTTCTTTTGAAGCCGCGTTCAATGCTACATCAAACTTGTTCCATCAGCAATCTGACGTTCCACAATCTAATCTTTTTATGTATGGACATTAATTATTTAATTAAGTACATATATTTGTTTAAAGGTTAAAACAAAATAAAGAACATAATTTATTTATCCAAACATCTTTGTTGTTTGTTTTCCCCCTTTTTTCAACATAAATGTTTTGCGCTTTAATCTTCATTATTAAACAAAACTTTTAATTCTCTTTGATTAACAAACTCGCATAAGTTTTTAATAAATACCCAAGCACTAAATCAGAATAAAAAACATGGCTCTCTGAACTACGTTCTTCCGTTTTTTTATAGTCGGTGTTAAAAAAAAATAACGCGCTATAGTTTTAAAGTATTTTCTGTTGGTAATTTTTTTCTTTAAACAAAAAATGTACTTCAAACCTTTTGCTTTCGTACACTCTGACGTCAGCAGACACAACAAATAATGACATATCGATGAACAAAAAAAATACAAAGAAGAATTTCTATTCATGAAGCATCATAATAAATAAACTAACGTACATACATACATGCATAAATGAAAATAAAAAAGTGCATTTACTCTTCGGTACTAGTGAAGAAAACATTAAAAAGAAAACAAATACTACAGTAATACCAGCCAGCTAACGGTATATAAAGAAAATGAGAAGGCGTAATATCAGACTGTTTTGAAAGAAATAACGGTTATAGGAAAATACCACAATACCACTTCATACATAATTATGATACTCATCGTATAAACGAATGCCTTTGAAAACAAAATGAGTTGAAATAGGAAAGGGAAATTTAAAGTAAAATTTTCTTTTTGCCCTTCTCTTGCTCTCTTTCCCTTCGTAGGTTAATCTCTAAGATAGTAAGAGAGAGTGGCCAGACATGGTATTTTATCAGTATTTTGGCAATTTTTCGTTTTAGTTTAGTTTCCTTTTAATATAGAAATATAAATATAAAGAAATGTAAATATAAATCTGCGGTTTTCTTGAATAAAGACGTATGTGAGTGAGTGCGTTAATCCACCTCAAATCAACTAAGAAAAATTCAGTAAAGTCCAATTTTGACTCGCACACGAAGGGCTCCGTACGAGTACTATATACATACGTATTTCCCTTTTTTCGTTTTGGCGATTTTTTTTGGTACTTTAATTTTGGCGCGATATTTTTCGTTTTGGCAACCTTTTTCGTTTGTTGGGAGTTTGGCTAGTATTGGCGATTTTTTTTTCGTTTTGTAATTTTTTTGTGGTTTTTGACGATATTTTTTTTTTTGGCGATTTTTTTAGTTTTGACGATTTTTTCGTTTTTGGCGATTTTTTGTTTATGGCGCTTTTTTGTTATTTTCGGTGATTATTCTGTTTTGTCGATTTTATCGATTTTATTGTTATTTTTTTCGTTTTGGCGATTTTTCCGGTTTTGGACGATGTTTTTAGTTTCGTAGATTTTTTAGTTTTGGCGCTTTTTCCGTTTTTGTGATATTTTAGTTTTGGCGATTTTTTTGTTTTGAGCATTGTTTCGTTTTTGGCGATTTTTTTTATTTCTTTGGCGATATTTTTCATTTTTAGGTGATATTCTTTGACTTTAGCGATTTTTTAGTTTTGCCGATTTTTGGCGGTTTTTGACGATTTTTTTAGTTTTGCCGCTTTTTTAGTTTTAGCCCTGTTTTTTGCTTTAGTGATTTTTTTGTTTTTAGCGATATTTTTAGTTCAAGCGATTTTTTTTGTTTTGGCGCTTTGGCGATTTTTTTCGGTTTTTGGTATTTTTTTTAGATTTGGCGCTTTTTTCGTTTTTGTTATTATTTTAGTTTTGGCGATTTTTTTGTTTTGACCATATTTTCGTTTTTGTCGTTTTTTTATTTCTTTGGCGATGTTTTTCGTTTTTAGGTGATATTCTTTGATTTTAGCGTTTCTTTATTTTTGACAATTTTTTTCGGTTTTTTGGCGATTTTTTTTAATTTTTGCGCTTGTATAGCTTTAGCCCTTTTTTGGTTTAGCGACTTTTTTTTGTTTTTGGGGTTTTTTCGTTTTTTGGCGATATTTTTAGATTAATCGTTTCTTTTTTGTTTTGGCGCTTTGGCGATTTTTTTCGGTTTTTAGTAATTTGTTTATTTTTGGCGATTTTTGTTTAGTTTTGGGATTTTTTCGTTTCAGCAAATTTTTTCGGCTTTTGGCGCTTTTTTTAGTTATGGCGTTTTTTTAGTTTTTAGGCTTTTTTTCGTTTTTTGACGATATTTTCAGTTTTAGCTTTTTTTTTAGCTTTTAGCGCTTTGTTTTCGTTTTGGCGATTTTTTTTCGGTTTTTGGTGATTTTTTTAAGTTTGTTTTTGCGATTTTTTAGTTTTGGTATTTCTTTGCATTTTAACGACTTTTTTACTTTTGGCGCTTTTTTGCTTTAAGCGTTTTTTTCATTTTGGCGATTTTTCGTCTTTCCGCTTTTAAAACTAAAAAATTTTTGAGTTTTAGAATTTTTTTTAATTTCAAGATTTTGCCTCACGGTTTCCAAGATACAGCAAATTGTCTAAATTACATTAACTGATAGTGTATGTGTATTGCCTCAAGTATTTTAAAGAAATTATTTGCCTTTTAAAAATTATAGCAAAAATTGTAATTATAGCATTAACAGAAAATACTACAACTTTCTTTTACACTATAAATATGACTTTCGTAGTTTTTTTAAGAGATAAAGAAAAACAGCTTAGAGCTCTCTTTAAAAAAATAGCTCTCACATTCTGTTCTCTTCCCCACTGCTCCAAAGAAGAGGGTGTGAAAAAAGTCAGACTCATTTCCTTATTCATATTCTTTGTTGCAAAAACAATGGGGGTATTTTCTTGTTGTTATTTTTCATAGCAGTATTGCTATTATCAGCCAGTGTTGCCACAAAGAAATTTTGTAGAATACACATTTTTAGTTTTTTTACACATGTATGTTTTACATATATGTATTATCGATTTAAAAAATACCTTCTGTTGTCTGTGAATTTAAGTCACATCATTGGTCCATTTCCATTATACATAAAGAAGTTAAATTTTTTCTGTATTCTATATAACTTTCTATAAAATCAACAACTTTGAATGACAACAGCCTTTGATATTCATTCGGACTGAGACAAAAAATGCATGACTGGTTTAATCAGACTCTTGTAAGAACCTCTGAATGGTTCGAAAAGATTCGGTTTCTTCGCTTGTAAAGTTGTTATATTTGCTCGTACAAGGACGCGCATTAGTGATAAAATACGAATGGCAAGAAGTCGGATGTCCTTAATGTTCTTGTAATATAAATTCAGTGGATATACTTTAAGCTCGTCAATATTTTAAAGTTGTGAAAACCACTCTTTATCTTATCTGAATATCTTATTACAGTGGTCTGCAGAAAAAGTATATATAAAAATATTAGCTGGTAACCGCGACTTCATCAGCGCTTTCCAGATATAGAATAATTAATAGTTTTTATGTTAGGGCTACCTTTCTCCATAGTCCTAGTCTTCCAACCTTATTCTTGCCTGCGCACATTATTTTCAAAGTAACATGCGCCAAATTTGAGGACCGTCACTTTTGCAGCTCTCCAAATATAGGATAATAAAAAAAAGAAAGCACGATATCGTAGCACACCGGGTTGGAACTTAGTTCCTTACGTTATACTTACCTTAGAAATTTCCCCTTACTACCCCTCGTGGTCTAATTATTGAAAAAATGTATCACCTATGTGTTCTTCCAGACTCAAATCTATACATGTTTGTTTTAAATTTCATTACAATCGGTCATGTAGTTTCGGAGAGGCAGAAATTTCCCCTTACCCTTCCTCGTACTTCTATTTTTGGAAAAACTGTATAGCCTATGTGCTTTTCTAGACTCAGATCTATCTATGTTTTGACTATCATAAAAATGGGATAGATAGTTTCAAAGAGGACAATTATTTCCCCTACTTCCCCTCGTGGTCCTATTTTTGAAAAAAATGTACAGCCTATGTCGTCCTTTAGACTCAGATCTATTTTGAATTTCATCAAAATCGTTTAGATAGTTTTTGAGAAGCAGAAATTTCCCCCTACCCCCTCGTGGTCCTAGTTTAAAAAAAACATATAACCTATGTGTCCTTCTTGACTTAGATTTATCTATGTTCTACATTTCATCAAAATCGGTTCTGAGGTTTATCCGTTACAGACCAATAAACAAACAAACTAACTTACTTTCGTATTTGTAATATTAGTAAGGATAAGGATCAGCGTTGCCAGTTTAGCCTTTTCGAGGCTAGATTCAGCCTCTTTTTTGTCTTTTAGCCTACAAGTTTACGTTTTAGTTTCGTGGCCTTTTTTTAGCCTTTTTTAATTTTTATTTAGCCCCAAAAAGGCGAAATTTAAGGCCAGATTTTGTAATTACAAACGCTTTTTGCGTTTTAAAATTTGTATGTAAAAAAATTTTTTTAAACGTATTTGCGTTACTTTTCATACAAATTTGAAACGTTTAGAAACGAAATTTTTTACAAAATCTGCCTTTTAGTTTTTACATATGTTATTTTCTTACTTTTCAACATTTTGTAATGCATCACAAAGGGACCAAAGGACCCAAGTGGGCCGATTTTTTAGAAACTGGCAGCCTGTTCAACCTATCATTTCATAATAAAAATTTCTAATATTTAATAAATGGTAACTAATGTCGAACGTGACTATTATTTTAATATCTTGATGAGTTCGTCTATTAAATCGGAAAAATTGATGTGCCCTCAAGATGGACTAATAGAGTTATGAATTGGAGTTTGATTTTTAAAGCTCTCCAGGACAATCAGCAGTCGAACGTAATTTATTTCAGCTGTAAATACTTTCAAATCTCTTTAAGAAGCGACTTTTTCTGAGTTGCTACAGCATGCGAAACTCCGAATTATTCAATATATTTAAAGCGAGGAACTGGAAAAAATATTTTATACAATCAGTGAGAAACAAAACTTTCTTCGCTGTGTCGGTAAGGAAATTTTTATGGTTTTCCAGGGGAATGTTTGAAAATGTTCATAACAGAGCGTAAGTTTTAGTGATCAGAAGTGTTATGTTCGTGATAGTGCTTGATGAAACATTTTAAGGGACCTTAAGGTTTACGGCCTTCTTGAGGCTGAGTCCAAAAAATTGTTTAAATCGGTTTAGACATTTTGCAACATATTAATTTTAGTCACTTAAAAGGGCAAATTTCCTATAGTGCAATGCAGAGCATAATTAAGAACAGAAGCCTTTGCGCAACTACTTCATACTATCCCTTGCAGCGAATCAACAAATGTTGATTAAAATTCCTTGAGAAGTCATTCTGGTTGATGAAGATAAAATTAAATATATGTACATGTGTTTGTATGTGTTAGTATTATTATTATTTTTTCAAATTTGGTAGAAAAATTCCACTAAAATAATGCCATCATTATTAAAACTAAAATTTAATGTAAAAAATGTTTGGCCTCTTTTTAGCTTTTTAGTTTTGGCAATGTAACTTTTTCTAGCCTCTTTTAAGAGGCGATTTAGCTTCTTTTTTTCCAGCTCCTGCCAACACTGATAAGGATAGTTAGCAGAGACACCTTCAGCCGTCACTGCCACGAACCACTTAGCCAAGTCGCAAACCGTTTTGCAAAGTCACAACCCCTATTTTAGATTCCCAAAAACGAGGTCAAAAATTCCTAAAAAAATCACAGGAATTCCCCGGCACTTCCCCGAAAGATTACGGTAAAAAGGAAAATTTAAAAAATCCGCCGCGGCAACACTATTATGTTATGTTATGTTGTGTCATGTCCACAAATTTCATATCATTTACAAGAATTGATATAATTAGCAGAGATATCTTCATCTAGCACCGCCACGAACAACTTAGCCAAACCACAAACCATTTAGCAAAGACACCTCTCCAGATCTAGGATAACTAAAATTTTTTGTATGAGGGGTACCCTACTCCCCGCTCCTATCCAGCCAGTTTTATGATTGACCAATGTGTTTTTGTATGAGGTGTACCATTCTCCCCACTCTTGTCCAGTCTGTGTTTTGCTTGACTATTTAAATTATGTATTTTGAAAGTAATATTTACCAAATTTGAGGCCTTTATCTATTAAAGTTCTCCAGATATAGGATAGCAAATTTTTTTTGTATGGAGGGTACCCATTGCCCTGCAAAATTTTCTAATATTTTTTCATACAAACCATCCCTAAAACTTTTCTGGCAAATCGGTCCAGCCGTTCTCAAGTGATGCAATTACATACATGAACCATTTAATTTTTAGGGTCCCGTACACCAAAAGTGTAAAGGAACCCTATTGTTTTCGCTACGGTGTCCGTCTGGCCGTCTATCTGTCACATGCTGTTTTCTCGAGAACCGTAAGAGCTACGGACCTGAAATTTTCACAGAATATGTAAAACTTTTGTCGCTACAACAAATTTATAACAGCTAAAGGGTGTTCTAAAGCGAGGAACGAAACATGTTGAAATACTAATATACAGACACTTGTACGCAGACACTTTAAATTTCAAAGTT
Source organism: Panzeria rudis (assembly GCA_956483635.1). NCBI lineage: Eukaryota > Metazoa > Arthropoda > Insecta > Diptera > Tachinidae > Panzeria > Panzeria rudis. The sequence goes on along the minus strand of OY101451.1, from coordinate 24,403,577 downwards.
AGTGTTAATTGGTGTAGTCTGTAGAATAGACTACACCAATTAACACTGATATTTAAAACAATAAAAATTAAAGGTTGTTCTATTAGTTAATGTAATTTTACTATGTAATTTAGACAAAATGCTGTATCTTGGAAACCGTAAGAGAAATTTTCAAAAACGCTAAAACTAAAAAATTCCAAAATTAAGAAAAAATTTCAATACGAAAAATCGCCAAAATTAAAAAATCGCTTAAAGGAAAAAAGCACCACAATAAAAAAAATCGCAAAAACGCAAAAAACATCAAAACTAAAAAAATAGCCAAAAACTAAAAAACGCCAAAAACCGAAAAAAGTCGTCAAAACGAAAAAAAGCACTACAACCAATCAAAGTCGCTCAAACTAAAAATATCATCAAACAATTAAAAAATCGACAAAAATGGAAAAAAGCGGCAAAACCAAAAAAAAGCGCCAAAACTAAAAAACGCCAAAAACCAAAAAAATCGCCTAAACGAAAAAAGTGCAAAACAAAAAAAAAATCGCTAAAACTAAAAATATCATCAAAAAGCGAAAAAACGTTAAAACAAAAAAAACGCCAAAACAAAAAAAAAAAACGCCAAAGCTAAAAAATCGGCAAAAAACACAAAAATTGCCAAAAACGAAAAATCGCAAAAAAAAAAAAAACGAAAAAATCGCCAAAACGACAAAAAAACTACAAAAGTAAATAAACTAAAATTAAACAAAAAATCAAAGCGCAAAAATTTTCAAAATGAAAAAGGGCAAAAACGAAAAGGGATATCTGTGTAGTCGTACGGAACCCTTCGTGCGCGACCCAAAGTCGCACTTTACTGAATTTTTATATATACACTAGCCCCACTTGGTGTGCTTTACTAACACGAAGTGGCAACATTGATCTTAACAACATGTTTTGTTGTGATTGTTTGATTCGTATTTTTCTTGTTGTTGTTGTTATTATTATTGCATATCGCCATTTACACATACAAAAATTAAGCAAAACAAAAACATAACAAGTGCGCAGAATCTCCCATTATCAAAATTTTTATTTACTCATTACGACATTTTGTGTTTTTTGTTGTTTTTGTATTGGCTCTCTTTTCATTTAACGGTGAAATAGTAAAACACAAGAGGACAAAGTGATTTTCAAGCGATTTTATTTGTTTGGTCAAATGCAGTTTTGAGTCGTGCGCTGTTATGTTCGGTTATAAAACGGTAAAAATTGAAAGAATTTTGTAAAAAATCTGTTTAGCATATAAATGAAAATATTAAAAAAGAAAATAACAAGAAAAATTATTGTTAAAGAAAAGGTGTTGGGAAGTGAGGTTATAAAAGAAAAGAAAAATTTATTTATTAAAACAGAGATTTAGTAGTTTTTACTAAAAGAAATATTTAAAAGTTGAAAAGTTTTTTTGAACACCTTGTGGCTGCTTTAAGGAATATTCTTAGGAAAAAAGGTGAATTTATTTGATTAAAAAAAAATAGATTTTATGCTTGACAATTATTTGTCTTTTAAAGGAAAATGCTGCTAAAATAGGCAAAAAAACTCCACCATTTTTTATTTAAAAATAAATAAGTTTTTTAAAAACTTGTTTTCCAACATTTGACGTAATGTTGATTTGCAATTGAACAAAAAAAAAGGGAAAACGTTAACGCATAAGCACTTATGTACTTACGCGTTTGAATTAATCTAAAAATATTAAAAATAAAAATTTCTTTGAAACTCTTTTTTATAAAAATTGTTTAGACAAGTTTCAAGTATTAAATTTTATATCATTTGCTTATATTTTATTTGTCTAAATTCAATTTCCTGCGGCCATTATTGTTTTCTTCTTTGACGTTATCGTAAATTCCTGTTAGTCTTGTTGTTGTTATTCCTGTTATATGACAGACCCCATGTGTTTTCAGGTTTACTTATGAAACATGAATGTGTTTGTGTGCTAGTGTTTTCCCTTTTTTCTTTCATTCAATAAAAATAAATGTTTACTTGTGTGATGTCATTCCTGTTTCCATTTTGAGCCATTCAGTTTTTCTATTGCTAGAAAAAAGCTGTTTATTTGTGAGTGCGTATGTGTGTGCGCTTGTATGTAAGTTTGTGTGTAAAAAATTTTGTTGCATACTTACTCTTGTCATGCCGTCAATGTCCTATTAAGCAGGGGTATGAGCTAAAAACAAACATATTTTCATGATTTTGCTGTTGCTGCGCTTTTGCAGCAGCAGCAGCTGCTGCTGTTGTGTTGTGTTCTACACCCTGTTTTAAGCCAGCGATGCATGTCTAATGAGCATTGATAATTATGTAAAAACAAAGCAACAAAAAAAAACTAGACACATAAAACAAGACAAATAGGAAGCGAAACAAGAATCAGGGTATACTTTTCGGCTGCTTTAAAAGAATTCTAATGAGAAATTGTTGCAAATGAAGGAAATATTTAGTTTTTTTTTTTTAGATTTTTATATAAAAATAACATAAGATGGTACATGGTGCAAATATATTATCGAAAGTGCTGAATTAGTTTTTTTTAGAAATTGTATAAGAAGCCATTAGGAATTGTGGAATAAAAAATAGGCTTTATTTTATAAAATTTGTATTCACTGGAATGTGTTTAAGCTACAAAGCAAGCTAGGCGCCATGAACAAATAACAACCCAACAAAACTTTGCTTACTGGTAGGCAAAAAAGTATATCAGGATTTAAGTCGTAACCACTTGCAATTTGACTCGATAGCTACTTATTTTTGTTTGAGAAGTCCAAAAAATAAGGGGTATCCATTACAAATGTATTTACATTCTCACAGCAATTAACTAGTTATTATTTGGCTTACTTGAAGCTAAAAAATAAGTGTTCAAATAAACAAATTAAAATTAAAAAAAAAATTTTACACACATTATATTATATTTGAGAGGTTTAGTGCAATAACTCGATATGCCACAAAAACAAAATATGGAATAAATCGACTTTCAAATAAAAAATAAAAAATTTAAAACTATATGGTTTTTGGAAATTTCTACTTTAAATGTGCATCATAATTAGTTGCAAAACACTAGAATTTATCAAAAAATTTATCTAGGATGCAAAGCTGTGGTACCTAGCATGTAAATGAGCACATAAAACGAATTTTTGATTTCATGTGGCTTACCGAGTTATTGCATTAAGCCCTTCAATTTATATTTATTCGATTTTTTTATTTTTTTGAAGACAAGAACTTTTTACCCACTCAGCTATTGTTGACTTATAAGTTTAAAATTAGTTTCCATTAGAGTTTTTCTTTTCCCGGACTTTTTCATATCCCGGGAAAGCGGGATTGATTTTTCGATTTCCCGGGAATTCCCGGGAATTTCCGCCCAATACAAAACGATACAAAATTTCATGTTATTTAATTAATTTGAACAAAAAGTTAATAGCAATTCATGAGATCTATTAAATAAGTTTATGAATGCATTAAACGTCGGTTAAATAATTATAAAGTTTGAGGTCTTTAGCCGTGCCACATTCTTTTTAATTTAAGTTAACAACTCAATTTTTTTATTGTATAACGTGTCATTAGTAGCCACCCGAAGAAAAATGTTTACTAATTTCATACTTTTTAATAATCTCTCTAGCTTCTTAAGTAGAAAAGATATTGGAATGATTTTTGCTTTATTTTATAGGGCACTAATGACCATTTCAGACTGGTAAGCAAAACTGAACTGAAATAATTAAGTGGCGGAAAAGTGACCACCTGAAAATTACAGTTTTTTTCTCGTTTTTAAAGATTTTTAATTGAACCCTGTTCTACATAAAGCTCTGATTTTTTTGTTAGTGAAGAAGGAGGCCTTCTGATACCTTGACATGACTTTCATTTGCATAACTTTCAAATAACAATCTGATATTATCAGAAAATATAGACCAGTACTTCTTTATTATGCCCACTTAGTGCCGTTTTGTTATCTTCAATCGTTTACGAAGTATGATTTGTTTAAAAGCGCAATTTTTAATGAAAATATGGGTAAAATTCAACGGGACCAAAAATGTATATTAATTTGATTTTTTTTATGGGGTACCCCCATAGTGTAATGGATAGTGTGCTAGACTATTAGCCGGGGGTCGCAGGTTCGATTCCTGCCAAGACAATGGGTGTTTCTGCAGAAAAGCGGCAAAAGGCTTAAGCATTATGTGTGGTCGTTAAAAAAAAAAAAAAAATATATATATATATATATATATATATATATATATATATATATATATATATATATATATATATATATATATATATATATATATATATATATATATATATATATATATATATATATATATATATATATATATATATATATATATATAAATATATATATTACATGTTCGCTATGTCCACTTAGTGACAATCTGTCATTTTCATTTGTTCACGAATTTTGATTTTTTGAGAGCTGCTCTTAAAAAAATGTGCAAATAATATATGATACAAATAAAATGGGCTCAAAAATACATAATTTTTCTTTGATTTACATATTTGTCTAAATAATAGCAGCACTGAAAATGGGTGCTTACAAAGAATAATTGTCATAGTAATATTTAAAAAATCCTGGGAATTCCCGCACAATTTTCCCGGGATTTATTTCCCGAAAAATGTGCGGGATCCCGGGAATTTTTTCCCGAGAAATCCCGAATGAAAAACACTAGTTTTCATATACAAACACATGTTGACTTAAAAAGTGCTTGTCTACTCATTTTATTGATACATATCGCTCATTTACCTCAATAATGTCATAACTCAAAAAACGTGATTTTTGAGTTAATAATCATATCGTTCTCTATATTGTGTAAAAATTTGGTAAAAATATCTTATAAACTCACATCTTGAGCGAAGAATGTACTTTTATTTTTCCATTAAGTTGCACATAAAATGAAAACTTTAAAATCGTTTTCTGCAAAATTGGTTTTTTTGAGTTATGACAGTGTTGAAGTAAATGATGGATATCACCAAATTGGAACTATTTTCAGATAATGAGAAAAATACGTAATAATTTTATAAAGAACTAAGTAGTACTTCTAATTTAAAGCATAGTAATAAGATAAATAAGTACCAGTCATTACTTTGTAACCCATTAATAAAGTGCTACCGATTACAAAATTCACAAACGTTTTTGCTGGGAAATTAAATAAGTTCCAATGTTTTATTTCCTAATTTGTTTCATTGTGAAGTAATTGATTAAATTTCAGTAATAAAGTGCCAAACAGAAATTGAATAAGAAACCATTTTTCGGAAAATCTTTAATGGCGAAATACTTAAGACCCCATTTAAAAAAAAAAAAAAACGACTCTTACTAAAAAGATATAAAACAGACTCCAAAACAGAGAGACATACAAACAAATGGACAGACCAAATGTCCGAATATCCAAGACAATATCCAGAGCATGGAATGATTGGGATAAATAATACTACACACAAAAAATGTTCATATTAAAATTGTCGAAAACGAGGTTAATTTAACATTTTTCGCTAGTGATTTTGCTTCAGAGGTGTTTCATGTTTTACAATAATCTTCAAAGAACATTTTTCCTTTTACACCCTCCGTCTACTACACCAGTCTGCAACCCAGTTTGCAGCTGTTCCAACAACCCAACCTCTGAGAAAAATTCCTCCAAGGCAGACTATTTTAGCGACACGTTTTACAATGGATACAAATGTCAATGATGTTGAATTCTTTATTAAGACAAAGCTTAGTACTGAATTGTGCAACGATATAAAAGTTTTTAAGTTAAATACGCACAATGGAGCGTCATTTAAAATAATTGTTCCTGATTGCCTTTTTGATAGAATAGTAAATCCAACCTTTTGACCCCGCTCATACATTAGTTAGACAGTTTATTTATCGGGATGATAATAATGTAACTCTTCCCAAGGCTACAACAAATCCTAATACAAAAACTAATAAAAAACTGTATTCCAAACAATTTAAACAATTTATCATCAATATCTATAGCCTATCAAAATGTACGTGGTATGAATACAAAACTAAAGTCTTTCTACCTTCAAAGTTTTGATCTCGAGTATGACATTTTAGCATTTACTAAAACTTTTCTCCGTGATTAGCATGCATGGAAAAAGGATCCGCAATTCTGAAATAATGTGCAGCAAGTTCCATATATATAGATATGATAGAATGGGAAAGGATGGTGGTGGTGCTTTAATTGCCGTTTCTACGATCTTACCGTCGGAAGAGATTGTACTAACTCATGTTCAAGATATTGAATTTCTCGCTATATGTATCATATTGAAGTCCAGTACAGTGTTTATAACCTGTTCTTACATTCCTCCAGCTTTAAGTATCCAAATTTATGAAGCTCACGTGAAAGCGGTCGATCTCGTAGTGAATCAATCAAAATCTACTGACAAAGTTATCGTACTTGGGGCTTTTAATCTTCCAAACATAACGTGGCGTAATGAACTAGACTCTTCAATCCTTCGACTAGCTCAGAATCAAACTTTCATCTAGTTGATGCCCTCGCCGATCTTGGACTTTTTCAAATAAATTGTACCATGAATACACTGGGAAGATTACTGGATTTCGTATTTGTTGATCACCCAGCAGATTTTTACATAAAACGTGCTATTCCAGTGCTGACACCTGAAGATCATCACCCTACCTTGGAAATCAATGTATTCCTACAAACTCAACTTCAATCAACATATTGTTTAAATAACAATAGAGCGTTTGATTTTAAGAAAGCTGATTTTAACAAATTGAATAACCTTCTAATAATGGAAAATTGATTCGTGTATGATCCGTGCAATAACTTAAGTCCGCAAAATATAAAAATATATACAGGATTATTTAATTGTTTTAAGAAAGCTATTCCGTTGATAAAAAGAACAACCAATAATGGTGCCCCATGGAACAGAAAGCATCTTAGTAGGCTCCAAAAATGTGAAAAATAAGCATTACAAAATCTTTAAAAGATCCGGTTTATCTTCTGATTACGCAAGATATTCAACATCAAGGTCAGCTTACAACTTAGCAAATACTTAATGCTACAATAATTATCTTACCAAGGTAAAATCAAGTTTCATAAGCAATCCTAAATCGTTTTATCAATTTGACAACTCAAAACATAGAGTTTTAGGCTTTCCATCCATGATGAAATTTTGTGATAACGAATCTTTAAATCATTCTGTGATTTGTGACATGTTCGCCGATTTTTTCCCCATCTCGCTTTCACGAAAAGAACACTACGTACTGTCCAACTATTCTTCCCCAAAATTACATGCAACAACGGCTATAAATGCTATACGAAAACTGAAATGTTCCGAAAGTTATCGTCCAGATGGAGTTCCTAGCTGTATCCTTCAAAGGTGTTTATATCCTCTAATTATGGCCTTAACATTCCTATTTAACATATCGCTGTCGAATGGTTACTTTCCTGCATATTGGAAAATATCATATATCATCCCTTTGCTTAATTCCGGAAGTAAATCCAACATGTCAAATTACAGGGGTATAGCTAAGTTAAGTGTTATTCCAAGCTGTTTGAAAAAAATCATAACTGGTCATCTTTGACATCAGTTAACATCTTATCTGTCACCATTCCAACATGGATTTAGAAAATTACGCTCAACTGCCACTAATCTTTTGGAATTTACATCTTCAGTAATTAATTCATTTTGCTCCAGCAAACAAACCAACACTATTTATACAGACTTTAGCAAGGCATTCGATAAGGTAAACCATCACCTACCTCCTCATATCTAAATTGTCAAAATTGGTTTTTCTCCTGTTTTTCTAAACACGATATCCACTTATCTCCAGGACAGACATCAGTGTGTTTTGTTTAGAAATCTTAGGTCTGAAACTATTCTTGTGCCTTCTGGAGTTCCTCAAGGTAGCCCATTTGGTCCTTTATTGTTCCTATTGTTAATTAATGACCTGCCATCCTGCATCCAACATTCGAAAATACTAATGTACGCTGACAATGGAAAGCTTTTTCTTAGCTTCAACAATTCTAATCTATCTTCATTACTTCAAACCGATTTGGTGAATTTTAATCGATGGTGCAATGCAAACTTTATGGCTTTTTCTACTAGTCTGTATTAATTCATGTCATAGGCTAAATAAATAAATAAAAAAAAATAAATAACTATATTTCATATTGATTTAATATTCCACTACAGTCAAATCAAAATGAAGTTGATACTGAAGTAATACGAAGAATCATGTTGAATTAAAGTTATTTCAAGTTGAAAGAATGTGAATTTGATACTGAAATAATGCGAAGAATTTTGTTGAATCAAAGTTATTTCAAATTCGAACAACGTCAATTTGATATTGAAATAACATGAAGAAATATGTTGAATCAAAGTTATTTCATGTTGACACAACATGTATTTAATGTAGCGATTTTATCAATTATTTTACTTGCGTGATGTATATCGCATAAGCATCACAAAAATTAGTGATGTAGTTGGCTGTCCCAGTCAAGATTTGAATTCGGGCCACTTGGTTGGGAGTCAACGCGCTACCGACTGCAGCCACACAAGTTTCAAACTTTACTTTAGATATACACTAAATAAATACCATCATAAGAAACATGAATTTCATTTAAATTCAACATGACTTAATTGATGATTTAAAATAAAAATTATTTGAAATTGAAGCTACAGTCATGTTGATTTAAAATGTAATGTAACGTTGATAACAATGTTATTTTAACAGTGAAAAATATCAACCAAAGAGATTTAAGGTTAGATTAATAATTTTTCATTTAGAATTACATAATATGAAACAATGGACAGTGGGGACCTTTGCAAAATAAATGGTATTAAATCTGGAACTTCTAAACTGCTAATTGGATTTATCTGAAACTTCGAATATCTTTAGAGAAGGAGGCAGGCTTTATAGCACACGGATATTTTTGTCCCTTTCTTAAAAAAGGATCAAAAAACTCTTCTTTGGCGACGATATAGCGTGCTGAAATATTCTACCAAAATTTTTTTCGTAAAATTCTTGTATAAGCCTCCAAAGGGTTAATTTCGTACTTATTCACAATTAGTACTCGACATAGAAAAACTTTTAAGCCTTACGTTTTAAATATAAGATATGTTTACCATTTTTATGTCCATATTAACCCTCTAATTCTTTCTTGTTGGGTCTTTTTGTGCCCTTCTTAAAAAATAGGCCAAAACTCCTCTTTAGGTTATTACCCCTGTGGGCAAAAATGTTCTACAAAAATGTTTGCCATAAAATGCCATTATAGGTCTCCAAAGACTCTCAAGCTCCAGACTCAACATGAGCGCCGGAAATCCTTCAAAACTTAAACTGAGTTTAAGGGTTAATTTCGTACTTAATTATTTACAATTAGTAATCGACATAGGAAATCTTGTAAGCCTTACATTTAGCTCCAGTTTCTGACTTAATAATTAAATGGTTCTTAAACTTAATTTCTATTTAAATAGAAAACTCATTTTTATAGATCACATTTAAATATAACTTATAACACCAATCTTGTACACTTAAATTCGATTTAAGTTTTATAAATTACCATATGATTTTGACCGCTTGTTGTTCTTGTGCAAACAAACAAATTGTGGCCGCTGAAAATTCAACTTTTGTTGGCGTAAAATTTGGGCTTTCTTTGGGTATATTTGTCTTTTTGTGATTTTGTAAGCTGTTTTTATTCTTTTAAAACATTGCAGAAACTCTTGATTATTCTTATTTTTTGCATGAAGAAAAATATATATTTGTTGGATTTTGCTTTGTTTATATTGAACAGCTGCTTTTTTAGGAAATTTATAATAGTTGATGGTGCTACCATATTTTTGTCACAATTAAATAAGAACAACTAAATACGACTGAAAAACAGAAGTTGTGTTTAATTACAATTTAAATTTATATGAAAATCAACTAAATAAATATTTAATTGCTGAGTCAAAAACTGGCCATTAATGTATAAGGTGTGCTCAGCACATCACGAAACACATTTTTGTGGAACATTTTAACCCTGTAGCTCTTCATTGTAGCGGTATTTTTGTCCCTTTCTTAAAAATGGGTCAAATACTTCATTTGAGCGGCGATATAGTTTACTGAAATGTTTTAAAATAATATTTGCTGGTTTTTAGTTTTAAACTGGCAACTTGTATAAGTTAATCTAACTTACTCTGAATTAATTTTACTCATAAATTCTATGAATTTCGACATTAATCCAATGAAAAACTTTATTAAAACTCAACCAATGTCAAGCTTCGTTGGATTAATGAAACAAGTTTCGTTTAAATTATTTTAAGGAAAATTTCATTAAATTTCATTCATATGAAACAATTTCCTCGATCCAATGTAATAATTTCGTTAGGCCAATTGACATATTTCATTATTTTGGTGAAATTATTTAATCGTTTTAATGAAATTGTGTCATTATTTTAATAGAATTATTTCATTATTTGAATGAAATTCTGCCATTATTTTAATGATATACTGTCATTATTGTAATGAAACTATTTCATTGTTTTAATGAAGTTATTACATTACTTAGTAGGCTCATAAGCTTATCTAATAATAAGTGTATAATCTTATATATAATAATAAGGCCACACAATTTCTTGTCGTACACTTTTAAGTATCTTATTGTCCACCAATATTGATGAAACATATATGGTTTAAAAGGTATTTTTCTCTAGATATGCACAATATATTTCTTTTGCAAAAAAACTGGTTACAAAACCGATTACAAACAAACCCGGTTACGGAAAAACTGGTCGTTTTTCGACCACTGGGCGGGATCCTAGTAATAAGAAAGAATCTAACAGCAAACATATAAAACTACTTTTGTTTTTCGCTTTTGGTTGCCACAACTGTTGAAATAAATAAGGCTATGTTTTTTTTAAAGAAAATATACATGTGATTATTTAATCAATCTTTCATTAATGCAATGGAAGTTTTCATCAAAACAATGAAATACATTTCATTGAAATTATGAAATTCCAGGACATAAATATTTTTTAAATTATTTTTATATATATCAAGAATTTTAAGTACCAATTAAAATATTTTGTCAAAAGTTAAAGGGGTTTCCATAAAACAGCAAAAAAGTTGTTGTCATAAATTCAATAAATTTTTCTAAAGAAACTGTGAAAACTAATGAAGCAATTAAAATGAAATTCTTTCACAATATTCGTGAAATTTCATAAGAATCTTAAAATAATTCACTAGAATTGTAAAAAAAAATCTAACGAAGTTGTTTCATTGAATTTATGAAGAGAAATCAAAATTTCACTTCCCTGAAATTTTGATTTTTTTAGGAAATGTTAAATTTTTTTATGAAATTAAAGTTTTTTTTGCGAAGTCTTTTATTCATATTCACTAAAAAGTGTTAATTTTTGATGAAGTTTCAATTTCCTTTGAAACTGTGACTTTTCAGTGAAATAATATTTATTTTGGCGAAATAATTAATTTTATTTATAGTGAAAATTTATTCTTTTTTGTGAAATATTAGATTTTTTACTGAAATATCAATTTTTTGGCGAAATCTTTTATTCGTATTCACCAAAAAGTATTGATTTTTGACGAATTTTAGATTTCTTTTGAAATTTAGACTTTTTGGTGAAAGTACATGTTTTTTTTTGCGAAATATTGAATTTTTAGTGAAATTTTGAAAATTTTTTTGCGAAATATTTATTCGATTTTTTGCTGAAATTTCCACTTAACTTTTTTTGGCGAAATCTTTTACTCTTCTTTTTGGTGAAAGGACATATTTTTTGACGAAATATTCAACTTTTTAGTACAAATTTGACTTTTTCTTTGCGAAATATTAAAATTTTTACCGAAATTTCGACTTTTTTATGCGAAATCACTATTTTTGGTGAAACTTTGATTTTTAGTGTGGGTTATTAGATTTCTTTAAAAATATTTACTTTTTGGTGAAAGCTCTTTTTTTTTGGTGAAATATTATTTTAGTGACATTTTTACTTTTTTGCAAAATATTTGATTTTATTTTGGCGAAATATTTGAAATATATTTTGGTGAAGGATTAGTTTTTTGTAAAATATTGGCCTTTTTTGAATTTCGACTTCGTTTTACTTTTGGCGAAATCTCTTATTATTAGTCACCAAAAAGCTTTGATCTGAATTTTAGCAATATTTTGATATTATGCAGGCGTTGTTCCAGGGGGGAAGGGGATATTTCCCCCCAAAACGAGTAAATTTCTATAGAGTATCTAAAAGAAGTTTAGAAAAATAGTATGTTTTACTTAGAATTCCCCCCCGCCAAAAGCTCAAGTGGGATCCGCGCCTGTATTATGGGTTTTTGGTGAAAGTAAATTTTTTTTGGCGAAATACTTGATTATTTTAAGGAATTTTTTTGAGAAATATTTGTTTTTTTTAGAGAAATTTAGGCTTTTTTGGTGATATTCACATATTTTAGGGAAGTCTCAATTTTTTCGGTGGAGATTCCTATTTTTTTGGTGGGACTTAGTAAATTTTTTTTAATACCGATTTTTTGCTGAAATTAATCGATTATTTTTGGCGAAATATTAAATTTTTAGTAGAATTTCGATTTTTGGTGATTTTTAATTTCATTTCCCTGTTAGTTTGTTTCAAATAAAAACCTGCCAAAACAAAAGGCATCTGGCAGCACTGCTGGAGATAAACAAAATAAATTAAGTAAAGTGCGACTTTGGCTCGCACACGAAGGGTTCCGTACGAATACACATATGTATATCCCTTTATGTTTTTGCCCCGTTTGTCATTTTGGCAGTTTTTTCGTTGTGCTTTCTTCTTTAATTTTAGTTTTTTATTTTTTTAAGTATTTTTCGATGTTTTTTTTGTTTTTTTTTGTTTTGGCGCTTTTCGTGATTTTAAAAAAATTTTTTTCTGGCTATTTTTCGTTTTTTGAAATTTTTTCTGTTTTTTTGCCGATTTGGCGATTTTTTGGTTATGGCATTTATTTAACGTTTTCACTTTCTGACGATATTTTTAGTTGTAGCGATTTATTTTAGTTGTGGCGATTTTTTCAGTTTTGACGCTTTTTTCGTTTTTGGGGATTTTTTCGGTTTTTTGTGGTTTTTTAGTTTTAGCAATTTTTTTTTTTGTTTTTACACTTTTTTCGTTTTGGAGATTTTTTTGGGTTTTTGGCGATTTTTTAGTTTTGGCGCTTTTTTTTGGTTTTTGTGATTTTTTCATTTTTTGGCGATTTTTAAATTTTTTGATGATTTATTTAGTTTTAGCGATTTTTCGTTTTCCATTTTTGACGTTTTTTTTAGTTTTTTTGGCGATCTTTTTAATTTTGGTGATATATTGCGTTTTAGCGATTTTTTTAATTTTGGCGCTTTTTTTCCTTTATGCGCTTTTTTCATTTTAGCGTTTTTTTCGTTTTGAAATTTTTTTAATTTTGGATTTTTTTTTAGTTTTAGCGTGTTTTAAAATTTCAAGATTTTACATCTTACGGTTTTCAAGATACAGCATATTGTCTCAATTACATAGTCAAAATTACAATAATTAATAGAATACCCTTTAATTTTTATTGTTTTAAATATCGGTGTTAATTGGTGTAGTCTATTCTACAGACTACACCAATTAGCACTTACTTTGAAAATTTAAAGTGTCTCTTTATAAGTGTCTGTATATTACATTAGTATTTCAACATGTTGCGTTGCTCACTTTAGAACACCCTTTAATTTTTAACTTTCATATATTTGTTGTTGTAGCGGCAGAAGTTTTACATATTCTGTGAAAATTTCAGGTCCGTAGCTCTTACGGTTCCGAAGATAGAGCAGATTGTCTAAATTACATAGTAAAATTACATTGACTGATAGAATACCCTTTAATTTTTATTGTTTTAAATATCGGTATTAATTGGTGTAGTCTATTCTACAGACTACACCAATTAACACGAACTTTGAAAATTTAAAGTGTCTATATATGTGTCTGTATATTACATTAGTATTTCAACATTTTTCGTTGCTCGCCGTAGAACACCCTTTAGTTTTTAGCTGTCATATATTTATTGTTGTAGCGCTCAAAGTTTTACATATTCTGTGAAAATTTCAGGTCCGTAGCTCTTACGGTTCCCGAGAATGCATTACATTAGTATTATAAAATTTTTCGTTGCTCGCTATAGAACACCCTTAATTTTTAGCTGTCATATATTTGTTGTTGTAGCGGCAAAAGCTCTACATATCCTGTAAAAATTTCAGGTCCGTAGCTCTTACGGTTCCCGAGAAAACAGCCTGTGACAGACAGACGAGCAGACGGACGGACAGCGTAGCGAAAACAATAGGGTTCCTTTACACTTTTGGTGTATCGGAACCCTAAAAGTACCGGTTGTTTTCAATGTGCAAGTGCTGCCAACAGCATAAAAATAAAATGCTTGTAAGACAGTGGTGGCCATTCTCTCAATTTCCTGTACTCGCGAGCATAGGCTGTGTTTTACCATCAACACACGAACGCTATGTGTGAGACACACATACACTAACAAAGAATAAGATAGTGTATGTATGGCCACCACTGTTGTAAGATATGCAAAAAAGGTAAATACAGGAAACAAAAACGTTTCAAATTATAAAAAATTGTCTTGTAACAAAATATTGTCTGCATACATCCCATCGATCCTTTAAGGAGCATAGGGCCTCTGCATACATACATACATAAATATAAAGGTAGCTTCGCAGGAGAAACAAATTTCTTTGGCAACTTTGTTTCTTTAGAATTTAGGCTTCTTTTCAACAAAAGGAATACTTTATTTCAACAAATTCCATTCCATATTTTTTGCATTTTCTTTTGTGTCTTACAATTAGTAATACGTATGTATGTTCCTTAAACAAAATGCTGTCCTTTATATTAAAAATTTTAGCAAATTATATTTGAAAGCAAATGTGGGATAAAGCAAATTATATAAAGAGAATTATGACAATTTTATCCTTTTGACTTTTGAATAGCCAACAAATTCACATACGACTGCTTGTTATTCTGTAATTTTATTTATTTTTTAATTCTTTTCTTTTGTAATATCTTTCGTTTGTTTGCCTCGATAATTTTTTTGTTGCTATAAAATGTTGTGTAATAAAATTAAATAAGTCATGAATTACCATAATTAAACACTTGAAGTTA
This sequence comes from Panzeria rudis, assembly GCA_956483635.1. Classification (NCBI taxonomy): domain Eukaryota; kingdom Metazoa; phylum Arthropoda; class Insecta; order Diptera; family Tachinidae; genus Panzeria; species Panzeria rudis. The sequence continues at coordinate 24,388,514 of OY101451.1, read as the reverse complement.
TATGAGTTACGTTAATGGTATTTGGAATATAAAAGGAAAAATGTACTTTCATACTTACGTACATACTTATATGAAAATACAACGTAAGGTTTTGACTTTTTAATGAGTGAGTTCTTGTTACCAGGTCGGTGGTAAAACTAACTGCCTGAGAACCATTCTCAAAACTATAAGTTACAAATATACAAGTAAAATACCTAAAAAAAACAACACTTTTACAAAATTTATTGTTGTTTTGTGGCTATTTTGCTTGTACGTTTGTAACTTGTAGTTACAAGAAATGGGCCTCTGAAGGTAAAGATGGTTTTTATGGGAATAGAAAAGCTGTGGCAACATTTTTAAGCTTCAGTTCAAAGTTCGAGAATACCATCTTGCTGAATGAAGTCGTTCGCAATAATAAAAAGTGAAACAAAAATTTTAAACTACCGCCTCAAAATGATTGAAATTGGAAAACAGGGTAATAAATTTGTATCTTTGAAACTTGCAGTCCGATTACAAAACGATGTAGGTAAAAATCACAGAAGAAGATTTTGTTCGATGTTTTTGTAAAAAAATTTTCAAAACAAAATTTTTTTTATTTTCAATATTTCAAAAGAATAGGCTTCAATAAATAAATTCAGTAAAGTGCGACTTTGGCTCGCACACGAAGGGTTTCGTACAGGTACACATACATCACTTTTCGTTTTTGACCTTTTTTTCATTTTGAAAATTTGTTCGTTTTACTTTTTCGTTTTTTTTTTGGTTTTTTTTTTTTGCGATTTTTGGTTTTTTTTTGCAATTTTTTTGTTTTTTGTCGATTTTTTGAGTTTTGGCGATTTTTTTGTTTAACGCTTTTTTCGTTTTTGACGATATTTTTGGTTTTAGCGATTTATTGTAGTTTTGGCTTTTTTCAGTTTTGGCGCTTTTTTCGGTTTTGGGGACGTTTTTTTCGGTTTTTGCTTATTTTTTTAGTTTTAGCGATTTTTTTCGGTTTTGTCACTTTTTTCGTTTTGTCGATTTTTCAGTTTCTGGCGATTTTTCTTTTGGTTTTGGCACTTTTTTGCCCCTTTTTTCATTTGGTGATTTTTTTTTAATTTTTGGCGATTTCTTTTTTCGTTTTCTGGCCATATTTTTAGTTTTAGCGATTTTTTTGGTTTTAGTGCATTTTTCGTTTTGACGCCTTTTTTCGGTTTTTTTTAGTTTTTTGTCGATGTTTTTATTTTTGGTGATTTTCCACTTTAGCGTTTTATTTTAATTTTGGTGATTTTTTCCTTTCAGTGCTTTTTTCATTCTGGCGATTTTTCGTTTTGACATTTTTTTAATTTAGGAATTTTTTAGTTCTAGCGATTTTTAAAATTGCAAGATTTTGCCTCTTACGGTTTCCAAGATACAACAAATTGTCTAAATTATATAGTCAAAATTACATTAACTGATAGAGCACCCTTTAATTTTTATTTATCTACATACTACACCAATTAACGCTAACTTTGAAAATTTGAAGTGTCTGTATATTACATTAGTATTTCAACATGTTCCGTTGCTCGCTTTAGAACACTCTATTATTTTTAACTGTCATGTATTTGTTGTTCTAGCGGCCAAAGTTTTACATATTCTGTGAAAATTTCAGATCCGTAGATGTTACGGTTCCCGAGAAAAGAGCCTGTGACAGAGGGACAAACAGACAGACGGACGGACGGACAGGGTAGCGAAAACAATAGGGTTCCTTTAAACTTTTGGTGTACGGAACCCTAAAAAACGCAAAAAAAAAATCCCAAATTAAAAAAGTGTCAAAACGAAAAATTGCCAAAATGAAAAAACCGCTTAAAGGAAAAAATACAAAAATGAAAAAATCGGCAAAACGCAAAAAATCACCAAAACTAAAAAGATAGCAAAAAAACTAAACTAACCCCCAAAAACCGAAAAAAGTCGTCAAAACGAAAAAAGCACTAAAACCTAAAAAACCGCTAAAACTAAAAATATCATCAAAATCAAAAAAATCGTCAAAAATGGAAAAACCATCAAAACGAAATAAAGCGCCAAAACCAAAAAAGCGCTAAAACTAAAAAATCGCCAAAAACCGAAAAAATCGCCAAAACGAAATAAATTGTCGAAAAAAATGGCTAAAACTAAAGAAATCTCAAAAAATCGAAAAAGTCCCCAAAACCGAAAAAAGCGCCAAAACTAAAATAAGTCGCTAAAACTAAAAATATCGTTAAAAAGCGAAAAAGACGTTAAAATAAAACGCCAAAACAAAAAAAAAACGGCAAAAGAAAAAAATATTGAAAAAACGAAAAATCGCCAAAAAAAAAGAAAACGAAAAAGTTGCCAGAACGAAAAAAGTTTCACAACCAAAAAAAAAATCGCTAAAACTATAAAAATCACCAAAACCGAAAAAAATGCCCAAAACCAAAAAAGTGCCAAAACTGAAAAATCACCACTATTAAAATAAATCGCCAAAACTAAAAATATCGTCAAAAAGTAAAAAAAACTTTAAAAAACGCCAAAACCGAAAAATCGCCAAAATTAAAAAAAATCGGCAAAAATTGTAATAAACGAAAAATCGCCAGAAAAAAACGAAAAAATCTCGAAAATTAAAAAAGCGCCAAAACCAAAAAAAAATTGCAAAAAACAACGAAAAAAAAACTTAAAAAATAAAAAATGCTAAAATTAAACAAAAAAGCACAACGAAAAAACAGTCAAAATAAAAAAAGGGGAAAAAACGAAAAGGGATATAAACATGTGTATTCATGCGGAAGCAACCCTTCGTGTGCGAGCCAAAGTCGCACTTCACTTAATTTATTTGTTCATGGGGAATTATTTCACGTGAACAAAATGTTCGCCTCTTATTCCCGATAAGGGTGAATCTGGGGGTGTTAGAAAGAAAGAAATTTTTAAATGGCATGAAACATAACTTTTATTCGATACCAGTTTGCATTCATCAAATAAAAAAAGCTATATGAAAAAAATTTTAAGCGAATTTTCTTATGCATATTTTGGCGTTTGCTGATCGAAATCGTGCATACTGTTCTCGAGTTAGGGTGAAATATACTGACGTACTTAGCCATGCCCATAAAAAAACCTGTACATGATAGAAAAAACTGAAAATGGATTTTAATTTAGCGCATTAAACTCTATATTCCACACACTCTTATTTAAAGGACACTTTCTTTGCAGACCAGTGTAATTTAAACAGTTGCGATTATATGTATACTTTTTTTTTAGTCTTTTAGGTATATTTTTCAACAAAAATGAATAAATCTTTAAAAATAAAAAATTTTATAAAAAAACGCATCCATAGAGTTTTAGACTTCGACTGTTTTTTGTAATTACATAGATTAAAAATATAGTACCTAACTTTATTATTTTCCCATCTAGCAGATTTCATCCCTCGTATAGCACTTAATTTTATTTATTAACATATGGGATGGATGTTATGTTTTGGCTCATTATAAAAAGAAACAATTGTTCTCTTGAATTAATGTGTGCATAATAAAAAATATATTGTGGACTTTTGTAAAAAGATTATTTCGACTTCCAAGAAAATGTTAACAGTTAAAGAGAAATATTATATTTCAATAGAAATACTAGCATTAAATATGTCGTATTATTTTATTCTTGTTTTTTATAATTCCACTACTTTTTCCCTTGACAATTTAGCTGATGACACATTGAAAAACTTTTATAGAAAACGCGAATGTATATCAATGACTTTATTTACATGAATGATTTTTTTACGCAGCCAGTTTCTTTTTTGCCATACAACAGCTCACACACACACACCCACACACATACACACACCCATATACACACACCCATATACACACAGACGCACATGATTGAAACTTTATTTAACTGCCTTTGATTCTTTGTAGTTTAATAGACTACCAGTGCAAGTAAGAGTATCCGTTACACTTTCGCATGCATACATCCATCCCCTGTAGGCCAAAATGTTACAGTGGCTTAAATTGGAAAAAAGGATAATAAATAATATGTATCTTTGAAACTTACGATCCGACTAAAAACGATGTATGAGAGAGTCATAGAGGACCTAAGCTACAGGGTGCCAAAGTTGACTATCTCGGGCATGAACAACTTTGTTGGCCTCATAACTTTTATCCGATTTTAATGAATTTCAGCTTGCTATAACGTTTTTAAATAGATAAAGATAAAAAACTTTATTTCATAAGGATAGCTTTGATATTTCCAACGATATTTGAAAATATTGAGGAAAATTTTTTCTAATTATCTCAATTCATGTATTTGTGAAAAATAATTAAAGTCAAGACTTTGAAGGAGAGTGAAAAATGGCCACATTTTGCCAAAAAAGGGCAAAATTGTTCGACGGATGGTTTCCAATTTTGCTTAAAAAAATTATGTATTTTTCATCATTGCGGTTTGAATAATTCCGAAGCCATTGAGTATGTAAAAAATAATGTTTAAACGGTTTAAAGGTAATTTCATTCGAAGTTTTTTACTGTATTTTGTAAGGAAATTGGATAACCCCTTTCCAAGTTATGATGAAATTGGTGTTGTAGCAGCCTCTTGAAAAATACAAAATTTTAGAAAAAAAAGTTTAAAAAAATATATCCATTAAATTTAAAATTTCGGCTGTTTTTGTAGTTAGGGGACTGTAACACATCAAAAACAAGAAAATTATGTAAAGTTGGCCTTTGTCTCGCACACGAAGGGTTCCGCACGAAGACACATATATTCCTTTTCGTTTTTGCCCTTTTTTCATGTTGCCAATTTTTCCGGTTAGCTTTTTTTGTTTAATTAAATTTTTTTTACTTTTTTTTTGGTGTTCTGACGATTTTTTAAGTTTTGGCAATTTTTTGGTTTTGGCGTTTTTTTTATTTTAATGTTTCTTACGCTTTTTGGTAATATTTTTAGTTTTAGCGATTTATTTAACTTTTGTCGCTTTTCTCAGTTTGGAGCTTTTTTCGGTTTTGGGAATTTTTTCGGTTTTTAGTGATTTTTTAGTTTTAGCGTTTTTTTTTTGTTTTGACACTTTTTTCGTTTTGGCGATTTTTTCGGTTTTTGGAGATTTTTTTAGTTTTGGCGTTTTTTTTTTGTTTTGGCGCTTATTTCGTTTTGTTGATGTGTTTTTTTTCATTTTGAGGATTTTTTCGATTTTGATGATATTTTTAGTTTAAGCGATTTTTTAGGTTTTAGTGCTTTTTTCGGTTTTTGGCGGTTCTTTTAGTTTTTTTGACGATATTTGTAGTTTTGGTGATATTTTGCATTATAGCGATTTTTTTAATAATGATTTTTTCCTTTAAGCTCTTTTTTCATTTTCGCGATTTTTCGTTTTGACATTTTTTAATTTTGGAATTTTTTATTTTTGGCGTTTTTTTAAATTTCATGAGTTTGTCTCTTAAGCGTCCCACCCATTAGCCAATTTTATTGCACATATTATTGTACATATTATTGTCGTTTTAACCTGTATTATGCAATAAATTGCACAATACTTTCAAACAAAATATTGCACCATTTTCCTGACGGTGAACAAGTAAACATAACAATGAACAATATTGCCAACACATTACACATTTTTTTTATTGTGCAATAAAAATCAAAAGCGTTTTGATTTTGGACAGTATATTGTGCAACCTTGTGATATGACCTACACATTAGCGATATTATTATGCAATATGAACAATTGCACAATTTTATTGCAAGTGTGTGGGGCGCTTTAGGGTTCCCAAGATACAGCAAATTGTCTAACTTTGGCTTGGACTGTGTCGTCAATGCATCACAAAATGCAGAAAATATTGTATAAATCGTTAGGAAAAACGTTCCCATCCTGAAAATAAAATAAATCGAAATTAGTTAAGAGCATCTACTAAATAATTTCCAATTATTTTTTTTCGTTGCTACTAACATTTTAAGCTAATTTATAATGTAATTTCTTCAACTGAAAAGTTGTAAAAATCAATTACTTGTTGTCAACGTATGACCAACGACTTCTTTCGTACATGCATCGACAATGTCTCGAAAACTTGGCCTACGGGTTTATCGATATCTATGTGAATCATCAGTGACTTTATAGTATTTTTTTTCTGAGTGTGTGAATATTCCTGCCTTTCAGCAGACGCCATTGTTTGAAAATTGAGAGTTTCTTTGAAATATGTTACTAAAATATAAAACCATATTGCAAAAAAAAGAAAAAAAGGACAACTTAAAAATTTGCAATATACATAAATTGATGTCGGTGTGAGTTTCCGTTAAACGAAGTTAAATTTTTCAGTATTAGCATAAAGGCAAAGTGAAGACTAACTAAAATAAAACTTGTATTTTTACAGGAAATGATACTTTAGTAGAATAAAATTTTAAAAGAAATTAAACTCATTTCTAAATAAAGTCTCAGCATGTGTAGTAAAATTTGTATGAAATCTTATTAGATTTTAATACGATTACATATTTATGCAAAATAACTCTAGTAGTTGAGATCCCTTTTCCATTATATGGCAACGCTTTTTTATATTTTAACTTAAAAATAAACTTCAAAAATCCTTATTAAACAAAATAAAAAGAGAATAAAACTACCTTCTAGTTATTACATCATGGTCATAGCTACATAGCATAATAGTGTTGCCGCTGCGGATTTTTTAGATTTTCAGTGCTGCCGTAATTTTCCGGGAAAGTGCCGGAGAGCTCCTGCGATTTTGGGCCTAGTTTTTGGGATCAACAATATGATTTGTGTCTTTGCTACATGGTTTATAGTTTATAGTCAAGCCCTAAGTGGTTCGTGGCGGTGCTAGCTGAGCAATTCTTGTAAATGATATGAAATTTGTTGGCATTGCAAAACATAACATAACATAATAGTGTTAGCGCTGCGGATTTTTTAGATTTTCAGTGTTGCTGTAATCTTCCGGGGAAGTCCTGGGATTTTGGGGATTTTCGGCCTACATATTTGGAATATTCAATATGGTTTATGTTCTTGCTTAATGTTTTGTGTCTTGGCTAAGTGGCACGTGGTAGCGATAGCTGAAGGTGTCTGTGCTAAGTATTGGCGATAAGTATCCTCTTACTATCTTCCAACTGATAGTTGGTTTAGGTTCTGACGCCATTGGAAATTGTCTTCCTCTTATCATCTGAAAATTCAAATTATTATCTTTCTACTGATTTATGATATTAATAAGCCATTGGCGTCTAAAAGCAGCTGCTGCTGCCGAGCAAGCTGTTGATGGAAATTTTTCTGCTTGTGCTATTAATCGTACTGCTGCTTCAACTTTTATTGCTGTTTCTGGTCCTGTTGCTGCGCCTGATTGGTTGTTTAGTGCTGCTGGTACGTCGTCTAGTGTCTGTACGGATGATAATGGTATGGCTTAGGAAGTGTTCAATGACACTGATGCTAATGATGATTGCTGTGGCCTCTGGTAGGAGGAATTATCGGCAGAAGAAAAACTTGGTCGCTAGTGTCGGTGGAGTTAATGATTGTGATCAATCCAGCCAGCTGATAAAGTAGATAGTGTGCTGTCTCGTTACGTGACTACTATTTCGATTGAGTATGAGGCTTTCTTGAAGAATCTTATAGCTGCGGCTAGTGTTGCTGTCTTTAGGGCACACAATACTGCTCCAGTGGTGACTTCTGCAGTTATCTCGGTGGTTGCTTCAAAACCGGTTGAGGACGTAAGGAAATTTTCTTTTTTTGCTTTGAAAAATTTTTATTAATCGTTTAACCGATTAATAACGAAATTAACCGATTATTAATCGATTATACGAAAAACCTCGATTAATTAATCGAGCGATTAACCGATTAAAGCAGAAGCCCGCTTCGGTTTTCGAAAAGGGAAAATTACAGGAACTTTGTTGCGCTTATGTGAGATTTTCAACGAAGTTCGGATAAATGAAAACCATTTCTGTTAAACAAATTCATCGCTTTCTTCTTTTCTTTTAAAATTGCTCTATAAAATATAGATATGGATGACATTAGAAATAAAACAGATTTGAGTTGATTTTCATTTGATTCGTTTTACAAACTCAAATACATGATACGATTAATATGAGTCGGTGCTAGAAGGTAAATTAATAATTTTGTTCTTTTATGCGGTGTTGGTTTCATATAAACTAGCGCATTTTCAAGCAAAATATGTTACAATTAAACGGTGTTTCGGTTAAGCGGCTTTGAAATTGGCCCAAACTAAAAAATACGAATATTTAATTTCATTTAACCAATTTTTTTCAATTAAACAGCGTGCGCTTATCCGAATTTGACTGTACATAAGAATTCACATTTTCTCTGTAGTTCTGCCCTCATTGCGTATGATTTTCTTCATTTAAAAACAAAAATAAATATTAATCATACGTTCCATATTGTTTTAAAAATTTACGAAACAAATATTTTTTGTCTGACATCTACGTTCTTTGGTTTGTTTAAATTCTGCCTAATTTGGCACTAAGACGTCAATTCTCTCAAAAGCTATTCACAAAAATGTAAAGTTTCTCAAATATCGGGTGTAAACTTGGGGAATTCTTCAACTTATATATTTTTTCTACGTTTTTAAATTTGACTGTATTAAGGTCAAAGCTGTCTAAATTGCTATTGATACGCACCCGACGGAGCCACAACTTACAAAGAAAAGTTTCCAGATTCCAAATAATAGCAGTACATATCTCCTAAAAAACGTACATTTCTTATTTTAATAACATTTAAAAAACTCAATTATCCATGCCTGTTTCTTACTGTTATTTTAGTTTTACTCTCTCTCTAACTCTCCATACATAGATTTGGGCTGGAGTATGAGTATGAGAGTTGTACTTTTACACGACTTGCGTGTGTGTGTGTTGTATTATATATTATAGTACATACATACATATATTTATTATACATGTGTTTTTTTTTGGTTTTTGCATCCTTCCTGCCTTAAGCCTAAATAAAATGTTCTGTGTCATGGTTGTTCCACGAGTTTGTTGTTGTTTGGTTCTTATTAAAGTTTTGAGTGTATTTGAATGTATTTCTTTTTATTCGTTTAGGATTTTTATTGATTTTTCTTTTATGTTGATCCATTTTACGTATGAATAAATACACATACATACATCCATACTTATCTATTAATGATACTTTCCTGTGCATATGTATAGGTGCTTAAGTGTATTGTATATAAACAATATTGTTTAGGTATTTCGTCTACTCGACAATTTTGTTGTAGTTTTTGTTGCCATTATATAAAACCAAATACAAAAAAAATTTACAAAAAAATTCAATAACAAAAAAAATTTAATTGTAACGAACATAAAATGGTGACAAATTTACACGAGATTTAAACATGTAGTAACATTAAAGCAGCAATAAAGTGTAAAATGCCGCAAAAAAATACATCGAAAATGTTTAAATAAAATTTAGAAATTTTGCTGAGGGTAATTTTTAAAGCTTTAGTTGTTTTTCTATAAAAATAACAAAGAAAAGTTTAGTTTTTTTAAAGTGCTTCTTTGCCTTTGTAAAAGATAATCTCAATGTCTCTAGTATGTCTATGTCGCAGATAAGAAAACTACTTTTCATAAATTTAAATAAATATAGCTACATATTCCTTAATTCAGCAAATTGTGTATTTAAAAATTTTAATCAATTGAAATTTTATATCTTGAAAACATTCCAGATAAGCATTTTATTTTAAGCTGTTTATATTTGGTTTTATTGTAATTTCTTTTAAACTGAAACCTCTACTGTTTCGGCCGTTAAAATTATCTTACTTATATTTGGTGGGTGGTTTTTATTCCTTCTTAGCATTTAGTTTCACTGAAATGTCATTTTCTTTAGCCTTTAGCTTTTATCTCTTCACTTGAAAAATGTGTCTTTCTGGTTTGTCACAGATAAAATGGATTTAAATTTAAAAAAGTGATTTCATTTGACGGTTTCATTCATGTTTGTGGGGGGTTTTTTTATCAAGAAACATTTTTGTGCAGAAATTTTTAGCGCTTTTCGTTTATAAGACCATTAATATTTAGTCACAATTTTGTGGCAGTTTATTAAAGTTATATGTTAAAATGTTTGTATTTCAAAAATAATGGTTTTTTGTAGGGAAAAGTTATGAAAGTTAGAATACCATTCATTAGAAAATTTATGCAAAAAGAAAAAGTATTAAAAAAGTTGCTAGACTAGCTTTAATATCCTTGCCAAAAATAATAATAAAACTATTTTTATACTAAAGTATGTGTTAAATTTTAGCAAAAATTTAAAATTTGCTTACTTTAATAAACTTCTTTTGAGGGAAATTTTATTTCGCAGCAGTTTTAAAAAAATTACAATATTATCAATAAATTTTGATAATACAACAAAATTTGCCAAATATTTTAAAAATTTCGTTTGATATAAATAAATTTCCCTTTAAGGGAAATTTTCGTTTAAGACCCAGCATTTAAAATTTTGGAATTTTCATGCTTAACAGTAATTAAAGGTAAACATTTTTCAACATTTACGAAATTTCCCTAATTTGGAAAAATTCCTTCAAGGGAAATTGTGTTTTTTGAGACTCTTTAAAAGCTGTGACCAATTTGTTTTAAAAAATTTAAATTTGTTCGATTGAAGAGAAGATTCCCTTACAGGGAAATTTTTTTGAAGCACAGTCTCGAAAATTTTACATCGACTGTTTCGATTACATACATATAAAATTTCTGTTAAACGTAAACATCCTCCGAATATGTATTCACAAAATTTTGCATAAATTTGATAAATTTCCCAATAAGGAAAATTTTTATTTGAAACTTTAAAGATTTAAAAAAATTCCCCATGACGGTAATTTTAGCTTGGGCATATTTTTGAGAATTTAATAATATTTAAGTTCAATTGTGTTAAACATATATAATTTCCCTTAGTTTATAAAAATTCCCTTTGAGGGAATTTTAAATAGTTGATTATTCTAAGTATGTATTTTTGCTATACTAGTAATTTTTTTTTTATGAAAAAATTTTCCTTTCAGATTTTCTTTGTATTATTATTTTTTTTATCAAGTTTTCCTATCAACTCTGATTTATTACAGAACTTAAAAAATTTTTTGTTTTGGGGAAAATTCCCTTATAAAAATAATTTTAAATGAAATTTTGTTTTGCAGAATTTTGTGTATAAGGTGAGAAATGATCAAAAAATAGTTGAAGTCTACTAATGATTTGATATCAGCACCAATGAAATACCGGCGTATAGACAAACTTAACCCACAACAAATGAAACAAATTTTTTTTTCAATAATTTTAAGTCAATAAGAGACATTTTTTACCAATTTTCCCTTTGCTAAAAAAATAGTTTTTATGTGGTGAATTTAGTTCGGAGCATATTTTGGAGAATTTATGTAAATTTATGCAAAATTTCCTAGATATAAAAAAATTCCCCATGACGAAAATTTCAGCTGGGGCAGTTTTTTGTGAATTTAATAGCTCAATTAAATTACTTTACATTTTGAATAGTTGATTATTCTAAACATGTATTTTCTAGACTCGTGATTTTTAAAGCCATTACATACATTTCCTTGTGATGGAAAAATTTCCCTTTCAGAAATTTGTGGTTTTATATTACTTTTTTATCCATTTTTCTATCACCTATGATGTATGAAAAAATTTATTTTAAAAAAAATTCCCTTAAAGGGAAATTTTATATATAAATGAAATTCAGTATTTTTTTTAATTTAAATAGTATATATTACGATTGTTTGTTATATTATTTAAAGCATTTCCGAAAATTTTTTGCTGTAAACAATTTTTTTGTTATGAACTTACTTAAACAATTAAAAAAACCTAAATATGTATTTTGATTGTATAATCCAGGAATTTTGTGAAAATTTATGAAATTTTGCTTGACTTAAAAAAGCCTTTAAATGAAATTTTATTTTGAATAATTTTATATTAAACTCAGTGATTTAGTAATTCCCAAATGATTTTTGAAAGTTTATGTAAAAGCTTAGAGGGTTTCAAAATATGGTTGAAAATTTAACCAAATAAAAACCTATTTTCAATGATATTAATTCAATACAATAAATTTTTTACTAACATTTCCTTTGCTAAGAAAATCGTTTTTATTTGGTAAATTTAGTTTGGAGCATGTTCTTTAGAATTTGTGCAAAATTTATGTAAAATTTCCTGGATTTTACAAAATTCCCTATGAGGGAAATTTTAGTTGGGCAGGATTTTAAGATTTTTATAATATTTAAGTTAAATTTTGTTAAAAATATATAAAATTTTCCTAGTTTATAAAATTTCCCTTTGAGGGAAATTTTATTTTTGGCTTAAGTTTTGAAAAGTTTATTATACTAAGTATGTATTTTTACTATACTGGTAAGTTTTAAAACCATTACATACATTTCCCTGTAATAGAAAAATTTCCCTCTCAAAAGTCTTTGTTTATATTATTATTTTTTTATACATTTTTCTATCAACTATGATGTATCAAACGTTTATTTTAAAACTTTCAAAAATTTTGTGTTTTGAAAAAAATTCCCTTATAGGGAAATGTCACATTCAACTGAAATTCAATAATTTTTGTAATTTAAATAACATTACGATTGTATGTTTCATTATTTAAAGTATTTCCGAAATTTCCTTGCAGTAAACATTTTTTTTATGAATTTAATTAAAAAAATAAAAAAAAAATAAATACATATTTCGATTGTATGAAATTAGTTTTCTTTAATATTAAAAAATTTTTATTTTGTATAAATTATTTTTTTAAACTAAAAACTGTTTGCCCTGTGCAAACCTTTTAACTGATTAAAAACGTGTGCAAACATTCTGCACATTCATTCATTGTGGTATTTTCTATTAATCCATTCTTTCTGTGCTTTATTTGCTAAAGAAAAAACTATTACAGCCCTCTTCATAATATACGATTAAAAGTTAACGTTGAAAGTTCGGCATACAAAACTTGCCGTTAAAGCCAACGTTAACTTTTGATCGTATATTGTGAAAAGGACCGTTACAGAGATTTGAAATAGCTAAAAATCCTATAAGAATTGAAATTTATACTAATAAAAAAGTTGGCAGAAATTGTTGTACAGAGTTCGGCCATTATTAACAACACTGACCAAGCGGCTTTTTTGCCATTTGGCAATTTTAAATTCTCCATATATTCTATGCATCACCAAACAACAAAAACACTATATTCAGCCATTATCAAGCCAGCTTTAATTATGATTTTCTTATTTTATATATTTTTTACTCCTGTTATTTGGCCACGTTTTGCCAGGAGTTTCAATAAAAAAATCATTAAAGGTTATTCCCATTGCTGCTTTAAATATTGCCTAGTATTTTATTTTTTATTTCTTCGAAGGTGCATGGTGAAAAAAGTTCAATGACCGGCAGGCACCTGAGTTGAAGTAATAATTCATAAAAGTTTTCAAATACTTTTATATAAAACATTATAAAGTAAATGTGTATGTGTGTATGCAGACATAAGTATATGTGTGTAATAAATATAAATAATAAAATTGTAAATAAGCTCTTAGAAGAACAACTTAATGCGTATAAGTTGTTTATGTGAAAAATAAAAGCTGGTATAATCTCTCTTGTCTAGATATTCTTAAAAAAAGTCCGAAATAATTTTAATATACTAATTTTTCTTTACAGAACATTCTAAGATTTTGTAACATTAAATTAAAATCAATATGCAATTTTTTGTAATATTAAAAAGCAATCATTAAAAGTTTTACACAAATTTCTTGGGTCCTACAAAAATTTCCCTTTAATGGATTTTTATTTAATATTTATTTATACATTTTTAAATTCTATGAATAATATGAAAAACAAGAGCAGTGTCTAAAAAATATTCAAAAAAATTTTAATTTTCAAAAATTTCCCTTCGAAGGAAATTTTATTTTTTGGCTTAAATTTGACAGTTTTTTAATATTTGTACTATTTGTTATCAAACATGCAAATTTTGCAAAAAATTAAAATACTTTCCAAAGCTTAAAAAATTTCCATTCAAAACAAATTTAATTTATGCTAATAAATTTGAGCGTTTTGTAACGTTTTTAATACTTTTTAATCACATATTCACAATGTGAGGAAAATTAAATATAAAATCAAAAATTTTTTAAATGCTTCTTTCTCAATATGGCTTATGAGCATCAATCTCGTGGTAGCGGACTTGATTCCCGCAAAAAATTCAGAATATTCATATCAGCAGACAAGATAAAAAACCTTCGCAAGATGAGCTCCCTTTGAGGAAGCTTTATAATTATATCCCTGTATTCTAAATATTGTGATACATGACAAAATTATAACAACTGAAATTTTTATATTCTGAGCTTGAATAAAGAAAAAGTATTTGCTTTTTACTTAAAAAGTTGTTTTAAAATCCAAAATTCTTAGTTTAATATTCAATAATTTTCAGAAGCTTGTGTTTTAAAACAAATTTTTAAGTTATCATTTGTTGTAATCTTGATTTTGGCACAAAGCTTAGAATACGGGTATAAAGCTTCATTTAGTATTTAGATTGATTATATAGGCTAAAGTTCGTAACGTTATACTCACAAGGAATTATATATGATCAATACTTCCAAGGAACAAGGGAAAAATCAACATTAATTTAGTTTTCAACGTACATAGCAGAACATAACAACGCCGTTTTTGGAGGCCACTGCACTTCCATTACACAAGTTTCCATAAATTTAAAAATTTTTGTTTTAGAGAAATTTTATTTCAATAATGCATTCCATGCAGGGATGGCCAATGAGATTTTAAAATTGTACCAATTGTAATCTAAAATTGTACTTTTTAGGGCAGAATTGTACCAAAATAGATATTTGAAACAAGAAAAATTTTTAAGTACAGAAAATATCTTACTTTTCTAAATATATATTTGTGGCAAAAGGGAAACTGTGCTTAAGTTTGATTTAGTTATTGCAATTTCTAATCTAAAATAGCTCACATACTAGCTATTGGAAGGTAGAACGACATACATGCACAGTTTCAATCAAGTTCCGAAAAAATTTACCTTTACTACAATGCAAATAAATTTATAAAAATTTATTTTTTCCAGACTCTAATATGTATCACGATCATTAAGAGCTTGAAATTATAGAGACGTTTTGTAAACGAACCTTATTTTACAACTTTTAAACCAAATTTTGTTTTCAATACTTCGCAAAATTAAAATTTAGTTCAGATAAAAGTGGCATATGTACGAGCGGACGAAGAGGATAAAATATATTATCGCAATAAAAGTACTGCAATAAGGAGGGTTGCTAAAAAATATAAAAATTATTAATTGTACTAAATAAGCCATTGGTGTACCAATTTACTTTTAAAATCCTAATTGTACCAAAAATGGTACAATTGTACCAACTTTGCCATCCCTGATTCCATGTTTTAGTAAAATAATAAAATTTTTAATACACTAAAATTTCCTTTAGTGGGAAATTTTATTTTAGGGGAATTTTATTATGATAATGTATTTCATGTTTTAGTAAAATAATTAAACTTTTAATAGGCGTACTAAAATTTTCCATTGTGGGAAATTTTATTCTTAAGCACGCATTTGAAAGAATGTTATTAAAAATGCAAGATTTGAGAAAAGTTTTATATATATTTTTTGATATGCACAAAATTCACCTTGAGGGACATTTTATTTTAAGACATAAGTTTTACTTTTTTAGTGTTTGTGAACAATTTCAGTAATTTATTTGTGTTTTGAGAGAATTTAATCATACACTATGAGACAAACTATAAAATTTCCCTTGCACGAAGAACATTTTTTTACAAACTAAACTTTGAATGATTAAAAACTTTATTATTGATATTTATCATGCAATTGAGTTTTGCGAAAAATCACTCAAATATCCCATTGAGGGAAATTTTATTTTATAGTTTATTTGGTAATTATTTTGAAAGTGCATTCTATGTTACATTAAAATAATAACATTATTTAAATTTTATTAAAATTTCCCTTTATGGGAAATTTAAGTTTTAAACATGCATTTGAAAGCTTTGCTATAAATGCTAGTAGTTTTGCCAACACTTGCAAAATTTGACAGGAGTTTTATAATTTCTTTCATTTGAATAAATATCACCTTGAGGAACACTTTATTTTAAAGAAAACATTTTACTTTTTATATATTTTTAAATAATTTTTATGATTTGCTTGAGTGCGGGGAGAAGGCAGCCATTTTTGAGACAAATTATAAAAGTTTCCTGATTTAAAAGGATTTTTATTTTTATTTTTATTTTTAAAGAAATTGTGATCAACGGATGTCATACATATAAAATTTGAAAAATTTACATAAATTTCAACGGTTTTCAAAATTTCCCCTAAAGGAAATTTTAGTTTTATCTTTTATTTGTAATTTTTTTTGAAAGTGTAAAATACTAAAATTAACAAACTTTTTTAAAATTTCCCTTTATGGGAAAAGTAATTTTGCCAAAACATGCAAAATTTGAGAATATCTTTTATTTCAATATCCCCTTAAGGAACATTTTATTTTAAAGAAAATATTTTACTTTTTATATATTTTTAAAGAATTTGTATAATTTGCTTGAGAGCGGAGAGAAGTTATGTACTATGCATTAATTTTTGAGACAAATTATAAAATGTCCCTGATTTAAAAGGAATTTTATT
The DNA here is from genome assembly GCA_956483635.1 of Panzeria rudis. Taxonomy (NCBI): domain Eukaryota; kingdom Metazoa; phylum Arthropoda; class Insecta; order Diptera; family Tachinidae; genus Panzeria; species Panzeria rudis. The sequence continues at coordinate 24,371,998 of OY101451.1, read as the reverse complement.
TTTATTTTCAAAGAAATTGTGATTAACGGATATCATACACTTAAGATTTGAAAAACCTTACACAGATTTCGCACGGTTTTAAAAATTTCGCAAGAGGGAAATTTAGTTTTATCTTTTATTTGTAAATTTTTTTGAAAGTGCACTCAATGTTAGAGTAAAATAATAAAACTATTTAAATATTTTTAAATTTCCCCTTATGGGAAATTTTTGTTTTAAACATGCATTTGAAAGCTTTGATATAAATGTTAGTAATTTTGGCAAAACATGCAAGATTTGAGAAAAGTTTTGTAATATCTTTGCATAAAAAGTTTCTTGGAGGACATTTTTTTAAAGCATAAAATTTCCTCCGAGCAAAATTTGAATTTTATCCTTTATTTGAGAATAATTAAGACAGTGTATTCAGGTTAGTGTAAAATAGTAAAATTGTTTCAATTTATTAAAATTTCCCTTTGCGGGAAATTTTGTTTTGAATCATTATCTCACAGCTTTTTATATAAATAAATCTAACTTTGACAACAAAGGCTAGTTTTGAGCAACATTTTATAATAACTTTGACTTAAAAAGTTTCCTCTTGAGGGAAATTTAATTTTAAGGCATGAATTTGAAATTTGTCTGATAATAGTGAACAATTGTGTTTAAGTTTTGAGAGAAGTTATCTATTAAGCAGGCACACTTTAAGAGAAATTGTGAAACACTCCTGTGAGATAATTCAATAATTCGATTCGAAAAGAAAACTGTTCAAATTTGTATGTTATTTACAACAAGCAACTAGAAAGCATTTTATGTCGATTCGATTTATAAAAATTTTGATTTCACGAAAATTTTGTATTAAACGTTTGAAAAACTTCCTGATGGGAGTTATCGTTTTTGCTATGTTGGGTCTTAGTTTGAAAATAACTTAAAAAGTTTCACTTTTATAAAAAAAATCTGTTGATAAATTAAAAAATAGCTTTAGCTTTCACAATAACTTTTTTTCTAAAGAAAAATTAGAAAATTGATTTAAAGAAAATGTCTTTGCTGAAGTTTTGATTTTTTATTTAAATGTAGTTTCCTTTTACAGCAAATATTAAGTACAATTTCCATTGCCTGTATTTTAATAAATTGTTTTAATAAGAACTTTTTGGAAAATCGCTTGTGTTAACTAAAAAAATTATTTATAATTATCCTTGTTACGTTTGAGTCTATCTATTTTTATGCTAATTAAATGCTATTTTCAAACATTTTAGAGAAATTAGCAATCTTTTTTACTCTTAAAAAAAGTTTGCAAATTGTTTACTTCATTTATCAGCCTCCTAGAAATATGCTATAAAAAATTACACCCCTATTCACAAAACATTTATTTAACTAGACAAAATTGTTTTGCAAGAAATGCATAGACGGAAAGGTGAAAGGAAGCATACGGAGAGAGTGAGAGTGTGTGATGAATAATTTTAGGAAAATTAAATCTTTCCAAATTTTTTTACTTCAATTTAAGTTTAATTTTAAAATCAAATTAAAAGTTTAATTTGAATTGTTTGCTATATTACCTGAATCTATTTCTTTATATGATAAACAAAATTTAATTTAAATAAGTATTTAAAGCTAATGGTAATTAAGCTAATAGAGAGATAAAAAAAGTTTTAAATAATTTGGGTTATTTATTGAGTGGAAAAGTTCAGTTAAGTTCAGTTTTAGTAAAGTTAATAGATAAAAAACAACAAATAGATAAACTCTTGAATAATTTGTTGGCTCCCAAGGGTCTAGGCAAAAGTTAAAGGAAACTGTCATTAACTAGCAGAGTGATAAGTAATCAGGAGAAAAATAAAATGTTTATTTATATAGTAATTATTTAGTAGCAAATAATTTGAAAAGACAGCTGTCGAATGTACAAGGGAAAAGTTTTTTTAATAAAAAAAAAACTATAAGTGACTAAAACTCTTTACTGCCACAAAATTAATTTTATTTAAACGAATTTAACTTTTTTAATTGAAACGGATGTTTACAAATTGTTATGTGGCTGTCTAAACTGTTCACAATATTCAGCACTATTGCATTTAGTATCGAAAAGCCCTGACCTACATATAGAGCTGTAACGAAAAGTTTTCAATGGCCTACATAGAAATTATTGCACAAGAGCATGTGCCATTAACAGAAATAAATATAGAAAAAAATAATTTTATTAAAAATGAACTTAATTTATATTTTAAGCTAACCCCCCTTTCCCGAAATAAAATTTTATTAGCAAAATAAACGAAACAATGTAGAAAGAGCATGTAAAAGCTGGGCTATAAATTGATTAAGAGAGATAATAATAAATTAATTATATGAAATTCTAAAGGCGAAAATATGCTAAAGCTGGGAATTTGAATTTTTACAAAAGTTTGCATACATATTTATGTTGGTATTCCATAAGTTGCCCCGAACTTTTTTTTATCATCTCGTTTAATTGTCTTCGAATATCACATTTCAAATGTCGCATAAACAGGAGTTTTGTGAAAAATCTCGCCTCCTGTCTGGAATACGTGGTTTCATGTTATAATAAAAGTTGTAGAGCATGCAATTTCGTGTATACAGCAATATATTGTTGGATCAACCGTTATTGAGATAGAGCGCAAAGCGTGGAAATGGCTACTCCATATTCTTACTGATCTGTGATTACCGCTCGGGCAAAATTGCAGTAGTGCAGTTACATATACGGACTAGGATCTGGACCGGAAGTTGGGTCGGCAGTGCAGTTCGCACTCCCGGCTTAGGGGATGGATCGGAAGTTGGGTCGGTAGTGCAGTTCGAACTTCTGGTTTAAAATATGAACCGGAAGGTGGGTCGGTAATGCGGTTGATATTTCCGGTTCAGTCGGTAGTGCTGTTCATATTTCCGGTTCCGTTATGTACCGGAAGTTGGGTCGATAGTGCAGTTCGCACGTTTGCTTTAAGGGATGTACTGGTAGTTGGGTCGGTAGTACGGTTCATATTTCCGGTTCCGGTCTGGACCGGAAGTTTAGTCGGTAGTGTGGATCATATTTCTGGTTCCGTTTTCGGTCTGTACTGGAAGTTGGGTCAGCAGTTCAGTGCATACTTCCGCTTCCGGCCCGGAAGTTTGACCCGTCTAGGGGAATCATAGGCACTGCAGGAGTCAATTTAAAAATTTCATTAAACCACCATATTTGTATGGGATCAAGAACAAAACAAAAGCAAAGAAGTACCATATGATGCTACAAGTCCAAATGTCTTAAAATTATGTCACTACGGAAGATGTATTTTGCAGCACTGAATAAACTATAACCACTGTTGGTATAAAAAAGAGCATGTGCAATGCGCCGCTCAATAAGCGCAATGCGCAGAGCAAATCGCTAGACAAAATAATAAAATGCGCATTGCGCAAAGAGCTGCGCATAACAATTGCTCTTTTTCCCGCTTCGCTCTTTGCGCTTGTGCGCATTTTTAATACGCTGGTAAGAAGTGCGCAATGCGCAAAAGAAGTGGGCAAATCCGAACTCTAATAGTCTGTCTCAAAATTTTCATACAATCTAGTGTATGTGCCACAATATTTGACCTTGAGTCAACAAAAATCAGCATTTTGTGAATATTCCGCGTACTATCTATTATAAAAGTTGCAGGGAATATAATTTCCTACAAATTGTCCTCTATCAACTGTTCTTGAGATAAACCGTAGAGAGTGGAAAGGGTTACTTCATAGAATCACTGACCTGTTGAAAATTAAACGAGTTTTTTGATGACGTCCTTCCTAAATTAAACGTATTTATTATTTTCAATTTAATTTCAATTTTCTCATACACACAAAACTTTTTTGCCTTTTTAAATATCTTGCTTCCTGTCTTGAATACGATTTTTTATGTTATGATATAATTTGGAGAGAATAAAATTTCCTACTAATTGGTTTTATATCGATATTATATTGGATCAGCTGTTCTTGAGGTAGAGCGCAAAGAGTGGAGAAGGCTACTCCATATTTTCACTGGCCTATGACTTCCGATGTAATAAAAATTAAACAAATTGCTTGCAATGCAAACGGAATAGCATTTCCTAAAATAAATAAATATGTAATTTGTATATTTCTTCTGTTGCTTCGTTCCGGAGTTACGGGGCTCAAAACGTTTTAAATTGGCCATATCTTTTGTAATATGCAACCTATACCAATAAAACTGGTATCCTTTGAAAGTATGTTTAAATACCTTTCAAAAATCTATTAGTTCATTGCCAGTGAAATATAATTTATATAATGGAGCTTTTAGCTTTTTAAAAATATATAATATAATAAAATATAAATTTATAAAAATTACATTTCGCTCGAAACGAATTAATTTTATGTAGCAATCGAAAGGTATTTCGATTCAGTTTAAAATGATAAAATATAGATTTCTTTTCGCGAAAGATATGACCAATTAAATAGAAAAAATCCAAACGAAAATCTCATAACAAGAACCCAAGTAATTAAAAACTCTATTGAACAGCAGAGCTCGGTGTACTCCAAATTAGTGATACAATGTCTTCTGAACTTTTATTCTACAATGACACAACTAAAGCGTTTCACTCGATTATAATCAATACTCGCATCAAACAATGACTCTTGGCTTTCCAACTAATACCACTCTTGTGTCCTTCGTACAAATGGCTGCCCTTGAAACTTAATCCCACCCTAAAAGATACTACCAGCAACGTACGAAATACTGCATCCATTGTTTTCAAGTAGTTTCATTTCTTAAATGACTGAAAATAATAGAAAAGAATAGAATTATTAAATTTATTTATATTTTCTATTTGCATTTTCTTTTCATCAAACTCAAGTAGTGGAAAATGATTTATTTTATTTGCTGGTACTTTGGAGGAGTTAAGAAATTCTCGCAATAAAAATAAATGGTTATTAACAACAATAACAATTTTTACTATCTAACATGCAAACACAATAAAAACTTATAGTTTTTGTTTAAATTAAGGAAGATTTTCTTTGTTCAATTTATTAAAAAAAGAAGAAAATAAATGAGATAAGTTGTATAATTGCAAAGTTTTTGTGGTTGCTAAAATTAAGGCATACTTGTAGTTGTCTAATATAATTATGTGTGGTAGTAATAATGTAGCATACCTTAGGGTGAGCTTCTATAGCCAAGAATTTCATTTTAATAATATTTTATATATAAATACAATTTTTTAAAAATTGTTGATTTGTAAAGCAAAAAATCTAAAATATATAATCGGCACTGTTCGGTAAACCGAGTCCGAATATGTAAACAAAATGAAAAATTTTGATTTTATGAAAAAGAACAATATACATACATACATATATAATTTATTATATTTTCTAAATTAATTTCGAACTTTTAAAAATGAGCAGGAGTTTTATCTATTTATTTTACTTATTATACATATTGCATTCATTTTCGAAAATAGAAATATTTCGAATCTTCGAAATCAAATAAGAGGTGCCCAAATTAATTTCAATCGAATTCTAGGCTGCATTTGCGATAATATGTTGGAACTTTCAAACATTACCTTGAGTATGATGAATACCATACTCAAGGTAATGTTTGAAAGTTCCAACATATTTTCGAAAATGCAGCCTAGAATTCGATTGAAATTAATTTGGGCAACTCTTATTTGATTTCGAAGATTCGAAATATTTCTATGTTCGAAAATGAGTGCAATATGTATAATAAGTCAAATAAATAAATAAAACTCCTGCTCGAGCTTAGAATATGGAAATATTTGCAAAAAAAAACTAAAAATCTTCTTCAGAAATGTTTAGTATACATGTATTAAATTAAATCGATATCGAAATTAAGTTCGAACTTTCGACATTTATTTGGAATTATAGAAACTGAGTTAAAAATTTCGAAATTGACTAAATCAATTTCGAATTTTGGAAAATACACACGAACTTTCGAAAATGAGTTGACATTTTACAACAATATCTTGAATTTGGAATATCGTACATCTTTAAACATTGAAATATTTCAAAGTTTCGTAATTTAAAACGAAAATCAGATATTGAGTTCAAATTATTGAAAATGAACTAACATTTTCGAACATCACCATTTGTAACAAGTAAGAAGTTGAATCTATGATCATAATTAAGTTCAAGTTCACAATTCTTCCGAGCTTTGAAACTGATTTCGAATTTTTGCAATTAGCTTCGAATTTTTGAAACTAGTTTTAAGCTTTCGCCAATAAATACGAAATTAAGTTTGAATTTTCGAAAATGAGTTGAAATTTTCGAATATAGCTCGAATCTGGGACTATCTACGAACATAGAAATATTTTGAATTTTTTTTACGAATTTTCGAAATAAAGTTTAAATATGAGTTTGAGTCTTTGATAATAATTTGACATTTTCGAATATTACCTTGATTTTTATCCAGGTTCGGACATAGAGATATGTATAAACAATGAGAAAACTGCTTAAGGAATATTTGATGTAGCATATATAGTTGAACCGTTAGTTTAATTTTTTTAAATTTATTTCGAATTATCGAAACTGAGTTTGGAATATCGAAATTAACTTCGAATTTTCGAAGTTAAATTTGAAATTTCGATAATGAATACGATCTTTTATAACTAACTTCGAATTTGCGAAAATGAGTTGAAATTTTACAACTTTAGCTGGAGTATGTGATTTTAGTCCATCTTCGAACATCGAAATATTTAGAATTCTTAAAATCAACTACAAAATTTCGAATTTAAGTATGTATTTTCGAGGATGCTTTAAATTTTTCGATTATTACTTTGAGTATGGGATTTTCAACCAGCTTCGAACATCGCAACATTTATAAAAAGCTAGAAACCTACTTACCGAATATTTGCTAGAGAGTTGAATCGATAATCGAAATTAAGCTCGAATTTTCGAAATATAGTTTTGGAACCGATGCTAGTGTAGCTCTTTAGTTATACTATAATTAATAATTATGTTGTATGGGCGTGGCACTGCCCATTTTTCTAATCATCATCTTGCAGTGTCAGGGAATCTCAGTATCCAAGAAAATTTCGAAAAAATAGGCTGGGTAGTAATTGATTGCAATATATACTTTAAATGGGCGTGGCATCCCCACCTTTCTCATCACAACTGTCTACTTTTCATATCACAATTTGTTATTGTCAGGGGAACTCTATGTGTGTGCAAAAGTGTATGAGAATAGTGAAGTAGAAGTTGTAGAAAAATCTGTTGCAATTCAGTAAAACTGAATGAAAGCTTTTAGTTAACTTTCTTCAAAAGCTTTGTTATTAATTTTATCCTTTTAACATAAAAACATAGACTATTTAAAGGGAGCCTAAAAATTGCTTAATTTAATTTCCCTTTTTTAAGAAAAAATCTAAACAATATTTTTTAAAGAATAAAAGTCAACCGGCGTAAAACGAAAAAAAACTAACAATATAATTTTCGTTTATTTTCTTTCAAGGTTGAGAGCAACAAAAGCAACGAACAAATTGATGCGGAGGAGGAAAAAAGAATACAATTCCTTTAAAAGAGGTTCAGTTCACTATATTTTATTAAACAAAACTTATTAAAAAACAGAACTGAAAGTTATTTTTTGTAGAAGAACTTTAACGTAATTAAAATAAATTTTAAGTTTAAAAGTACGAACAAATTCAAAAAAATACTAAATATACAACAAGCAGGAAGAATAAGCTCCAAAGAACTGGCCTGTATTAAAAAAAGCACTAGAATTAATAAAATTCAGGATATTCGATATTGGAAAATTAAAAATATTGTTGCATAAGAGAGAAAGAAAGAGAGAGAGATAGAGAGAGAGAAAGAGAAACTAAGAAACTGATGCTTCAAGTTCTTATTTACAAAACTATAAGCTTTAAGAAGTTTAAAACTTAAAGCTCTTTCAAGCTCAAAAGCTCGCTAAAAAGAGATTGTGAATGCTAAAAACTACTTTTGAAAGATTTAAGTTGTTAAAAATATAAAATTTTTTTGATGTTGTAGGGCACGTAAAACAATGTAAAAGATTTCCTTTTAAAACTTTAAGATCTTCAAATTTGGAAAGCTTTGCTGAAGACAGTGGAAGAGCGACGTTTAGCTGAAAAATTTCTATAAAAGTTGAAATACAGTTCAATACAGTTATTGAAGAAATAAGAAGCTTTAGTCTTTACTAACTTATATAAACTTCAAAAGTTCTTAAAGCTTTCCATGCTACTGCCTAAAAACTTCACCAGCTTTAAAGGTCTTATGAAAACATTAAAGTGAAATTTCTACAAGAAACAGTTACAAATAAAATCCTGTCGCCATTGTTAACAATACAGCGACAAAGTGAATTTATTTCAGCATACCATGTCCTCGATATCGGCGCAAGGCGTGGTCGAACGAGCCTCCGCTGAACTTTCCAAGCGTATAAATGGCCTCGGCTTGCGTTCGAAACATCATCATGGCAATAGTAGCAATAGCAACAACAGCAGTTCGAACAATAGTAACAACTCAGCAGCAGCAGGTGGTGGCGGCGGAGGAGGCTCTTCATCCTCATCCTCGAACAGTTCCAGCTCTACGAACTCAACGTCCTCGTCTTCGTCTTCATCCTCTTCAACTGGTAAAACTTCTGTAATGGAACGTGTAACGAATGCTTTATGCGGTGGCAATTCCTCCTCTAATAATTCTAATTCTAATTCCAATTCAACAAATTCCAATCTTTCAAATAGCAACAACAGTACAAGCACATCAGCCGCCACCACACCCGACAAACCTTCAAGAGCTGGCATCCTTGGCAATACACAAACCACTAATAGTAACCAACAACTGCAGCAAACACTAGTCAGCAATTCCACTACAATACAGCAGCAACAGCAACAGCACACTTCAGTTACTGTCGCTAGTTATCAAATGATTCAAAAGAGCCAACAGCAGCAACAGCAACAGCAACAACATCAACAGTATTTAAGTTCGCAAATCGCCAATTCAACACTGATCAATTCAAATCTTATGAACTCATCTTCAGCAGCCCCACCAGCAGTACCAGGCATTCCAATGGGTGCACCACCTGCACCCACAGTGACTTCAATTGCCAAGCAAATGAATATCACTATACCAGGATCTCCTCAGTTCACCACCATGGGCATGGCAGCAGCTCAAAAGTCTCAATCGGCCACGCCTTTACAAATGCGCAAACAATTACCCAATCCTCATATACATCATTCATATGCCGGTGGTGTGGGCACCGCAGCGGCTACTCAATTAGCCCAGGCGGTCACACAGTCGTCGCTAATACTACCTAAACTACCGCCGCCCATAACGAGCATAGAGATCCTTATGATGGATGATCGTTTCTTGAATAAATTCTTCCTGTACTTTTCCTCCTACGAACGTCGTGTATTGTCACAAGTGTGTACGAAATGGCGTGATGTTTTATATCGTAGTCCACGCTATTGGTCGGGTCTATTGCCGACACTGCAATGTCGTGAGCTCCGGCAAATGACCGCCTCGGATAGAGTGAAATTATTTAATACTTTAATAAGACGCGGTTTTCATGCTTTAGCTTTGGTGGGAGCTAACGATGATGATGCCTACGATGTCGTGCATTCGTTTACTTTGGCCTCGAAACACATACATTCGCTATCGCTGAGATGCTCATCGATATCGGATCGAGGACTGGAAGCATTGCTGGATCATTTGCAGGTGAGTGTTGTTTTGTTATATTCTTTCATCTCTTTCTAAAGAAAGTTTTAAAGAAAATAATAGTTGAAATAACGAATGAACATTTAGAAATCAATGCATTTGGTATGAAGTCATTTTAAAAACCAATCAATAAGGGAGAAAATTTTTATTTAAGAAATTCTTTAAGACTGAGTTCAGTTTTTAAAACATTATGTATTTCCTTTGAATCCTTAAGAACAAATTTACACTTGGGCCGTTTACAGTGAAGAGGAGAAGGAGTGAGAAGAAGTGTGAGAGAGAGAGAGAGAGTGGGAGGAGCATAAATAAAATATATTTCCATAGGCCATAAAACTTGTTTAGGGCTAATTAAGCTTAAATAAAATTTATATTTAATTGGTGAAGCCCAAAAGTATGCCACATTATTATTAAAGAAACCTTAATATGTAGGTATGCTATTAAAAACTATTATAATTAAAATTTCATATTTTATCACGTAACTTTAACGAATTTCATGTTCATACGTATGAATTTAAAGTTTATTTGTCTTTAAAATTTAATAATGGATTTTGTTGAATAATTTTAAATGAAAATATTATTTTTCCTAAAAGTATGTTATACATAATAGTGCGATTATAATATTATTTAAATGGCTTTGGGAAAATTAATTTATAAAACCAATCAAGGTTGTTTATTTGCTATTAATTTATTTGGTTTATTTACAATTAATTATGGCAACAAATTAAATAATTGATGCGGTTAAAACAAGGATAAATATTTTTAAAGGATAAATATTTTTTGTACTCGAAAGTATTTATAAGCAAAATACATTATTAAAACGTAGTTAAACACTAGCTGAGTGTTTAACCTCAGGTCTTTGCTGGAGTCATGATTTGAATAGCATGTATCGTGAGTACAAATAAGACTTCGCTGTTTGGTAAACTATGTCACCACCTGTAATTTCGAAAAACTTCGAAAATTCGAATTTATTTTCGAAAATAAATTCAAACCTTACTTGTTATATTAAACATTTCCTAAGCAGACTTTTAGTTTTTTTCAAAAAACTCAAATTAATTGATTAAATTTTAGCCTAATTTCGAAAATTCTAACTTATTATATTGAAGATTTCATAAACAGTTTTTTTTAATATATATTGCGATGATTGAATTTGGATGAAAGTCTCCTACACAAGCTAACCTTCTAAATTCTGAGCTTAATTTTGAAAATTCGAGCTGAGTTTAGAAAATTTTAACCTAATCTTGAAAATCGATTCCAGCCTGATTGTTATATTAAACATTTCTTAAGCAGATTTCTATTTTGCTATAAATATTTCGATGTTCGAATATGTATGAAAGTGTTCGAATATGTATGAAAGTGTTCGAATATGTATGAAAGTTTTCGAAAACTGGAGCTCAAAATAAAAAACTTAGCTAAATTTTTGAAATTCGAAGCTCATTTCAAAAATTTAAGCCTAATTTCGAAAATCTGAATTTGATTTGAAAAAAACCGAACTTCTTTTCGAAAATCAGTTCAACTTTTTACTTTTCATAAGCAGGCTTTTAGTTTTCTATACATAATTCGATGTTCGAATATAGATACAAGCTCCTTACTCTAATTAATGTTAAAAAATTCGATCTCAGTTTGGAAAATTCAAACTTAGAGCCTGTCGCAGGATGTCGACTAGTCGATGTCGTTCTCGTATTTATATTGAAAACAAAAACAAATTCAAAATTTTTATTATTGTTTTCAATATAAATAAGAAAACGATATCGACTTGTCGACATCATGGGACAGGCCCTTAATTTTGAAAGTTCCAGCTTAATTTCAGAAATTTGAACAAAACTTCGAAAACTTGAGTTTAATTTGAAAAAATATAACTTAAATTCGAGCATTCGAACAAAACTTAAGCAGATTTTTATAAATATATTGATGTTGGTATAGTGATGTACACCCACAATCTCGGCAATGTTCGAAAAATGGAACTCAATTTTGAAAATGGGAATTTAATTTCAAAAATTGCATCTCAATTTAGAAAGCCGAATTAACTCTTTACTTGTTATACTTAAACATACTCAAGTGGGTTTTTAAGTTTTTTAAATAAATATTTCAATGTTCGAATATTCGAAAATTTGATCTGAATTTCGGAAATCACTTCAACATTTTTATCTGAACATAACATTTTTTAACAGATTTGTAGAGCTTTATTAATATTTCAATGTTTGAATGTGAGTGACAATCACACACTTAAAGTAAAGCTCGAAAACTCCAACTCAATTTGAGAAATTTTAAATTAATGTCGAAAAATTATATGTTCTCAGTTTTGAAAATTGTAAATGAATTATAAAATTCGAGCTGAATTTCGAAATTTTATGTTTAGTTTTGAAAATTTCGAAAATCGCCTTAGCTCTGTACTTCTTATTTTAAACACTTCTCAAGCAGGTTCTTAGAGTCTTATAAATATTTCGATTAATATGGATAAAAATTTCATATTTAAAATAATGTTCGAGAAATCAAACTATATTTCAAGAATCTTAGATTCTAAAGCTTGAACACAATTTCGGAAATTCGAACGTAATTTTAAAAATTCCAGGTTAACTTCGAAAATTCAAGTTTAATTTCAACAATAGATTCATATATGAATAAAAATTACATAGACACTGAAAATTCGGAAAATTTAATTTAATTTCGAAAGTTCGAATTCAATTTCGAAAATCAAATTTAGTTTAGAAAATTAATTAATGTCTCTGCTTCTAATATTAAACATTTTATGAGTAGTTTATTAGTTTTTGAATATTTTCATGTTCGAATACGGGTGTAAATTCCAAAAATCTAATTTCTTTTCGAAAATGGTCTTAATTCTCTACTTGTTTTGTTAAACATATCTTATGCAGGGTTTTAGTTTCCTTTTATAAATATTTCGATATTCGAATAAGGATGATAATCGCATACTAAAGGCAATTTTGAAAATTCGAATTTAATTTTGATTATTGGGCATTATTCGATCTTTGGAAATGGATGAAAATCGGATACCGAAATATTATAGTCCCATACTAAAGGCAATGCCCGAAAACTCGAATTAAGCTAGAATTTAGAATATTCGAACTTAATTTCGATGATCAATTCAACTCTATTTAGTATGAATATGAAATATTGCATAAACATTTTTCGATGTTCGAATATGGATGAAAATCCCATATTGAAGGTAATGTTCGAAAATTTCAAATCATTTTAAAAAATTTTAGCTCAAATACGATCTTAAATTCGAAAATTCCAATCTAATTTCTAAAATTCAACCTTAGTTTCGAAAATCGAGGTCAATTTAGGAAATTCGAACACAGTCTTGAAAATTCGATCATAGTTTCGAAAATCTGTAATGTATTAAACATTTATTAACCAGATTTTTAGTTTTTTTCTAAATATTTGAATTTTCGAAAAGTCAGCTATTAGATGTAAGAGACGAAAGTAGCTGGTCGTACCTACTCTCACTGCCCTGAAGTTGTAGGGAAAACATAATATGCTTTCACGATTAACATCCAAAGGGCTCGTAACAAAAGCATCAGTTAAAATTGTTTAAATTTTATTAAAAAGAAATTTTGATTATTTTTTCTTTCCAAAGATTTTTTATTTAAATAACTAATATGTAGTTTGTTGATAAATTATTTCACTTTGTTCTGACAATTTTATGCTGCTAGCTTGAATTTTATTGCATACAAGTATTCAATTGTTATTCTAACTAACGTTTTGTTTCCTAATATTTTACCATATTATTATCGTTTTAAAAAAATTATTTTAAAATCTCAACTTTTCATGCACAAAAGTTTAATATCAAACAGAAATTTCCATACTCTATAACATCTCGTTTTGTTATTTGCTAAATTGCTGTCAAAAACGTGCCTCAAAGCTTTTTTAATAATGATTTCAAAGAAAACTGACAAATACATTTTAACATTTATGCCATCAACTGAAATAACATTTCAACAATATTAAATAAATACTATTTGCTGCAGTTGCTTTTCTAAACTAATAAAAGTGCCTAAACGTATGCTATGCAATAAAAACCAATCTTTTTCATTTGAAATGTATTTCTTATAATTCTTTGTCTTAAGCCGCAAGAATATTATTATTAATTTTATACTATTAAAATAAGTGTGCCAGAGAACTGGAAATAATTTTTATATTCATTCCCCAAAGTAGACTTTAAGTTTAATTTGAAAATAAGTTGGCTCCAAGGTAAAAGATTATAACAGTGTCAGATTAATTTTGTTTTGAACAAAATTTGTCTAAATTAAAAGTAGTTTTTCTCAAATGTTAATAGCAACCGTTAGTGGCAACATACATTTAAAGTTGTCTTTGTTTAACATGACACATTTTCAGTTTGAAGCCTACAAGTAGGCGAAACAATTTATCCAAATAAAGTTTGTTCAAGGTTGATTGTTAGTTTGATAGAGTTAAATTTTGGTATTTTATATTTTAATGTAGTTTTTCCTTTGTAACAAAAAAGTTTTCAGCTAAAATTAAAAAAAAAAAATATTTTAAAGAAATTGCAAACTTTTTAATAAATATTTTTTTGGCCAAGCGCTGCTGAAGAACATGCTTGAAGCTTTAATTTCGAAATTTAGTTTTAGGCTATAAAAGGAGCATTTCAATTATAAATGTACTAAGAGAGTTTTTAACAATTTACTGTTAAAACTAAGTTGTTCGAAAATTTGCGCTTTATTCGAAGTTTGATTATATGGGTATTTAAAATGCACTCCTTTCCAAAAAGCAGCTTCTAAATTTCGTCATTTCGGTTAAAAATAAGCTGTTTGAATATTCGAAGTTGATTTTGAGATTTGATTTCATGCCTAACATTAGCATTTTCGGTTAAATGCAAGTTGTTCGAAATTTCGAACTTGATTTTAAAATTCGATTTTATGCCTCGAATTAAGTAAAATTTTCTCCTCACCAAATTTTTCTGACAAATTTTAAATTTCTATTAAAGCAAAATGTTCGAAAATTCGAGTTCGATTTCGAAATTTACTTTCTATGACGATAATTAAGTTTAAGTTACTACTTTTCAAAAATTACCGCCCATAAATAGTAAATTTTTTAAAATTGGCGTTTTCTATAAAAATTTCTTTTCGAAAAATGAGCTGGATTTCGAAAGTTTATTTTATGATTTTAAAATTTCATTTATGCCTGTAAATAAGTAAAATATACTTTGTTTTTGAATGCTTCCCTAATAAAAGTAACTTTTTCGCAAATTCGCATAAATAATTGATTTCGAAATTTAATTTTATAATTTTGTATATAAGAAAATAGGGTTCGATGTTATATAAGTACGTAAAAGGAAATATATACTAAAATTTGCATTTTATAGTAAAAATAAGTTGTTCGAAAATCCATGATTGATTTCGAAATCTTATTTTATTATATCGAAATTTTTTTTATGCCTATCAATTTTTAAACTCGGCCTAAAGTTTAGTTTTCAGCTGAAAATAAGTTGTTCGCTAACTCCAACTTGATTTCGAAATTAGCTTTTTGCATATTTTTTATTTTTTTATGCATATAATTGAGTAAAATACATTCCTTTTCCAAAAGTTTTTGCATATTTTCCTAAAAAAAATTGTTATGAAACTCTAGCTTGTTTTCGAAATTAGATAAGTAAAATATATATTTTTTCAAAAAAATATCTAAAAAAATGACTTTTTCTATTAAAAATAAGTTGTTCGAAATTTCGAACTTGATTTCGAAATTTTATTTTGTGCCTATAATCAAGTAAAACGTACTCCTGTGCCTCGTTTCTATAACTAATTTAGACTTTCTCGCATCGAAAAAATTATTATCATGCTGTGAAAAACAGGATGAGTTAGAAAAAAATTAAATATTTTTGTATTTTTGTTATTTTGCAGGATGATTGACATAATAATCAAACTATTATTCTATGAATCGTCGTATAAAAGATCGGATAACACGTTTTACATTTACATTATATGTACATATTTGCTAGTTGCTTGTTTTTTAAATGTCTAAGGTTTCGAACTTAGTTTCGAAATTATATTTAATTTTTGAAAATAAGTTACCTGAATTAATTGTTATAAATTTTCTCATTTGAACGACTTTAGCGACATTTTATAAAGGTTTTTTATATTGATATTGTTTTCTGCTGCTTAAGAAGAGGTTTCAAACTTCGAATTTATATAAAAATTCTGGGTTTCTTTAAAAATTAGTAGTATGTGCATATAAGTATCAATGAACTCGGGTTTACAGTTTTTACGTATTTTCTATAAAAATTTAATTGTTCGAATATTCGAGTTTGAATTCGAAATTTGATTTATAGCTATAATTAAGTAAAATCCACTCCGTTTCAAAAACCACCTTTTTAAATTTTGGATAAAAATGCATTTTACTATTACTTACATGCTTTATAAAGCGAGTTAATTAAAATTCGAACTTAATATTCGAAGTACGATTTAATGCATGCAAATAATCTTTATGCCTTAATTATTGTAAATGTTTTATTTTTAATGACTTTAACATATTTTACAAGGTTCTTTTATGTAAAAGAACACGTTCGAAAATTTTTGAGCTATTTCGAAATTCGATTTTATTTCTATAAATAATCGAAATAAATTTTTTATTATTACGATCTATATTTGAGGCATTTGTATGTAGTTAACAATTTAAAAAAACGTTTTCGAATATTCCAACTTAATTTCGAAGTTAATTTTTTTTAATTTTTTTCATAAAAATACAATTTATGATTAATTTAACTATTCTTGGATGTTTTCACAAAGTTTTTTGCGTACAAAATAAAATTTAATATTGCAAAGTTGGAAGACATTTTTACATACATAAATAGAAAAGTCCTTCCCTTTTTATTTAAAAAGCGTAAGCAATCAAAAATCATGTTCGAAAAGCTGAGTTTTTATTATGAGTTTTAACTATGTCTGTTTGTATTTGTTTTCTTGTCGAAAGTCTTACTGCCTGTTAATGAAAATAATGTAAAAATTTTCATTCGGCAGCAATAAAATATAAAATTTTCTAATTGTTTTCAATATATGAAAAATTTTATTTTATTTTCCAAAACAGTCAGTTAGCATATTCCAACATTTTTCCAATTTTATTGCCATCTTTAAGTATTTGAATTTTTTAGAAGTAAACCTTAAAAACAAGCAGTTAATGGTCTTCATTTTTATTTTGCTATAAATACAAGTTGTGTTACCTAAAATTTAAGCCTCATTTGGCCATAAGGTAGGCAATACTTAATATTTTTTCTCATAAAAAATATTTTGGTCGTAAATTTATTTTACTTTATGGACAATTATATGTAAAAGGTGGATGTCTGCCAAGAAAATAAAAACTTTTTAAATTGAAATTTTACTGTGACATTGACTGGAGTGCCCCACTTGTAAATACCGAATTACAAAATCCTTTTAAAGCATTTCAAAAAGCCCTAAAGTAGGCTTTTAACAAATAAGAAACGAAAAAACTTTGAATGAAATAAATTATTTAAAAACTTCAAAATCAAAGCAAAATTTTTTTGATAATGAACATTAATTTTTTTATAGAAATATTAAATGAAATTTAAAGCATGTGCCTAAAAATATGCAACGTATTTGCTTTAATTACCCAAAATTTTTACTTTTGCCCATATCGAACCCTTAACTAACATTGCTGCATCATATTATTTGATTTATTTTTGGCAACTTCTTAACCTTTATCCCTTTTGTAAGCTGATTAACTAATTGAGAAAAACTTTTCCTTGATTGAAGCTGTAAAAGTATGCTATAAAATGTTAAACTTCATAATTTATTTACGAATACGTGGTAAAACTGGCTAAAGCAATTTATTGGTCTTTGTGTGAAACTTTCTTCTTAAAGTTAATAGTACATGTTTATAAAAAATAGTATTTCTGCAACTTTCGATTTTTATTTCTATGTAATAAAATAAAGTTTTATTTACTTTCCTAATAACACTATGCAACAAAAAGATTTTTTTATTTAAATAAGTAGAAAAAAATTTAAATTCTATGGATACGTTTTTTAATATTGTTTTAAGGAGAAGTTACTGATTTTACCTCGATTTTCGAAAATTGAGTTTTCATCAGCTCTCGCTGGGTTGAGGTCCTGCTGTTCTGACTATTTTTACGACAATTTCCGTATGGCTTTATGATTAGCTTAACCAATCGTAACAAAATATCGATATTCTTAAGGTTTTGGCATATCTTAGATATCCTGTGAATGTGAACCGACTTGACTCAGAAGATTTCGAAATTTTTCAAAAATAAAATGAAATTTTCGAAAATAAAATTTTCGATTATAAGTTAAGGTACGTTCGTAAATTTAGTAATTGTGTAATAATCACAGTTCTGCGTTCGAAAACCATCCCTTAGCAATACTTTTCTTCGTAAATTTCTTTGCGCAAATAAGTGACAGTACTGCCGCAGATTACTGCAAATATGGCAGCATTTTTATTACTGTTGCTATAGTTTGCAGACCGGCTGCACAAATTCATTGCATCTACGAATTCACAATTTTTTTAAAATAAATTTGAAGTCAAAGTTCTGATAGCACATTATTTCAGTTATATCTATTGATTTGTTCAAATTCACACTAAAAATTCTTGTCAAATCAATTTTCTAGACTCAGCAATTTTTCCGAAAGTTGAAAGCTGATTTAAATGCCGCAAATGTGATCGAAATCAGTTTATTCGTTCGACAGATGTTATCGACGAAGCTTTTTAAAAACTTTGAACTTGAATTAGCAGGAATCTCCAGGGATTGCCAGCAAGGTCAGCCATATTTTTTTTATAAAACTGTTAATTTTCGCGGAGACTGTTCCACTCATTTTATCATAACTTGAGAAAGATTTGAACACTTTTGATATCAAATATCTTTGATAATATTAAAGATATCTTAATAGAATAAACTTGGTTTTCTTTATCTATTTACCAACTTTACAACAAGCTTAAATTCAATAAAATCGGATAATATTTGTAAAAGTTACGAGGCCAGCAAAGTTGTTCATGCCCGAGGTAGTCAACTTTGACATCCCGTAGCTCACAGTGTGTTTTAACAGGGTGGTGCAAGCTTCAACATTCTTAAAGCTTAAGTTTTCCTCTATGATTTTTACAAACATCGTTTTTTAATCGGATGGCAAGTTTCAAATATACAGATTTATTACTATGGTATTAATTTTAATCGACTTTTCAATTGTTCGATTAATCAATTAATCGAAATTGAGGTTTTTAAATTACTCGAACAATCAAATAAAACTTTCAGTTCGTTCGAGCTATTCGAGTAAGTTTAAGTGCTAAAAATTATTCGAGTTAATCGGAAAATATTTGAATTTAGTCGGTTTTCTGTAAATTTTTATCGGCAAAAGGAAGTTTTTTCGCGTTTTATATATTTTGATAATAAAAACAAAAGAAAAAAAACAATATTTCTACGTAAATTAGATCATAAACTGATCATTTATTTAAAATAGTTTTTTAACTATTCAAATGTTCAATTATATTCGGATCTATTCTGTATTCAATGCGGAATAAAAATGGTCGGAACTGTCATCGCATTGTTGTTATAAATATCAACTTGTAACAACAAAGCTTTGACAATTCCGAACATTTTCATTCCGCATGGAGAACAGTGCAGGATAATTCATTAAATTATTAAACAAAATCAATACATTTAGTCCTAAAAAAATATTGTTTCTTCTTTCATTTCATTGAGTTTTTTTTCCATTGAACATATCTCACATTATTAAAAATTATATTTCACTAATCGTAGACGCTGGAGAAATTGAGAAAAATGAATTTTATTAAGAAATCTGTAAAAACTCATTTAAAAAAAAAGAAAATTTTCATAAAATTTTTTTAGTCGAGTTATTCGATTAATCGACCTAAATTACTCGAATAAATTTTTACTCGAAATTAAAATTTTTTGTTTGATCGAACATTATTTGACTTCAATTATTCGATTAATCGAGCAAACATTATTGGAGTGAATACCTTATTTATTACCCTTTTTTCCAATTGCAACCACTGTGCGCCGTGTTGTGCATAACGTACTAACTTCGTTTTAAATCCTTATCTATCCGTTTAGGAATATAACTCGTAAAAAAGTGGTTATCTTTGTTATTTTTCTTGTGGTATAGTGTAATATTTATAATTTTTTAAAATTTTTATCATAAAATTTAATACTCGTTGTTATAAAAATACCAACAACTATGAATAACTTATAAATGGAGATTTTAACACTTTTGTGTTTGATTATAATTAAAATATTTGAAGTATTGTAACATTTAAAAAAATTTTAAGACGTGCTTCTAAATTTGTTTGAGAATTCCTTTTTTTAAATATATGCTTACATTGAATTCTTTAAAATAAATCCTTAAAATATGCTTTAAGTATTTAATGTATGTTTAAAAGGCATCTTAAAAGTATGCTATATAAATGTATTTTTTGTAAAGTTGACTATGGCATAAAAGTATAATGCCATACTTTAGAATATTGTAGCATATTTTAAGGATATTGAAATGTCTGCAATATGATAAACGTCTTAAAGGACTGTTTAAAAAGGAGATGGAAAATTTATTTTAATACGAGCTTTTAAATATTTATTTACAAATTACTACTGTGTAGACTGTTTAAAAATTGATAGAACGTTAGCAAATATCTTAGGACAAATTCATGGTAAAAATAAATAAAAAAAAAATTTCAAGTAATTCTTTACATTTAGTCACTTCTAACGACTTGGCAAACTGCGTAGTAAAATGCAGCGAATTAGTTAGATAAATGCGATGATTTCACATGATTCTTGCCAATAATTTCGAGTTCTAAAGGACCTGCTCTATCGGGTTTGTTATAACTTGTCGTTCGAGTTTGTTAAAAAAATACCTTTAAAAATATTAAATTTTAGATGTTGTCGTCAACATGTTTTAAAACTAATTTTATACATGCGAAATTCATTAAAATCGGTCAATATTTGTAAAAGTTACGAGCTCCAAAATATGTTTGAGACACGACGTGGTCGACACCCACTAGCTCTGCGCGTACTCCTCTGAGTCTTCTGTATACTTCAGTGCTTCAGATGATACAGAATTAATACCATTATTTTTGCGACCGGATTCACTGTACTGAATCAGATAGAAATAATGCAACAAGAAAAAAATTAACAGGTATTCATCATTATTTTTCTCTTGAGGAATCAGAACAGAGCAGATTGAAATTCATATTCCGTGCTGTTAATCCTTTCATCACCACTTTATATCTAATTTCTTTTTGAATATTTTAACCCCAGACAGACCGGCTTGTACTGCTGCCAAAGCAGAGCATACACACAGAAAAAAATACCAATGTAAAATCAAAATGTCGCAATGTTGACTGGAAATCATATTAAATTTCTGCAATAGTATAGACCTTATAAAAAATTATAACTGTTTCATATTAGTTTTAAATGAAAAATTATTCATCTAATCTTAAATCTCATTGATTTAACATTTTTCATTGTCAAAACAAATTTGCTCAATATTGAATCCATAAAATTCTCACTCAAAATATTCTCTACGTAAAATTAACTGAAATTGTAATATAAAATAAATTAAAATTCAATTAAAAACCGATCTACTTATTTTTCATTTAAGTTTAATAAAATGTTTATTAAACTTTAAATTTTAAAAAATTAACAGACTTAAAACCGTAAAAAATTAATGATTTTTTCTTTGTTTGGATCAATTTAACTGTCACCAGAACTAATTGCAGCTTTTGTAAAAGTAAAAGATGTTTCCCTTGTTTCTGCTGTTTTTACTGTTAAATAATCAATCCCAAGTTCCGTAAAAATAAATGATTTTTACGTTATTTTTAAATGTGAAAGGCTTATTATTTCGTATCTTTAATAATTATTTTATTTTATTAATTTTATATTTTTACTTACTGTTTGTTATTTTAATATCCACTGGGAATCGAACAAACCTCCCTCAGGTTTGAAATCCAACGCACTAACCACTCGGGGAGGGCATATTATGTAAACCAGCAGCACAACGTTAACATAAACTTACTCAGTTTTATGCATTTAACATTAAAAATTAAAAAACCACACTCATGGATGGTCTTGACTAAAATTGAACATGTGACCTCCCGGTTAATAGTCTAACGTACTATCGACTACACTACTGATTTTAAATGTGTATTCATATATTTTAAATTAGAGTTTCCGCTAATTATACGTACAGAATATTTTGAGTGTTTGTGTATGTTATTTTTATGCATGCACTTTTTTGGTACTTATAACATAAACAACGGACAACATTGAGAGCAACCAAAAATACGTATTAATGTCTACTTAGTTTTTTTTATTGAATGTTAGAATCAGTTAAAAATAAGATTACTTAGAATTTTAAATGTTTATTATTTTAAAAATTACTGCACGCAGTAATTCTTGCTTAAAGTGCATTCCGTTAGTTTAATAAGTGAGTATTGTTTTATAGTAAAATCAATTTGTATCATTTGTACTTTAGTGTGTCAATGAAAAATCAACGTTACATTTCATTTTAAATCAACACGATTTCAACTTTAGTTGCAAATAAATTTTATGTTAAATCATCAATTAGATCATGTTGAATTAAAATGAAATTCATGTTACTTGTGATGGTATTTATTTAGTGTATATCTAAAGTATATTTTAGGCTGTTGTGGCTGCACAGGTTAGCGCGTTAACTACCAAGTTATGAGCTTAAGTTCAAATCTTGGCTGGGGCAGCAAACTAAAACACAAATTTTTTTCTGCCTATGCTAATACACATCACGTAAGTGAAATAATTAATAAAATGGCTACATTAAATTAATATTGTTTCAATTTGAAATAACTTTGATTCAACATGATTCTTTGTGTTATTTCAGTATCAACTTCATTTTGCTTTAACTATACTGGAATATTAAATCAACATGAAATATAGTTATTTCAAAAGGAAAAATGTTCTTTGAATGTTATTGTTCAATCGATAACATGAAATACCTATGAAGGAAAATCACTACGGAATAATGGTAAATTAACGTGGTTTTCGACGATCTTAGCATGCAATTTTTCTGTGAGTACAGTCATGTGGTTTTAATACCGAGATTTGCTTCTCAGAAAATGAAAATTTTCTTTGGTGTCAATCCAGTCATGTCCTCTATAACATTCTACTGGACTCATTTGCACTAAAATATAAAAACTGGGCATACTTTTAGGAGCAGCTACTAAGTATTTGTCTATAAGGCTTGTATGGCAATAACAAGCTTTGCGTGCAAAGGAAAGTTTAAAGTAGTGCCCTAAGATATGAAAACTTTATTGCTGTAAAAGCGAAATTCAATATAAACAGAGTCTGATGAAGTTAACACAAAAATTAATGGCCTTCGGCTGGTCTTGACGGTTTTTTATTCTCAATATGTCGAAAAGCGACTTCGCTGAGCAAAGATTTTTGCATAGCCGGCCTTTGGGCGGGCTTAAGGGGTTTCTCCTCTCATTATATCGAAAAACGGCTTCACTGAGTAAAGATTTTTACATAGCCGGCCTTTGGGCGGGCTTAAGGAACATAGTGGACATAATGGTTATGAACATTATGTCACTGGACATTATGACATACCACCAATTCGATCGGAATGTGCGGCATGACCGAAGTTCGACACCAGTAGAATGTAATACTTATCTTCTTCTACGTATAATATTAAACGAAACTCTTTTTTTTTTGTTTCAGGCCAGAATTTGCTTTTCAAAGCATTTATTTACTGTTCGTAATATCAATCACCCGTTAACATTTTTCTTTTCCCCTAAGTAAATAGTTTTTTTTATCAAACACTCACTGTGATTTTTTTCGATGACAAAAAAAATATCACGTTTTATTGTTTAATATGACATTGACATTTTTGTTGGTGTTTTCCACTTTCATCGTATAGGCCTCGTCATCATCTCTATTTTTTTTATTAGTTAGTACTTTTCCGCATCATTTCTGTTTGTATGTGAACACATTCGCTTATACTGTAAGAATCACTGAAAATTCTTGTTTAGTCAGATAACAAGTTATTAGATTGATGGTTGCCAATGCTGCCTGTAAGTATGCAATTATTTCGACAAATTGCTAAATAACATTTTTGTTGTTATTATCGGTGCATTGATAGTTGACATTTAAATGTCATCGCAAAGATAAATGTATGTGAAAAGTAAAAGAGATTAAAATGGTACTTATAGTTTGAGCTGCAATTAAGCAAAAGAAATTGCAATATATTACACAGCATAGTTTAGGGAGGCTACATAAGGAGTATAAGAGAAGCATGCTATTTTCATAAGTTGTAGCAATAATTTAAGTTAAATTGGATGTTGCTTTTTTTGTAAAAATTAATTTTATAACTTTAGTTTTTTATTAAACGACTTCAAAAAAAAGAAGGAGGTTATCAATTCCTCACGTATTTTGTTCTCCCAAAACTCTGCCATTTTTAAGCCGATTGCAGAATTTTTTACTTTAATTAAAAGCATGCACTTCCAGATTGGTCCGGTTGAAAAGTGGGCGGCGTCACGCCCATACGAAGTAAATACACACACTTTGCACACACATTAAGCTTCTGTTTGAATACTACATCATGATTAAAAAAAGTGGGAAGTATCACGCCCATGCAAAGTAAATATTTTTTATCAACAACTTCTACTAAACCGATTCGTATGAAACTTTGCATACATTTAATTATTGTTAGAATACAACAGTATGGTTAGAAAAGTGAGCAGTGCTACGCCCATGAAAAGTAAATGATCATTTAAACTACTTCTAGTTAACTGATTCTTATCAAACATCGCACACAATTAGTTCTCGTGAAAGGACATAATTATGATAAAAATTATGGGGAGTGCCACGCCTATTTTTTAGTCGGTTTTTTTGCAAGAATTATAATTGTAATGAATTTTTAAAAACTTTTTAACTTTCCGCTAAAAAATAATATATTAAAAATATATATAAATATATAAAGGTAACGTTTAGAGGAATAGAACTTTTATAGATCAAAAGGGATCAAGAAAAGTAAGTCATTCGGAGAAAGGAGAAAGTGTGGTCTTTAACCCTATATATACTTTTGTACCCGCACGGACCCTCCCCTAAAACACTTATTCAAAAAATTGCTAAAACGCAAAAATCACCAAAACTAAAAAGATCGCTAAACAACGTCAAAAACGGAAAAAAGCCGTCAAAACTAGAAAAAAGCACCAAAACTTAAAAAAATCGCTAAAGCTAAAAATATCGTTAAAAAGCAAAAAAAAAAACGAAAAAAAACACACAAAAAACACCAAAACGAAGAAAGTAACAAAACCAAAGAAAATCGCGCCAAAAGTAAAAAACGCTATTAAAAAAATAATCGCCAAAACGAAAAAATGCCTAAACCAAAAAAATCTCTAAAACTATACCCAAACCGAAAAAAAACCAACAAAGCTAAAATAAATCGCTAAAACTTAAAATATTCAAAAAGCGAAAAAAAATTTAAACAAAAAAAACCCCAAAACCAAAAAATCGCTAAACCAAAAAAAGAAAGCGGCGAAAAACAAAAAGAAATCGCCAAAAAACGAAAAATCGTCTAAATGAAAATGGAAAAATGCAATTTTAGTTGCGAGCCATCGTCGTACTTTACTGAATTTATTTACTTTAGCGATTTATTTCTTTTTTCCAGCTTTTATATTTTGTAAATTTGTTTACTATTTTAAAATTTTTGTGTTCTAGCGATTTTTTCGTTTTAGCGTTTTTATCGTGAAGTTTTGTTTTTTTAACGATTTTTAAAATTTTTCGTTTTAGATTTATTTCCGTTTTGGCAGTTATTTTTGTTTTGTTTTTTTTCTTTCTTTTTGACGCTTTTTGTTGTTCTAGCGATTTTTCCGCTTTTGCGATTCATTGGTTTCTCGTCTTAGCGATTAGTTCGTTTCAGCGACTTCTTATCGTTTTAGCGATTCTTGCTCCTTCCGGAAACTATTTCCACGTTTTGGCGAATTTTTTGCGATTTTTCCCGTTTCGGTGATTTTTTGCGTTTTGGGGATTTTTCAAGTTTCTATCGATTTTTACCGTTTGGGGTTTTTTGTGTTTTTAGCTATTTTTCCTTTTTTGGTGATTGGTTTTTGGTCTTAGCGATTATTTCGTTTTAATGACTTGTTTACGTTTTGGCAATTCCTCTTCATTCCGGCGACTTTTTCCTGTTTTGGCAATTTTTTTCTTTGTTTTAGTTCGGTGATATTTTCCCGTTTTTGGCGATTTTACCCATTTTAATGATTTTTTCCCTATTTCGGCGATTTGTTTACGTTTGGCTGATTTGTATGATTTTTTTTCTGTTTTAGCGATTTTTTCCTACTTTAAGGAGTTTTTCCCGCTTTGAGGAGATTTCCCCGTTTTGGCGATTTTCCCCCTTGTAGGGATTCTATCCCGTTTTAACGATTTTTTATTCATTTCATGCTTTTTCGTTTCGCTTTTTACCCCCCGTGATGTGCACAATGTCCCAAAGGAAACTTTGTTACACAAATTTAAAATGTTCCCTTTTTATTAGTTTGGCGCCAAAGAGTCGATATTTTGAATTTATTTCATTATACTAAAATAGATTTTTATTACAGTGTTCTAATATTGTTTTGCCTACAGTATATTTTTTTTTTGGTATGAAGGAAAAACACACATAAACTCCTAAAAGTAGCTTACAATATTTGTTTGTTATCAATTTTAGTTGCATAATACATAAGTAGTGCATAAACAATATAAATTATATCAACCTGCCTATAAGTATGCAATAATTTTGGAAAATACTAAAAGTGTTACAACATTGTTGACAAATTACTTTATTGCATACAAAAGCTTATTACTGTTTGCCACATAAATGTCAGTGTTTTAAATATTAGAAATTTGACAAGAACTGGGTGGCACAAAAGCCATAATATTTATTAAGGTCATAAATATTTAAGGCATACATAAATATGTTTGAGGTAAAATTCTCAATTCTCTTTGTCAAAATAAAAATAAACATAAATAACCATAAAATAATAAATGTATTTCTAATACTTTGCCAAGTTTTTTTTCTTTGTTTTAATATTTCTGTTGGCTTTTTAAAACTTTTTTATATTTACATATTGTTCAATTGCATTTGCACTCAAACATTTGTTGCACTTTCGCCTCATTTCGTAGTCATTTTCTAATATTTAACTATTCATAATGTTGCATACCTTAAGGGGTGTCTTATGTAATTAATATTTAAAAGCATACTTTCAGGTAAATGAAAAATAATATAAAACCTAACAAACAATCTGGCCAAGAACAATATTTAAATAGTTTCTTTGGAAGTTCCTTAACACAATTTCGTGTTTATTTACCACTTTTTGCCAAAACAGCATTTTCATTGAAAATTCTTTTTAATAAGTCGCTTGCATTCTTAGTGTCTTTTCTTTGCTTCAATGAGTGAGTGAGTGAGTGAGCGACTGAACTAAGGAACGGCTAAAAATGCCAGGGCACGTTTCGAAAATTTACCAACAAAAAACAACAACTGAAAATAAATAGTAAAAAAAGAGCTAAAAGAACACGAATGTGTATTTTAAAATAATGAAGTATATTGCTTGCTTTCTTGCTTGCTTTTCGAAGCTCCTTGACCCCAATAATTATGCAACGTTTTTCTTCTGTTTTTCAAGACTGCTGTACAGTTTCACACACACACACACATGCTTTTTTGTTGCATGTTAGTTTTAGTGTTTTCTTAACGCCGTTTTTTAGTTTTGCATATAAAAACTATAAAATATTTAAAATTTCCTGGTAAAAATGCCGGCCAACAAAAACATAAAATTTGCTCACACGTGAAAAATAAAAAGTAGTAAAAAGTCTTTTAAATAAAAAGGGAATAGTACACCAAAATATAAACTATAAAAAGCTATAAATCTAAACTAAATACTTGAAAAAAAAATATTTTTTTTAAGAGAAGCAACACTCAGGCAATTAATGTTAACTACTTAACTACTTAATGGGTTAACTTCTTTAGGAAAGGGATAGTGTAGAGAAGACAGGTGGTGAAAATTTTAAAGAAAGCTCAATTATTTTACAACTCTGCTATTGTGCGTCTTGTTAATTTTAGAGCAGTATTTCAGCGCCACTGGTGTGGAGTAGACACATTAACTTAATAAACTCTGTGTGTAGCCATTTTATTATTTGCCTTCACCACTTTAACAGTCCAAAAACAATTAACACACTAATTAATGCATATCCGAAAAATTCATGATGTTGATGACTTGCCTGAAAATAGTCTCGAGCCCAAGACCTAAGGTATCATTTTGCTTTGTAGTCAACGCTCTAACCACTTCAGGCAACAAACAGCACCCTCAATTAATAAGATATTTTCAAAATCAGCAAATTAATAAAGTGTCATTAGAAATTATGTTGTTTTTTGTTTCATTCATCAGTATTAGGTTTTGCAAGTCGATTATAATCGTAGTTTGCGGTTAACCGTTTAATCGTAATCATTAATCGACAGATTACGATTAAAAATGTTACCCTGCTTAAAGCAAAACAAATTTTTGTAAAACTTCTAAAATTTGAAATTAAAAATTAAGTTCATAAGATATCCAAACCAAAAATTCAATGAACTGTTTCATAAATTTTTTTTAAAGGAATAACAACAATCAATTCTTTCAATGAACCATTTTACATTAAAATTCAATTAATATTTTTATTGAAACAACATATGCATACATTGAATCAATGTATTTTTGCAAGATATTATTGAATCTAGTTCACTGAATGTCATTCTAAATGCTTTAAAATTTATACCAAATGCTACAATAATCGGTTTGGATTTTGCTGCAAATAACAAATGAAAAATATTTCTTTGCCACCCTAATGTACATGCATATATTTCTTTTGCCTTTTTGAGGATTTTTTTCAGTTTCGGCGCTTTTTTAGTTTTTTGTGATTTTTCCGGTTTTTGAAGATTTTTTATGTTGGCAATTTTTTCGCTTTTGACGCTTTTTTTTTGTGATTTTGCAATTTTTTTTGTTTTGATAATTTTTTACTTTTCACGATTTTTTTAGTTATGGCGATTTTTTTCTTTTTAGCGGATTTTTGGCGATTTTTTTAGTTTTTGGGATTTTTTCGTTTTTGGCGATTTTTTATTCATTTTTTTTAGCGATTTTTGTTGTTGTTTTTTACCATTTTTTTTTTGTTTTGTCAATTTTTAATAGTTTTGGTGATTTTTTGGTTTTTGACGATATTTTTAGATTTTACGATTTCATTTCTTAAGTTTTGACGCTATTTTCCGTTTTAGTGACTTTTTTAGTTTTGACGTTTTTTTTTTGTTTTAGTGATTTTTTGGTTTTTGGCGATTTTTTTTATTTTTTGACGATTTTTCTCGGTTTTTGGCGATTTTTATAGTTATGGTGATTTTGTACTTTTGGTGATTTTTTCGTTTTTAACGATTTTTTTTGCGACTTTTAAAGATTTTTTTTCTTTTTGGCGACTTTTTTCGTTTTCGGCGATTTTTTTACGTTTTCGGGATTTTTTAGTTTTGTTAATTTTTTGCATTTTAACGATTTTTGTGTGCTTTTTTCCTTTAAGCTTTTTTTCCATTTTGGCGATTTTTTCATTTTGACGATTTCCTTGTATTACTTATTGGCATACCCTTTAATAAATTAATTTACCCACTGATTATTAATTTTTTTTTGTTTGTTTTTCAAGTGTTTAATTATAAATTTTTTTATTTTTCCATGTGCACCCAAGTTAAAATTGAAAAAATCGTCATAACTTTTAATTTCGTCCTGCGATTATTATAATATTTTATTTTTAGAGAGTAGATGTATAGAGTTTTCAAACCCTATACTCATGTTTTGTGATGTATTTCTTTTAGCAAAAATCATTCCTGGAACAACCGCGAAAGCAAATGTAACGCTCAATACACACAAATGTAAAAAAAATCTTAAAATAAATTTTATTTCCGGAACCATTGAATGATGCGAAAAATATAAAAAATTCTATCTTCTCATATATATATTAGTTAGATTGGTACACAAAAAAAAGAAAACAAAATGTACGTTTATAATGAGAATCAGCCACATAAGACCACCTGAATAATTTTGATGTATTAAAGTGTTATTAGCTTTTGGAATTGTTTCAAAGACATTTATACAGACATTCTTATATACATAAATATTTTAACATCATATTGAGGTGAAAGGTGTACAAGATTCAGAACAGACGATTTATATTTTTAGTCAATTTTTACTAAAATAAAGACTAAACACGTTGTTTATATTACAAAATTTATGGAAATTTTTAAAATTTTTTAAATTTCTTGGATTGAAAAAATTTTCTTCAATACAAAAATAAATATTTTTCAAAATGAACACAGATCTTATGTTTTCTAATGATTTCTAAATTAAAATATGGTATATAAAAAATAGCATTAAAAAATATTAGACCATAAAAAAATTGTCAAGAAAAAAATAAATTTTAAATAAATTCATGTTTTTTTACTTATACAGATCTAGTATATAAATATGTATGCATGTATATACACTCTAAAACACTTTTGTTGAAAATTAGGTCGATAATAGTCGGCAACACTTTACCGATTATTATCGACCTAAAATTACACACGCACTATTTTTGAACAAAACGTTTTTACTAAAAAAGCGACTGGCTGCGTGCAGGTTTGAACCGCGACCTCCTGACTGATAGTCCGACGTATCTACCATTAAGCCATAGCCGTATTATACTTTATGTTAAATTTTTTCTACTTGCACTAAATATATTTAATTTGAAAGGTTTTTTCTTTAATAAAATAACTACAAAATCGATGTAGTTTTAGACAAGAAAAAATTTTCAACACAATTTTAGACTAAATTTGAAGTAATGTTTTATAGTGTACATATATTAAGGTGACCCTTAAAATCACAGCTGGCCACGTCCTTAAGACATCTTTAACGATGGGTAGACGTCGTAGAAGACATACTGAAGATAGCTTCATACAAATGGCGGCGAGGTCACACAAGACGATATGAGCGACAATATCGCTCAGCTTGCCTTTGACCTTTCTTTCTTTAACAATTTCCACATCGCTACTGACGACTATATAAAAGACAAAATGCATCGTCTTATCGACGAAATCGGTACATTCTGATCGGTAACGATACATTCTCTCATGCTATGAGAGACATTTCATTTATCTTGTCGTCGTCAATCATAGAACAGGCTTTATTGAATATATTTAATTTAATTTTGTACTTACTTGTTTGTTTCCGTTTCATTTAACTTATTGATATTAAGGACTGACTTGGTTGGGACTCGAACTGGCGCTACATGTTTATAAGCTATATTGCACTTTCCACCTTGCTGTAGCACCATTTAAATCATCGACAACAAGAGGTCAACATATTCCTTTGCTTGATTGAAGACAAAACGTACAACATTGATGCTCAGATTGTCCTCAACAAAGTTTTATTAAAGACAAAACGTGAGACATTGGTGGTCAGATGGTCCCCAACAAAATTTTATTAAAGACAAAACGTGGGATATTTGCGCTTAGATTGTCCCCAACAAACTTTTATTAAAGACAAAGCCTGGGACATTGTCGCTCAGGTTGTCGCCAACAGAGATTTATGAAAGACAAAACGTGGGACATTCTCGTTTAGATTTAACCCAAAAAATTTTTTATTAAAGACAAAACATGGGACATTGTCGCGCAGATGGTCCCCAACAAACTTTTATTAAAGACAAAATGTGGGGGATTGTCGCTCAGATTGTCCCCAAAAA
Organism: Panzeria rudis; assembly: GCA_956483635.1. NCBI lineage: Eukaryota > Metazoa > Arthropoda > Insecta > Diptera > Tachinidae > Panzeria > Panzeria rudis. Next base: position 24,340,671 of record OY101451.1, on the reverse strand, counting down.
AATTTTATTACAACTTTTATTAAAGACAAAGGGTGGGACATTGTTGCTCAGGTTGTCCCCAACAGAGATTTATGAAAGAAAAAACGTGGGACATTGTCGCTCAGAATGTCCTCAGCAAAATTTGATTGGAGAGAAAACGTATGCCACTGTCGACAAGATTGTCATGAACGACGATTTCCTCTAAATTGTCGATTCAAAAAACCTAATCGACAGACGACCTGTCGTACATTAATCGCCAAAGACAATATAATGTACCATAATTTTGCCAACTGGAATTAAAGGCTATATTCCTCCCACTCACGCTCTAGTTTGGTGAATATTCATAAGAAAATTATCCTGACAAATTTTTAGATACATAAATCGGTTGGGATAAGTCGCGCCAGCATCCAGCTAAAAATATTTTTTTTTACTCATAACTGAGTAATTCCATTTAGCCGGGTGTGACCATTTTACACATATTTTTTGTTATAAATAAAGAATATAAAATTTTTTACTTAAAAACAGGTTGCGACTCGCAAGACCATTAAGCTTAAAGTCGTTGAATAACGGTTAGAAACTGAAAGAACACGATTTCTGCTGAGAACGTTCGTCAGAAAGCTGCGATGGGTGTGACCTTACAAATCTTAGTTTTAAAGAATTATGACTTTCAGTATAAATTCTGTAAAATTTTTATTATAACGTACACAATAATTTTAGTATAGCTGCCTGTTCAAAGTGTTTTTAGCTGTATTACGTATTTACTGTTTGAAAAAAAATCTGCTTTCTTAACAAAAATCTATTTTTAAAATGTGACGGGTGTAACCGACGGGTGTGACCTAATACGAAAATTTGAAAAATGCGAAGAAATAAAACTTTTTATTGATTTCATTAATATAAATAATATAAAAATAGATCATAAGAAAATAATAAGACATTAAATTATTTGCTATCCGTTCTATTATAGACAGCAGAATACTCTAGTTGAGTATTTTTTTAAATTCAATAAAAAGCGAAAAAAGTATATTCTTTTCAGAGATAAGGGTTTTTATTAATAATGAGAAAGGGAAGAAAAGAAAATCTGAAATAAATATTAACCATACAAAGAGGGAGAGCAAAATGTTTCGTGCATGATTATTTAAAAGTGCTTCAAATTGCTTAAAAAATATTAAATAATGTATTTTTTTATTTTTTCTATAGTTGTCATGCTCCAGAAAACATCAATTGAGACATTTTTATTAAAAATAAGAAAATTATTTTTTCCTTGCATAGGGCCGTTTTACGTGGAATCACTCAACTGCAAAAATATTAATTTCCCAAAAATAAAAATAAAAAAATAAAAAATTTCTAAAAAGAAAATATTGCTTGTGAAGTTTACAACATTTTATAACCTAACAACTTTTCTCTAAACCTCATAACTAAAAAATTATTAAAAAAAATTTAAACAGTTTTATGACAAATGTTAACATAACTTAAGAACGGCTTGTCCTATTCAATAACAAACAAAAAACCAAATTCGACAAAAATATTATCTTTAAATTGTTTTAACTATGTTTTTCAATCTGGTAGCTAGTTTCGGAGATATTATCAAACTTGTGCAAAAAAAAAAAATTAATAATTTTTTTTAAACATTCATAAAAAATAAAAAAAACTGTTATTTTTTTATTTGCATATACAAACATAGGTAAATGTGTTTCAAACAAAACGAGCCATATTTCATCAAAATCGATCCACAACTTTTGATTTTATTCATACAACAGTAAAACCTTAATTTGTGTAAATTGTGTAATTAAAGTTATGAGGTAAGAAAATTAAATTGTGTGGTTTTTCTTAAATATGAGCGGGCTGATGGTTTAGAGTAAAAAAAAATTCGCAATATACAATGTAGCTAAGGGTCACCCTAATGTATGTATATGTAAGTAAGCATACATTTTATATAGACAATCAAATAATTTTTATGATAAACAACAAAAAAGTAAAAAATAAGAAAAACAAAAAATAAGCAAAAAAGAAATAAAAAACAAAATTATATTATCTAGAGAGATGACACCAGCACATCCATCACCTACAACAACAAAATAATTCATATCCCATTCAGATACTGACTGATTTGCTCTTCTTGTTATTTTTATTTCAACATTTATGATACGAAACAATTTAAATATATTTTATTCTTCTTTAACAAGAATTTTGTGGTCAATGAGCTGTAAATTGTTTCAGAATAAAAATTGAGGGTTTGTGTGTGTGTGTGTGCGCGTTTGTGTAAGAAAGGCCAATTTAAAATTGTGCTAATGCGAAAAAGGGTTGCCATGGTGAATATTGATATTTTCTTTTAAATACAGGTATTACACTAATACCATATTTACACCACGCAACTTTGTTGCATGCAACTCTATTTTTTCAGTGAGAAAGACAGAGAAGAAATACAAAATGTATACATTTCTATTTCAACACTCTCACTTTTTTGCCTTAAAGCACTTAATCATCTGAGTTCTCGATTCTTACAAACTCAAGCTGCTTCTCTGCAGACAAAATGACTAGTATGTGTTTAGAAATATACTAGTTGCTTTTTAACTCAGACTAGTTGCCTATCTGTCATTTTTTCATATATCGAACTATCGATTTTAACATTAGGTTGTCATAGGAGCACAACTAGTTCAGTTGTATACAGTTATATCCCAGTTGGTATACCAGTTGTTGTAAAGTAGTGCTCTTACTAGTTTTTTTATTTATGGTTTTGTATTTCTTAAAAAAACTTTGGCTCAACCGGTGTACGAACACACATTCCTCATATTTCAAGGCAAGTACACTACCCACTCAGCCACTTTCTACTTATTTTTTTAAGAGCTAAAAATATGTTTTATGTATAAGTCGTATACCTGAAAATTGTGTATTATTTTTTTTTGCTTAATATCGTTACTAGTCTCGATACAACTAGTAATATAACTGTCCTTTTTTACTTATCGTTGTTACAACTAGTATTATGACTGTCGTTTTTTGACTAGTATCATTACAACTAGTATATGACTGTCCTAAAGCGTATCTAGTTGTAAATTTAGCTGCTGGGTTGCTATAAATTAATAAATTCAGGGTTCCGTACGAACACCATATACATACATATAACCCTTTATTTCGTTTTGGCGATTTTTATTTGTTTTTAGGGGCTTTGTAATTTTAGCGTATTTTTTGTTTAAGGGTTTTTTGTTCTGACGAATTTTTTCGTTTTTGGCAATTTTTACCGTTTTGGTGGTTTTTTCTGTTTTAGCGACATTTTCATTTCGTTTTGTTTTTTATTTTGGGTTTTATTACTTTTTACGGTTTTTGTTTTAGCGCTTTTTTCATTTTAGCGGTTTTTTCATTTCGTTTTTTATTTTGGGTTTTATTACTATTAACGGGTTTTTTGGTGATTTTTTGATGCGTTTTTTGGTTTCTCACGATTTTTTTCGTTTTTGCGATATTTTTTGGTTTTTTTATATTTTTATTTCTGGCGATTTTATTGTTTTGGTGCCTTTTTCCTTTCAGTGCTTTTTCCATTTAAGCGACTTTATCGTTTTTGCTATTGTTTTTATTTAAATTTTTTTTAGATTTGCATTTTTTGCTTGTTTTAGAGTTTTTTTGTTTTGGTGCTTTTTTCTTGTTTTAGCGCTTTTTCAATTTAGGCAATTTTTTTCGTTTAGCAATTTTTTCAAACTTTAGGTTTTTTAGTTAAGCATTTAATCTGCCACTTTTTTCGTTTTTTGGCGATTGTTTTAGTTTTAACAATTTTTTTCGTTTTGGTGCTTCTTCGTTTCAGCGCTTTTTGCTGCGAAAATAAAAAGAGTTTTCTTTTTGCGGTTTCCAAAATACAGCTTTTTCTTCCGAGTTTTTTTTTCATTGTGGTGCTTTTTTCGTTTTAGCTCCCTTTTCTATTTTGGTTATTTTTTTAGTTTTAGCAATTTTTAAGTTTGAGTTTTTTAGTTTTAGCGTTTTTTTTGCCACTTATTCGTTTTTTTGGGTTCCGTACACCAAAAGTGTAAAGGAACCATATTGTTTTCGCTACGCTGTCCGTCTGTCTGTCTGTCTGTCACAGGCTGTTTTATCGGGAACCGTAAGAGCTATGTAAAATAAATATATGAGAGCTAAACATTAAAGGGTGTTCTAAAGCGAGCCACGAAACATGTTGAAATACTAACGTAATATACAGACACTTGTATGGAGACACTTTAAATTTTCAAAATAAGTGTTAACTGGTGTAGTCTATAGAATAGACTACACCATATAACACTGATATTTAAAACAATAAAAGTTAAAGGGTGTTCTATCAGTTAATGTAATTTTTACTATGTAAATTAGACAGTTTGCTGTATCTTGGAAACCGTAAGAGTTAAAATCTTGAAATTTTAAGAAACGCTAAAAATAAAAAATTCCAATATTAAAAAAAAATTTCAAAGTGAAAAATCGCCAAAATGAAAAAAGCGCTTAAAGAAAAAAAGCAGCAAAATTAAAAAAATCGCTAAAACACAAAAAATCATCAAAACTAAAAAGATCGCAAAAAAAACTAAAACAACGCAAAAAAACGAAAAAAGTCGTCAAAACGAAAAAAGCACTAAAACCTAAAATAATCGCTAAAAGTAAAAATATTGTAAAAAACTAAAAAAAATGCCAAAAACGGAAAAATCACCAAAACGAAAAAAACGCCAAAACAAAAAAGCGCCAAAACTAAAAAAAATCGCAAAAACCGAAAAAATCGTTAAAACGAAAAAAGTGTCAAAACCAAAAAAAAATGGTTAAAACTAAAAAAATCACCAAAAACCGAATAAAGCGCCAAAACTGACAAAAAGCGTCAAAACTAAAATAAATCGCTTAAACTAAATATATCGTCAAAAAGCGAAAAAACGTTTAAACAGAAAAAAACGCCCAAACTAAAAAATCATCGAAACTAAAAAAATCTTCAAAAAACAACACAAAAATTGTAAAAAACGAAAAAAACTTTAAACTTTGGCTCAACCGGTGTACGAACACACATTCCTCATATTTCAAGGCAAGTACACTACCCACTCAGCCACTTTCTACTTATTTTTTTAAGAGCTAAAAATATGTTTTATGTATAAGTCGTATACCTGAAAATTGTGTATTATTTTTTTTTTGCTTAATATCGTTACTAGTCTCGATACAACTAGTAATATAACTGTCCTTTTTTACTTATCGTTGTTACAACTAGTATTATGACTGTCGTTTTCTGACTAGTATCATTACAACTAGTATATGACTGTCCTAAAGCGTATCTAGTTGTAAATTTAGCTGCTGGGTTGCTATAAATTAATAAATTCAGGGTTCCGTACGAACACCATATACATACATATAACCCTTTATTTCGTTTTGGCGATTTTTATTTGTTTTTAGGGGCTTTGTAATTTTAGCGTATTTTTTGTTTAAGGGTTTTTTGTTCTGACGAATTTTTTCGTTTTTGGCAATTTTTACCGTTTTGGTGGTTTTTTCTGTTTTAGCGACATTTTCATTTCGTTTTGTTTTTTATTTTGGGTTTTATTACTTTTTACGGTTTTTGTTTTAGCGCTTTTTTCATTTTAGCGGTTTTTTCATTTCGTTTTTTATTTTGGGTTTTATTACTATTAACGGGTTTTTTGGTGATTTTTTGATGCGTTTTTTGGTTTCTCACGATTTTTTTCGTTTTTGCGATATTTTTTGGTTTTTTTATATTTTTATTTCTGGCGATTTTATTGTTTTGGTGCCTTTTTCCTTTCAGTGCTTTTTCCATTTAAGCGATTTTATCGTTTTTGCTATTGTTTTTATTTATATTTTTTTAGATTTGCATTTTTTGCTTGTTTTTTCCATTTAAGCGATTTTATCGTTTTTGCTATTGTTTTTATTTAAATTTTTTTTAGATTTGCATTTTTTGCTTGTTTTAGAGTTTTTTTATTTTCGTGCTTTTTTCTTGTTTTAGCGCTTTTTCAATTTTGGCAATTATTTTCGTTTAGCAATTTTTTCAAACTTTAGGTTTTTTAGTTAAGCATTTAATCTGCCACTTTTTTCGTTTTTTGGCGATTGTTTTAGTTTTAACAATTTTTTTCGTTTTGGTGCTTCTTCGTTTCAGCGCTTTTTGCTGCGAAAATAAAAAGAGTTTTCTTTTTGCGGTTTCCAAGATACAGCTTTTTCTTCCGAGTTTTTTTTTCATTGTGGTGCTTTTTTCGTTTTAGCTCCCTTTTCTATTTTGGTTATTTTTTTAGTTTTAGCAATTTTTAAGTTTGAGTTTTTTAGTTTTAGCGTTTTTTTGCCACTTATTCGTTTTTTTGGGTTCCGTACACCAAAAGTGTAAAGGAACCATATTGTTTTCGCTACGCTGTCCGTCTGTCTGTCTGTCTGTCTGTCTGTCTGTCACAGGCTGTTTTATCGGGAACCGTAAGAGCTATGTAAAATAAATATATGAGAGCTAAACATTAAAGGGTGTTCTAAAGCGAGCCACGAAACATGTTGAAATACTAACGTAATATACAGACACTTGTATGGAGACACTTTAAATTTTCAAAATAAGTGTTAACTGGTGTAGTCTATAGAATAGACTAAACCATATAACACTGATATTTAAAACAATAAAAGTTAAAGGGTGTTCTATCAGTTAATGTAATTTTTACTATGTAAATTAGACAGTTTGCTGTATCTTGGAAACCGTAAGAGTTAAAATCTTGAAATTTTAAGAAACGCTAAAAATAAAAAATTCCAATATTAAAAAAAAATTTCAAAGTGAAAAATCGCCAAAATGAAAAAAGCGCTTAAAGAAAAAAAGCAGCAAAATTAAAAAAATCGCTAAAACACAAAAAATCATCAAAACTAAAAAGATCGCAAAAAAACTAAAACAACGCAAAAAAACGAAAAAAGTCGTCAAAACGAAAAAAGCACTAAAACCTAAAATAATCGCTAAAAGTAAAAATATTGTAAAAAACTAAAAAAATGCCAAAAACGGAAAAATCACCAAAACGAAAAAAACGCCAAAACAAAAAAGCGCCAAAACTAAAAAAAATCGCAAAAACCGAAAAAATCGTTAAAACGAAAAAAGTGTCAAAACCAAAAAAAAAAAAAATGGGTTAAACTAAAAAAAATCACCAAAAACCGAATAAAGCGCCAAAACTGACAAAAAGCGTCAAAACTAAAATAAATCGCTTAAACTAAATATATCGTCAAAAAGCGAAAAAACGTTTAAACAGAAAAAAACGCCCAAACTAAAAAATCATCGAAACTAAAAAAATCTTCAAAAAACAACACAAAAATTGTAAAAAACGAAAAATCGCAAAACAAGAACAAAAACGCGCCAAAACAAAAAAAAAATTGTTTAATCAACAAAACAACTTAAAAAAAAAAAATTAAATTAAACGAAAGAGAAAATGAAAAAATTGCCAAAATGAAATAAGTAAAAAAACGAAAAGGGATATATGTGTATTCGTACGGAACCCTTTGTGCGCAAGCTAAAGTCGCACTTTACTTAATTTATTTGGGATTGTTTTAGTTCTGGCAACTTTTTTCGTTTTAGTGCTTCACTTTTAAGAATTTTCTTCTAACGGTTTTCAAGATACAGATAAATTACATGGCGAAAATTACATCAACTGATATAATACTCTTTAATTTTTATTTTGTTTTTAAATTTCAGTATTTATTTGTGTGGTAAGTCAAGTGTCAATATATCAGGTGTTTGTATATTACATTAGGATTTCAACATGTTTCGTTGCTCGCTTGAGTGCACCCTTTAATTTTTAACTTTCATAAACGGCCAAATAGAAATTTGGTAAAATATATGATTCTAAAACTTATGTATTTTGTTGCTTTATTTTCTTCATTTAAAAGATTTCTTTATAATTAACATTTCCAATCTATTGAGATGACAACCCACCTTTACCTAGATATTTGTTTCTTATGATTCTTGTTAAAATTTATACTAAACAATTTGATGTTTATCTTCTTTGATTCCCATTTTCATTTTCCACTCAATTAAATTTACATACATATTTTTTTTTGTCATAAAAATAAGTATGTTTGTTTGTATGCTCATATAATTAAGACACATATGACAGTTTTTTAAAGAATTTCATTTAATTTTTTTGTTTTTTTTTCATCTTCACTTTCTTTGACATATTTCACACATCAACAAAGTCTCTAAACCATTTGAATTATTTTGCACCCCACCCACTATACATACACCCACCTTTTAGGTTAAGAAAAAAATACCCACTCATTGACACACTCTCAGTCAGCCAGTAAAGAAAAAAGAGGAAAAAAAATTAAAAAAATTGTGACAAAATTTTACAATAAATTTCAACATTAAATTATTTTGCTTTTGCAAGCAAATAAATTGTAGTTTCGTGAAAATTTTAAAATTATGGCACACTTTCAGCACATCATTTAGTTTTTACTCGTATTTTCACAAATTTAATATGTATATAATTCATATGTACGAGTATATTTACACTACAATCAAGCAGGCAGGCCAGGCTGATGGATGGATGGATGGATGACACATTCATACAACAAACATTTGCTTATAGATTTATAAAAACACACAAACATGTACGTATAATTATATAAGTGAGTGTATGTATGTGTGTTTGTGGGCATAAGAGATTTCATAAATAATGCCGATAATGTTTTTTTTTATAGAATACATTGACCACAACTGATATAAAAACTTACATTCAACAAAAGCAAATAAAATTAAGTTGCCTGTAAATGGTTGAACACGAACCGCAATTTACTTTTTGATTTTTATTATTTACATACAATATGTAAATTTAAATTTACAATAAATTATATTTTACCCTTAAAAGTATGCTATAGAAATATTTTTAACGAAGTTTACGATGACTCATATTATTACAATCTGCAAAGAGTTCGATGCGCAAAATGAAAGTCATTGCGACCATGGAAGAATGGCCCACGGTATTGGTGGCAGAAATTCTAGCAATCAACACGTGTGTTTACATTTTTCGTTTTTCCCGAAAGCTAGGCCCTTCTTTCATGGTAATTCCGATTCAGAATTATTTCAGAATGCTTCAACTCACTACAGGAAATATCAATAGGAAACAAGATTTTCCTTTCGTTGTATACTTGACCATGGTAGATATCGTTTGTACACTCTAAAGGACTTTTGTTTAAAATTAGGTCGATAATAGTCGGCAACACTTTACAGATTATTATCGACCTAAAATTACACACGCATTACTTTTCAACAAAATATTTTTACTAGAAAAAGCGATTGGCTGCGTGCAGGTTTGAGCCGCGACCTCCTGAATGATAGTCTGACGTATCTACCAATCAGCCATAGCCGTATTATACTTTATGTTACATTTTTTCCACTTGGACTAAATATGTTTAATTTGAAAGGTTTTTTCTTTAAAAAAAATAACTACAAAATCGATGTAATTTTACACAAGGAGAAATTTTCAACACAAATTTAGACAATATATGATCGTAAATTTGAAGTATTGTCTTAGAGTGTAACGCGATAAATAATGAAGTAGCCAGGAGTGTCAACTGAGTAGATACTTTCCATATAAACTTTCTACACAAATTGATCGTCTGGATTGTTTAAAGCGCGCTAACATAAGACTTTTGTTTGGCCCTGCCCCCTTATTCCATAATTCGTTAAAGCTAAAGCTAAATCCCGATCGCTAAAATGCTGAACAAGGACATAAAACACTTAAATTTCAGCGGATTAAATCTTTAAGACATTGCCTACACTGATAATAATCATGCAACATATTACGAAAAAAACTTTCGTAAACATTTTTCCTTGTTAAAAATTATATTTGAAATAAAAAAATAAATTAAAATATTTTTTTATTAATTGACGTATTTTGCCGATGTAAGTAAATAAAACTAATTCTTAGCTCTTATAAAATAAGTAGAAAGTGGCTTAGTGGGTAGAGTACATGACTTGAAATATGAAGATTGCGAGTTCGTGCCCCGGTTAAGCCATACTTTTTTTTAATAATTTTGTTGATTATTTTCATACATTTCGTATATTTTACGAAAGAATTTCGTGGTGCGAAATTACGAAATATTTCGTAATTTATACGAGCGTTTTCGTGCATATGTTGCATGAAAATTTTTAAATGTAGTTTAGCAATAGACGTTGCAAAATTGTATTCGTACCCAAAAATTGATAAATCGACTTTATAAATTTTTAGCGATAGAGATTTAGCTTTAGCGAGTTACAGAATAAGGGGGCTAGTCTTGTTCAATACCTAGTTCGTAGCCCGGGCCATGGCTTAGTCCGAAGAGTAGCTAATTAATCACTCAATCACTTTCAAGGGGCATCGATAGCTCTTGCACTAGACTTTAGTAATTGTAGGCAGAAGACTGGTAATTATCGACTTCCATTCGCATCACTGATTACGGAGTAATTTTTTAGTCTGAGGGTCCTGACCTGTCTTTCTCAGTCTAATATTAGTCAAGGCTAAACAATAACATGGCATGCAGTGACACTTCAAATTTCTTTAAGCACATCATTCTAATTGATTTTCATCTCAGTCTATCCTTATGTCGGTTCCTTTTTCATCTTAGCTTCTCTTATATCCATGTGTCCACATCAACACCCAGAGTTCTTCTTAACTGAATCTTAGAGATTAACATTCGCACCCGCTAATAGGAGTACCTACACCAAACATCGTTGTTCCATTTACTCCATTCCCTGCCTGCAGTAACTATGAGTCGCCGTAAAGGTTATATGCCAAGATCCACAGCACATCCATTCAAGGAACTTTCCTCTTTCTCCATAAGCGTGGGCTTAATTGTTTATCATTACTGGAGTTAACTCGAGGAATAACCTCTCCATTCCTTGTGGTTACTTGGTACTCCTGGCCACAAACCAAACGGGAGCCTGCTTTCTCTTGCCATCACGAGTAGGAAGAGGCTGCACTTCCGACCTATAAACCTCTCATTCATTAGTATTATACTGAGTATCTGCTAGCTATGTATGTATATGAGTATGTAGGAGAAATATCACAGTAGCTCTCAGCTTCCTTTTCGATCCCCTTCATGGCACAATGATTGTTGGTAAGTCGACCTACCACTCTATCACCAGGATGAGTTGCCCCATCACATCTATATCTAATGTGTGTCTGCTCGATCAATCTGACCAGTATACTGTTAGCCACAGTTGGACATACGCTCACAATGTGTGCTGCCGAATTAGCTTCTTCCACGCATAGTCTTTGTAGGCTGTGCGTCATCACACTACTCGGGTAGCCGTAGTGTGGAGAATGAGAACTCTCTTCACTCTCACCCAAGTTTCTATTAGGTGATCCAGCTGAAACAGCTCGATCTGGTAAACGAACAGGTAATTCCACAAACCAAAGATACAGAAAAGGTTTAACATGAGTGTATACTTGCTCCTGCTCTGCCATTCATAAGAGCACCATCAGTAAAGATGCTGATGTCACTCTCCATACATTCATTGTGTGCGTTATCGCCAAAGATGAAAGTTTGATAGACCTTCGAGTACCCGTATGCTTCTCAAGTGTTGTAAAGGCATTTGAGTTTCCAAAGGCTCTTTATGTACAAGGCTAAGGATACTCCTATGGTCCGTGTTAGATATAAAGCGATTGTCACCATTTTATCAAAGTAAATTCAACGACAGCAATCCCAGCTTTGCTTTCATTGTTGGTGTCGGCGTGCTGCGTATTGTTGCACATATGCCCACGCAAAAGCTCCTTTGAAAGCCATCTAGTTCCCACATGATTACTTTCTGGCAAACCTTTGGCCGCCAATCAGCCGATGCTTCGGCAATTGTAGGTTTCACTATCATAGTGTAGATATAGCGTGTAGCTTTAAGTAAGATAACCTACATTCGATCACACACCATTTTACATTGATATAATATCCTTTTCGTGATCGTTCCAGGCCTGTTTCGTATTTAGCATATTTCCTAGATATTTCACCTTCCGTTAGAAGTTAGCTTCCGACCAGAAAAATCTTAAGGAGCTATCTGCTAGCTAGGTTAGGTTAGGTTGTGCAGGTTGCCAGTTTTAAAGAAACCAGCCCACTTGGGTCCCTATAGGTCGCGTTGTGTTACCTGAAACGGGAACGTGAAAAATAAGTAGAAACCCCCTTACTACGATTCCCTATTCGGATCAGTGTTGAACCAACCCGGCGATCGAATGAAAGACTTTATCCGTCTGATGTCGCAGTTTGATAAGGCTGCTAGATCCTGAAGCAGCGGGCTGCCCAGTGAAACTACCCTTTGATCGGATAGGGCGGGGGCATAGACAGAAGAGGTGTTCTACATTTTCTTCCTCCTCCTCATTATGACAACTTCTACAGAAATCATTATACGGTAGATTCAATCTCCTAGCGTGCACACCAAAAAAACAGTGCCCCGTAATTACCGCCACAAGTGTGCGTATTTGCCCCCGAGGGATACCCTCCAGGATTGCATATCTACTACAATCATATTGGGGCCATATTAACCTCGAAATCGAGCAGGTGACCTCGTTTGACCATCTGGTCTGCGCCATCCCAAAAAGTTCCTGCTGAATATGAGATTTGCAGCAGTTTAGCAGTCAGCCTACCATTTGGTCCGTGTCTCGAGTGTTCATTCGAGCCCCGGATTTGGCTAAATCGTCCGCAGCAGTGTTTCCGGGCACATTGCTATGCCCTGGGACCCAGAGTAACTCTAGGTTTGAATGTCTCGCTATCTCATTCAGAGACATCCGGCATTCATACAAAGTGGATGTCGTGTAAACACCCGATAGAGACTTGATCGCAGCTTTGCTGTCCGTAGAAATTTGGATATCCTCGTCGTATATCCTATAGTACCTCATCCATTTAGCTGCTCTTTTTATGGCTGATATTTCGGCCAGTAGCACGCTACATTTATCCTGTAGCTTAAACTTAATTCTCTGTTGATAACGGGGAATAAAGACACCGCCACCCACTCCCACGTCCGATTTAGATCCGTCCGTGTAAATATCCAGCACGTCCCCCTGACGAGGGGAGGACGTGCCCGAGAGCACCACGGTAAATCTTTTATCAGGCAGAGGAATAGGTGAGCAGTAATCAATGTTTTCCGACAGACCGTTTAGGAGGTCCAAAATGTTGGCGTATCCCTTGGGTGCCTTTTTCCATGAACCTGCTGCATGAAGCCTGATCGCAGAGTTCATGGCCATCTGCTAGCTAGCAATTAATCTGTGAAATAACAAAGTAATGGGCTTGAATGTAAGTCTCTGAAGGGAGTAGGGGATTCGAGTATCATGTGCAATAGAAGTTCATAGATGCTGCAGCCTTCGAGGCCTGACCAGAGACCTACCACATAGCAACTACGGAAATCGCTGGTACTACGGATGACCTGCCTGCGCTGCGGTAGCTTAAAATATAATATTCGTCATATGAAAACTTCCTCAGAAGTTGTAACTGATTTCATTGTGGTGCTAGCATCCTCTAGCTTCGGTAAGTTCTAATTTAAAGGAGTTTTCGGCAGACCTGGTTCTTACCCCTGAAGTAGTGCATGATTCCTTTCCTTTGGGAGTATATTTAGTCAGTACAAAGGATGGAGAAACATGCCTAATAACATGTTTATATAGAGCTCCGAGTAAATAACATGCATTTTATTATTACGCAAAACGATAAATTCACATAGAATGTGCTTTCCTGCGCATATCATTTCAGAAAGTTACTCCTTAAGTATCGTTTACGGCTTCATATACATCTGTTTTCGTGATATGACGAAATCAATAACTGATTAAGTTGATCAGCTGCGAACTCTTATTCCGACATAGGAACTGTTCGGCCAAAGAACGAATTTTGTCTGTAATGCGTAGTGCGATGTATTGACATATCGACCACAAAGCGATGTGCTCTTAATGAAGAAAGTGTTGTTCGCAGAAAAGAGTGGGTTTCGGAAACAAGTTCCCACATTACTTCGATGCTCCAAAGAGTCAATAGAGTTGGCTACCCTTCTGTTGTCGATGAGCTTCTTCGTCCTCTTCTGTACGCGGTCGAGTAACTTCAAAATACACTTGGAAGCACCGGCCCATACATGAGGGTTTTATTCCACTTTCGGTCGGATGTGGGTGCTATAAATCTTAAGGAGATCAGATGGAGTGAGGTATCTTTTACACCGTCTTAGAAAACCGAGGCACTTGAATGCTTCTTTTGAGACTTGAAAAATGTGATCAGTCCATCGAATGTCACACTGGATCTTCATGCCAAGAATATCAAGATCATTGGATTTAGTATTCAATAGAACGCTGAAGATGGCACATAGCCGAAATCGGTCTGTTTATCAGCTAAATTTGACGAGGGATGACGGAAAATCGTTCCAAAAATCATCTGATACCCCAATATCTACACCATTCATAATTACAGATGGAGCACCAAGTTCGGTCATGCGTCTGTGCGTGACCGTACAGCACTGGGTCTTACGAGCATTAAAATCGACCCTATTTTCACGACCCCATTCAGAGATGGTTATGAGATCGTTATTAATTGTATCATTCATGTTTTGCCTCATGGCCCCAATCTCCGATAGCCATCGCCTAGTGCTGAATGAATATGAATGGCAAATGATTAGATAGAATTGGAAGTTTGACAGAGAAAGCCATTAAGAAATAGGCCATAAGAAATAGGATTGGAGAAGGAACGGAGCCTTGCGGTACCCCTGAATCAATCTTGAGCTCATTTGATTAGATCTATCTATAAAAACTCGTATATCCTGAAAAAGCTCGATATAAATCGAAAGAAGTCATCACCAACACCAAGAGCAACAAGTTTTAACAAAAGCGCACCATGCCACACTCTATCAAAGGCTTTAGAGATATCTAAATCCACCACCTTACTCTCGCCGAAATGGTGTAAGGAGTGATACCATTTTTCCGAAAGGAGTGCCAGTAAGTCACCTGTAGAGCGTCCTCTACGAAAGCCATATTGGCGGTCGCTGGGTAAGCTGTTGAACTCCAAGATGGAACATCACCATACTTTCCATCACTTATTAGGGATTGGCGTTACATTGGCAACCTTCCAACACGATGGAAATTTACCAGCATGGTACGAAATGCTGAAGATAGCTGCCCACGGACGTGATAGCGTCGAAGAGCACTGCTTCAAAGCCAGTGCTGAAATACCATCCGGCCCAGGAGACTTATTTATATTGAGATCCGCTAAAACCTTTTTAACTGCACGCGCTCGAAAGAATGTCTTTGGCATAGTTACAGATACTCTATCCAGCGCGGGCAGTGGTTGATTGCTTTCCGGCAAGTGAGAATTCCTTGCAAATAATTCAGCCAGAAGGTTAGCTTCGTCAGCTGGGTCAGTGAGTCTAAGGTCACTAGGGCTATCATTATTTTGCGCAAATTCGATTTTTCCCAGTCCCAACTCCCAGTTTCGTGGGAATTGATAAAACAATTTTCCAAATTTTCAGGTCAATTGGTTGAGGGTAAGACGTGCCGCCAGCCCGCTCAAATTTAGCAAAACCAATAAAATTTAGTTTTCTTCCCTCATAACTTCAAAAATCTCTAGGATACGAAGATCTCGCCCTTTTGCACAGCAAATCATTATCTGAGTTTTTGCTACTACGCCAGATACTGAATGCTTCCTCTCAGGATCTGACTACGTCTTGGCGAGCCTGATTAAACCAAAAGTGCGTTCTGGGCTTAGTCAGAATTCCTTTTGATGGAATGAAAGTTTTCATTCCCAGCAAAATGGTGGTTGCGACTATTTCTGTCATGGCATTGACATTATTGTCAAGGAAACATAGTTTCCAATTAATATATTGTCCTTGCCTACTTCCAGGCATTCAATAATATTTCCAATTAAATACCAAGTTCCCTAAAAGTATACTAGACTTTATAAAACTTCTTATACAAGTTGCTTAGTTATTTCAAATGTTTATTACTCCACATTTTTTTCGAATGTGTATATTACTAAAATTTGCACCTTCTCCTAATTTCTCTGCTTCGTTAAGCCCCCTTACATAAATTTCATTTTACTTTTTAAATCAATGCGTCAAATGCAAATGAGAAATCATTTGGAAAACAAGAATGTCAGTCATTTAGCTGACTAACTAAAAAAAAAGAAGCACTCTCCACTCAAACGAACGAATGATTATGGGGAAAAAAGCTGAAAGAAAAAATTCAAATCATGCTTTAGCCAAGTAGACGTGGAATAAAATTAGATTACAATGGCAACCAGAAAGCAAATGCGAAAAAATATTTAACTGACAATTGACATGACAACTACAAGTCGATTTTGTTACTTTATTTGGGTTTCTATGATAAATTTCTTTTTTTATTTCCATGCACGAAAAAGAACAATAAATTAAATTTTGAAATGTGAAAACAAGCTCTCTTTTGAAAAATGCTTTGATTGTAATAAATAAAGCTACATAAAATAGGCAACGTTTGTTATTAAAAGAAAAAATAATTACATTTTTTACTAAATTAAATTTATTTGTCTGCATTTTTATTTATTGTAATAATTTTTTTTTTTTAGTTTCAAAGTATAAAACTCAAATCATATGAAAATAATCTCTAAAAATAAAAAGGCAGATAAACATTTTTAAAAGAATGATTCTGATAACATTCCTAAAAGTATGCTGTAAATATGGCTTAGAAAAATTATAAAGTACTATATTGATAGGAATATAAAATTTAAATTCATTTTAAACCAAAGGATTTAAGTTTTGTTTTTTATACTTCAATTCAATATATAATCCCTAAAAAGTATGCAAAGGTTTTTAAAGTTTTTTTTTATTTCATTGAAATTTCTATCGTCATGAAACGCCATTTTTGGGCAAAATACTACCAAAAGCAAACTATTGGAAGATAATAAACTTATCATAGAATTCATCATAAATAATATTGAAAACTAGATGGTTAACTAGATCACCATCCAGTGGAAGGAATGCATGTTTCTTTCGCTGTTGACTACCTTACTAACACCTTCAACTTGATGGGGTCGAATTTATGCAGAACTAGTGCCTGGCGAGGTAAAAGTAAACCACCATGGTGGAGATCTAAAATAGCGAACGCTCGTGGGAAATTGCAGACTTTTACGTTAGGTTAAGAGGGCAGTCACGACTGAAGAAGTGACTCACTTCGGTCCCTTTGTTGTACAATAGAGCAGACAGGGCGTACAAATCATTAATTACGATTGTCCCGCCGCCGTGTCAAACCATCTCGATTGAGCTATGTACGAGGATAGCCTGACTAGCCCTACATTAGTCAGACTGTCTAAGTCTGGAAATATGCTAGCGCCCAAGATTCTCGTCCTTGAGCTGGCTAGTGCCGAACACTAACATAGAAGATGAAGGAGTGTCTTCTCCTCTTTCTCATCATTACAACTTCTGCAGTAGTCGTTATGATTTAGACCCATCCTTCTGGCGTGGGTCTCAGTATTCCAGTGCCCTGTGAGCACTGTTACTAATAGTTTCGTTCGACTTTTACCGAGCTTGAGCAGATTCCGTGTCCTGCTGAGGTCCTAGTGGGGCCACGTGGCAGGTGCCTTCGTGCTCGCACCTATATTGTGCCGGCCTGTATGATTCAAGCTGTATCAGTAGCTGCATCGCAGACTTTTCAATAAGGCAAAAAAAACTGGGAAACTGGTCAGCTTATGAGACTTCTGAAAACAGGTTCTAGTACCTTGTAAGGAACTAGAAATGCACGTCATGAAGGACTGTTTGTAGTAGAGTGGAAGGTGCCTCTGAGACTAGTCTTCTTCGCAAAATCTTTATCACTCTATCTATAGTGCCAAGTTTTACGCCCGGGTGCACTATTTGGAACATTGGTGACGACTAACTATACCTTCGTGCTGAGCGTCCTGCGGTAAATGGTAAGAGTTTTCCAGACATTACCTTTAGCCAGTTACTCATAAAACTTACATATCTCTGAAATAACAGAGCAACGGGTAGTGTGATAACATATGATAGTCGGGTAGAAGGTGGTCAGGCACATAAGGTCTTGTCCAAGATAAAAGTCGAGCCCTCTAAGGGGTTTCTTGCGAGTATCCACCAGTAACCTAACACTATTAACCACGGGTTCCACTAACCTAACAGATGATCTGCTTTCTAGAGGGTTAAAGAGATGATTTTCGTCGTTAGTCATATTCTTTTCCTGTTGGAATGGAGCTGCTGGGGGCATTAAGTTACATGATTTTCACGAAAGGCATGCTCTGTTCCTATGCGAATGGTGTGCTGGCAGACTTCGTCGTACACTCAACATGTCTTCTGTGCTCGGTTATTGGTGGGCTCTCCACGTGCTGGCTCTGGTTGCTACCCAAATCGCTGGAAGAGGTGTTCGCTAAATAGCTGATGCCCGAACAATGTTAGTCGCTGGTGCCTGTATCGGGTGATGAACACTTAACTTCATACACAAGAGCTAAGAGCACCAACAGTTTGGACCAAAAGGCAGATACTGATGTTAATCTTAAACATAATCTATATCAAGTTTCATCAAAAACCCTGCAGTAGTTAGTTGGACGACTAGCGGATAGCACACCTCCTATCCGTATACTAGAGATCCGCAATACTTCTAACGGAAGAAAATCTCGTGGGCCATTAAAAGCTTTGATCCGTTTAAATCACTGGGTCATAATGGCTTTATACCAGCTAATTTACACCAGAATGCAGACGTAATTGCACCAGGGCATATTAGGATATAGTCGGTCATATAATCTGACAGCATGTACTAAATAGACCGTGCTCTTTATCCGCAAAGGGAAAAACCAACTAACATCAACCCTAAAGATTTTAGACGCGTTAGTCACTGTCAGATGACTGATTGTGACTGACAGTGGCTGATTGTGACTGATAGTGACTGACAGTGACTGATTGTGACTGACAGTGACTGATTGTGACTGATTGTGAATGACATTGATTGACAGTGACTGAGAGTGAGTGATCTGATAGTGACTGATTGTGACTGACAGTGACTGACAGTGACTGATTGTGACTGACAGTGGCTGATTGCGACTGACACTGACTGATAGTGACTGACAGTGACTGATTGTGACTCACAGTGACTGAGAGTGACTGATTGTGACTTACAGTGACTAACAGTGAGTGACAGTGACTGATTGTGACTGCGAGTGACTGATTGCGACTGACAGTGACTGATTGTTACTGACAATGACTGACAGTGACTGATTGATATTGATATCCGTAGTCATATATCCAGTGGACAGCTCGAAACTTTCGAAATTAAAAATTTTTTCAATTAATAGAACTTTAACTTGAACAGTATGTGCTAACTCTAAAAAAATATTTGTTTTTTATATAATAAAATATGCTATCGCAAAAAAAATACCTAAACAAGTGCAAAATATAAATTTTTTTGCATATGTATAAAGTATTAAGAATATTTAAACCATCTTAAACCATCATTAAAAAATTGGCATTTCACACGATTGTCAGATGCAAAAATTGTCAGATCTGCTGTTTGGCGCTGCCAGACTCAGATTATTTAACAGAAGTTATCAATTATTTATCATCTATGGTTGTGTTAACTTTAAAAGTAAAAATATAAATTACTATTAAACATACAGAAGCAATTTTAGCTATTTTAGCTGCATAATTTCTTTTATTTTCCTTTTTCCCTAAAAAAAAAGATGTGTGCAGTGCTGCCAATATAAAGAAGTCTCTGACAATGACGCCATTGTCAGATGCAGAAACTTTTCACATCCGACAATTAAAAAATCTCTGACAATAATCTGTCATTGTCATTGTCAGAACGCCATGTTTTCACACGATTGTGAGATGCCTGAAAATTTTTTTTGTCAGCAGATAGTATTAAAATCGACTGACAGTGCTTTTTCTGCCAACGTTGTCAGACAAAAATGTTCAGTTCACTCGATTGTAAGAAATTTTTAGCACATTTTACTTACAATATTGTAAGATCTGACAATCGTGTGTACATAGCTTTATACGTATGTACCTACTTTAGGTAAAATACTAGGAAAGTTGTATCATAACTTTTGGCCCAACTAAAGAAAATAACATGTTATAATTCATGTTTCATACATTCATTCCTGTTTAGCATATTTACATCATTTTTGTGTATTTTTATCTTTTGATACTTTGATTGATATGTTGATTCATCGAAATGATTTTGC
Source organism: Panzeria rudis (assembly GCA_956483635.1). NCBI lineage: Eukaryota > Metazoa > Arthropoda > Insecta > Diptera > Tachinidae > Panzeria > Panzeria rudis. The sequence goes on along the minus strand of OY101451.1, from coordinate 24,320,610 downwards.
AGAAATTTCATTTTATTTTGTAAATTGTTTACTTTTTGATTTGGTTGACTTCAGCCAAGTAAATATGCGTACATATTTTTTAGAATATTAAGTAGAAATATTGTTTATGTTTCATTTGTATGGAAATTTATTGTTTTGTTTTTATTCTTACAAAAATTTCCATAGAATTATTTTTGCTATTTGAGAAAATAAAAACATTCAAATATTTTACATATATGTATGTACATACCCTGAAGGAAATGTCGATAGTAAAACTGTACTGATTCACTATTAACTTTGTCCCCAGTACTACTGACTAATTGTACTCCAGGCAATTTTCTGTGCTATATTTGTACATTTTGCATGTGCTTGTCATTGAAATTCCACTAGTGACCTCGGAACTATTGACTATACACTAGGTGGTTCTTATAGAACCACTTTGAGACATTGGCACCACAGATTCACTAGTGCATTTTAATAATTCTAGTCAACACATATTAAACTTTTTACAAGTTAAAGCAATTAAAGTAGATGTTTTATGAAAATTTTTAGTTTTGCGTGTAGTCTCATTTACTTTCAGCCATGATACAATAATACAAGGTAAACCTTTCAGCGCAGCTGTAGTTGTGAGCAAGATGGATTCATACAGGTGATGTTATAAGCATAGCTGTTCTACTTTTTTTCCGCAAATTTGTGGCTCGCATGTCAAAATTTGCATATATTGACATAGCAGCTAAGATGTCTAATGTTATTCTAATGTTGCAATTGTTTTAGAATCAACACCACCTGATAAAATTAATTTACCTTGGCTGTGAGTTTATATTTCCTAAATGTCAAATTCGCTTTATCAGAGAAACAAGCTTATGAAAAATCTACGGCGGCGGTGAAACGAAAAAATTAACTACAAGCCGCCTGTTACGAATAAATATGTATATGAATATTTGTATATGAAACATAAAATTCTAAGCTGTAAAGAAAAAATTTCATATCACATTAAGTAAATTAAAATACCTTTATGAAATTTATTTGACATATTGTCATAATTTTATTTTAAATGAAATTTATTTGCTAATGTTTAAGCATTGTCTATATGCAGCATTTAATTGGTGCTTTACCAAACCGTCAGTAGACTTCAAACACAATTTTGAACAGTTACAAAACCTTTATCTTATGTACAGACTTTCAAAAACCATTTGAAAATTCACAAATATGTAAATGATTTTCAAAAATAAGTAAAGTAGGCTTTGAAAATTATACAAAAGCCAGCAAATAATTTTTTTATTCGATATGAGTCTATTTTATTTTTCTACACCTTTATACAATTAGAAATCCATTGGATAACAATAAAAGTACCTACAAGGCAACATCAAAAATAAAATCCAAATTAACCTTTATGAAATGTATTTGACATATTGTCATAACTTTATTTTAAATTAAATTTATTTGATGGTGTTTGCTGGTTGTAAAGCACCAATTAAATGCTGCATATAGACAATGCTTAAGCACCAGCAAATAAATTTCATTTAAAGTAAATTAAAATACACAAATAATTATTCACAGCTTAATTCCATTTAAGAATCGCAATTAGCCGATCTAGCTGGCGGCGGCTCGAATTTTCAAAAACGACGGCCGACTTTAAAACGATCGACTTGTTTCTTCGTTTTTGACACTTAGGAAACATTTTACACTAATAAAATGCCTGCTGTGTTTGTATTTTTGTAATCATGGTAGAATAATATAACAGTTAGCCGCATAACTAATACAAATGTACATTTGGGGTAGGAAATGTCAAACATTAATAGAGAGAGTATGTGTGTGTTTGTAGAACACAAGCAGCAAACATACGTGTGGTATTGTGTGTGCAACGTAGTTATTTCACATATACACAAGATTTGACAGTTCGTACCATGAAAAAAGAAAATAAAAAACTAATCAGCTGGCGTTCCAGGGCTACCTTGTATATTATTCTACCATGGTTGTAATTGTTGTAGGGACAGTTCTACCTGTTTTTATTATATCATGTTTTCAACACGACAAAATGAGAGAATAAAAAATCGTTTTGTAGCTGTCAAAAACTTTTCTTCCCATTAAAGGCAAATTAAAAAGTGTAGACGACAGATGTGGTGACTTGGAGACACTTGGCCCCTGGCTACCTTCAGGGTAGTTACTCCGGCTGATGTGAGAGTGTGCGCTACAAGCGTCGATGTCATGCTATAAACTATAATCGATTCTGCTATAGCAATGCTACTAGGCGTTAAGAGTGATTGCTACACTGTGAGAATAGACTTTTATGTTAAAAGAATCCATTTAGACATAATTGCTAAATTTACAAGCTTGAATTAACGTCGTATGTGTTGTGTAATCGTCTAATTATGCAGTATTGTATTTTTGTTGTTGGTAATTTTCATACAAAAGTGCGTTGTAATTATACGATTGAATTTTATATGTTCTTCAAATAGTTGTATTGAGACCAGGGGCCCATTTCTCAAAACTACAAGTTACAAATGTACAAGTAAAATACACACAAAACAACAACACTTTTACAAATTTTATTGTTGTTTTGTGTGTATTTTACTTGTAGATTTGTAACTTGTACTTTTTGAGAAACGTGGCCCAGGTCTGGGAATATTCTATTGTTAGTATAATTTGTAAAAATCTTTTATATATGTGATAAGCAACACCAGCAAATACTTTCTTCTTAATGATAAATATATACTTGATTAATTTCAATTTAATTTTCAAACTATTTTAATCAAAATTGCTTGTCGCGAAAAAAGTTATTCTATTTCGCGTCAAACTAAAATTCCCATACCTTGTTTCATTTCATGGTATCAAATCAAGGTGAATTACACAGCGTCTTCACGAGATATTAACTTTGAGATAACATGAGAGAAAACGTCGGCAGAATAATAAAAACAAAATGTCGATTTTTCTCTTCATCTCATACAAGGCGTAAACGTAATTTCACTTTTTCCTGTAAGATTTCATTTTATGCCAATGCTCACCGAGTTAACATGTACTACTTTTGCACAATTACTTATTTTATTTTTAATTTTTCACTCAAAATTTAATTTATAAATCAATTAAACACATTTATTCACCTACTTAACATACAAACTTTATGAAAAACATCGCTTTTAATTTATTTTAATAATCACTCACAGATGCACACCAAATTATTTTCCTGTACGTGTGTTTTTTGACAGTTCATCTCATAAGATCGTTGTTATAAAATTTCTTATAACAACGCTCTCATAAAAATTTTGATAACATTGAGATATCACTAATTTGAAGTCTACACGTAACATAATTCTCTCTGCGATTGAATTTGACAATCTCATCTTACATATTATGTTACGTGTAGACCTCAAGTTAATACCAGGTGACCTCGAGAGATCAGATGACCTCGAGAGATCAGGTGACCTCGAGAGATCAGGTGACTACGAATTATTTACCATATTTGAACTGCCAACTGTGTTAATGTATCAGCTTTTTTGACAGCCCAAATATAAATTCTGCACACCGAATTTATATTTGGGCTGTCAAAAAGCTGATAAATTAGCACAGTTGACATTTCAAATATGGAAACCTTTTCTTAGTCACCTAATCTCTCGAGGCCACCTGACATTAATTCGCCTTGCCTTGGTATTAATTAAATTGACATTTAAAATACGACAAAATAACGATACAACAAATTTCTCTGTTCATAAGCACATAAGCAAATATCGTCTTTTTTTACTTGAGGTCTACACGTAACATAATATGTAAGATGAGATTGTCAAATTCAATCGCAAAGAGAATTATGTTATGTGTAGACTTCAAATTAGTGTTATCTCAATGTTATAAAAATTTTTATGAGAGCGTTGTTATAAGAATTCTTATAACAACAATCTTATGAGATGAACTGTCAAAAAACACATGTACATAAAAATAAAATAGCGTTCATGTGTGGGAGTGTTTATTAAAATAAATGAAAAGCGATGTTTTTGATAAAATTTCCGTGTTAAATAAATGAATAAATGTGTTTAATTGATTTATAAATATAAATTTGTGTGAAAAATTAAAAATAAAGTAACTAATTATGTAAAAGTAGTAAATGTTAACTCGATGAGCATTTGCATAAAATGAAATCTTATCGGCAAAGTAAAATTACGTCTTCCCCTAGTATGAGATTAACAGAAAATTCGACATTTTGTTTTTAGTATTCTGCCGACGTTTTTTCTCATGTTATCTCAAAGTTAATGTCTCGTGAAGACGCTGTGTTAAACGATAAGACATACGGCTGAGCTTGTGAATTGAACAAACCTTTTATAGCATTAACCTTTTTATAGCATTAAGAGTGATTTTCAATCGCATGATTTTATTCGAATCGTCCGATTAACAAAACAATGTTTTCCATTTTAGGAAATCCCATTATTTAAAATCCCTCAAGGGCATGCAATCATTTTTACTTTCCCCACTATTTCGATATATTTTTTTTATCGGTAATGAGTATTGTAGTGCCCACTTTGACATCATCATTAAATAAATGTCCATAAATATTTGAAAAAGGATTTCATATTTCTTTTTTCTTTCCTTTTTTACATATTGCCTTTTTAAATATTCCTTTTTTGTGTTATTTTATTTATTTCCTTTTTTTTTCCCAACAAACTAATTTTTAAATTTACATAAAGCTTAAAAAAAGGAAATATGAATTTAAATACCAAAAAAGAAAAAAAGAAAAATTAACAATAGAAAAAGAGGAAACTGAAAAATGGTAGCAAAATAAAATTTAATTGTTTTACACAGTAATTTTTATTGCAGATTTTCATGAAGGTAATTGCAATTGAAACGGAAATATTTTTATAATAAACAAATAAACGTGATTTTTATTTGTGTTGCAGTTAATATGCACAACTAACTACATCACTGTTATTAAACAGTCCTGGTTAGAAAAAGGGCGCTGAAATAAAAAGCACTCTTGTAAGTTATAACTGACATGTAAATGTCAAATTGCTTAAATATTTTGCGGCATAACATGTGTTGATTTTTTTGTAGTAATTTTAAACTCTGGTAAAAATAGAGTGAATAGTTTTCATGAAATAAAATGTTATGTTTTAAATATTTTATAAAATTGTTCAACGATTTAAACTGAACAAACTGAACAGACAGCTGCTGTCCATAGCTTGATATTAGAAACCAAAAAATATGGTGTTGGCATATGAGTAATTCCATTTAGCCGGGTGTGGCCATTTTACACACATTTTTTTGTTATAAATCAAGAATATAAAATTTTTTTACTTACTCGCAAGGACATTAAGCTTAAAGTCGTTGAATCACGGGTAAACACTGATAGAATACGATTTCTGCTCAGAATCGTCGTCAGAAAGATGCGACGGGTGTGACCTTACAAATCTTAGTTTTAAAGAATTATGACTTTCAGTATAAATTCTGTAAAATTTTTGACTATAAGGTACTCAATAATTTTGCTATAGATATCTGTTCAAAGTGTTTTTAATTGTATTCTGTATTTAATATTTGGCAAAAAATTATTTTTCTTATAAAAAAAAACTATTTTTAAAATGAGACGGGTGTGACCGATGGACGGGTGTGACCGACGGGTGTGACTTAGTACGAAAATTAAAAAAATTCGAAGAAATAAAACATTTTACTGATTTCATTAATATAAATAATATAAAAATAGATCATAAGAAAATAATAAGACATTAAATTATTTGCTATCCGTTCTATTATAGAGAGCAGAATACTCTTAGCAGAATATTTTTTTTTAAATTCAATAAAAAGCAAACAAAGTATATTCTTTTCACAGATAACGGTTTTTATTAATAATGAGAAAGAGAATTAAAGAAAATCTGAAATAAATATTAAACATACAAAGAGGGAGAGCAAAATGTTTCTTGCATGATCATTTAAAAGTGCCTCAAATTGATAAAAAAAATATTAAATAGTGTATTTTTTATTTTTTCTATAATTGTCATTCTCTAAAAAACATCAATTGAGAGATTTTTACTAAAAATGAGAAAATTATTTTTTCCTTGCATAGGGCCCCGTTTTACGTGGGTGAGATGCGGTGTCACCGAGAACGCACAGTGGTTCCAATTGGGAAAAAAGGGAAATAAGTCTGAATCTTTGACACTTGCGTTTCGATTACAAAACGATGTATGCGAAAATTATAGAAGAGGAGCTGAGCTTTATGACTGTTGAAATTTGTACCATCCTGTTGAAACACTCCTGCATCTACAGCGTATCGAAGTTGATTATCTCGGGCATGAAAAACCTTATCGGCTTATCGGCCTCATAACTTTTACATATATTATCCGATTCTAATAAATATATGCTTAGTGTAAAGTTTGTAAGCACATAAAGCTAATAAATTTATTTCATTAAGAAATCTTTAATATTTTCAAAGTTATTAGGCCTTGAAGTTTGTTCACTATTTCGCCAATATCTCCGGTAATACGAGAGCCTAGCCAAGATTTAAAAAAAATATTTTATGATTTTTAACACAATCCCTGATAGCATGTAGGAAAATTTCTTTTGCTATCTCAATAGATCTAGTCCTGAAAAAGAATTAAATTCAAGACTTTGAAATGAGAGTGAAAAATTGCTAAATTTTGACGAAAATAGAGTTTAACTGTTAACCGTTTTTCCTAAAAATTTTTTTTAAAATAAATGTTTTTATTTTCAATACATAAAAAAAATTAAATTGACTTCAAAAATGACTGCAGTTGAAATTTTAAATCAATTAAGGCATGCAAGATACTTAAACAGGTTTTCTTTTTGCCTTTATTAGTTACAATTTTGACCTTAGCGTCCATAGTTGCTCCAAGGCCCCTTTAATACTTTGGCAAATAACTACGTACACATAAGGGCTTTCAGAAAGAAGTGCAATTGAATCCCAGCTTTGGGACTTTCGAACATGGAGACTAAATTCAAAATTTCGATTTTAAATAGGTCATAATATTTGTTTCAAATAAACTCAGGACTTATTGATTCAAAGACAGGTCGAGGACGAAAGGAGCTAGAAATGATTGTGGAACGAAGGGAGACCTAGAACAGTAGTGATCTTTATCGGGGATATACCGAAACGAACCTCAAATACCTTCAAACGGAATAACGTCACGTGCCCTAAGAAGTATTCATTAATTAGTATTCATTAATAAGACCGTAGCAGTTTTTAAAATGTGAAGCCGCAATGGAGGCCGTAACACCTCCCATCTAAAGAAAGCGCTTATTTTAGAAAACTATAACATTTTGTGCTTTGAAATTTTTTCGACTGTTAGCAAAGGTTTTAAAACTAATGGAAATGAGAATTAGGGAGACCTCTAAATTAAAAAAATTGTACGCACAGAGTGATGTAAAAAGCAAGAGTTCTTAACACTAATAGCTAACGATTTTGTTACGACCGTAAAAGACTCAAATATGTAATGAAAAAATTATGAAACAAAATATTAAAAATGCTTTACACAATTTCCATGAAAAAAGACACGTGTTGGGTTTTATCAAATAAAGTTTTATATAGTATCTCCACATGTGTATGTATCATGTCCATATATAATGGCCATGCTCACGTACAGATAAACCCTTATATTTATTATGTTACTCTTTTTTACACTGATAAACTCTTTAGTGTTTTCCAACATTTGTCGAAAAATAACGTGAGCATAAAGTTAACTTTTAACACCTTTAAAACAAATATTATGGATTAAAACGTAAAAAAAAAACGTTGTCTTAGTCTTAGACCAAGCCATCCATAGACATGACATTGATAAAAAATTTCTATTTACTGACATGTTCATTAACATCCACAAACCTGAACAGTTTTATATGAGGGATTCTCATTTTGACTGAAAATATTTCGATGTTTTTATTTCTTTAAAATTTTAAAAATATAAGAATTTAAGATAAATATTGTAGTTTTCAATGTATCTACGATTTGTAATTTTTTTTTAACGCAAAATCAAAAAGAAAACTAATTTTGTGTGTTGAAGGTTACCCATCCTTCTTTCTTAAGTGATCTTCCATTTTGTTGATATATAAACTTGTTGAAAGATACGAGTTTCAAATATAATTATTATCATTCAACGAAGCATTTTATTGCTTTTCAATCTTCTATTTTTGTCATATATAATATCTTAAGCTACGGTCACACTTTGCAAATATTTGACCAAATAAGCATAACCACTACTTTTGTTCAGGATTAGTATTGACTTAACAAAGCATATTTAGGAATTTTTCCCAAGTAACGTTCAATACATTCGTGACTGAATTTGATATTTTTTCCAATTACATTCTGCAAATTGAACTAACAAGAAGTGAGATGGATAAAAAATATCTAAAGAGCAGCATTTGAAACAGATGACAAAATTTGCATGGGCGTGGCGTTTTCCAGTTTTCTAATCATTAAATTGTATTGTCGAAACAACTAAATGTGTGTACAAAGTTTCTGGAGAATTGGCTGAGTAGAAATAATTTCAAAATGGCTCTGCCCACTTTGGCTATCATTAAATTGCATTGTTAAAATAACTACACATTGAAAAATACAAAACAAAATGGAAGCAAACGTTCCGTTTGGTTTATTTTTCTACTCTGACTGACATGACCATTATCATCAATGTGGACAGCGATATTGAAATAAATATGGGACATTATTTTTGAAGCGGACAACCCAACAAAAAAAATTTTTTTTTGCTGAAATTCCTTGATATTTGGCATAACTATAGTTCTAGTAGGTGCAAATGTGAATGGAGAAAATGTTTGTATGAGGTTTATTTGTCGATTTATGGGGCGTAAAATTGTGGCCGTTTTTGAAAAAAAAATTTGGATTACTGTTGCGAAGTAGAAAAAAAAATTTTTAAATAAGTGATTCTTATAGGGAATCGGCTGATCTTTACAAAAAAATATATAATTTAAAATAAAAAATTTGTTTGAAAAAAATTGTTAAACATGATAAAGAAAAAAACAGTTAGTGAAGTTCCGAACCTTTACAAAAAGTTCATTAATAGGTGCGATTCGTCACGAGATGGCGACACATCTGTTAATTGGATTAACTAAAGTAATAGGATTTTCACTAAGTGGTTGTTGCTGTCGTCGCTGGCACTGTAGGTAAAAGGGCTTTGATGAGACGACTGTGGTAGTCTCGAAACATTTGATGTCAGTTCAACCTTCCATACAGCCAAAATTTTTCTTTGAATGTTCAATATTTATATACTTTAGAATTTCTTTCTTAAATAAAAAATAATTTAATCGGAAAGATTAAATAAAAAACGAACTTAAGCCAAACTAATTAAATAACTTTGGATAAAAAAATGTTTCATGGTCAAAACCAGATTGGAGCCTTTTAATTTTTTTTACCAAAACTAGCCTGGGGTGTTCTCTTTATACCGTAAAAGTTTGATAATAGGATCTCTATAAGCTCAAAAGTTATGCAAATTTCTATACATCTCCCCACCTTTTGCTCATTGTTGTAGAAAATCGGTATAAGATATCGCATAAATCTAACGTTTAATGTATTAGGTGTGTTCAGTACTTTTATGTAGAACTCCACAAGAAATAATTTCATGGAACATTTTAACCCTCTAGGGCTTCGCTGTATGGGTCTTTTTTAACTCTTTCTTAAAAGCGGGCAAAAAAACTCCCTTTCGGCAGCGAGATAGTGGGCTAAAATATCCTACAAAAAAACTCCTCATAAAATGTTATTATAACACAGTACAACACGAAAAAAGATAACAATATACGGACACCACTACGTGATAAAAGACCAAAAAAAAAAAGACCCATGTCTCCCAGTTTTGCCCCAAGTCATGGACTTTTTTTATGGGCCCTCAAAGATTTGGGGCCTCGGTGTCATTTCTGCAAAAAGCTGATCATTTTCTCAGGCTCATATCTTGCAAACCGTTCGGAATTTTGATTTACCAAAAGTTTCATTTTGTTGCATAGTGTAATTCGTTATGAGATTTCTTGTCTATTGATAGCAATCATTATATCAAAATCGTTTTTAATCAAGATTAAGAGTCTTAAAGCAAATTAAAGTTACAGCTTTTATTGGTGCCGTACTTGTATGTACATAAAGCTTCCATTTAAATGTTAAAAACAAGAAATAGTGGAAATTATTCATTTACATTTTGCTGTTTTTGTTAATCCCTTAACGACAATGGGAAACATTTCTTTTGTGAATAAAACAATATAAAAATTATAATGACTCCTACTTACTTCGCAAATAATTTCATCTGGGTAGTTTTAGTTTTTCTTTAACTTTTCTTCTGTGTTCTTTCTGCGAGTCACCAATTAGTTTAAGTTTGAATGCAGAAGTATAATGTAGCATCTCTTTGTGTCATTTACCTCTTTTGTGTGTGTGAGGGGTGCTGGAAAATTGTAGCTCCTTGGGACATAAGAAGCTTACCGTAGTATTCTTTAATTAAAAATTAGTTTATTTTAACTTTCCAAGAAACCTTTTTTCATTGTGCTCACTGCAAGATAATTAAACTTTAATTTTTCTCATCTCTTTTTAGAGTCTTTTCGAATTGGAACTGGCTGGCTGTAATGAGGTCACCGAAGCTGGCCTTTGGGCATGTTTAACACCGCGCATTGTTTCATTATCGCTGGCTGATTGTATAAATATTGCTGATGAGGCTGTGGGCGCGGTGGCACAATTATTACCCTCATTATATGAATTTTCGTTACAAGTATGTATTGGTCGCATAATTTTGTGTGCGAGAAAGGTTATTTGTTTAATTGTTTGCCTCTTTTTGTTGTTCCATTTCAGGCTTATCATGTTACCGATGCTGCTTTGGGTTATTTTTCACCAAAACAAAGTCATAGTTTAAGTATATTACGCTTACAATCATGTTGGGAATTAACCAATCATGGTATTGTTAATATTGGTAAGTGATTAGTTGCTTTTAAATTCATTTTTTGTTTAATTGAATACAAATTGAAGGTGGTTTTGCAATGTTAGTGTTGTGGGTTTTGTAAAACATCATTTGGGAAAATTTATTCGAATAAAAATCATGTGCATTTTCGTAGGCTATAAAATATGATAAAAAATTGTCCTAATAAAATGATTTGAATAAAAAATTTTAATAAATTTATTTTTACAAAAATATGTACATATATTGATAGATAAAAACTTTAAATCGAATAAAAATTATTCGAATAAAAATTGTTCGAATAAAAATTTTTCGAATAAAAATTATTCGAATAAAAATTATTCGAACAAAAATTATTCGAATTAAAATTGTTCGAATAAAAATTGTTCGAATAAAAATTATTCGAATAAAAATTATTTGAATAAAATGTTCTCGAATGAAATTATACTGATGAAAATTATTTAAATATCGGAATAAGTTCGAATAAAATTTTTTGGTTGAAAAATATTCGAATATGTATATCAGTAAAGACTAAAAAGTCCTAATAAAATTATTTGAATAAAAAATTTTAATAAATTTATTTGTTTAAAACGATATTGATAACTAAAAATTTTAAATCAAACAAAAGTTATTGGAATAAAAATTATTCGAAAATAAATTATTCGAATAAAAATTATTCGCATAAAAATTATTCGAATTAAAATTATTCGCATAAAAATTATTCGAATAGAAACTATTCGAACAAAAGTTATTCGAACAAAATGTTTTCGAATGAAATTATATTGATGAAAATTATTTAAATATTGGAATAAATTCGAATAAAATTATTTGGTTGAAAAATATTCGAATTTATATATCAATAAAGACCAAAAAGTCCTAATAAAATTATTTGAATAAATAATTTTTATAAATTTATTTGTATAAAAATATATTGATAACTAAAAATTTTAAATCGAATAAAAGTTATTGGAATAAAAATTATTCGAATATAAATTATTTTAATATAAATTTTTCGAATAAAAATTTTTCGCATAAAAATTATACGGATAAAATAATTTCGAATGAAATTATACCGATGAAAACTATTTTACTATTGGAAGAAATTCGAATAAAATTATTTGGTTGAAAAATATTCGAATATGTATATCAATTAAGATTATTCGAATAAAAATTGCCAGTATAAAACCATTTGAATAAAATTATTGAAATAAAAAACGTAATAATTTTTTGTATAAAAATCATTAATAATTTTTAATTTTAATTCGAATAAAAATTATTCGAATAAAAGATAATCACGATTCGAATAAAGATTATTGAAATAAAATGATCATAATGAAAATTATTCCAGCAAAATTATTCGAAAAGAAACTAGAAACGTGGTAAACTGTCTGAACGAAATTATTAGAATAAACAATTTTCGAATAAAATTATGGTAGAACAACAGGTCAAATGGTAGAATTTCGACCACCGGACAGGATCCTTTTTTACATAAAACTGCTGTAATGAAAAAATTGTTCACATAAAATTGCCCGAACAAAAACTATTTGAATAAAATTACCCGAATAGAATAACCCAAAGAAAAATGCGAATAAGTTTATTCGAAACCTTTGAAATAAAACTATTTAAATTAAAAATATTCGCATAAAACTATTGTTAAGCAGGTTGCAATCAGTAAATGCAGAGTTTGTAAGGCAGAGTTTGTGTACACCAACGAAGTGGAATACCTGTATTCTATGTCACTACACACTTCATCAGCATTCAGGTGTCTTGGGTTTCTTGGGTAGAAGTTTAATTGGCAGGTGATGGCATTTGGGGCATATGAGAGAATCTAGCGTCGCGACGCGTCGTCAATACTGATTTTGTAGTTGTGGTAGCAGCTTCGTGAATGCTGGCAACGAGCTCTGATAGTTGCAGTGTCGGTAACGACTGTAACCAGGGGGCAAATTACGGCATTCGATATCGATCGAAATTTATGTTTAAATTGTATGAAATTTCGATCAATATTAAATGGCGTAATTTGCCCCCAGAGTCCGGTTTGCAGGACTATAAACAAGTTGTAATCACTAATTGCAATTGTTGTTTCGGTTCGGCGGTACCAGAGTTTCTGAACTATAGGCCTATCTATACTAGCAAAATGGAATATGTATTTTGTGTGCGATTGCAATAACAACTATTTAAATAAAAAATCATATAAAACTATTTGAATAAAAAGTTTTTAATCTAATAAAATTGTTGGAATAAATAGTCGAATAAAAGTCATTCCCAAAAATTATTCGAATAGAAAGTATTCGAAAAGTATCAATCGAGAAAAATTGTTCAACTAAAATCACAACAATGAAAATTAATTTGAACAAAGTTATTTCCATAAAAACTATTTTGAAAATATTCGAATAAAATGATCCGCTTAAAATTATTGGAATAAAAAGTCTCTGCCAAATTTTTTTGTGTAAAAATTAATTATTAATAAATAATATTGAGGCGATTAAAAATTATTCAAATACAATTATTCGAATAAAATTATTCGAATAATATATATTCGATAAAAATAAAAATTTATTGATATAAAATTTGTATAAATAAACTTATTACAATGAAAGTTATTCGAATAAAAATTATGCGTACAAAACTATCTGAATAGTAGTAAAGTATGTAATCGAATAAACTTATTGAAAAACTGGAGTAAAACTGTATAAACTGGAGTAAAACTGCATATATATACCCTTATTATGTAATTCGCTAAAGTTAAAGCTAAATCTCGATCGGTAAAATGCCGAATAAATACAAAATCAAAAATTTTTGGTGATGACATAAAACACTAAAATTTCGGTGGATTAAATTTTTAAGACATTGCCTAATTTAGCAATACACGTTGAAAATTGCATTCGTGGCCAGAAATCGATAAATCGACTTTATAGATTTTTAGCGATAGAGATTTAGGTTTAGCGAGTTACAGAATAAGGGGGCTGTACGGCAATTATTCGTAAAATATAAATAAAAGAAATACAAAATGAGTGTAGCTTTAGCTTTAGATTATGTATGCTTAACCCCACTTCTTCACGAGCCATTGACTTGAACATGACATGAACATGACGCTCAGTGTCGTGAGTTCATATAACGAGCGGCCAAAAATAGAAGGAGTTATCGTAAAAAAATAAAATTTCGCACACATATTTTAATTGATAAAATATAGTCACACCTAAAATTTGGTCATTTAAATTTCAAGAATTCGAGTTCTTCCCATATATCCTGAAATAAAAAAATGACCATAACGGAGCGAAAAATAATTGTAACTTAATCAAATTTTGTACAGACATTAATTTTAATATACTTAATGCTTTGACTAAATTTCGTTAAATTTAGAGCAAGGATACGCTTACCTCAAAAATGTCCTTTTTCAAATAAGTAACAAAGGAGCAAAAATAAATTTCCTTCTCTTATGAGTTAAATGTTTAAATATATACAGTATATAATATAAATAACTACTAAAATTTGGCCATTTAAATTTTTATAACTTTGCATAAACATATTAGATCAGGGTTGCATTTTCTACAGAAGTCGAACGGCTTTTGAGATAGTGTAAAACAGGCATTAGCGATATGCGATGTCCGACATTATGCTCATACCTAGTTCATGGCTAGTGTAGGCCGCCAGTAAGGAGTAGCACACTGGGTCTAAATGCAAGAAATTTTAACATAAGAAAAAGATTAATGTTATTTTAAAATTTTTGTCTAAAGTTCACCTAAAACTTTCGTGTTTTCAGACTTATAACTTTTTTTATCGCTTTCAGCGATATCTACTACCTGTGATATTAGCTGCTTTAATTTAATATTTTATTTGCATTTTGTGAATTTAATTCCAAATCTACACAGGTTTTGGGCTAAATATTTTTCAATTTCAACAGAAACCCATGAGCACTCACACTCAACAACTTTAATAGCAACAAGACTAATATCACTACCACCAACCACATACATACATACTACATACATACATCCATGCAAATGCATAACAAAAACAACAAACATTATTGCAATAACAAATAGCATTACCTTTAAATAACCTTGTATGTGAAAACAAAAAAAAAACAAAATAACTGTTATTTTATATATTTTCTCAAACCGTTATCAACATCATCACCGCCATGTTGTTGACGATGATGATGTTTTTGTGTTGTTGTTGTTGTTGCTGCTACGTTTTTACTGTGTTTGAGTTAATGTTTTGTTATGTGGTTTTTGCACTCTTGTTAAAATAAATGTTGCCACCATTTTCACTCTCTTATTCTCTTCACCCCTTTTTTCCCAGTTGATTCTCGTTTAATTTCACCTCAATAACAAAAAAAAAACAATGTTAGAAGTTTTATTTTTTATTTTAGTGTTGTTTTACTTCCAATTAAATAAAAACAAACTCGTCAAGTTTATTCGCCGTTGTCGCGGTCGTTGTAATCGTGTATGAGGGCCATAAAAGGAAACCAAAATGATTGCGCTTGTACAAGGTTAAAAGGTGGTTGAGGTTTTTCCTTTATTTTGGAAATGTTAGAAATGCTTTTTTCATTAATTCTTGTACACACTGTTCAAACAGCAACAACAAGAATAAGCACGAAAGAAAAATTAGCAAAACAAACAAGTAAAATAGTCAGGAAATCAATGATGAGGGCTAAAATCAGTTGAATTAAAAAACAAATGCCCTAGATTTATAGAAACGCATGCTGGTATAAAAAAGTTTAAAGAACATGAAATTCTAAAACGAAATTGAAAAGTTTATAATATTTTCGCTTGAAAAATTATAAAAAATATATATGTATACATTAATGATAAATTATTCGAATGAAAATTATTCGAATATAATTACATATTATAAAAAAGATTATTCGAATAAAAATTGACAACATGAAGTTTTTATTGAAATAATATAAAGAATCATATTAAATCAAAGTTGTTTCAAGTTTAAGCAATGTGAATTTGATACTAAAATAACAGGAAGAATCATGTTGAAACAAAGTTTTTATTTAGTGCTTAAGCCAGAAGGTCACCGAGACTAGCATTAAAAACCTGACTCCTTCTCAAAGGACGTTTCAAGTTTCATCTAAATCCAATCGGCTGTTTGGAAGTTCCAGATTTATTATCATTTATTTTGCGAAAGTCAGCACTATGCGCTGTCTTTTTTATTAGCAGTGTTGCCATTTCAATGCAATAAAAACGCTTAAATTGTGGTATTTTATTGTTGTAGCAAGTTATATGCAAATTTAACATACTTTGTAATAAAAATGGTTGAAATGTGTTGAAAAAAATAACCAAAATGTGAAAAAAGTGCACAAGTAAACATTAGAAAAAAGTAACCAATTTTGGATAAAGATAACAAAAACGGCAACGCTGCCTACATACAAAATTTCAAGTCTCTAGCTTAGTCTGGCGATGATGGCTCAGTTAGTCAGGCAGTCAGTCAGGCAGTCAGTCAGTCACGTTAAGAAAATTTAAACGGCACAACTAAAAATGCGGTCAATAACTTTAAAAAAATGTGATATTTAAAAAAATTATCTGTTGGGAGAAAACCGGCAGCTTTGGTTATATTTGCAATCAATCATTATTTCCGCGGCAATAACTAAAATTTTTTAAAACTGCGTAGTCAATAATTTTAATACGAATCACTATTATGCGAACAATATTATTCGTATAAAATATATTCGAAAAATATTTGAATAAGAGATGTTCGAATATTATTCGAATAAAATATATTCGAAAATTATTCAAATAAAAGATGTTCAAAAATTTTTCGTATAAAAGATATTCGAAAATTTTTCGTATAAAAGATATTCGAAAATTATTCGAATAAAAGATATTCGAAAATTTTTCGAATAAAAGATATTCGAAAATTATTCGAATGAAATTTTTTTTAAATAAACTTACTAGATGGTAATTATTCGAATAATATTGTTCGAATAAAGGTATCAAATGAAAACTGTTCGATTAAAATTATTTAAGTAAAAAATGCAAATAACACTGTACAACAAAATCATTTATTTTAAGCAACATGGTTCTAATGACTTATTCTGGTAGAAGCCATAAAAAATACACATGTATCGGCGTTTCGAAAGTTTACTTCTGAGTTTGATTTTAGGGAATTTAAAGTTCCCCCCATTGCTTCACATACAAACTTATAACGACTTGTCATAAGAAATCTTGTGAGCCTTACGTTTGAGGTATAAGATGTGTTCAGCCGTCTTATGTAAAACACCACAACCAACATTTTTGTAGAACATTTTAACTCGCTAACTATTCGTTCTGTGGGTGTTTTTGTTCCTTTCTTAAAAAAGGGGCGAAATTACCCTCTTCAACGGCAACATAGCAGCCTGAAATGTTCTAGAGAAAAATTTGCCATAAAATTGTAGTTCATGTCTTCAAAGACTTCCAAGCTCCCAACTCAACTTGAACGACAGAAATCATTGAAAGCTTTAAGGGTTTTGGGATTAACTTCTTACTTATTCACAATTAGTACTTGCCACAAAGGGTCTTTCAAGCCTTAGGGCCTATTCACATATTACGTAACGCTATTTGCGGAGGGTTAATATCCTCCCCTCCCCCTTCCCTCCACTCCTTCGTAACGCTTTTTAAAAAATTTTCAGGATAAAGTATATAATTCGTAACAATTCTTAACCCCTTCCGGTCGTTATGCAAAATACCACGAGGAACATTTTTATAGAACATTTTTTTTGTAGAAAAGGCTTTAAAGTTCTCCCGTAGAAAATAGTCAATAGCAAATTACGGAAATTTCTGTTATAAATTTGTGTAATTTTGTCCAAATAAATTTTAATTATATTGGCTTGAGTTCGGCTTTAATTTAATTTTTCAATAAATTAAATTTTTATTTAGAGATAAATGTGAAACATGTAGACAAAGAAAATTTTTGACTACGTGGAGGGTTGAACTGACGTTTCGATAGCTCCCGCTAATCTCATCAGAGTTCTTTACCGCTTAGACCACTCGACCAAAGTTGGGTGTTTGCAGTCAAGAGCTGAATATCATCTACTTTTAGTCACTCTCAGTTTTCATTTCTTGTTTATTGTTTTTCTTTTTTTTTGTTCTGTCTACTTCTTCTTTTTAATTATTGAAACAAGGCTCTTTTTTTTGTTTGACTTTTCATTCCTTTTGTATTTCAAAGGCATTTTTAGTGCTCTGGCATTAAGCCACCCATTTGTGCTCTGCTGACTGTGATTGCAGTCCTAAGAAAGCACCTACTAACGTTTTACACATACTCTTTTGCTGGCAAAGCTTAAAGGTTTTAAAGAATAAGAAGAAAAGAAGGAAAAAAGTTTGAAATATTTAAAAGGTGGAAAATACTTACCATATATGATGGATGGCTTGTAAAAGTTAATTAACGACACAATGTTAAACAAGCAGCTTCCTTTCAGTTATCATAGGTTGCCTATACATATATCCTTGTTAGAAAACTTGTTGGCGCTTTGACAATTAACAGCGTACGTTAACTTCATTATTTACGATACACCAATCAAAAGATTGAAAAAATTATACTTTAGTACTGTCAAAGTAAAGGCAACCTCTTCTTTTCAAGCAAAGAACTCAACTCTTAATTTATAAAGAGAAAAATTGCCAACTTAACTATATATAAACGAATTAAGAAACGCATTTACTCTAAAAGAAATCATTAGATTTGTATAGATGGTAACAAAAAAACATAAAATTGTATTTCATATTTTTATAAAGCAGAAATATTAAATAAAAAACTTGTTAAAAGTTTACACAATTTAAAACTTTTCTTTGCACAAACAAACCACTTTTATCTCTTGAGAAACAAATATTACAAAAATTACACGTGTTGGCATGGTTACACATACACAAACATATCTATATGCTGTTACACTCACACGTGTATAACATTCACAACTTCCAGTAAATACTGGGCAATATAATAAAGTGAGATAATACTTGCATACTTTTAGGTATAAATTATTAAGTAAGCCTCAAAACTAAAATATAAATAAAACATTTTCTATCAGAAAGAGACGCAAATAGGAAAAAAATCTTATCTATGCATAAATGTGTAAATACATACAGGCAGATTTTACAAGGTTAATTAAACATATAAAGAAAATGTTGCAAATAGGATTTTCCAACATTAAGACTAAAGAATGTCAACTAAGCAGACAAGGAAGGAATAAATTAAATGAAGTGTTGAGAAATGTTGCCGCATCCCTGTAGGAGGTTTGAGATGATACTAAACGAAAAAAGTCATACGAATTCTAATATAATGAAAACGTCGGACATGTTGAAACAAAGTTATAAAAATATGACCAGTATTTGGGATCAGTATTCGCGGCCACTATTTTTTCATCTTCAAAAATTTTTGTTTTAGGGCCAGGCCACAGAGCGTTCTGAAAGCTAAAAATTTAAAACTTTCAAATATAATATGAAAAAGCATAAACGCCCGTGTGGCCTGGCTCGTGCCCCCTAGCATTGATTTTTGTTATTCAAAGCATTGATGTGCGTAGCGCGCAATAACGAACTAAAGTTCGAAATAAATGGAGCACATTTAGCGTTCAGCGGCCAAAATAACTAAAGAAACAGTTTTTTTTCATTATAAGGGAACGAATAAGTTTACCGAAATTTGTAAGTTAGTGTAATCATTTTGAAAATTTAATTTTTAGGCGCTTCTTATGATATTGCTGTTTATTTTGATGAATATAAAAGTCGATAAGATAAAAGCTGATTGAAAGTTCACAGACAACAACTTTTTTTAATAAAATGTTTTTGTAAATACCGACATTTATTGTTTATTGATGTTCTGGTGTTACGAGTATATACATTCCTTGCAGGTATGTAACACCATAACAGCAACAAACATTAAATGTGGGTTACACCACTTTTGTCTGTAGAATAGACGACAGCAATTAACATTGATATTTAAAACAATAAAAATTAAAAGGTGTTCTATCAGTTAATGTTATTTAGACAATTTGCTACATCGTGAAACCGTAAGAGGCATACTCTTGATATTTTGAAAATCGCTAAAACTATAAAATTCCAAAGTTAATAAAATGTCAAAATCGCCAAAATAAAAAAAGCGCTTAAAGGAAAAAAGCACAAAAAAACACTAAAGTCAAAAAAATCACCAAACTATCGACAAAAAACAAAAAAAAGCCCAAGAACCGAAAAAAGGCATCAAAACGAAAAAATGCAGTAAAACCTAAACAAATCGCTAAAACTAAAAATATCGTCAAGAAAAGAAAAAAAGAATCGCCAAAAATGAAAAAATCTGCAAAAACAAAAAAAAAAACGCCAAGACTAAAAAGTCGCCAAAAATCGAAAAAATCGCCAACACGAAAAAAATTTCAAAACAAAAAAAAATTGCTAAAACTAAAAAAATCACCAAAAACCGAAAAAAATCCCAAAAACCGAAAAAAGCGCCAAAACTGAAAAAAGCGCCAAATCTAATATAAATCGCTAAAACTAAAAATATCGTCAAAAAGCGAAAAGAAAGTTAAAACAAAAAAATTAAAGGGTGTTCTATCCGGAAATGTAATTTTGACTATGTAATTTACACAATTCGCTATATCTTGAAAACCATAAAAGGCAAACTCTTGAAATTTTAAAAATCGCTAAAACTAAAAAATTCCTAAATTAATAAAATGTCGAAACGAAATATCGCCAAAATGGAAAAAAGCGCTTAAAGGAAACAAGCACAAAAAACGCTTAAGTCAAAAAATCACCAAAACTATCGACAAAAACAAAAAAACCCCAAAAAAGGCATCAAAACGAAAAAAAAGCTCTAAAACCTAAACAAATCGGTAAAACTAAAAATATCGTCAAAAAAACGAGCAAAATCGCCAAAAATGAAAAAAATCACCAAAACGGAAAAAAGCGCCAAAAGTAAAAAAATTGCCAAAAACCGAATAAATCGCCAAAATGAAAAAAGTGTCAAAACCGGAAAAAGTTGCTAAAACCAAAAAAAAAATCACCAAAACCTGAAAAAAATTCCAAAAACCGAAAAAAGCGACAAAACTGAAAAAAGCGCCAGAGCTAATATAAATCGCTAAAACTAAAAATATCGTCAAAAACCGAAAAAAGCGTTAAAACAAAAAAAAAGCAAAACGAAAAAAATTTCAAAATGAGAAAAAAAGGCAAACCCGCAATGGTATATATATATATATGTACTGAACCCTTCGTGTGCAAGCCAAAGTTGCACTTTACTGAATTTATTTATAAATACCCATCGGTTTATGGTATGAGACTTGAATAAATCCAAAATTTTATATTTTACGACCATTTTAAATGAAATTTATTTGCTGATGGTCAAGCACTGTCTATGTGCATTTCATTGGTGCTTTACCAAATCGTCAGTAGACAGACTTCAGCCATATTTTGTAATATGGTAGAAGTCTACTGACGATTTGATAAAGCGCCAATGAAATTCATACAGACAATACTTGACCATCAGCAAATAAATTTCATTTATAATAAAATTATGACAATATGTCAAATAATAGATTTCTTAAAAATTTTACAACAATTCTAATGTACACTATCTAAGGGTTTCAGTTATGGAGAACTGCTTTAGCATCAGATGTAGAAAAAAATTCAAAAGTAGGAGGAAATATCCTTCGCACGATAACAGGTGCGAAAAATTCGTACATTTACAAAAGTTCTAAAAGTGCCTATGGCAAAAACTGACCTTGAACTATTTTTCTATACACAAAATTTCTTCATAGTGTGTTTCTATAGGAAAAAAAAAACTTTAAAAACTGTGATTTTACAGAAAAGATTACGTTGTTTTCTATTTTCCTCTTTTTTTTGGACAAGTAGATTAATTAATCATTTGGATTCTTTAATAATATCCTGATGTTGTTTCCCTTGTTTTTCCTCTTCGATTTAAATCAGCTTGATTTATTGTAACTACAAAAATTGCTTTGATTTATTAGTTGCATATTTCTTTGTTTCATTTTCCATTTTATCCAAAAACGTAATAAGACTTCTTTCTCTTTACTGCTAACAAGACAAGTTAAGCTAAAATATAAATACAAAACTATAGTATTGAAATTTCTTAAGGGGGAAAAAATGCTTTAACATTCTTTGTTATTTCCATTTTGTAGAAAACTCGAACATGGTTGTCAATATCAATCATTTATTATGGGAAATGAACAAAAGAAAGATTTTTGGCTTGTTAATTTTCCTGGAAATTCTTTTTAAGACACAATCAAATACATGAACAGATTGATTTTAATGATAACGAGCATGTTTTTTTTTAGAAAACATCTTTATTTTATACTTTCTTTTATTTGATAGGATAATAAATTTCCGCAATTTTTCTGAACATAAATGTTGA
This sequence comes from Panzeria rudis, assembly GCA_956483635.1. Classification (NCBI taxonomy): domain Eukaryota; kingdom Metazoa; phylum Arthropoda; class Insecta; order Diptera; family Tachinidae; genus Panzeria; species Panzeria rudis. Next base: position 24,298,429 of record OY101451.1, on the reverse strand, counting down.
GTTGAATGCGTTGTAAATATATTCCACTTGAGTTAAATGCTTAACATAAAAATCGCATAAAAGTCTTCTTGATGCATTTATTAAATCGATTTGATTAGCAACAAAAACTTTTAAATGATAAATACTTCCTCAGGAACTATTTTCCTAATTAAAAAGTATAAAATATCGAAATCATTTTTATAATCTAAAAAAAAATTGATTTCCTTAAAACCCAATTATGTCAGAGAATTGTTCCTTTTATCGCAAAACCTGACGTGTACGTATTATTTAATTCATTATTAATCATACGCCCAAGTGTTCACTCACTATGAAATTGGCATGAGATTTCTTCGTTTATTTTTTTTAGTAGAAAAAATCAAATCCATTGAGTAAGTTGCCAAATAATGACAGACAAACAAACAAACATGTTTATTTTTTTAATTTACGATAAAATTGTATGTTTTACAAGGAATACGAAGGCAGTGTGATAAGTCGCTTGAAAATATTACAAGAACACAAAAAAATAGGACTTTACATACTAAAACAATAGCTCAACGAAAAAGTTAATTGTTTCAACAAATTGTTCATTAACGTTGATCTAATTTACCATTACATTAAATCATTAATTTTGTTAAAGAATAACAGCAACGAATGCTTTCAATTAACCGTTTTATATTGAACTTTAATGAATATTTTCATTGAAACAACGTTGGCAAACATTGAATCAACATATTTTTGCAAAATATTAATGAATCTAGGTCAATGAATGTCATTCATTGAAACAATGTAAAATAATTTTCGGAACCAAGTATCCACCCTTCAGCGTCTTCTATGCTGTGATGTAAATAAAAATTTTAATATGTATGAAAAAATACTTCTAACAATAAATGCAGCAAAATTAAAAGAAATCGCTAAAACGCAAAATATCCAACAACAACCGAAAACAAGTCGTCAAAGCGAAAAAAGCACTACAATATAAAAAAATCTCTAAAATTAAATATATCAAAAAACGAAAAAATCTCCAAAAAATTAAAAAATCACCAAAACGAAAAAAAGTGCAAAAATCAAAAAAAAAAAACCGACAAAATTAAAAAAATCGCCAAAACCAAAAAAATCGCCTAAACGAAAAAAAGTGTCAAAACAAAAACCGAAAAAAATTCCCAAAACCGAAAAAGGGTCAAAACTGAAAAAAGGGTCAAAACTAAAATAAATCGCTAAAACTAAAAATATCGTCAAAAAGCGAAAAAACGTTAAAAAAAACCAAAACCAAAAAATATTCCAAAACTAAAAAAATCGGCAAAAACAAAAAAAAAATCAAAAAACCGCCAAAAAAAACAAAAAAAAAAAATCGCCAGAACGAATAAAAAGTGTCATAACCAAGAAAATCGCTAAAACTAGAAAAATCACCAGAAACCGAAAAAAATCCCTAAAACCGAAAAAAGCGCCATAACTAAAGAAAAAATCGACACAACTAAAATAATCATTAAAAATATCGTCAAAAAGTAAAAAAACGGTAAAAAAAACGCCAAAACCAAAAATCGCTAAAACTAATAAAATCTAAAAAAAAATAAAAAAATTGCAAAAAAACGAAAAAACAGAAAAAAACTAAAAAATCACGAAAATTAAAAAAGCGCCAAAACCAAAAAAAAAAGCGCCAAAACCAAAAAAAAAATTGCCAAAAAAACCACGAAAAATACTTAAGAAATATAAAAAAAATTAAATTAAACAAAAAAGCACAACGAAAAAATTGCCAAAATGAAAAAAGGGACAAAAACGAAAAAGGATATACATATGTACGTACGGAACCCTGCGTGTGCGAGCCAAAGTCGCCCTTTACTTAATTTATTAAATTTTTATTTCTTTACTATTTATCAAAAATATAGCAATATTCTTATATATAAAAAATGTTAACGATATATTGAACGGTCACTTTTTACGAATTTTTAATTCCGAAAAAAAACGTGGAGATAATGCGAATTTTCCATTTTTAGCACAAAGTTGTAGACGTATGAGTAATATGATGGTATGTACCATCATATTACTCATGCGTTGGCCAAAAAATGGGAAATTCGCATTTTTTCACGTTTTTTTTTCTTTGGAATTACATACATCATGTTGTTATCAGATCACAAGTTTCAAAAGTACAGATTTATTACTCTTTTTTTCCAATTGGAACCACTGTGCGACGTTGCATCAAACGAGCCGTATGTATTTATGTATGACATTTTCACAATTTTGTTCAAAGCTCAAGATAAATATTTGGGCTTTTCTCTTGCTGCTGAAGCATGTTTTGGATTTTTGAAGACCTTTCTAAACTGCCTTGATCTAATGTGTTGCGATAATGCGATTTTTTTAGTGCACATATTGTCGTAGAGAGAATGACATTTATTATTGCATTGACAATAGTATATGCAAAGTTCAAGGTATTTGGGTCTTTGTCTTGCTGCTGATCGCTGTTACGTATTCAATTGATAATAAAAATAAAATTTTATTTATAAAACACACACACACACACACACACACACACATACACATACGCATGCTTCTACAAGGGAATGTAAATAGAAATGTTGCCAAAGTAAAATACAATTGTTCTATGAAGCAAATAAGAATATTGAAAGAAAGTTGTTAAATTGAAATTTAAAAAAAATTTATAAATTTTTTCAAATCAAATTTTATTGAGCATAAAAATATAAAGTTTTTTTAATGAGATTTAAATATAAATCGAATAAATGTACAAACATTATTTTTGTGTAAGACTGTCCATTGTGTGTTAAAAACGGAAAACAAAAATGCTGTTTTTCCTCTCTTCATACAAAATAACGTGTCCGTAATGCATGCTGTTGGTTTTCCACATTAAGAAACTATGAATTTTTTCAAAAACGGTATTAAATTTATAGCGGTTTTATATTTGCATTTGGTTCTCTTATTTCACACATGAAATTTTTGAAAAATATTACAAATTATAATTTTTTTTTTCAAAACATTATTGGTGTCCGCAGTCATGTGTATTGAGCGTTACGAGTTTATAGTACTGTATTACTCTGTTTAATTATTAAAATTGCATTAACAATATACACTAAAATAACAGCGTAGAAACTTCTAAATATTCAAAAGTTTTGTTATTTTTGTTAAATAGTATTATATTGCAAAACGTTTCATCAATCAATCATCGTTTGTATCCAAAACAAATGTATTGATTGTTGTCCATATTTTGTTAATATAATTGAAATGTTTTAGTGAAAAACTAAGAAGCTTATTTTAAAATACATCGACGATTATATATCTGAATTGTATTGAATTCAAAATATAGTGTGTGTTCTAAAACGATATTGAATTCATTTAAAAATGTATTGAGCGTTACGTAAAAAATTTTTTACATTTAATTTATCTATAAATTTTGAAAAAATTCTGCTTCTTTCGCACTGTTGGCTGTTATATTTTCGAAGAATGTATTAGGTAGGTCGTATTTTGCTAAAAAAAATTATTTGAAATTGACATAACTTTTGACACTTACTTTTTGGTCGATTTTATTAAAATAAGTCTTATTTTTTGCTTATGTATAAGTCTTTGTAAAGAATCATTTTAAAACTTACAAACTTTTTATTTTTCCATGAGAACCCAAGTTAAAATTGAAAAAGTGGTCATAACTTTTGATTTCGTCCAGCGGTTATTATAATTTTTTGGTTATAGAGAGTAGATGTATAGTGCTTTCCAACCCTATACTAATTTTTTGTGGTGTATTATTTTCGCAAAAATCATTCCCGGAACAACCCCGAAAGCAAATGCATATAACGCACAGGACACAAATGTGATAAAAATTCGAAAAATATAATTTTATTGCACCATAAAATGAGGGGGAAACTATAATAAAAGTCCCAGTTTCTCATACATATATATATTTTAATTACATTGGTAAACAAAAAAAACACACAAAATATACATTTAGAATGAGAATCAGCTATATACATATGAAGGTTTTTTTGTTAACTCAAAAGTTAGTTGATAATTATTACTAGAAAAGCACACAAACTCACCTAACATTTTCTTTAGAATTTAATGTGAGAAATACATTTTTTTCCCATAAATTAGTTCATAAAAAGATAATAAACTGGATAATTTTTTAAAAGGAAAGTTTTTGTAATTGTTTAAAAATTCAAAAGCATTAACATTTTATGTCTTTTCATATCATTTTCCTAATTTTTTTTATACTGGATATTCCTTTATATTTGTTTTTACTCAACTGTTTAAAATAATTTCTTGGTTTTATTTTCATTACTAAAGTTCTTTTTCTAAGGTTCCTGTAGTAATTCAGACGTGCATGTATTAGCATGTTTATGTTCTATTTACTGTAGTGTTTAGTTTTTTTGTTGTTGTTGCTGTTAGTTTTTTTGTTTAAATGTTTATGCTTTTGTCTCAGTTTGATGTGCATATGCATTCGCTTTATTTTTTTAACAGGCAATTGAGCTTTATAAACATGCTCTTGCAAACAAGGCATAGCATGCATACACTCCATTACATGTACATACTTACATATGTACGTACATACTTACTTTAAAAACCAAGTAGAGTATTGAAAAAAACACACAGTTATTCTCATGAGAAATTTACTTTACATTTACTTGCAATCTAATACAGCAACCAAAACCATGTTTATATACATTTATAATGCTTCTGCTTAAACATGAATACACTAGCACACTCACATCCATACATGCATCAACTACTCCCCCTATTTGTGGATATGTTTTAAATAAAAAACAGAGAGTTTTTGCCTTACTCTTGCTTTTATTATGTTGAGAAAAAAACGGGGCTACTCTTTTTTTAATATTTATTTTATGTTGTTAATGAGCGCTGCCAGATGAAAAGTATGCTCAAGTAGGCATTTCTTTTAACAAAATGGTGATTTAACTGCATTCACTAGAGGTATGGGTCTATCTCTATAAATAGTGTCATAATTTGGCATTTTTTTTTGTATGGAAATAAAAATCTAACACAAAAAATGTAGCGTTCATGGAACAGTATAAAGTTAATCAGCAACAATTTTAAATTATCAAAATTATAAAAAATTCCAAATGGCGGGCGGCATACTACAGTATAATGTCAGGCAACAAATATTAAAAAATATCATCAGCTATTGTGATGGGTATTATATGGTACACCATAAAGTCAGGACAGAAAAATTAAAAATTTCGAAACCTATCGTGATGGCTATCATATGAAAGAGCACAGAAATAACCATCTAACGATATATAACAAAACCAAAATGGCGACCATGGAACACTATAAATTCAGCGACCATAAATTTTAAATTACAAAAATCGATCATGATGGGTCTCATATTAAGTAGCATAAAAATTCAATTACACATAACGATATACGTATGTATAATAATTTCAAAAATGGCGACCATGGAACAGTATAAAGTTAGGGACCAAAAATTGCAAATAATTAGCACGTATCATATTAAAGAGCAGAACAATACCCTTCTAACGATATATAACAAATTCAAAATGGCGTCGTTGGAACAGTATAAAATCAGAGAGCAGAAATTGAAAACTAGCAACACTTATCGTGATGGGTATCATATTAAAGAGCATAAAAATACCATTCTAACGGTACATAATATATACAAAATGGTGTCCATAGTACAGCATAAAGAGCACAGAAATAATATTATAACGATATATAACAAAATCAAAATGGCGGCCATGGAAGAGTATAAAATTATGGAGCAAGAAATTGAAAATTATCAAAACCTATCATAGTGTGTATTATAAAAGTAGCATTCTAGCGATAACACTATGTAACAAGAAAAATGCCAAGGAGTACTACTATATTTTTTTGATGTGTTATGATCCCCTAACTACAAAATCAGTCAAAATTTTAAATTCTATGAAAAAAAATATTTTTTTTTTTGAAAAATTTGCGATTTTTGAAGAGGCTGCTCGCTCCACTGATTTTATCTTAACTTGCAAAGGAGTCTATCAATTTTATTAGAAAAACCACTAAGATATTATCAAGGATTTTGTTGAAAATCATAAAATATTTGTTGAAAATTTTAGCTATGCTATTACCGGAGATATTTACGAAATCGGGAACAAAGTCGAGGCTAAAAACCAAAATTTTAAATTCAAAGCCATATATATTTGAAAATATTAAAGATATCTTAACGAAGTAAAGTATTTTCTTTGTCTATTTATAAGCTTCCCAAAAGAATTAAACTCATTAAAATCGGATAATATTTGTAAAAGTTATGAGGCCAACAAGGTTTTTCATGCCGAGGTAGTCAATTTTGACACCGTGTAACTCACCATGTTTTTGTTTCAACAGGGTGGTCCATGTTTCATTATTCTTAAAGCTTAGGTCCTCCTCTATGATTTTTACATACATCATTTTATAATCGGATTGCAAGTTTCAAACATACAGATCTATTAACCTTTTTTCCCAATTGGAGTCACTGTGTAACGTTACGTATGATAAATATTTATTTCATACTAATGAAATATTTTCACTCATACGTCACAGCAATTTTAATAACGTTGTATGTATTTTAATACAATTACAGTTCAATTTCATTCAACTTTAAATCGGCCACTTTTATTTTGGAGCCCTTTTCACTGGAAGCCTCTATAGGCTTTCGACACTTAAGTGGCTCATACTTTTTCACATGCCCATTCGCAGAGGCAATTATCTGTTGGATTTATTTCTTCGTCTTGCTTGCCAGTAAGTTCAAGTGTTTTTTTTAAATGTGTGTGGGTTATGCCCACACACATGCACACGCACATCTACAATTTTGCATCTAAAATCAGCATGTGTGTTACAAAAAAGGATTTCTGTTATTATTTCACTTTTTAAATTGAGGTTAAATATGAAAACGTTGGCAGAAAAAAAGCAATAAAAACTAAAATTATCTTTTCGCAATTTTATGGTTGAAATGAATGAATGACTGACTAAATAAAAGCATGAAGGGTGTCTGAGAGGTAAGAGCAGGCACAGAGTAAAGGCGTTAAAAGCAAAGCAATACTAAAAATACTTGTTAAAGAAAGAAAAGTCATTACAAAATTGCAAATATTTGTGATAAAAAAAAATAGATGATGTATAAGAGAAAAAAAAATACATACACACACATACATAAAATGAAAACAGAGAAAAAGTTTCATTAATTAAGTACGAAATAAGAAGAAAACTAAAACTATTTTTATTTTGATTACAAAAGAGCATCTAAATTCAAAAGAATTTATATTGAAATGATACGATTTTAGTAAAATCTTCTGCCATTTAAATCCAAAAGACTTTTGGTTTATAAATTAGCTTTAAAATATTTTTGGCTTCAAAACTTTGTTTGAAAAGTCTTAAAAAGGCTTTTTCATAAAATATTGTAAAAAAAGATATGGGTAACGGTTGGCCTTGCCGGCCATCCTAGAGCTTGCCGCTAATTTCAAGCTCAAAACGCTGAAAATCCATAGATTTAAGAAGTGAGTTACAAAAAAAAAAATCACAATTTTCGACGACGATATCTATCTCTCGAGCCAGTTAACGAGACTATGATCAAATTTGAGGTATTCGGCGCAGGTTTTCAAGTCCAAATAATTAATCTTGAAAATCTTTTTGACAAGAACTTGTAGAGTTATTGAAATAAAGCGCCTTTTTCGAAATTTTTCCTCAACGATATCTTTCGAACGCAGTAATCGATTTTAATAAAAATTTTAGTAGTCGACTTTGTTTTGTTTTTAATTTAAGAGCTGATTAAATTTTGTATTAGATCGCTTTAGTAGTTTAAAATTTATTTTAAAAAATAAAACTTTTTATTTTCGAAAATTCTCAAAATTCTGCGTACCAAATTGGTTCATTATACCAAGAAATCTAAGTGAGGTCAATGTCCTTAGAATGCAGTGAATTTGGCTTAGACCGGTTAAGGCATTTTTCAGTTATGAGAGATATGCATTACACGGACATCACCGAAAAAATAGTCAGAATATATTTCACTTGACCTCAAAACGTCGAGGTCTGATGAAAAATCGATTTTCGAAAATCGCAATGAAACTAGTCAGTAAATTCCTATTTTTGATAGCGGCAGTGTAAGATTTTAAAAGTTTTTTAATTAAGATTTTAAGAAAAACTTTGAAAAAATGTTTCTTAAGAAGAGTTTTTGTAAAACAGAGTTGTGTAAAAAACCTTTAATTGAAAATGCAATGAACAGATATGAAATGGCCTATGAAGAATCTTTTAATTAAAGCTTAATACACTCTAAAAAAACGCTTTAGGAAAAAATTTCTTTAAAGCTTAAATCAAAACCTCTTCCTAAGAAAATTTCCTAAGAAAAATTTAAAATGTTTGTAAAAGCTTTATAAAAAAGCTTTTGAGTTAGGCTTTGCAAAAAAGCTTATTTGTGTAAGTTTTTTGACTAATGTTTTGATAAAAAGCTTTTTCATAAAAATGTATTTTAATAAGAACTTCTGTAAAACAGTTTTACTGAAAAAAACCTTTAATTGAAAATGCCATGAAAATCTATGAAAATGCCTATGAAGAACTTCTTAGTTAAAGCTTAATACGCTTTAAGCAAAGACTTTAGCGAAAATATGTTTAAAGCTTAAATCAAACCCCTTTAATGAAATAACAATAAAAATTGGAAATTATGTTAAAGCTTTATAAAAAAGCTTTTGCTTTAGGCTTTACTGAAAGGCTTCAAAAATAAGAAGTTTTTTAATTAAAGTTTTAATAAAAAGCTTTTTTACATAATCTACAAAAGAGCTTTTCAAAAATGAATTCTGTAACACAGCTTTTCTAAAAAGAGCTCTTAATAAAAAAAAGGTAATAAGAGGTTAATAAATCTTTATAACACAAGATATTTGTAAAAAGTTTTCGAAAAAAATCTCTTGAAAGGAAATTTTAAAGCAAGGTTTTTGCAAAGCTTTCATGAAAATTTTCTAACGTTTTTAAAATTTTAGCATTTTTTCCAAGATTTTAGGAAATCAGGGTGAAATCCGTAAATTCCTATTTTTGATAGCGGGAAGCTAAACATTTAATAACTTTTTAATTATAGTTTTAAGAAAAAGTTTTTGTCAGAAAAAAATGTTTTTCAACAAGAGCTTGTTTTTTTAAAGGTTTACTAAAAAAACCTTTGATTGAAAATGCAATGAGCAGATATGAAAAAGCCTATGAGAAACCTTTTAATTAAAGCTTTAAAGGGTATTAAATATGGAAATATGGATATGGAAAAATAGCATTAAAGCTTAAATCAAACCCTTTTAATGCAATCCTAATTTAAAATGAATGTAAAAGCTTTACAAAAATCTTTTTATTTAGGCTCTACAAAAAAGCTCATTTCGTTAAGTTTTTCAATTAAAGGTTTAAAAAAGCTATTTCACAAAAACTGCAAAACCTTTTCAAAGAAATTTTGTAACACAGCTTTTCTAAAAAGAGCTTTTAATAGAAATCCTAATAAAAAGTTAAAAAATCTTTATATAACAAGATTTTTGTAAAAGCTTTTTGAAAAATTTATCTTGAAAGATGTTTAATAATTTGATAATAAAAGCTTGTTCGGTGGTAAAAGAAATTTAAGTCAAGGTTTTGCAAAGGTTTCATTAAAATTTCAAATTTCAAAAATTTCAAAAAAAATTTTTCCAAGATTAAAATCACTCTAAGCAAGTTTTGTCCCACAAATTTGTTCGGACCTGTTGAAATACCACCATCTATTATGTGAGTAATATTTTTTAAATCAATATTTCGCATTGCTTGTCCGTTCATCTTTCTGTCTTGTAGTTGGTTTTTCTTTGCAAAAAACTATTCTTATTAAAAAAATATGATTTTTGCTTGATTTCTGTTTGAAAGATTAAATTTATTTAAAACCTCAAGCATTTTATTAAAATTTAAACAGATCTATAATATAAATCTCATTTACATCCCTTTTCATAATGTATGATTAAAAGTTAACGTTGATTTTAACGGCAAGTTCGGCCTACAATAGTTGTCGCTAAAGTCCACGTTAACTCTTAATCATACACTGTGAAAACTGCCGTTAACATTTAAATGCTGTTGTCAGTCAGAGATAAATTTTATAAGTACAAAATAATTTATTTATAATTATAGTTAAACACTAACATTTATAGTCTTGAAACTCCTCCCAAAAATAGTAACTTATCACAAATACAAGCCCCCTCACGTCACTTCCACTTTAGAACACTCACACATTAACTAAACACGCACACACACACAGAAAGAATGTGTGTCGGATAGGCTGCAGCAATGAATGTCAAACTTGTTCAATAAAGTTTTAACGATATTCTCTGCATTTAGTGTATGTGCATGTTGTTCAATTAATTGTCATAATTATTCAGCATCAATGAGAATAACAAGTTTAAATTGTAGTTATAATAATTGGCATCCTCTGACTGATAAACATGTTCACACTTATCATTCATTAATACAAGCACATTTATGCATACATTTAACATATACTATTGCAAAATATCTGCATACATATTTATTTAAATGAAGTATTGATTGAAGTAAAGAAATCAAAGACGAAAAAATTAATACTTGGATGGAGTTTTTTCTTAAATAAACTGCATAAGTTTTTTCCCGAAAAAGAATTATTAAATGTCCTTACTTTTTTCAAGTCCTCAATTGTTTTTTATAAATGTCAGCTAAAACATAAATTTTAAACTAGATAATATTTCTTGCGATTCTTAAAATTTTTCAAGGCGCACTAAGCACAAAATATTTTTTTTTATTCTGTAATAGAAACTTTGAGGTAGACCACAACAATCTGAAACATAACAGTGAAGAAACACAGCTAGCATTTAAACAGCATTTAAGGCGGGCCAAATATTTTGCTGAAACAAACTCAGAAGCAAATATTAATTTTGTTATACTGATTCAGGATCTTTTTAGGGTTTCGTGCACTTTATTTCGAAAAACCCGCCTGAGATTTTTATATTTTTTAGCTAATTTTTATTTCTAGAATCCCATGTAACTCACGTGTGGGTCAATTTGTCATCATTTTTGAGGCGTGCCGAGGTGGTTTTTGTATATTTCCAAAATATTTTTAGGCGGCCCGGGCCACAAGTTTTATGCCTATATTATTTAAAAATTATTAGGCCAGATCATTATAAGATAAAAGTTAATTATTTCGTTTTGAAAGCTATGTAATTATTTCTATAATTGAATATATTTTGAGGCGGGCCTATATATAAATTTCATAGTCATATTTAAAATTAAGGAGAATACTTTTTAAGATAAGTTGTAAAATTACACAAATCTTGTATGTACACAACTCAGCTTATTTTCAGGCGGGCCACAAACCTAATGTGTAAAACTTGTTAGCAATGATTAACACAGATTATCATTATCGGGATGTTATGTAAGCTTAAGCAATCTGAAATCTAAAAAAATAGGAATTTAAGGCGAGTCATAATGCTTTAGTATATCCTTAAGCTATTTTGAGGCGGGCCACAACCTAATGTTAAAAATTTTTAGCATAACATAAAAATGTCTTATTGTTATTTTGCTTTGCCAATTACGTATTTCAATAGTTTAGCATATTTTGAGGCGAGCCTATCTCTTAGTTAGAGAAATTAAAAAATAACATGAAAATTCTCAAAACTATCTTTTCAATTTTTGAGGCGGGCCAAAATTTGTTTGTGGTAAACTGAGCAAAAACTTTTTGAATGATGCTTTTGTATAAATTACACACATTTTAGATATTCTGGAAATATTTTGAGGCGGGCCAATATCTAACATATGCAAATTTTAGCAAATTTTAAACGCCAAAATATGCAGAATACATTTCGAATGCAGTTGTTGTACAAATTACACGATTTGAATGCGTTTTCACGTTGTTTTAAGGCGGGCCACTAGCCTAATATATAATAGTTTTTAAGCATGAATAGCACATATCATCAACATATAAATATTTGTTATTTTGTTTCGGAAATTATGCAAATATTTCAATAATTTAATATGTTTTGAGGCGGGCCTCTTTCAAAATTTTAGAAACTAAAAAAAAAAAATATGGAAAATTGCAAAATAATTCTATTCATTTTTCAGGTGGACCAACATTTTGAAATCCGCTAGTGAGTAGAATACTGTTTGAATGAAGTTTTCGTATAAATCACACAGTTTTTATGTTTCGAGGTGGGCCTCTTTGCTAATTTAAAAAGTTTTAAATAGTTATATGAAGATTTTTAAAATATTATTTTTATTTTATTTTTTATTTAATATCAAAATTTTTCCAATTCTTTATACTAAATAATATATGAAAATATTTAGCACAGATTTCAGGCGGGCCACATTCTTATAATAAAAAAATCATTTAGCCCATTTGTGTGCAAAGAATAAATTTACAAAATTATTTCTCTGTGTCCTGGCAGACAGTTCATTTAATTCCAGCTTAAGATTTAATAAGTTGTTTTTTCAATACATATTGGATTTTCAATTCAAATCAAGAATTTTCATTGAAAATGCCAAAATAAATATTTGGCCCGCCACAAATTTTCCTGGAATTGCCTAATCAGTGGATTGGTTTTGAGGAAATAAAGGTATTATTTTATTTTCGTTGTCATTCCCGATACTTGACATTTGGATTTTCAATGGTGGCAGAACAATTTTGGTAAGAAAATCGTAAATTAATAATAATAATGTAGAACGACATTTAGCACAAAAACAGCCAATTGGTTGATATCACGGTAATGGATTTTTATAAAAAAAAATAAATAAATTATTAATAATGGCCCGCCTCAAAATTGGCTGGAGTTAGCCTTCCAAACTGTTAGCTTAAGGGGACAAAAAATTTTTTTGATTTTTTTATTTTCAAACTCGATATTTTACACTTATGTTTTAAGTAATGGCTGTCCAATTTTTTTTGGCCCGCCTTAAATTTTGCTGCAATCATCTTTCTAGTTGATTCGCTTAAAGAAAATAACACAATTTGTATGTTTTATTTTCAGCTCCAGGACTTGATTTTTATTTCTTAAATGTGGTCAGTCCAAATTTAGTAAAAGAACATGTTACTTGTGTGGCCCGCCTCAAATTTGTTCGAAGTCGCCTTAGCGGAGGGTTGACTTGATAAAATGAAATCAATTTATGTGTTTTATGTTCAACCGCCGTACTTCTTTTTCATTAATATTGCAAGAGTATATGAATGGCCCGCTACAAACTTTGCTGGAATCTCCTCGTCGATGGGTTATGTTCAATAAATAAAAGCAATTAAGGTTTTTCTTTTTCTACTCCAAAACGAGAAATGATGTCAGAGTAATGTTAATAGAAAAAAAGTTTGAAATTAGATGTTTGGCCCGCCTCAAAGTTCACTGGAATTACCTTACTAGTGGGTTAGCTTGTTCAAATGAAAAAATTTTGTTGGGAATGACTGAAACTATAAGGCAATCTTTGAGTAAATGTCACCTAAATGTTCTTTTATCTTTGGATCTTACCAAAGCCTTTGATAAAATAGATTATGGAATTTTAATTTCGAAATTGCATCGAAATCTTGGTATTTCGTCTTCTTCTTGTAATCTTTTATATTCATATCTTACTAATAGATATCAATACGTCACAATTGGAGATAAAGTATCAGGGCTTTTACCCGTCACGAGTGGTGTTCCACAAGGTTCCGTCCTCGGACCTATATTATTTAACATCTTTATTAACGATCTTTTCTCCAATTTTGAATTTATATCGTCTTGTATTGCATTTGCTTTTGCAGATGATTTATTTTTTCTTATCTGTGGTGAAAAACAGTTCCTGGACGTCATGCAAAATACAATTGATTATAGTATCGAAACTATTTTTCGTTGGATGAGCGAAAATAAATTATTTATAAATACTGCTAAAACTAAAGCAATGCTCTTTGGGCCCCCAAAAACTAATTTGGCCATAAAGATTGATGGTACTGATATTCAGTTTGTTAACCAGATTAAATGTCTTGGCGTATGGTTGGATAATAGGCTTAATTTTGAAAGACATATTAATTCTGTAGCATCCAATGTTAATTTTGCACTTCGACAAATTAATAATGGAAATCTTATACTGCCCGTGCAGGTTAAAGTAAAGCTTGTTCACACTTTGATTATGCCCATATTTTTGTATGGAGTTGAAGTTTATAGTCTCACTTTGGGTTACAACATTAGCAAACTTACGAAATTATTTAATAGAGTTGTTCGTTTTCTGTATAATCTCAGAAGGCGCACTCATATGTCGAATTATGTATGTAGATTTTTAGGATGTTCATTCTTGAACTACTTGAAATTAAGACTATTACTATTTTTTTATAAAACATACAAGGATGGGAAAATATTGCATATGATTTCATTTTTTACCTTTAGCCGTTCTCAACGAAATCGTCAAATACAAATTCCAAGGCTAACTTCAATTTTGGAACGATCATTTCATACTAGAGTTGCAAGAATTTTTAATAATCTGCCTGACAGCCTTAAATCTTTTGTTTCTTCACATCAAACTTATATAAGTAAAATTCTATTACATCTTGAACATAATAACTTATAGTTGGAAATTGATATGTATATGAAATTCGTACATATATACATACATATACATATGTCTTATACTCTGTTACTATACAAACGCAACTGTTAATTTATTTGCTTTCCTACAATACAATATTGGTCCTAAACTATCTCTTCTACTTTAATATTTATGTGATATTTTGATAAATATTCTTTACATATGTATGTTACATTTATTATAATAGTCTACATTCGTTTTTAAGATTTTCACCGAATATATTATTATAAAGTTTTGTTATATGTAGTATTATATTATGTAGATAATTTGTTAACTAGTTATGGCCCTTTGGGCTCAGTTACTTAAAGTTGAATAATAAACTGAAACTGAAACTGACAAAAAAATCCCAGTATATGCTAGTCATATTTTAGTGAAAACAACATCAATTAGCTTTTATTTAGCTAATCGATTTTCAATCAAAACAATTTTTCCAAAAAATAGATGTTAGCCCGCCTCAAAACTAGCTGGAATAACCTTGTCAGTGAATTGTTTTGGAGAACTAAAATCAATTTATGTTGTTTCTCTTCAATCTCAATACTTGAAATATGGGTTTTCAAATGATATCAGACAATTTTTAGTAAAAAAAACTGATGGTTTTAGCAGCTAAAGACCGTAGAGCGGTATCAGAATGCGAAGCATGAACATGTGGTGGGCCACAATATGCAATCAAATCGAAATGCTTTTAACAGGAATGAAATAAAAGAGTTGAACCTTCACTGCGTATGACTGATTGCTAATTAATTACTACAATTATATAAATATTATTAATCATACGACCCATATTCCATTAAATTGTTTGGCCTTTCATTAGTACATATTTGTTATATTAATTTTAGGCACATATTTGATTTTGAAACTATAACAGCAAATATTTAACAGCATATTAACAACTCTATTCAATTTGGACCAGTTTTTCATAAAAATATAGGACATGAATGAAGAAAGCAAATAATACAGTTTTATGTATGTTAAAATCATGTTTATTAAATTTTCCATCTCTTTCTTATTTTATTGATGTAGTTCTCATCAAAAGCCGTTAAAGAATTCAATAGAATTTTGTTTCCAAACATAAAAATCTATGTTAGTGTAATATTTGGCTTTCTTGTTCTCAATATTTGGCTAGAGCTAAAAATGAAATAAAAATATCGTATTTATTTGGATGAATCTGTTGTTTTAGTAGAATTTAAAAAAAAAATTGTGTGTTTGAGATTTTTATTTCTTTTTTTATTTCATTTTTGTTACAATGGTTGGCTTTTAAAAAAATTACCTTTTTTCGCATTGTTTTTCTTTTTAGTTCTTTTTTTCATGTGAGATTTTTTATTAATTTTTGGCTTAATGCCATTGACAGCCAACATCAACGAAATAATGAAAAAGACACAGATAAAAAGAACTGAAATAAAAATATACAAATCGTACATGAATAGTATCCACTTTATTAGATTGTGAATAGTGTTTTTATATTGTGCCACATAATTTGGCAAAAAAATATTCTGAAACAACAACATGATTGCCTTTCCCTTTTCTGTATTCGCTAACTGTTTAACAATTTTTTGTTTGTGGTATTTTGGTATTTAAAAAGATGAATGAGAAAAATCTTTGTTGCGGATCAATAGTGTCAACATATTTGAAATTAAAAAAGAAATTGCTTGAAGGAGAAAACAACAAGCTTTAAAATTTATTCAAAAAGATAGTTTAGCTAAGAAGTTCATTTGTATTGGAACTACAAATAAGTATGTATTTAATTTCTTCTAAAGTATAACATCACGTATGATTTATATTATTTAGTTTCTAGTAGACATCTGCAAATTGCCATTTGAAACGCCTTTTAAACCATACTATGTTTTTCCAAATCATGCTTTGATTTGACTTGAAATTTACATGCTAAGTCATCACACCGTACAAAAACAGCAATGATTTACAAATCATAGGCGTAGAGCAATGAGAAAGAGAAGACAGTAAATCATGTTATCTTGTAAAGCGGCCCTAGGGCCTATTCACATATTACCTAACGCTATTTTCGGAGGTTTTATACCACCCCCCCCCCCCCCCCCCCCCCCTTCGTAACGCTTTTTACAAAATGTTCAGTATAAAGTATATAATCCGTAACAAATCTTTAACAAAAAGTTTTTGAGAATCCGGAGAACTGCGATTTTGGGGATTTTTTTAGGTTTTGGGAATCTGACGAACTTTTGGGATTTTGGGGATTTTTGTAAGTTTTTTTGGGAATCCGGGGAACTTCTGGGATTTTTGTAAAAGTTTTTAGGAATCCAAAGAACTTCTGGGATTTTGGGGGATTTTTTTTAAAGTTTTTTGGGAAACCGGCGAACTTCTGAGATTTCGGGGAGATTTTTGTCCCAGTTTTTGGGGAATTCTTAGACCGGTTTTGGGTCTAAGGATGGTGACCTTGCTTAGTGAAAGTGCCTCGCCTAAACACCATGTGCCTCGGCTAAATTCTTGAGAAATAGCACCTAAGTATCTTCCAGGTAATATTTAGAAAAGTATTAATTTTTGCAAAAACAAAATATTTCTGCTATAAAATACTGTTTCTTAAGATTATTTTTTAAATATGTTTTCTTCATATTAATCTTTAAACGGCAATTCTCGGATTTTTGGGAGATTTTTATAAAAGTTTTTGGGAATCCGGGGAACTTCAGGGATTTTTGAGAGATTTTTATAAAAGTTTTTGGGAATCTGGCGAAGTTCTGGGATTTTGGGGATTTTTTGTAAAAGTTTTTGGGAATCCAAAGAACTTCTGGGATTCTGGGGATTTTTTAAAAAGTTTTTTTGGGAATCCGGGGAACTTCTGGGTTTTGGGGATATTTTTGACCCAGTTTTTAAGAATCCGGGGAACTTCTGAGATTTCGGGGAGAATTTTGTCGCAGTTTTGGGGAATTCTTAGACCGGTTTTGTCTCTAAGGATGGTGACTTTGCTTAGTGAAGGTGCCTCGGCTAAACACCAGGCGTCTCGACTAAATTCTTGAGAAGTATCACCTGAGTATCTTCCAGGTAATATTTAAAAAAATTCTAATTTTTGTAAAAAAATTTTCTGCTATAAAATACTGTTTCTTAAGCGGCCCATCCACTTGCAATATAATTGTGCAATTTTTCGTATTGTACAATAATATCGCCAATGTGTATGTCATATCGAAGGTGGCACAATATATTGTCAAAAATCAAAAGGCTTTTGATTTTTATTGTACAAAAATAAAAATTGTGCAATGTGGTGGCAGCATTTTTTGGTCTTGTTTACTTTTTCACTATCAGGAAAATTGGGAAATATTTTCTTTGAAAATATTCTGCCCTTTATTGCAAAATATAGGTCAAAACGACAATAATATGTACAATAACATATGCAATAATATTGTATAATGGATGATGGGCCGCTTTAATATTATTTTTTAAATATATTTTCTTTGTATTAATCTTAAAACGGCCATTGTTTTTGCTTCCATACAATCTAAACAAATGACAAGTGTGACTTATTTGTTTCGTCATTTTGATGATTTATTTATAAGTACTTCTTGGTTTTTGTAGGTGTATTTTTTCATTTGAGAGAAACAATTCATGTAATGACTTGATTCTCACGATACAAGACATGATTTGGTTCTCTTAAAATCGTTTGTTGCTTTCATTTGTTTTGCTTTGCTTTGAGATTTAGCAATAGTGTGTGTGATTTAAGTGTTATGAATTACTGTGAATTGAAATTCAAATGGCTTGATTAGTTTCTAGGTAATAAATAACACTCATACGCAGCAGAGTCTAACCAGTTTCATATATATGGCTGATTCTCTTTTCAAATGTTTTTTTTCGTAGCCGTTGAAAGTATAGTAAAATATTTCATAACATAAACGCTTAAATTTTAAAGAGAAAGCTGCTTTAGCATGATTTAATGGACTATAAATAAATTTACATAAGATTCTTTGTGTAAGATTGTCCATTATGTGTTAAAAACGAAGAACAAAAATACTGTTTGTACTCTCTTCATACAAAATGGTGTGTCCGTAACTCATGCTGTTGATTTTCCACATTAAGAAACCATGAATTTTCCAAAAACAAGATTAAGTTTATAACGATTTTAAAACTTTCTCATTTGCTTCTCCTATTTTACCCATACAATTTTTTTAAAATATTAGAAATTAGAATTTTAAAATTGTTGTTGTCTGCAGTGTTGTGTATTGAGCGTTACGCTTTCTTTGTACGCTTCATTACTCAGTTTAATTATTAAAATTGGATTAACAACATACACTGAAATAATAGCGTAGGTTTGTAGGTACTTCTAAATATTTAAAAGTTCTGCGAATCAATCATCGTTTTTAGCAAAAAAAATGTATTGAAATTTTTTAGTGAATATTAAAAGAGATTATGTTAAAATACATCGAAGATTATACATCTGAATTGTATTGAATTCAATATTAAGTGTGTGTTCTGAAAAGAACATGCAATTCGTATAAAAATGTATTGAGCGTTATGTAAAAAAAATTATATATATAATTTATCTATAAATTTTAGGACGTAAAAAAAGTGCACAGCAGCTGAAGGGTAGAAACGACATAAAGAACATAATCTGTTTACAAATTTCTGGTTTTCTTAAAAAAAATTTTGGTTCTTTCGCACTGTGTTTTTCTTATATGTTCGAAGAATGTATTAGGTGCGTCGTATTTTGCTACAAATAATCAATTAAAATTGACATAACTTTTGACATTGTTGGTCGATTTTATTAAAATAAGTCTTATTTGAAAGAAGAGTTAGCATACTTTTGGCTTATGTATACATATCATTATTTGAAAACATACAAATTTTGTATTTTTCCATTTGAATCCAAGTCAAAATTAAAAAAGTGGTCATAACTTTTAATTTCGTCCTGCGATTATTATAATTTTTTATCTTTTTAGAGAGTAGATGTATAGTGCTTTCAAACCCTATACTAAGTTTTTGTGGTGATTTTTTTTGCAAAAAGCATTCCTGGAACAACCGCGAAAGCAAATGTAACGCTCAAGACACACAAATTTTTAAAAATCGAAAAATTTAATTTTATTTCAGGAATCATTGAATGTGGCGAAAACTATACAAAAAAACACAGACACACAATGAATGAAAGAATGAGAATCAGCCATATAACTTTCGTATACTTCTGAAATTACAAAAAAAATCTTTCCAGCAATTCAACAAATTCTAAAAGAGCTTAAAAGAGCAATAAAATCTCCATCCTTCTGTATCAAAAATAGTGATTAAAATGTTCCAATTTCCTAGACAACCTTTCTAATTATGTACAATATTTTTCTTTAAAAAAATCCTTTTCCAGACCATTATGGAAAACAAAGTTACCAAAAATTAAGCTTATCAAAGAACAGCATTTTATTATTAGTTTGCTACATCATTGTTATAAATTTATAATATCAAGCAATAAAAATAATGTTTATTTAGCCAAATATTGCTGACATATATAGTGACAAACAAACTAAGGAAAACATTTTACAAGTCATTGAAAGCGCAAATGTTAGATAATAAAAAAATCCTGTTTATATTGTTAACAAACTTGATCACATAAAAATGCACACATACGAGTATTAAATTTAATGTAGTAGAAAATATATATGATTTTTGCAATTGAGTGGCATTCGTTGTGATATTAAATTTATTATCACAATCCATAAGAAAGCTTGTAGCAGCATTTCTAAATATAGAAATTTCACGAGTTTTGCATAAACTTTACAAAGTACATATTTAATAAATGCAAAACATTAAACATTTCAAAATATATGAATTATCTGTAGATATTGTGAGGCGGGCCATTTATGAAAATTCAATAAATTAAGTAAAATACGACTTTGGCTGGCACACGAAGGGTTCCCTACGAATACACATGGATATCGCTTTTCGTTTTTGCCCCTTTTTTCATTTTGGCAGTTTTTCGTTATGATTTTTTGTTTAATTTTAGTTTTTTTATTTTTTAAGAATTTTTCGTTGTTTTCTCCGATTTTTTTTTTTTTTTGGTTTTGGTGCTTTTTTAATTTTCGTGATTTTTTTTCGTTTTTTCTGACGATTTTTCGTTCTTTTTTTTTTTTTTTGTTCTTTTGCCGATTTTTTAGTTTTGGCGATTTTTTGGTTTAGGCGTTTTTTGACGTTTCTTCACTTTTTCAAGCTATTTTTAGTTTTAGCGATTTGTTTTAGTTGTGGCGATTTATTCCGTTTTGGCGCTTTTTTCGGTTTTGGGGATTTTTTCGATTTTTGGCGATTTTTTTAGTTTTAGCGATTTTTTTGGTTATGACACTTTTTTGGTCTGGCGATTTTTTTCCGCTTTTTGGCGATTTTTGGTTTTTTTGTAATTTTTCTTTGTTTTTTGCCGATTTTGTTTAGTTTTTGCGTTTATTTGTTTTAAAGTTTTTTTTTTTTGCTTTTTGACGATATTTTTAGTTCTAGCGATTTATTTTAGTTTTGGCGCTTTTTTCTGTTTTGTAGCTTTTTTCGGTTTTGGGGATTTTTTCGGTTTTTTGTGATTTTTTTTTAGTTTAAGCGATTTTATTTTTGTTTTGAAATTTTTTTCGTTTTTGCCATTTTTTTGTGCTTCGCGATTTTTTTGTTTTGGCGCTTTTATTTTTTGGTTTTGGCGATTTTTTCGTTTTAGGGATTTTTTTATTCATTTTTGGCGATTTTTTAGTTTTTTTATGATATTTTTTAGTTTTAGCGTTTGTTATGTTGTAGTGCTTTTTTTCGTTTTGACGACTTTTTCGGTTTTTTGCAATATTTTTGTTTAAGCGATTTTCTTTTGACACTTTTTTCGTTGTAGTATTTTTTTTTTTTTTTGTTTTTGGCGATTTTTTAGTTTTGGATTTTTTTGTTTTGGCGCTTTTTCCCCGTTTTAGTGATTTTTTTTCATTTTTGAAGATTTTTTGTTTTTTTATGATATTTTTAGTTTTAGAGATTTTTTTATGTTGTAGTGCTTTTCTTCGTTTTGACGACTTTTTTCGGTTATTGACGTTTTTTAGTTTTTTGGCGATCTTTTTAGTTTTGGTAATATATTGCGTTTAAGCAATTTTTTTTCATTTTGGTGCTTTTTTCCTTCAAGCGCTTTTTTCATTCTGGCGTTTTTTCGCTTTGACATTTTTTAATTTTGGAATTTTTTAGCTTTCGCGTGTTTGAAAATTTCCAGAGTTTACCTCTTACGGTTTCCAAGATACAGCATATTATCTAAATTACATAGTAAATTTACATTAGCTGATAGAACACCCTTTAATTTTTATTGTTTTAAATATCAGTGTTAATTGGTGTAGTCTATTCTACAGACTTCACCAATTAACACTAACTTTGAAAATTTAAAGTGTCTATATATAAGTGTCTGTATTTTACATTAGTAATTCAACATTTTTCGGTGCTCGCTTTAGAACACCCTTTAATTTTTAATTGTCAGATTTGCTGTTGTAGCGGCAAAAGTTTTACATATTCTGTGAAAATTTTCTGGGCCGTAGCTCTTATGGTTCCCGAGAAAACAGCATGTAACAGACAGACGGACAGACAGACAGATAGATGGACAGACGGACAGCGTAGCGAAAACAATAGAGTGCCTTTACAATTTTGGTGTACGGAGCCCTAATAATTATGATCAGGGATCGGACTTTCATGCAAATGCATGTTTTTTGTGCTGATAGGTAAAGAGGTATTAACTAATTATCTATGTGGATTATCAAATTTTAAGTAGGTTGGCATCGATTTGTAGTTGCATATTTTGGTGGTAAGTGCATATTTTTGCATATTTTGACAATAAATGCATATTTTTGGAATAATAAAAATTTTTTTAATGCATATTTCTCAATTTTTGAAAAAAATATTAATAGGCCGATTATGGATGGCAACTAGGGTTTTTTACTCCCGGACTTTTTTGTTTCCCGGGAGAGCGGGAAATAAAAAATAAATTCCCGGCATCCCGGGAATTCGTAAGTAGGGGTGGCCGTGGTTACAATAGTTGCAGAATACAGAGTTACAATAGGGTCAAGTAACATGACGCGTTTTTGGTATAGAAATAGTAGAATTTGCATTCATTTTGAGCAAAAATACAAATATTTTTGAAATTCTAAAAATGATGGGACCTATTAACACGGAATAGTTAAACTATTTAATATGTTTTTAATAATATTATAAAAGAAGTAAATAAACTAAAAACGTGAGCATTTTAAACAAGATATTACATATGAAAAATTTTTGAGGCGGGCCATATGTGATTTCTGTTAAATTCTTAAAACTAAAAAATGTGTAAATAAACAAACTTTTTATATCAAAAATCTTTATATAAACTTAAAAGCAAAATACATATTCTTAAAAGTAAATATATTTTAAATACAAATATGGCCCGCCTCAAATTTCTTTGAAGCTCAGTCTTAAAAATATTCTTTTGTACTACAAGAACTTCACAAACGTGTATATATTCTTTAACATGCATGTGTATTTGTTTTTACAAAAATAACTGCAAATACTGTAATAAAAATTGTTTACTTTGAACTTGATGGCAGTAAAAAAAACAGAAAAAAGTTAACAAAAATTTGACAAGCACAAACAACAAAAATAACAAATTCTTATTTTGGCTTTTGATATATTTCTTTATTTTTTATTTTTTTTATTTTTGTAGCCAACAAGACAAATTATTTATTATACAAGTTTATGACAAATAAAATAGAAAAATATTTATCTTGTGCAAATTTTCTATTTTAAATTTAAAAATTTCTTTTTAACATAATTTTCATGATACTAAATGATGAAAATTATTTTATTTCATAAATAGATTTTTGTTGCTAATACATGTGATGCTTTTTCATTTGTTGACAATTGCTGTGGTGTTGACTTTTCTTTAAGGTGATTAACATGTCAGTTTTAACAGGGTGTAGGGAAAAGTAGTGATTTTTAGCAAGAACTCTTAAACACATTTTAAGTTTTTACTTGATGTTCAAGTTGATTTTTGACCTTTTCTAAATTTTAAAACTTAAAGTAGCATTTTGTGAAAAATATTTCTGTAGGATATTGCATTTCTGTAGGACATACAGCCGTTGAAGTGGATTTTTTCACTTTTTTTAGAATGGACAAAAAATGCCCATACATCGATAAGTTATAGGGTGAAAATGTTTCACAAAAATATTCCTCATGGAGGTTTACATAAAAACGTTGAACAAACCTTATGTCCAAAATGTAAGGATTGCAAGATTTCCTATGCCGATTCACTATAAATATATGCAAAAAATAAGAAACCCCTAAAATTAATCCCATACGTAAACTTTCAAAACTCCGTTACACGTACAATATTTTTTTATCGCCTCTACTAGAATCAATCAAACTTTTGAATTTGTTGTGTAATGTAATTTACGTTTGTAAATTATTAAAATTGCAACTGAATCAATAACAGCGTGTTGATATGTTATCCTAAAATTGCTTTATAATATGTTAGATTTGTTTAATTATGCACTAGGATGGACCAAAGGTGTTAGTTATTGAAAGAAAGTTATTATATGGAAATATTATGAGTCTCTACAAAATTTGTAGCGGGCCATAAACGTTATCATTTTCAAAAACAGTTTTCATTAGCAGTTTATTGAAATTAAAATTTATTTAATGACAGCATTATGATACGTTACCCTAAAAGTTCTGACATGAATATGCTGCAAGTATATTTTAGCTATTGAGGCGGGCCACAGGTTTTAAAAATTATATAGAATCGAATCAGGGCACATCGAAACTGAAATGATGCGTTGAAATATTACTTTCAAATAGCGTTATGTGTGAGTTGCTGCAAGGTTTGTGGCGGGTCACACGTGTTATCATTTCTTAAAATAGTTTTCATTGGTAGCTTATTTAATTTACTATCGATATGACATCGTAAACATCCTGAAATAACTATATTGGAATTTTGTTTTTAGTTCCTGAAAAAGTTGTGGCGGGCCATCATCATATCTTGAAACAGTTTTTACTATCAACTTATTGAAACTAAAATTTATTTAATAACAGCTTATTTATATGTTATCTTAAAAGTCCTGAAGTAGTTATAATAAAAGTATTTTTTTTGTTATCGTGAGGAGCCAAAGGTTTTAAAAATTATGCAAAATTGTATCAAGGCACATGAAGAGTTAAATAATATATCGAAATATTACATTCAAAAGGCTTTAAGTGTGAGTTTCTGGGAAATTTGTGGCGGGCCATATATGTAATAATTTATTAAAATAGCTTTCATTTGATATGACGATTTAAGTGATATTTCGAATTGGAATTTTGTAAATGCTTTCAGTTTTGGACATTTTTAGCCGGGCCATAGATTTGTTAATATGGTTGTAATTATTATTTATATATGAAAACTATATTATTTTAATAGAAATATTTGATTATCTTATCTGTGATATATTATAAGTTTTTAAATGGCTTAACTTTAAAAGTTTTTAGGCGGGCCACAAATATAAAAATTATAAAATATTTTCTCTATATTTTAAAATCTTGGATATATAATTTTATTAAGGCATAATACGACTTAAGTAATATTTCGAAATATGATTTTGTAAATGCTTTCAGTTTTGGAAAATTTTAGGCGGGCCATAAATTCGGTAATATATTAAAAGGTTGTAATTATTCCGAGTTTATAAAAACTATAACGTTTAAATATTAAAATATGCTATCTGTGTTGTATTAAAAGTCTTTAAATTGCTTATCTTTAAAAGTTTTTTGGCGGGCCACAAATTCTAAAAAATGCAAAGTATTTTATTTCTTCTGGATATAAAATTTTATTAAGATATATAACGATTCAAGTGATATTCCGAAGAAAGCTTTTGTAAATGTCTTGCGTTTTGGAAAATTTGAGGCGGGCCATAAATTCGATCAATTATTAAATGGTGGTAATTAGTTGGAGCTAACGAAAACTGTACATTTTTGTAATAGAAATATATAAATACACTCTAAAACATTACTTAAAATTTACGATCATATATTGTCTAAATTTGTGTTGAAAATTTGTCCTTGTCTAAAATTACATCGATTTTGTAGTTATTTTATTAAAGAAAAAACCTTCCAAGTTAAACATATTTAGTCCAAGTGGAAAAAATGTAACATAAAGTATAATACGGCTATGGCTGAATGGTAGATACGTCAGACTATCAGTCAGGAGGTCGCGGTTCAAACCTGCACGCAGTCAATCGCTTTTTATATTAAAAACATTTTGTTGAAAAATAATGCGTGTGTAATTTTAGCTCGATAATAATCTGAAAGTGTTGCCGACTATTATCGACCTAATTTTCAACAAAAGTGTTTTAGAGTGTATGTTATCTGTGTTATATTAAAGGTCTTTAAATAGCTTCTCTTTAAAAGTTTTTAGGCGGGCCACAAATATAAAAAAAATGCAAAATATTTTCTTTATATTTTTTAATCTAGAGTATATCATTTTACCACGGCATATGAGGATTTAAGTGATATTTCCAAACATGATTTTGTAAATGCTTTGAGTCTTAGAAAATTTTAGGCGGGCCATAGATCCGGTAACATATTAAATGGTTGTAATTATTCTTGCATATATGAAAACTATATTTTTTTTAATAGAAATATATGATTATGTTATCTATGTTATATTAAAAGTCTTCAAATAGCTTATCTTTAAAACTTTTTAGGCGGGCCACAAATTTAAAAAAAGCTAAATATTTTCAATATATTTTGAATTCTTAAATATAGAATTATATTAAGTCCTATGACGATTTAAATGACATTTCGAGGTATGATTTTGTGAATGCTTTCAGTTTCCGAAAACTTGAGGCGGGCCATAGATTCGGCAATATATTAAATATTTGTACTAATTATGTGCGTATATATGAAAACTATAATTTTTTAATAGAAATATTTGATTATGTTATCTATGTTATATTAAAAGTCTTCAAATAGCTTATCTTTAAAAGTTTTTAGGCGGGCCACAAATATAAAAAAATGCAAAATATTTTCTATATATTTTGAAATCTTAAATATAGACGACTTGAAAGATATTTCAAAGCATAATTTGGCTAATGGTTTCACTTTCAAAAAATTTGAGGCGAGCCATTGATGGTTGTAATTAGATATTATACACTTTTAATGGAAATATTTGAGTTTGTTGTTTCTGCCATACATGTCAAAAGTCTTTAAATAATTAATCTCAAAAACTTTTTAGGCGGGCCACAAATTAAAAAGAGTGTACAAAACAAACTAGAAGTGAATATTGAATTTTTTTGGCGATTAATTAACTATTTAAACACTTTTTATGATCAACCCCTGTTAAGTTAAATATTTTCTGTACAATTACAAGAATTTATTTTAATTTAATTTATTAGTATTGTTATATTTGTTATTTTTCTTCTATTTAAAAAGAAATACTCAAGCATGACATTTTAATAATAATTAAATCTGTCATTTAAAGTGACATGCGGTAATTTATGTCAACATCAAACTTATTCTAACACGAAAATGTCTAAATTTTGTGGGGTTAAGATAAAAAGAAGAGCACAGATTTCATAAGAATAAAATGAAAATAAAACAAAACAGAAAATTTCTTGTTCATACAAGACAAATCATGCGATGCAGTTTTTATTAAAAATCTTTCTTTAAAAATCTTTCAAACTGCAATCACTGAATGGCTAACAGTATCCCACATAATATACTTTTCTAAGCTGATGATTAGTTTACATCTGAAAAAAGCTAATTCAAGAGGTAAAAAAGCCAAATTTTTTTAAAGGATATTTTTGACTTCCTTGTTTCCGTTTGAGTAATGAAAGGTAATCGCTTTATATTGCTATAACTCTCCCATTTAAGGTGAACTGCTTTAAAAAAATTCATGCATATTTTGAAGTTTTGAAAACCTGCTATCAAATTGTGTAGCAATTTTTTCGAACTGCAAAATTATAGGTTCAAATCCAAGCAAAAAAAAATTTTTTTTTCGAACTAAACAAAATTTGTATTTTATGGAAAACGAATTTATATCCAAAGGAAATTAATTATTTTGGCTTGAGTTCGGTTTTTAATATAATTTTCCAATTAAATTATATTTTTATTTAGAGAAAAATGTAAAGCTTGTAGACAAAGAAAAATTTTGACTGCGCGGAGGGTTGAACTGACATGTTTCGAGAGCTCCCGCGGTCCTGAGTGGTCTATGCGGTAAAGAACTCCTGACGACAAGAGCGGAAGCTCTCGAAAAATTTCAGTTCAACCCTCAGCGCAGTCACATTTTTTCTTTGTTCTACATGCTTCACAATTTTTCTCGAAATAAAAATATAATTTTTTTGAAAAATTTAATTAAAAACTCAACTCAAGTCAAAATAATTAAATTCCTTTAGATATAAACCCATACATCTTGACTAAAATTAATAACTAAGTTTCGAGTTTAGTCGAACTGTGTGGGTTTATATCCAAAGAAATTTTAATTATTTTTACTTGAGTTCGGTTTTAATTTAATTTTTCAATTAAATTATATTTTTATTTAGAGATAAATGCGAAGCTTGTAGACAAAGAAAATTTTTGACTGCGCAGAGGGTTGAACTGACGTTTCGATAGCTCCCGCTAATCTCATTAGAGTTCTTTGCGTTTTCTATTTTTGCGGATATTTTTATGTCAGGGGAGTATTTTACTCGCATCACAACACGTTGATTTTTTGCTCATTTTCTTTTGATTAATCGAAATTTATTCTTATACCACCAATCTCTTATTCCTTATTTTAGTTTTTTTGTCTTAATAGTCCTCTAAAAGCCAGTGACAGGAAATGGAAAATTCTAAGCGAAGTTTTACTCTACTTGGTCGCCCGTTCTTTCGTTAACATATTGTAAACTTTGTCGTACGCTGTTATAGCTATTTCCATTAACTTTTTTTGTTAATGTTCATTCCCAATATCATTTTCTGGCCATTAGCGCATGTAATTATTATTGATTAGTTTGCCACAATATACCAAATATGTTTATTACGTGTAAAAACTATAATTATTGTAAATGGCCACAATTAATGACAAAAAAGATTAACAATATTTTTTTTAAAGTCAATTAAAAAAGCTTTCAATGACGAGGTGAAGTCAATAAGTCTTCGCAAATACTTAGAAAACATTTATTTTTGGTTAGTCTCTATTTTGCTCAATACTTTTTATCCAGCGATTATCCAACTTTTATAGGCCCTCGGTAGAGTGGCCTTGGTCTAGTGGTCTAAGCGGTAAAGAACTCTGATGAGACTAGTAGGAGCTATCGAAACGCCAGTTCAACCCTCCGGGCAGTCAAAATTTTGTTTGTATACATGCTTCACTTTTATCTCTAAATAAAAATATAATTTAGCGATTTTTTTTAAGTTTTGTTTCTATTTTCGTTTTGGCTATTTTTTTCTGTTTTTGTCGATATTTTTAGTTTTTTGGCGATATTTTTATTTTTGGTGATTTTTTTTTATGTTTAAGTGATTTTTTTTTACTTTTGGTGCTTTTTTCCTTTCAGCGGTTTTTTCATTTTGGCGACTTTTCGGTTTTTTGCGATTTTTTCCAATTTTTTTTTTATATTTAGCTTTAGCGATTTTTTAAAGTTATGTTGCTATTTTCGTTTTGCTATTTTCTTCTGTTTTTGTCGATATTTTTAGTTTTGGTGATTTTTTGCGTTTAAGCGATTTTTTACTTTTGCTGCTTTTTTTCTTTAAGCGGTTTTTTCATTTTGGCGATTTTTGGTTTTTTGGCGATTTTTTTTTTTTGATTTTTTAGTATTGGCTATTTTTTAGTTCTGGCGTTTTTTTCTGTTTTACCGATTCCTTTCGTTTTTTAGGTTTAGCAATTTATTTTAGTTTTGGCGCTTTTTTTTTTTTTGTTTTAGAAATTTTTTTTTTTGGTTTTACGATTTTTTTGGTTTTTGGCGATTCGGTTTCGTTTTTTACGCTTTTCTCGTTTTCCTGATTTTTTTCAATATTTGACGACTTTTATCGTTCTTGGCGATATTTTTAGTTTTAGGGGTTTTCTAAGTTTTGGGGTGCTATTTTCGTTTTGGTTTTTCTATTTTTTAGTTTTTTGACGCTCTTTTTAGTTTTAGTGATTTTTTACGCTTAGGCGATTTTCTTACTTTTGGCGCTTTTTTTCTTTAAGCGCTTTTTTTCATTTTGGCGACTTTTCGTTTTGGCATTTTTTTTTATTTTGAATTTTTTTGTTAAGCATTTTTTAAAATTTAAAGAGTTTGCCTCTTACGGTTTACAATATACAGCAAATTGTCTAACTTACGTAGTAAAAATTACATTAACTGATAGAATACCCTTTAATTTTTATTGTGCTATATAATCAGTGTTAATTGGTTTAGTCTGTATAATAATACACTAACTTTAAAAATGTCAAGTGTCTATATACATAGTATAAGTATCTGTATATTACATTAGTATTTCAACATGTTTCGTTGCTCTCTTTAGAAAACCCTTTAATTTTTAACTGTCATATATTTGTTGTTATAGCGGCCAAAATTTTACACATTCTTTGAAAATTTTAGGTCCGTAGCTCGTACGGTTCTCGAGCAAACAGCCTGTGACAGACAGACATACAGACAGACGGATAGCGTAGCGAAAGAAATAGTGTTATTTTACATTTTTGGACTACAGAACTCTAAAAAATACTTTTTATATCTTTAACCAAATCAAAAACTGCAATAGCATAGAATTTTCCAACCCTGTGCTTAACATGAAAAGTTGTTGGAAAATAATGGAACATAAGGTTGAAATTGTACAAGTCGGTAATCATGGATACAACAAAATAATTTCAATGAACTCCTGAGAGAAAGACAACGAGAGATAAAACAAAAACCGTGTTAGTTACTATTGACAACATTGATTGTGCGTCTCCAAAGGTTATTATTATTATTATTATGGTAATGCAAAGGTAATGAATGAATGCTAATAATATAAAACGCCTACACACAGAAATATGAAACAATGGAATATAATTTGGAAAATTAACAAGCAAAGAAAATCTGTATATAATTAAAGATAAACAGTTCAGGAGAAAAATAATATATCTAGTACAAGTTTTCGACAAAGACAAGTGTTGGTGAAATTAGGTATATAGTACATATGTATATTATTAGCTTAACGGATTTGTTGTTAGGCTGGGTAGATAAACTTTAACAGTTTTTGGTAATTAGGTGATTCCCTTTATATTTCTTAAGCAATTTTACTTGTAATTAATTTCTTCAAAAGAGTATAAAATTTAATAATAACACTATGCAACAAGAAAAATGCCAAGAAGTACCATTACAAAAACAGTCGAAATTTTAAATTCTACACTGAAAATAATCCATGCAACATTTTACGAAAAAAAAAACTTTCGTAGTGACTTTTTTCGTAAAATATACAAAACTTTCATATATATTACGAAAAAACATTTAGGCAATATTTTTTTAGATTAACGAAAGTAACACGAATACCTTTCGTAAACATTTTTCCTTGTTAAAAAATATATTTGAAGTAAAAAAATAAATTAAAATATTTTTTTATAAATTGACGTATTTTTCAGATTTAAGGAAATAAAACTAATTTTTAGCTCTAATAGAATAAGTAGAAAGTGGCTCACTGGGTAGAGTACATGACTTGAAATATGAAGATTGCGAGTTCGTGCCCCAGTTGAGCCATACTTTTTTTTACTTTTATTTTTTAATTATTTTCGTATATTTCGTATATTTTACGAAAGAATTTCGTGGTGCGAAATTACGAAATATTTCGTAATATATACGACCGTTGTCGTGCATATGTTGCATGGAATTTTTTCAGTGTATGAAAAAACATTTTTATTTTTTTTCTTTCTAAAATTTTGAACTTTTAAAGAGGCTGCTCTGCTCTATCGATTTTATCATAATTTGAAAAGGGGCTATCTATCTATCCACTTTTATTACAAGACTAGAAATTTTAAACAAAATTACCTTTAAGCCGTTTTAATATTAATTTTTTTACACTCAAAATAAATCTAACCAATTTAAATAGTAAATCTAACCAATTTAAATAGTTGACCTACTGTTAATGCAAATTGTTGTTGCAATTTTTATGAAATAACAATTTTCATTGTTTAAAATATTTGTTTAAAGTTGTAAGTTATTTCATGTCTATGGTTACTTTGTGCTATCGTTATTTAACACGATAGCTTAGCTGAAATATTACATTTTACTGAATCGTAAAATATAAACTTGGGAAAAAAGTCGTTTAAAAATGTAAATTATTTTTGTTTGTTAAAACTACTAATTTAATTTGTAACAATTTTTGTGGTTAAAATTACCAATTTTTATAGTTAAAATTACCTATTTAAAATAAGGACAAGAAAAATAGTTATTTTACAAAAATTACTGTATTTAAGACAAGCAAGTCACCACGTGTCTACACAGAAAAAAATGCATGCAATAAAAGCACGAAAACGCTCGTAAATATTACGAAATATTCTGTAATTTCGCAGCACGGAACTCTTTCGTAAAATATACGATATGTACGAAAATAATCAATATATAAAAGTGGCTCAACCTGG
Organism: Panzeria rudis; assembly: GCA_956483635.1. NCBI lineage: Eukaryota > Metazoa > Arthropoda > Insecta > Diptera > Tachinidae > Panzeria > Panzeria rudis. The sequence continues at coordinate 24,266,442 of OY101451.1, read as the reverse complement.
GCACGAACCCGCAATCTTCATATTTCAAGGCATGTCATTGATGTCATACTTCTGATGACAGAGCGTCAGCAATACGAAAGATGAATTTTTCTATGAGTGTACGGGGAAGAAATCGAAAATATTTTTTAATCCTGTTTAAAACAAAACTGTCTTTAATGCACGGTTAAACAAATTAAAAGAGTTAAAAAAAGGAATGCTTCAAAATTGTTAAACGTGAGAAGGTGTGAGCGTGAGTGATAAAAAATTTTTTCTTTGTGAGATTAAGTGGCAAAAAAATTTTGGCTGTAATTAATTATGGCCACAAAAAGGGGTAAAATTTACTATAGTGCACCGTTAAAATCGAATCTTAAATATAATCAGCGCTTAACATTAAAAACTACATCAATTTCATTAAAATAAATAAAAAGTTTTTTTTTGTTAACTAACGGGAAGTTGCAGGGATGGCCGGCAACGTATACCGCATCATATATTTTTTAAAAGGATTTTACTACGATAATTGTAGAACGACAACATTTTTTTTCTGATAAGCCTGTTTTTGGTTCAACATATACACTCTAAAACATAAATTTACGATCATATATTGTCTAAATTCGTGTTGAAAATTTCTCCTTGTCTAAAGTTACATCGATTTTGTAGTTATTTTATTAAAGAAAAAACCTTTCAAACTAAACATACATATTTAGTTCAAGTGGAAAAAATTTAACATGAAGTATAATACGGCTATGGCTGAATGGTAGATACGTCAGACTATCAGTCAGGAGGTCGCGGTTCAAACCTGCACACAGCCAATCTCTTTTTTTTAGTAAAAATAATAATACGTACAAATAATTAAAACATTTTGTTCAAAAATAATGCGTGTGTAATTTTAGGTCGATAATAATCGGTAAAGTGTTGCCGATTATTATCGACCTAATTTTCAACAAAAGTGTTTTAGAGTGTACATAAACTCGAAAATGTTTAATTTTCCCACTACAATTGCACACTTTAATTGACAGATTTTTACATATTTTAATAGGATTTTGCTACAAATATTGTCGGACGACAAAAGGTTTTGTCGGATCCACTTAATTTCGTGTGATAAATATGCTGGGAAATAATACTATTTTCCCACTACTAGTACTCACTTTTATTAATAGATTTTTTACATATTTTGTAAGATTTTCATACAAAAACTATCGGACGACAAAAAGTTTTGTCGGATCAACTTAATTTCGTGTGATAAATATGCTGGGAAATAATATTATTTATCTACTCCAAGTACTCACTTCTATTAATAGATTTTTTTACATATTTTTTTAGGATTTTCATACAAAAACTGTCGGACGACAAAAAATTTTATCGTATGAATCTAATTGTATGATGATGAATAGCATCATTTTCCTCAAGCAGTTACATACTATTAATTTTTATTTTTTTTAATGTATATTTGTTCAATAGTTTGTTATAAAAATTGTCGGGCGACAAAAAATTTTGTCCGATGAAACAAATTTCGTTGTAATAAATATGGCGGAAACCATATTTATCCTAGTGCAATTATAAATTGTTATTTATAGATTTCATTAAAATTGTTGAAGATTTTGTTTAGAAAATTGTCGGACGATAAAAATGTTTTGTCTGATAAACTTAACGATGAAACAGAACTGGGGCTAGACGAGTTTTTCCATACAAATTGTCATTAATCATACGCCGAAAAAAGCAGTCATGGGATAGAATCTATTTTATTTTGAAAACGTTTTTTCTCATGCTCTCAGTTTTAGCCAATCATTCTCTCAACAATGTTGCCGTGTTTTAATAAAATTTCATACATTTTTCATACGAAATATAAGAACAAAAGAAAATAAACAATAATATGAGAGCATTTTGAAGCTGTTGCCGTCGATTTAGTTTTGGGCCTGTTTGTTTGGCAGAGTTTTTGCCTGAAGTTGCAGTCTTATTTCTGTTTCATCATTTAATTTTAGTGCAATAAATATGATGGAGAACCATTTGTTTCTAGTGCAATTACACACAGTCCTTGATTGATGTTTATATTTTGTATGACTTTATTAGAAAATTGTCGGACGACAAAAAGTTTTGTCTGATAAACTTAAGCTTTATATGATAAATATGCTAGAATATCATAATTTTTCAGATGGTTAGAAAAATGTTTGTTTATTAAAAAAAATTGCTAAGAAAAGTATCGGAGGAGTCATATTGGAGGACCGACCACCTGTATCCTTTCCTTCCTTTCCTTTCCTTTTCTCTTGATTTCACACTTTTATATTTTTGTTGCTTTTTATTACAATTTTAGAATTTGTGATCGCAAAAACGAGTAAAATTCAAACGAAATACAGAAGAAATGATCCAAACTAAAGGGACATTTATCCATTTCTTTTACCCGTTAGTGTCGGTCACAAAATAAAATAGTAACACTTTTTTAATTGGTTATTAAATATAACTTAAAAAAAACACACACATGTTTAACATAAATTATTAAATTTAATTTAAATAAAAACTGAAATTATGTTTAACACTTGGAATGAATATTGTTTGCTAGACTGGCCGTTTTGAGGGCTGATAAGAAAATGATTTACAAACTCAATTAAAACGCGCACTAAATATGCGCATTTTGTCGACAATTCAATAATTTTAATTATGAATTAAAATTGTATCAAATGAAATCGATTGTAATCAATGCATCTTTTTCTTCATCTCTTTTTTTATTTGTGTTTTTTTTCTAAGATGCTTTTTCTAACACAAACGCTTTAACATGAATTAAATATGAGTACAATTAAAAACTAAACACTAACTTAGTCTTTCGACAAAAAAAGGGGAAGGTTGACTAAGCAAAGAAATTGTTGTAATAACAGTATGCAACAAGAAAACTGCCAAGGAGTACCACTTTATTTTTTTTGTGTTATTCCTTGAAAATTTAAATTCTGTGGATAATTTTCTTTTTTAATTTTTTTCTAAAATATGCGATTTTTGAGAGGCTGTTTTACTGATTTTATCATAACTTGGAAAGGGGTTGTCCAATTTTATTGCAAAAACCACTAAAAGACTTGAAATACAATTACCTTTAAGCCGTTCTAATATTCTTTTTTATATACTCAATTATTCCGGAATTATTCAGTCCGGAATGATATAAAATATATATTTTTTTGGGAAATCTTTATTTTTAAGCAAAGAAATTGTTGTAATAACAGTATGCAACAAGAAAAATGCCAAGGAATACTACTTCATTTTTTTTTTTGGTGTTATGGTCCCTTCGTTGAAATTTTAAATTCTGTGAATAATTTTCTTTATTAATTTTTTTCTAAAATGTGAGCAGTTTTACTGATTTTATCATAACTTGGAAAGGGGTTGTCCAATTTTATTGCAAAAACCACTAAAAGACTTGAAATACAATTACCTTTAAGCCGCTCTAATATTCTTTTTTATATAGTCAATGGTTCCGGAATTATTCAGACCGGAATGATAAAAAAATATATATTTTTTTTTTCGGAAATTTTTATTTTTAAGCAAAGTAATTGTTGTAATAACAGTATGCAACAAGAAAAATGAAAAGGAATACTACTTCATTTTTTGGTGTTATGGTCCCTTCGTTGAAATTTTAAATTCTGTGGATAATTTTCTTTTTTAATTTTTTCTAAAATGCGGGCAGTTTTACTGATTTTATCATAACTTGGAAAGGGGTTGTCCAATTTTATTGCAAAAACCACTAAAAGACTTGAAATACAATTACCTTTAAGCCGTTCTAATATTCTTTTTTATATACTCAATGGTTCCGGAGTTATTCAGACCGGAATGATAAAAAATATATTTTTTTTTTTGGGAAATTTTTATTTTTAAAAATTTATAAAAAATCGAATAATGCAAAAGACTACAATTTGTATGCCTTGATCATAAAGCCCTACAATATATCCTATGCCGAGTCAATACAGTAAGGGGGTAAAGTTAACTCCACATAAAATGAACTCCAGATATGAACTTTCAAAACGCCGATATATGTATATATTTTTTTGGTGGCCTGTACCAAAATCAGCCGTTAGAACCTTCTTATTAAAAAAATGATTTTGTTGTACAGTGTAAATATTCGCTATTTTAGTACAAATCAGATGATTTCACTTCATTACGAATAAGATCAATATTTATCCATCGATTTTCATGAAATAAATCTTATTTTACTTAAAATGTATGTGGATTTATGACTAGGTAATAAAAATGTTGAAAACCATCCACCTTCATAAGTGCCGAAAGTGAACAAGAACACTGATGAGACGGTGTAGCGGCCTGTCGAAATCAGTAGCACTGATCCGTTCTGCTAATCTGATTTGAATATTCCAACACTCCACTCTTAATAAAAATTTACATTAATGCAAATATTAAACTAAAAAGCCGAAATAATAAAAAATTTCAGACAAAATGGTAAGTTTTAGTCATTTTTGATTTTTTATAAATTTTTCAAAAATGAAAACTTTCCAATTTTGTCTAAAAAATATATATTTTTCATCACTGCGGTCTGAATAATTCCAAAACCATAAGTTTAAAAATAAAATAATATTCAAGCAGTGTAAGGGCGGTTTAATTTATTTATTTAAGTTTTGGCGCTTTTTTCTGGTTTGGGGATTTTTTCGGTTTTTGGCGATTTTGTTTTTTTATTTTAGCATTTATCTATTTTTTTTTATTTTGACACTTTTTTTCGTTTTGGCAATTTTTTCGGCTTTTGGCGATTTTTTATTTATTTTTGGCGCTTTTTTGTTTGTTTTGGCGCTTTTTTTGTTTTCTTGGTTTTCTTTCATTTTGGACGATGTTTTTTCGATTTTGATGATAATTTTTAGTTTTAGCGATATTTTTTAGGTGTTGGTGCTTTTTTCGTTTTGACGACTTTTTTCGGTTTGTGGCGGTTATTTTAGTTTTTTTGGCGATCTTTTTAGTTTTGGTGATTTCTTGCGTTTTAGCGATTTTTTAGTTTTGGTGTTTTTTTCTTTTAATTAAAACGTTTCTTTGGGAATTATTAAATTACATTAATTTTAGTTTTGTAACGTGCTTTTTCCCAATTTAATATTTTACTTTTTAAGTAAAATAATAGCGTTTTTTTAATTTAATGAGTTTGTCTCTTACGGTTTCCAAGATACAGCAAATTGTCTAAATTGCATAGTCAAAATTACATTAGCTGATAGAACACCCTTTAATTTTTACTGTTTTAAATATCAGTGTTAATTGGTGTAGTCTATTAACACTAACACTGATTAACACTAACTTTGGAAATTTTAAGTGTCTATATATAACATGTTTCATTGCTCGCTTTGGGACACCCTTTAATTTTTAACTGTCATATAATTGTTTGTTGTAGCGGCAAAAGTTTTACAGACGGACAGACAGACAGACGGACAGAGTAGCGAAAACAATAGTGTTCCTTTACACTTTTGGTGTACGGAACCCTAAAATGGAAATAATGTCCATGTATGTCGAATAGTGGCCTCGCAGAGTAAAGATTTTTTGCATAATCAAAAATCAAAGCCACTATTCGACATACCCAGAAAAGAAAACCCTTAATTAAGCCCGCCCAAAGGCCGGCTGTGCAAACAATCTTTACTCTGCAGTACCATTTGCTTAGACTTTCTTTGCATTTTTTATGGAGATTTTTTTCCTTTTCAAAAGTACAGAATTGAAAAAGCCAAAATATGCAGGTAAAATAACAAAATATGGCCCGAAAATTAGGAAAATGCCCGATATAGGAGACTAAGTTTGAAATATGCAAAATATGCTGTAAAGGCTAAAATATGCCAAAATATGCACTAACAAATCGATGCCAAAATGCCTAAAAAGTTCTGAAACGTATAAATATCTTACCTGTGTCTACATAGATCGCACAATAAAAAACATGCAATTGCATATTTGCGGTTTCCCTGCTCATATTTAATAGAACCAGTGTCAAAGTAATTCAACAAAAACCTGACCTTTCAAATAGTCATGTTCTTCTTTTTGTTAATTGCAAACTTGGGTATAATTAAAATTTTGTATTTCTGTAATAATGTTACTTGTCAAACCTTCCCCATCCATATTTTTACGCCACTTAATAGAAGTGGTAGTAGTGTTTTTGCGGTAAAATATGTTTTTGTACTAAAATACAGCCGGCGTCTAAAGTACTCACATTGTGCTTTGAGAAGAACTGCACAAACACTTTAACACATAAACAGATACCGACACATACACCCGCATTCTATAGATTTCATACAATAAAATTGTGAGTCATAATAATAGATGTTTGTTTCTCCTTTTATTTTAATATGGCGTCATGACATAAATTAAATGTTTGTTGTAATCAAATAAATAATTATTAAATAAAAAAAATATTACTAATCTATAAATATGTATGTGTGTGTGTGTGTGTAATAAATTTTAGGTTAGTGTGTGTCATTGGCGTAGCTAGGAATTTTTCTGGGGAGGGCTAAAGCCCACATTAGTCCGTATAGTTCGCTTATATTATCAAAATTACTGTAATGTTTTGAATTTCTAAGGGGAGCTAGAGCGGTTCTTGGAGTGGCTTAGCCCACCCCAGAAGGGCCTAGCTAAGCCAATGCTGTGTGTGTAAGTATGAATAAAACATATCTATTGTTTTAATGAATAACAGCATATGACCACTTTTGCCGATTTTTCTTGTTGAGGTTAAGTTTTGAATGGTTGTAGCATATGGCTAAAAATTGCTGGAATAATATGGACCAGTTGTTCTTTACGAGGGGAACTCAATAAGTCTTTCCAAATCAAGGGCATAAAAAAATAAAAACGTAAACCGAAAACATGATAAAGCAGCAACTTGAAACGAAAAATAAAGCAAAAACAAGCAAAAATCACCGAAACGGGGAAAAACACCAAAACAATAACAAAATCATCAGAGCAGAAAAGAGTCTCCAAAATGAAAGCCATTCGCGTGAACGGAAAAAACACCAAAATGGAAAAAATCGCCAAAACTTACAAAAATCTCCCAAACGAAAAAATAGCTTGAAGGAAGAAATTAACCAAAACGGGGAAAAATAGCAGATCGAAAAAAACACTACAACGGGAAAAATTGCCAAAACGAAACAAAAGCGCCAAATCAGAAAAAGTCGCTAAAACAAAATATGCATCGCCAAAACGAAAAAAAGAAAAGAAGAATACATGTTTTATAAAAATTCCACAAATTTTAATAAAAAACTTACTTAAATTTGAAATAAAGTTTATTAAAAAAGTTGTTGATAAAATCTTTTATTCATTCAAATATCTCGATTATTAATTTAAAAATTTTATAAATTTTTTACAATTTCAGTTATCAATATAGCGAAATTGTTTATCATAGGAAATTTTAAAAGAAAACTAAAGGAATAGCGAGAGTTTTGTTATCAAAAACGAAACTTATTTTTTTTCTGTGTACAAAAGTTTTTATAACATTTATTTACGTGACTGTAAAAAAGAAACCATATTTTATGCTCTCCTGGAAAAAAAATTATTTTTAGACATACACTGTTTTTCACGAAAGTCCCAGATAAATGTATGTATGTATACATTTGTGTGTAAGTGTTAAATTTTTTTCCTTTGTGGTTTTCTCTGTATGGTTTTCAAACGTTAAGACAGAGAAAAAGTTGTTGGCAAAGAGATTGTGGGTGATGAGAGATGTTGAAATATTTAGTTACTTGTAATAAGTGTAACAAATATTTTGTTAATTGTTAGCAAAACATTAAGGGCTTTCGTGAATGAATTTCATTGATGAACTGGCCTCATATTCTATATTCAAGCAAATGTGTACATATGTATGTGTTTATTTCTAGTAGAGACCTTCATTAAAAAGTAATTTAATTGTCTTGGCCTAAAATAAAACAAAGCCTTTTAATGTTTACGGGTTTAATAATGAAATTTTCTATTAAGTTTACTATTATTTCCCAGTATTCTTTACACAAATTTCAAATTACAAAATCATAAAACAAAAATCATCAAGTCACACAAGTATTGTTTCTGGTAAATTTAAAATTATTATTTAATCAAGCTATAGGAAGGAAAAAATCCAAATTCAAAAAGTACCATAAAAAATGTGCAAGATAAAAATAAACACCGCAATGAAACACAGCGCTTGTTTGGTAGCCGATACATGGAGACATCAGCAACCGGTCACAGAATAATCCTTCACGTTGAATGTAAGACGACGTGTAGCAGGATATCCATTCCGTGTAGGAATAGAGTAACAGCCCAATCACAAAAAAAAATTCCGTGCGAGTTTTTTTCACTTTTCCCTTTTATCCTATTATGAATAAAAATTCCCTCGGAAAAAATTCGATGGGGGAAAAAGTAGATATTCTTAAAGCATTTGAACTTCGTTTTTTCCCCCGAAAGTTTTCACTTGCAAAACAGAAGGGAGTTTGCATAAAAATCGAAGTACTATTTAAATAAAACAAAATTTCTATCAATAAAAATATATATTAACTAGCTATACCCGGCGTGCTTCGCTACCCCATTGTCGTGCAGATATAGAAAAATTAATTAACTCATTTAAAAATAACCATAAAATTGGTTAGTTTTTTGGCGATCTTTTAGTTTTGGCGAATTTTTGCGTTTTAGCGATTTTTTCATTTTGGCGATTTTTCGTTTTGACTTTTTTAATCATGGAACTTTTTAGTTTTAGAGTTTTTTAAAATTGCAAGAGTTGGCCTCTTACGGTTTCCAAGATACAGCAAACTGTTTAAACTACATAGTCAAAATTACATTAACTTTCAAAACACCCTTTAATTTTTGTTGTGTTAAATATTCTACAGACTACACCAATTAAAACTAACTTTGAAAATTTTGAGAGTCTGTATAAAAGTGTGTGTATATTACATTAGTATTTCAACATGTTTCGTTGCTCGCTTTAGAACACCTTTTAATCTTTAGCCCGTAGTTTTTACGACTCTCGAGAAAACAGCCTGTGACAGACGGAGAGCGTATCGAAAACAATAAGATTAATTTACACTTTTGGTGTACAGAGCCCTAAAAATAACCTTTTTCAAAAAGTAACTTTTCAAAAAGTAACCATTTTCAAAAGAGGACCATTTTCAAAAAGTACCCTTTCCAAAAAACATTTTTCAAAAAGTACGATTTCTTAAAACTACATTTTCAAAAAGTAGGTTTTCGAAAAAGTAGCCTTACTTTAAAATATAAACGGCTAACAAAAAAAGTACCAAAATTATATTTTTACCTTTTTCGGCCCCTAAATGTACAAATTTCAAAAAAAGTACAAAACACCTATCCGCTCATTTTTCTATCTTATTATGATGCTTTTAGAATTTTATGTCTACCTTACTTAGATTCGAAGATATAAGGTTACCGATTTTACCCGTTTTTACCCCTTTTAATCCCCTTAGAATTTAAGTTTTCAAAAATTCGCTCTTAGAGAATATATGTATACAAACATATGCATTCAATATGTGTATCAATGTGCATAAGAAATAGTTGTATGCAAAAAAAGTACCAAAATGGGCTACCAATTCAAATTTGAAAATATACAAGACTGTTTTTGAGGGCTTTTTAAGGAGAGAAGAATGAATTTCAAGTTTATTTTCTAACTTTATTACTTTAGGACATAAGCTGTTAACAAAAAAAGTACCAAAATTATATTTTCACCCTTTTTCGGCCCCTAAATGTACAGATTTTAAAAAAGTTTCAGACACCTGTCCGCTCATTTTTCTATTTTATTATGATGCTTTTAGAGTTTTATGTCTACCTTACTTAGATTCGAAGATATAAAGTTACCGATTTTACCCGTTTTTACCCCTTTTAAGCCCCTTAGAATTATAATTTTCAAAAATCCTTTCTTAGTGAAAATAAACAAACATATGCATTCACTATGTATATCAATTTGCATCAAAAATAGTTGTGTGGAAAAAAGTACCAAAAAGACCAACCAATTTTACCCTTTATATATTCGAATTACAAAAAAAATACCAAAACATGTTTGAGGGCTTCGTAAATTTAATTTCTATCTACATTACTTTAGGAGATAAACGGTTAACAAAAAAAGTACAAAAATTATATTTTTATCCTTTTTCGGCCCCTAAATGTAAAAATTTTTTAAAAGTACCAAACACCCGTCCGCTTATTTTTTTATCTTATTATGCTGTTTTTTGGAATTTTATGTCTACCTTAGTTAGATCTGGAGTTATAAGGTTACCAAATTTACCCGTTTTTACCCCCTTAGCGTTTGAATTTCCCAAAACCCCGTCTTAGTGGATCTATACATCCTGAGGGGAGCCCACATACGATATCTCAACTTTGTAGCTTTAGTGGTTTAGGCTGGGCGATGATGATCAGTCAGTCAGTCAGTCAGTCAGTCACTTAATAACGTTACTCTTTGATTTATATAGATATATTTTATTGTTAATTTTTTAACTTTAATGAATCCATTGATTGTGATTTCCATAAATGCAGCAAAGAGAAGCTTGCATGATATTTTTTCTTCTACAGTGCTCGTACACATTTCTTATTAATTTTGTTATTCACTTATTTATTTAATTTTACTTTAAATTTAATTAAAACATAAATTTTATTTATTTTTGCACCCACAAAAATCTGAATAAATAAATGTCAAGAAGCAAAACAGCCGCCATTGATATTCAATGATGCCACTGTTTCATATTTTTGTTCCCGCGGAGTTTATGATTGGAGGAATTTATTCTCGAGAAAAGTGTTTTCCGTGGGAAAGAAATTCCTAGGGAATATTCATGATTGGGCTGTATGTGTGAATTCTTAAATGCAGTAAACTTGTGCAAGCGGCCTGCAAACTATTGCAACAGTTATAAAAATGCTGCCGTAGCTGCAGCAATCTGCGACAGCACTGTCAATTGTTTGCGCAAAGAAACTTTTGAAAAGAAAAGTATTGCAAAAGGCTGGTTTTCGAGCGCAAAACTTTAATTATTGCACAATTACTGCATTTAAGAATGTACCCTATGTCTTTGTGGCGAGCATCATCTCTTTAACCCACTAGAAGGCATTATCGGCTTCCGTTGTTCCTTTTAACAGACCAGCGTGGGCCATCCTAGATAATTTGGATACTTAAATATATGCTCGCTAAAGGGCAGTTTTGTCCCATAGAACTAGAAATCGGACGGACAAAGTGGTAGCCCGATATATTGATTATGGCATAAGTGTGCCATTTTTTGGCCGATTTTCAAAATTTTTTCTTTAAAGGAACATGAAAGGTTTGGTACTATGAAAAATTGCGGACGGGCACACCATTTGACCTAACGAAAAATTGCGTCCGTTTTGTAATCTGTGCAATGGGATTTTTATATTGAAGTGGATTTTTTTGGCAGTATTATTTAAGTTGTTTTTAGACTATTATACAAGCTGTTCGACTTCTTAGTCCAGTCAAATAAGGGTTTCACTGCGGAATGAGAGATAATAAGCTGAAAATTCGTATACATCTTCGTTTTAATGTTCTAAAAGTTGTCTCAAAAGTTTCATAAAATCTCATGTCTGCGCCGTAAGTTATTCAAGGTCAAAGGTTACGAAAATCAGTTTTTCGGAATTATCTCGGTTTCTATAGCTCCAATAATGTTAACAGTTATTACAAAAATTGTAGAGCATAACATTTGCGACAAATTTTGCATTAAAAATTTTTTCATACGCCCAACCGTTTCTGAGATAGAGGGCAGAGAGCCCGCAGCGTTCAGCCATACGCAATGTCATGCAAGGTCAACCGTGAATCTCAGTGAATAACACCTTGTATAAAGTTATTAAATCCTTGAAATATCATTTACAAGAAATCATTTATAATGTTTATTAGTTAATACATTATCATTTTGCATATATCTAATATATTCGTTTAATAATACTTACACAGAAAGAAAAATGCCATACTAAATTCAAGTATTTTCTACTTACTTTGAGTACGAGTTGTAATCAAAAATGTAGGTACGAATAACACAAAATGAAGCCGAAAACGGGATAAAATTCTTAAATCATATAAAAAAAACTTTGAATCACGTAAAAATTTCTTAAATTAAGTACCAAAATTCTTATTTTAAGTACGACTATTTCTATAAACTTTATACAAAGTCATAGTGTGTTGGTATTTGCTCGCTTGCTGATAGCCACAATTCACTGCAGTACTCTTGTTGTTGGTTATTTTGTTTGATCGTTCAGTGCCGATAAATAACCAGCAAATGTCATATTATATGCTGCTGGTGTATACTGGATTTTAGCTGTCGTTCTTTCCATACTGAGTTAGCTGAGTTGTATGAGGCTTTGGTTTACAAATATGATGAGTTAAGTTCAATACCAGGAATGAACAAAAATAAATTTTAAATTAAAAAAAGTAAGTAAAAATATTAAATTTAGCTAAGTATTAAAAATATATGTAATATATATCTCAAGTCTGTTCTTGGATTAAATAAGTAAAAATAAGGGATTAATTAAAGTACGCAGTAGGATTGATTCAAGTATGCGGTGGTATTGATTGAAGTATGCAGCGGGCTTGAATCTATTATGTAATACGACGTTTGTCGCTACTTGTCGGCTATTTCCAAGAAATGAAAATAAATAACAAGAAGAGCACATCAGTGTATTGTGGCTATCATCAAAGCAAACAAACACCAACACAGTACGAATACGACTGTGTATAAAGTTTATAAACATTGTCGTATTTAAAATAATTTTTTTTCCATGAATAAAGCCGAATTAGGCTAAAATTAAGTGTGTTGCATTTGAATATTCCGCAATTGAATCAATCTTTCTGTACTTGAATTCAGGAAATCCAGAATTACCGTACTTTTGACACCGTTTGGGATTAATTTATGTACCACCGATCGATTGATTTTTCTTTTCCGTGTACCTACTTTGTGTAATTAAAAGCTCATTAAATGAAATATTTATTGTATATTCCAATTCTATATTAATTTATTTAAAGTAGATTTTAAGAAGAAATGAAACAGGCAAATATATTATTACTTCTCATTCCATAACATTATACAAGGTGTTATTCACTGAGATTCACGGTTGAACTTGCATTACATTGCGTATGGCTGAACGCTGCGGGCTCTCTGCCCTCTATCTCAGAAACGGTTGGACGTATGAAAAAATGTTTAATACAAAATTTGTCGCAAATTTTATGCTCTACAATTTTTATAATAACTGTTAACATCATTGGAGCTATAGAAACCGAGATAATTGCGAAAAATTGATTTTCGTGACCTTTGACCTTGAATAACTTACGGCGCAGACACGAGATTTTATGAGACTTTTGAGACAACTTTTAGAACATTAAAACGAAGATGTATACGAGTTTTCAACTTATTATCTCTCATTCCGCAGTGAAACCCTTATTTGACTGGACTAAGAAGTCGAACAGCTTGTATAATAGTCTAAAAATAGCTTAAATAATACTGCAAAAAAAAATCGACTTCAATATAAAAATCACATTGCACAGATTACAAAACGGACGGAATTTTTCGTTAGGTCAAATGGTGTGTCCGTCCGCAATTTTTCATAGTACCAAACCATCATAATGCTATAGAAACCGAGATAATTGCGAAAAATTGATTTTCGTGACCTTTGACCTTGAATGACTTACGACGCAGACACGAGATTTTATGAGACTTTTGAGACAACTTTTAGGACACCAAATCGAAGGTGTATACGAATTTTTAGCTTATTATCTCTCATTCCGCAGTTGGCCCCTTTTTTCTGCTTATTTGACTGGTCTATTACGCACAAAATGCTACCCTGATATAATGTGTTGTTATTGCTTTTTTTAAACTTTCCATAAACTCATTAGATCAGCGTTGCATTTTATACTTAAGTCGAACGGCTTGTGAGATAGTGTAAAACAGCTATTAACAGTCATCATCAGTGGTGTGTCCATCAAATTGATTTTAACCATTCATGTTACAAAACTTTTTCTGAACTACTCTCAACAAAAAAAAAATATGAAAAGCCTTGTTAAAATATCCTTGAGTATCTTGTATATTTTCAACCAAACTTTTTTAATTTACCAACTTTTTTGTTAAATTTTTTTAAAAATTTGTTTTATTTCTAAATAGTAGTTAGTGTGGTGGGCTAAAGTATGTAGAGTAGTTTTTATTGAACATTTAACGTATTGTAATTTAAATCTATAGTTTGTGGTTTTACTTTAAGATTATTATTGTCTATGGATGATTATTTGTGGAAATGTGTGTGTGTGTGTGTGTGTGTGTGTGTGTGTGTGTGTGTGTGGCGTTGTTTGGCCTGTATTGGGTTTGTTTGGTAAGAAGCCCAACAAAAGTTTGTATTTGAAAATAATAAAAAAAAACAAGGCAAAATATACAGTGGCTTTATTTTCATATGACCTCTTCCTCAGCTATAAAATACACACACTTAAATTAAAAAAAAATAAACTTTTTCAAAAAGTACAAAGACACACACACATGTTTGTATGTATGTGTATGAAGAAAATGTTGCAAAAGAAGCAAAACACAAAACAAAAATAAAAACTATCTTACGAATATAAAGTTGAAAAATTGCTAGAGACAAGTAGAAGAAACGACAACAACGTCATTATATAGCGTTATATTTTTGCAAACTAGGGCACTGCAGTTAACCACACAAATAAACTAACGCACTATCAAATAGATGCACACACACACACACACACACACATAAACATACACTAACATAAATATCTAATAAACTGAAAACAAATATTGTGAATTATCAAATAAAGGAAAGTTAACCAATACTCACACACACTTGCACACATACTCGGCTTCCGGCGAGTTCTCTTACATGCCTGGTGACCTTTTGTGATAGCCTTAATATTTAAATATATGCATGTAGTTTATTCTTTCTGGAACCGTTTATTCTTGTCTGTGAATTTGAAAACCAGGTCTACCAGGTCCACAAAGTGACTGTTCTTTTAAAAGCACTTGAAGTGCTGTATTGATCTAAGCAACTCCTACACTCTGAAACACTTTTGTTATCGATAATAGTCGGCAACACTTTACCGATTATTATCGACCTAAAATTACACACGCATTATTTTTGAACAAAAAGTTTTTACTACAAAAAAGCGATTGGCTGCGTGCAGGTTTGAACCGCGACCTCCTGACTCATAGTCTGATGTATCTACCATTCAGCCATAGCCGTATTATACTTTATATTATATTTTTCCCACTTGGACTAAATATGTTTCATTTGAAAGGTTTTTTCTTTAATAAAATAACTACAAAATCGATGTAATTTTAGACAAAGAGAAATTTTCAACACAAATTTAGACAATATATGATCGTAAATTTGAAGTAATGTTTCAGAGTGTACATTAATCATTTAAGCTGGTTTTAGACTATTGTACAAGCAATTCGACTTCTGCACAAAGTGCAACCCTGATATAATGTGTTGCTATTGCTTTTTTAAAACTTTCCATAAACTCGTTAGATCAGGGTTGCATTTTCTATAGATATGTAGTGTAAAACAGCAATAACCACACAACCAAGTTTGGATTCGATGGCACCCCACTCCGTTATTACAGGGAGAATTTTGCCATTATTACTGTTCGCCAGAGCCATCAGCAATTAATATTTCACTACCTCGTTAAAGGGTCTTCGAATGGATAGCGACGTGGTTGGATGAGGGGTGGTCCTCTTCTGCAGTACCTTCCTCTTTTTTGGTAATAGTCCGCTCTCCGTCTGAGAGCGGTTTCTTTTTGCGGTTCCTTTTTTATGGGAGAGCAGTGGGACGTACTAGGTATCGAGTCCATAAACTTATGATACTTGTCTACCACGGCCTGGTATCTCACCTTGTCCTCAGCATCATGTGCATGGGTAATTCCATTCGCCTCATTCTTGGCAATTTTGTCTAGAATGAAGACGGTTTTGGAGAATTTTGGCTTTAAGAGATCTTTGACTCCTTTTTTAGGTCTGCCCTTTGACCGGTTGTCAGACTCGACTATCGGTGTTGCGCGATTTTTGAGTGTTTTCGTGTTTTGTTGATAATGTGCAGAGAGTGCGGTACTATGGCTTTTACCATCAGCATCCGAGAGGCCGACTACTGTCTCCTGGCTGGAGGCAAGAAGGTCGTCTTCTGAAGAGATATCTTCCCTTCTATGTTGTTTTTTATTATTTTTGTTTTTCGTATTTGTTGTATCCATAAATTGGTCCCACGAATAGGCCAGTAAAGGGATGGACCATCCACGCAGTGACGGTGCGCGTGGACTAGACGAAGAACTACAACCGGCCTGTGTCCAGATAACGGCCGGGGGTTATTAGCGACTAGTCCTCTTTAACCACTAACTAGCCATTCAAGTTATCGGCACAGCTACTTAGAACCTTGAACTTACAAGTGGGGGAGGGAAGGGATATTTTTGAGAAGAATAGAGGTGAATAAAGGAGATTATCAGGAAATTGGAAGGGGTCGATTAACCTTTAGTTATGAAGGCATCTCTATCTCCGTAAGAGAGGCACTGCATATGCAGAAGCATGTACAATGCCTGGGCTGGAATAGCAGACACAGCCGACACTTAAGCCACCACATCGCGCAAGATAGTTAACCAGGTTAGATTAACCAGTCCCCTTATTCCGTAATTCGCTAAAGCTAAATCTCGATCGCTAAAATGCTGAACAAACGCAAAATTAAACATTTTTGGCGATGACATAAAATACTAAAATTTCGGCGGATTAAATTTTTAGGACATTGCCTAATCTAGCAATAGACGTTGCAAAATTGTATTCGTACCCAAAAATTGATAAATCTACTTTATAAATTTGTAGCAATAGAAATTTAGCTTTAGCGAGTAACAGAATAAGGGGACAGGACAGATTAAAATAAGCCTATTCTATAAAAAGAAGAGTATGTGTTCTTCAAGTTCTAAGCGAGATTTTGCTTCTTATAGTTTTCTTAGCAACAGTAGTTCAGTAGTTTTCATAATGGATAACTATACTCTCAGCCATAAGATCTATCATGCAGTGACCATTTCTAACCCCTGTAAGACTTCTTGGCGATGGTCAATAGTTCTCCTCGGAGTCATAATAGCTCTGATATTTCTGCAATTGTGTATTGGTCAAGGTAAGAGACTTCAATGTTTATTATCCCGACAAGAAATTTTTATGCGAACCTATTTTGAATCCAGCTGGTTTCCCAATTGGGATGTAACGCAAAAATCTAGTGGGCATCCAATGGGTTTCCTGTGGGGAAATATCGAAAAATCGCAAAAACTCACTCAAATCAGAAAAATATCAAGTTATAATTGATTAAAAACTGCTAAAGATGTCTGTCCTAGAGACAAAAGCAAGCAACAATCACCTCTATCGAAAATGAGCAAAAAAATATATTAAAAATCTGTGTTCGATTTTACCAACAAGTTTCCAATAGCTTCGCACTTGGGAAGAACTGGCTTTAAATTACTAATTTTTAGATGGTCTATGCCAAAAGGTTTCCACTCGGATCCCGAATGGGATAAGCCTTTTAGGTTTTACACATGCGTTCCCATATGGGCTGCAATATTTCTATTGGGAAAATATCTAGCCGGGATATCATTTATACAATTCTATAGTTCATGAAATCACGTATACACTTTGAGAGATAAAAGTTTACCACCTGCTTTTGAGTCCATTCAGGCGCACTCATCCACAATCTAATTCATTACCAAGGATGCTTTTATTTCCTAGATATCGCTGTTGATTTTTGTATGGCGACTTCCTGGTTTGGAGTACTACATTTTCAATACAAAAAGCTCATTTTGAAGCGCAGAAAATTATCAGCATTTTCAGCACTAAAACTGAAAATATGTGGAACTTTTTCGCTTAAAATCTGCATTGTGTCAGCAGTGAGAAATCAGCATTTTTTGAATAGTTTCTTTCATATACGTTTACTGCTCCGAAATAAGCTCTTTGTTTAAAGCCCTTTATTGCCTTAAAAATCTGCATTGTGTCAGCAGTGAGAAATCAGCATTTTTTGTATAGTTTCTTTCATATACGTTTACTGCTCCGAAATAAGCTCTTTGTTTAAAGCGCTTTATTGCCTTAGTGCTTCAAAAAACATGAACATTTTTTACTCTATCATTATTGTAGGAAAATATATAATTTTGAAACTTAATAAGAGATATCCAAAAAAGATGTACGACGACTTCTGAGGTTCACTAGCCATTGCCTACGTATGTAGCATAGTTCTATGCTGCTCTGGCCTAACCCAATAAGTATTATCGAGCTATTCCGGACTACAAACCAACAACCAGTCCAGTACGACATCATGGGAAGTAAATTGGGATGTATCGGTCATACATTTAGATCCAATATCAAGGCTTTTGCAGTTTTCATGAAACGAGGCAACAAGAACACCCTCAATAGAGTCCGTTGGAAGTCACCGAGACCTCTGGCTGACTAATTGGAGAATTGCGAACCTTCATTTCAGTGCATCGCTAAATTGGGCAAAATTCTAAACAACGATTGTCATGTCTCTTATAATCGTATAATATGTAAAACAATAATACCTCAAGCTTTCCCTTCTAACAATTCATTAATACTTTTCATAATATTTCTTTTACCACAATTCCAGCCATTTGGCCAAAACTAATTCTCTTATCTCATTTCTAGGTCTTATTTCAAATAGAAAAAGTATTAACGGTATTTAATATTCTGCAGAAAACTTTAAAGATCTGCGAGAAATTGTTTTTCTTCTCCTCTTAAACTGCTTAAATCCTTTAGCAGATTGTTTACTAAAATTACACTACATTCTTGGAATTAAAATAAAACTAAAAAAAAATATTTTTAAGCTTTTTCTTTGTAACACAGCAAAAATTAAAACAAAAAAGCTAAAAATATAAAAATAACATAAACCCTAATAATCCTCTTAAAAGCACCTACATTTTGCCTTTAAAATAATATACTTTAACTAAAATTTGGATTAAAAAAAAAGAACAAGTTAAACAAATTTTTTAAATAAAAAGAAAAAATATATATAAAAAAAGTCCAGCTGTGCAACCAGCTAGCCAAACAACCATTTAAAATAAATCAATGCAAACAAATGCCTGAAGGTTTTCTGCAGATCCTGGAATACGTATAAATGCAAAATAATTATTAACTTAACAAAAACAAATATGAGGATTTACACAACCACAACAAACAGATACAAGCAGCAAATATACTTCCAACCGAAACGAAATGTACTATTCTCCATACCGTTTGGCATGCAATATCATGCATAAAGCTATTTGTTGCATTTATTAGTTGTCAATAGTAATACAACGAAACTTCATGTGTGTACGTGTAATTGCACTTGTGAGATAGTATGTGTAGTTGCCTACCGAAGCTTGACCAAGCAGAGTTGTCAAAGTACAGATGTATTTTTGAATTATTTGTTATTTATAACTGGTCGAAAATTTATCCTTAAATGATATTCTTGAAGTTGTCCTGTGCCAGAGTAGATTTTATTGCCTGTTCACTAGCGTCGAAAGCAAATATATCGATGGAAAACGACTCCATAAAAAATGGACCCAAAACTAATGTTGAAAAATTGCATTAAAATCTAGCATTAAAAACACGAATTAAATAAAACTACAGAAATGGCCTCAACAAATCAAAAATAAAATATTGCTGCAAAATATTGAAAAACCGGAACAAAATTGAAAAAGTAGCCTCAAGAACAACAAAAATTACCACAAAATTTTGTTATTGTTTTCAATAGACAATTTTGGGGTCATTTTCCATTTTTAATATGCAGAAAAATTGGTTAATCAAGTAGGAAAATTGGTTCTAAAATTAAAAAAGAAAAAATTTCCCTAAAGAAACAACAAAATTTTTTGGGCCATTTTTCGGGACCATTTGTTATATTTTAGTTTTGGGTCGTCTATTTTATGGTATTCATTACTTTTGTAATCAAAAGTTAAAAAAGGCACAAAAATTGTAGAAAACTGGCCCAAAATTTAAAAATAAAATTTAAAAATGGCATAAAAACAGGAAAAATTTTACCTTTTAAGAAAAAATACCTTTTAAGGAATAGTACCTTGTAAGAAAAAGTACCTGTTAAGAAAAAGTACCTTTTAAGGAATAGTAGCTTGTAAGAAAAAGTACCTTTTAAGAAAAAGTACCTTTTAAGAAAAAGTACCTTTTAAGAAAAAGTACCTTTTAAGAAAAAGTACCTTTTAAGAAAAAGTACCTTTTAAGAAAAAGTACCTTTTAAGAAAAAGTACCTTTTAAGAAAAAGTACCTTTTAAGAAAAAGTACCTTTTAAGAAAAAGTACCTTTTAAGGAAAAGTACCTTTTAAGGAAAAGTACCTTTTAAGGAAAAGTACCTTTTAAGAAAAAGTACCTTTTAAGAAAAAGTACCTTTTAGAAAAAAGTACCTTTTAAGAAAAAGTACCTTTTAAGAAAAAGTACCTTTTAAGAAAAAGTACCTTTTAAGAAAAAGTACCTTTTAAGAAAAAGTACCTTTTAAGAAAAAGTACCTTTTAAGAAAAAGTACCTTTTAAGAAAAAGTACCTTTTAAGAAAAAGTACCTTTTAAGAAAAAGTACCTTTTAAGAAAAAGTACCTTTTAAGAAAAAGTACCTTTTAAGAAAAAGTACCTTTTAAGAAAAAGTACCTTTTAAGAAAAAGTACCTTTTAAGAAAAAGTACCTTTTAAGAAAAAGTACCTTTTAAGAAAAAGTACCTTTTAAGAAAAAGTACCTTTTAAGAAAAAGTACCTTTTAAGAAAAAGTACCTTTTAAGAAAAAGTACCTTTTAAGAAAAAGTACCTTTTAAGAAAAAGTACCTTTTAAGAAAAAGTACCTTTTAAGAAAAAGTACCTTTTAAGAAAAAGTACCTTTTAAGAAAAAGTACCTTTTAAGAAAAAGTACCTTTTAAGAAAAAGTACCTTTTAAGAAAAAGTACCTTTTAAGAAAAAGTACCTTTTAAGAAAAAGTACCTTTTAAGAAGAAGTACCTTTTAAGAAAAAGTACCTTTTAAGAAAAAGTACCTTTTAAGAAAAAGTACCTTTTAAGAAAAAGTACCTTTTAAGAAAAAGTACCTTTTAAGAAAAATTACCTTTTAAGAAAAAGTACCTTTTAAGAAAAAGTACCTGTTAAGAAAAAGTACCTTTTAAGAAAAAGTACCTTTTAAGAAAAAGTACCTTTTAAGAAAAAGTACCTTTTAAGAAAAAGTACCTGTTAAGAAAAAGTACCTTTTAAGGAAGTGTAATCAATTACCCCTTTTTAACTATGTACTCGTACGTACTTTTTCAAAAAAGGACTTTTTAAGAAAGGAAGCTTTAAAATATTACCTCTCAAATCAAGCTTTTTGGAAAAGAAGCCTATGGCAGGCAGAAGGCTAGCTATAAGAAGATCTTAATTAAGCGAAACCAGTTTTCGAAATATCATAGAAATAAAAACCCTTACTCCCGCCCGCAGACAACCTTTATTAAGCGAACCCGATGTTGCAACTACAGCATATACATATCATTTATAATGAAAAAGAGCTTTATTGAATTTAAGAATTTAATTTAATTTTTACCTTCAACGTGGCAATTGATTGAACATTTGAAATTTGAAATGCATTAAACTTTCATTTATTTGATTTCATACGAATCAATTGATTTTATTTCCTATTAATATCAGAAAAAAATGTTATATCAGCTTTAGGATAAATTAAAGTAGAGTAGAAAACAAAATAGATTAAAGAAAAGGTTTAACCTAAATAAACAGAAGCTTATAAACTAAATAACTTTAAGTGGATTTATTTCTATCATGCATTAATTGAAATAGTGCGCCATAAAATTTTGCCTACACACAGCTACAAACTCTTCTCCAGACTCTCATATACACAATTACGGTTTTATAAAAGTGGCTGTGTGTGTTTGCATCTTCTTGGCAATAATTTAAACCACAGAATGTTCTATTGAACTAGAAATTCATAAGATCTAATAAAAATGAAAGAAGCATATAATAAGAAGAGTCGTAGAAGACAGAAAGACATATATTTATTTAATGCTAGGGATAATCAATAAATATCAGGGATATAATGAAATTTTGTTTATGATTACGATTTAGAATTATTCATTATTGGAGTGAAGGTGGAAAAAGCGTTTTTCAAATTTGGAGCATCACTGCCTTCTTCTTAGTTTGGATAAAATTGTGTAGGGGAAATGTTTGTGCAATTAAATAAAAATGTTCGCAGACTTTGAACTTTATAATTAAATCTCCTATACTAACTTCGTTTTCTGGCAAGTGCAGACTAGGGATTATTAAAAATACTGCACATACAGCTTAAGAAGGTTAGTATGCCTACTTAACACCAGAGGCGCTGCAGCCATGCTTTAAAGCTGACAAAAAACGCGCAAAAGCAGAGTTGTAAAAATAATTAAACTACTATCTCTATCTTACTTAACCATATGTTCTCTGTACTCTATACCTTTCCCAAAGAAGGTAACATATTAATTAATTAACTGGTAGGCGTTAAGTGTTTGATTGTGTTATTTCTCTTTTTAAAAAAAGGTTTGAATGCCCCGCCATTTCGTTTAACACTCTGCAACTAGCGTGATCACAATTCCACTGACGTGGTAGTACAATAGACACTATTTCGACTGCTTATATTTTCCAAGTTCCGTTTGTAAGCCCACTGAAAATAGTTTTTCGCCATTTCGTTTCACCCTCTGCAACTAGCGTGACTTCGTTATCACAATTCTACTGACGTGGTAGTACAATAGACACTATTTCGACTGCCACCCACCCACTGAAAATAGTTTTGATTTTAGTTTAAAGTAGTAGTTTCCTATTTTTTGTAATTTTTTATCGAAAACAAAACGACAAATCTTATAAAAAACAAAATTATTGGCATGTCATAAATTAGCCGGGAAAAAACTTACATCCATACAAAAACAAAAAAACTTCATATATTATTTTTTTGGTAAAAAGTTTAACATTACTTTTAGTATATACCTAAGCTAATCAATATAGAGAAAACAGATAATATCAATGGTTTAATAAAAAGTTATAACGTATTTTGTCAGGTCTAAATCAATAGTGACGCGGTAGACTTGTAGATACTTGTGTGCTCACATCAACGGGTGTGCTCGTTTCAATTGCTTTCTTCGCACTAACGTACACATGAGTACGTAATAAGAAGGTACTGAAAACACCAGAATCGATATTTGTATAATTATGGCGTAAAACAATGTTTTCTGTTTACTGGTGTCTGCTAGACTACGACGTCAGTCGCAGAGGGTTAAGGAGGTCTCGCACTTTCTGCCCATCCCGGATGTCGTGTAAACACCGGATAGAGCCTATAACGCAACCTTGCTATCAGTACATATTCGGATAATCTGTTCGAATTCTCTGTGGTATCTTAACCAGTTGACGCCTCTTTTAATTGCTGGCATTTCAGCTTGGTTGGCGCTATATTGACGAATGTATTGTCCGTTGGAGATGAGGAACAAAGAAGACTCCTCCTATTCCAATAGGTAACTTGAATCTGCGATAAATGATATGCAGCATCGAAAGGATGATGCAGCATATCATTCAGCGCAGAGTAGCTGCCCGAGAATATCAATTCGAATCGTTTGTCCGTTAAAGAGCAGGCGAGAAATGGTCTGTGTGGTCAGAAAGATTTGGAATATGTCCCCATATCGTGGTATGGCCAATAACATATTCTTGTTTTCATGCACTAACGGCACTGAGTCTTTCTGTCGAGATCATGAGATTGGCGGCCAATAGCCAGTACAGTATGATAAACAGAGCTTTTGATAGTATAAATGGTAGTGCACGCGTGCTCATCAGAGCAGATATTCGCAGAATTTTTTCAATAATTTTAGAGTTTGTGACTTTATATATGAGTAGAATAATGAGCAAATTTTGTCTTTATTATTTTATTCCCATAGAAAACTATACGTAACTGGAAAATATTTCCAGGTTTTTAGTCCCCAAAAAATTTTAAAAATATATTAATAAGATGTTTTTTTAATAGATTACAGCGCAAATAGTAAAAATTTTTCGAAAAAGAAATTCTCCTCATATTAAAATTCACCAAACAACTCTTAAGGCTACGTGGGAGGATGGTGGTCCTCCTGTAAATTCCAGGAACTTAGGAAGATTTATTGATGAGTTCAAACCCATTGCGAGGGTTGGTCTTAGCGTCTTTGAAACCATAGGCAAATGGCTCACGATATTTCTGGCGGAAACTCAGTCGATTACTAAATGTGGACTCATTAGCTTGAATAATACTCTTAAGGGAGCGTATATAGTTATTTTTTCCGATAACCAGGCAGCTCTGAAATCTCTTCTTTTAATAGGAATTTCAATCCAAACTTGTGTGACAGTGTTTGGGCTAATTACAGAACCTATCAATAAGTCAGAACCTATCAATAGTAGGGTTCTTATATTCTAAATACGTGGTCATATTAGACTTCGGGGTAAAGAGGTAAGAGACGAACTAGCCGGGGGATTCGCTCCTACTACTGTCATTGGCCCACCGCCTTTGTGTCGTCAGTTGCTCAACGGTCATCTCACTAATAAGCGAAAATGAAATTTTTACCCCAAAAGGGTTTCGCTTGCTTCTCTAAATGTGAAGCAACCATTGTTCCATTCTTTTTTGAAACGTCCTGGTGAGACCATTGTCGTCAACGGCAATATAGATCGATAACAAATTTCGTTTAGCTCGAATTGAGGGGCTGGATACAAGAACTGATTCCAGCTACGTGCCACGCAGCGAACGATTTGATAAACGATTGGTTTTCGCGGAGGTAGCGTGAGTTGACCAACAAGATCGTGAGGTGAGACTCTGCTAAACTTTTTCGCATGAGGTTTTCTTTGGGATTACTCTAATTCGCATCAAAAAAAATACTCTCGAAATACCATGCAAATTTTAAGTATTCTTTTCGTTTCCAATTACGTAGTAACATCCCTGAAGTCACAATTCTATCTCAAAAAGCCAAAGGCGGGCCTTGCATAGAAACGATGTCACATTCTATAAATAATCACCCCTATCGCGAATAACTATTCCCATAAAAAAACTCCCAAATTTTCTGATTTGCTATCGTGAATGTTTCCCATAACAAAGTTTTTGGGAGCTAATTCACAACTTTAAAAAATGTGGCATCACCAATGTTTACTCCCGCGAATAATTTTACAAAATAAGTTCACAACAAGTGTCGCTGGGAATGAGAAGTGAACATGTAAGTTGTAATTTGGATTTAAGCTAGGACTGTATTAAAAGACTTTTTTATTTTATTGAAAGAGCACAAATGTTAATAAATAGCAAATTAATTGTCTGTTGGAGGAGATATACGCTAGCCAAAGTGCCAGCCATTTTCACTACGGGTGATACCGCGAACATCTTGCTGCTAGCAGGCAAATTTTCCTCTAACGATTAATCGTGTATGTATCTTCGCTGCAATCTATGGATTGCTTCTTCTCTTTCAGCACCACAAAACGCAATTAAACTTTATTAATTTCTTCAAAATGTGTCTATTTTCCTTTTACAAGTATGTACACAAATTATTTATAAACCACTGATAAATAAATCACAATAGAAATTATTACTCCCAAATAATTCACAATAGACACTTTTACTCCCAAAATATTCGCGATACTCGTTTGTTGGAAATGGGAATATAGGTTTGCTCCCAAACAACTTATTCCCATAACATTCGCGATAGGGGTGAATAGCGGAATGCATTGCCCTTTCAAATAATAGCGTCATCTCTACAATGTAAGACAACTTTGGGGAAATTTCGATATGTTACTTTACGCAGGGATTTGGAAGATTGAAGACCGTAATGGGAAATAAAAAAAATACTTATTGGCATTCCCTCATAGTATTTGAAAGCATTCCACTAGTAAATTGATACATTTGCTAAAGCCGAAATTCGTGCTCAAAAACTAATATTTTAAATCAAAAAAATCATAATGTTTCAAACATAAGTCAGATAATACTTTTATCGGTACATTTTGGATGTATTTATTTATCACTAAATGAAATTATGCAAAACATCACATAAATATTGATTAACACAAAAAAAGGAAAGAATTTAAATTTATGTTTAATTATTAAAAGTTATTAATCTCTCGATTGTAAATCATTCAATTTGCTCATTCATGTTTAAAGTGTGGGAAACCTTAAATATGTCTTGGCCACAAAATTGTTTTATATTTACTTTGAATTGTTTGTTAAACATTTTTGATAATTTTGTTTTTTTTTGTATTCAACTTTCTTTACAGTCCATTCTCTACCACATCTAACAGTTTTAAGTCTTTCGGGTTGCAGCAAATTGACAGATGATGGTGTTGAATTGATAGCGGAGAATTTACAAAAACTGCGCGCTTTGGATTTATCATGGTGTCCACGCATAACAGATGCTTCATTAGAGTATATTGCCTGTGATTTAAATCAATTAGAAGAACTAACATTGGATAGGTAAGTAGTAATAGTCAAGTTAACTTTAAATATTTTGCACTAAGCTTAACGAGAAAAAACGGACCGCATTGGTCAGGGTGCAAGAAAAGATGGAAAAATTCCATAAGTTTTATAAAACACTAGCTATACCCGGCGTGCTTCGCTACCCCATTGTTGTGCAGATATAGAAAAATGAAAAACCTCATTTAAAAATAACCATAAAATTCGTTAGTTTTTTGGCGATCTTTTTAGTTTTGGCGAATTTTAGCGTTTTAGCGATTTTTTCATATTGGCGATTTTTCGTTTTGACTATTTTGATTTTGGAATTTTTTAGCTTTAGAGTTTTTTAAAATTTCAAGAGTTTGCCTCTTACGGTTTCCAAGATACAGCAAAATTTTTAAACTACATAGTCAAAATTACATTAACTTTCAGAACCTTTAATTTTTGTTGTGTTAAATATTCTACATTACATTAGTATTTCAGCATGTTTCGTTGCTCGCTTTAGAACACCATTTAATCTTTAGCCCGTAGTTCTTACGGCTCTCGAGAAAACAGCCTGTGAAAGACAGACGGACTGACGGACAGCGTATCGAAAGCAATAAGATTAATTTACACTTTTGGTGTACAGTGCCCTAAAAAGAACCTTTTCTAAAAAGTAACTTTTCAAAAAGTAACCATTTTCAAAAGAGTACCATTTTTAAAAAGTACCCTTTCCAAAAAACATTTTTCAAAAAGTACCATTTCTTAAAACTACATTTTCAAAAAAGTAGGTTTTTGAAAAAGTACCTTTACTTTAAAATATAAACGGCTAATAAAAAAAGTACCAAAATTATATGTTTACCCTTTTTCGGCCCCTAAATATACAAATTTCAAAAAAAGTACAAAACACATATCCACTCATTTTTCTATCTTATTATGACGCTTTTGGAATTTTATGTCTACTATAAGAACACCGAGTTTACCCGTTTTTACCCCTTTTAATCCCGTTAGAATTTAAGTTTTCAAAAATTCGTTCTTAGAGAATATATGCAAACATATGCATTCAGTATGTGTATCAATGTGCATAAAAAATAGTTGTATGGAAAAAAGTACCAAAAAGGGCTACCAATTTTACCCATTATATATTCATATTTGAAAAAAAATACAAAACTGTTTTTGAGCGCTTTTTAAGGAGAGAAGAATGAATTTCAAGTTTAGTTTCTAACTTTATTACTTTAGGAGATAAACTGTTAACAAAAAAAGTACCAAAATTATATTTTCACTCTTTTTCGGCCCCTAAATGTACAGATTTTTAAAAAGTTTCAGACACCTGTCCGCTCATTTTTCTATCTTATTATGATGCTTTTAGAATTTTATGTCTACCTTACTTAGATTCCAAGATATAAGTTTACCGATTTTACCCGTTTTTACCCCTTTTAATCGCCTTACAATTAAAATTTTCAAAAATCGTCTCTTAATGAAAATATACAAACATATTCATTCACTATGTATATCAATTTGCATAAAAAATAGTTGTATGGAAAAAAGTACCAAAAAGAGCAACCAATTTTACCCTTTATATATTCGAATTACAAAAAAGTACCAAAACATGTTTGAGGGCTTCGTAAGGATAAAGGAATGCATTTTAAATTTAATTTTTATCTTCATTACTTTAGGAGATAAACGATTAACAAAAAAAGTACAAAAATTATATTTTTACCCTTTTTCGGCCCCTAAATGTAAAAAATTGAAAAAAGTACCAAACACCCGCCTGCTTATTTTTTTCTTATTATGCTGTTTTTTGGAATTTTATGTCTACCCTAGTTAGATCCGGAGATATAAGGTTAACGAATTTACCCGTTTTTACCCCCTTAGCGTTTGAATTTCGCAAAACCCCGTCTTAGTGGATCTATACATCCTGAGGGGAGCCCACATACGAAATTTCAACTTTCTAACTTTAGTGGTTTGGGCTGGGCGATGATGAATCAGTCAGTCAGTCAGTCAGTCAGTCACTCAATAACGTTACTCTTTTATTTGTATAGATAAATTTGGCAAATGCACATTACAAACATAATTTAACTTATTTCTTTTTATTTCTTTTTAGATGCGTTCATATTACCGACATCGGTGTCGGCTACATTTCGACTATGCTGTCTTTGACGGCGCTATTCTTGCGTTGGTGCTCCCAAGTCCGCGATTTTGGTCTACAACATTTATGCTCAATGCGTAATTTACAAGTTCTATCATTAGCTGGCTGTCCACTACTAACTTCGTCCGGTCTCTCCAGTCTCATACAGCTGAGACATTTGCAAGAGCTCGAGTTGACTAATTGTCCCGGCGCCTCACAAGAACTGTTTGAATATTTAAAAGATCATTTGCCACGCTGTTTAATAATAGAATAATTTCGTCGTAAAACTAGACACTGTTTAACAGAGAAACAACTAAGTCTTTTTTTAATACCGAGAGTGTTAATAAAATTTAATATTATTTTTTTAATTAGATTTACTCTAAGGTAGCTTGTAGTTTCTTTTCTTAGAATTTTAATTAGATGTTTCCTTTTTTTAATTTAACGCTGTTAAAAGTACTTAACATTGACTACAAAATACTATGACTACTACTGCAAAAACTTCTACTATTTATGATAAATTATTTTGTAATTAAATTTAGTTCCTGTTATAGAAGTTTCAGTTAAAACTTTTCTTTCTGTGATTTTAGTTGTTAAGTTGAAAAGTTTACTTTAAATATGTGTTAATTTTCTTAAAAGAAATATTAAATGTGGGAAAGAAATCGATAAGAATTGATGCGAATTTGTTTTACAATGTAGCAGGCAGTGCGGCTACAAATAATCAAAAGAATGTCGCAGCTGTTGGGACTAACAACATGCAGATGCGGAAAAAGTTTTTCTACTCTATTTTTCCGATAAATTGTCGAGCACCCCATCCGCAGAATCGTTCTAAAAGAGTTATTATCTGAAGAGCGAATAGTCTGAAAACAGATGTGAGTACCATTCCTTCACACAGCGAGAAGTGGAAAGCATAATACCCATAATGAAACCTTCTAAGACTCCTGGGCCCAGTGATGCCAAAACGGAGGAAAAAATACCTCCATGTAGGTAATTTAGTCATTGACATAGGAACTTAGAGAAAATCGGACAGATACATATACATTTTGTGTTGGTTAAAACGAAACATTTGAGATACCAGTGCTTCCCAGGTATTTGCTTTTGCACGCAGTGGCCTGCTAAAACAACATATACTGGCAACACTGCCTGAACCTGACGACATCTTAATGCTGATGTTGAAAGAACCCAACAAAGTAGCTCTAGTAGCATTCTACAGCTCACGATTCGTCCATTGGTGACCCCAGATAAGTAAAAGGTCGCAAGGATCACCGCTATTCTACAAACGAAAGGATCATCCCTACAAACCTCCTACCCAAGGAGCGCCCTATTTCCTTCCTATTACTCATATTGAAGTTTTTAGACGCCCCACTGCTGATTTCCCTGAAGAGACATTATCCGGTCGCGGCACATCAACATGGTTTTAGGGAAGACCAGACCACCACGATGGCTTTGAATTTGATAGCTATCCCGATAGCTAATATCCCGATAACGCAATTATGACAGCACTGGACCAATCCAAGATATTTTATGCGGTCAGTCACTCGCTGTTAATTCATAATATCATGAGCTCTTCCCTTCCCAATGATAACAAACGCTAGATTGCCAATTATAGCAATGGAAGGCAAGCGTTTGTGGAGTTCTTAGGCTAAAAATCAACTTACCCCAAGATAATTGGCGTACCATAAGTAGGAGTGCTGTCACCTATACTCTTCAATATTTATCTTTTCAGAATTCCCATCCCACGTCAAGAAGTCCCGCTAGTGCCATACAGCGATACTGCACTGTCATATTAGACGATGTAAACATCTCTGACATAAGTGACAAAATAACTCAGTAGCAGTGGCCACCATTGCAGACTTCCTGAAAGAATGTAGCTTGAATATATCGCCCTCAAAATCTTTAGTGTTACTTTTCACTTCTTGGACTAAAAAAGAAGCAAGAATGCAATTGGGCCAGAACTCCTAAAACCCTAGGGGTTCTGGATCCTGAAAGTTCTCTCAGGTACCTCATGGGTTGCTCCCCTATAAATTACACTGTCGTTCGTTAGTGACACCCAATGGCGAGCATTGCTAAATGAACAAAACAATACACTCCAAATCACAATCAATATTGACCATTAAACCAGTATAATTATCGAATTCTGATGCAGGGCCCTCTCCCAAGACACACCCGTAGAGATTTTCGGCGATACCGCGAGGAGATTAGAAACGTCATTTCACCTGACGTTTACTCGACTTCTATAGCGAATGCCATGAAAATATTGCAATGATGCAAGAAGTTTCTCAATACCCGACTTCCCGGGATTTCGGACAGTGAGCGCCAAATGCGAAGACAATCTATGTCAATACTTGCACAGTTAAGAGAAGAATGGAGCAGTGTTCTAAGCTGCTACAGGGAACGAATAGTTCTCGGTGCCTTAAACAGGTGCCCAGACAGCAGAGCTGTTACAACAACAACACTCTTCATATATTGATCTCAACATTCATCGTACTCCAGCGAATTCGCTTTGGCAAAATACATAACCAGCTGCCACGGTGCCTCCACCTACAAAATTAATTCGCCTTGGTAAGAATAGCACCAAAATAAAAAGTGTTACCCCCTTTTAAACAACTGCAATTGTTGGGTTGTAGGCGTTTACATTAGCAACCTTCCAACCAATTGGAAACTCACCAAAAAAGGTACAATGTGTTGAAAATTTTAACTAAAGGAAGTGTACTGCTTTAAGACCAGTACGTTGCACAACGTTGAGATCAGCTTTGAAATAATTACTGATACCATTTCAAGCACGGGTGGGTAGTGCCTTTTGGGCAATTTTGATGCTAGTTCATGAAATTTGCATAAATAAATTTAAAAATTTATTTCAAAGAAGTTAAAATTATAAGACAAAAAACGTAAATCTTAAGTATTTGATTAAAAAATCTCAATAAAGAAAAGAAATGTAAACAAAGGCCGATTTTGTTAATCAAAAACTTTTTGATTTATTTCATTGGCAGCTTTAAGCAGTTTATTTAATTAAGCAAATCCTCTGTTAAAAATCTTTAAAATACAATTTTTTATAATAACAATATTTTGGCTCACAAAATCGGACTGCTCTATATGATCGTATATACTCGTACATTAAAGGAATACACAAATGTATACTAAATGTTGGTATCAGTTATTATGCCAAAGTTTTACCAACGTTATAAAACTTTTGTTGCCTGGGTATACTCAGCTTTATAATGCCTGGTTGTCACAAGAAATAGCATGCTATGTCCCTGTTCATATAGTCAACTTTTGGTGCGCAACTTTTGAGTTTATATGAGAGAGAGGTGAGAAGATTGGCAAGGCATACACTGCCTCATGTACATGCAACTCTATTTTATTTTCCTCTTCTTAATATTAAGCAACAACAAAGTTGCAGAAATAAAAGTTGGCTCGTATGGACGGGGCTATTTCTACACAAAGTTTTTATTTAATTTTAATTATTAAACTTCATTTAAATTATTAATATTAATAACTTTTGCCTCTGGCTCTATCGACTCTCCTGTTTGCTTGGTATCTCTTCAGTACTCTACTTACCTCCGACTACGACTCCTGTTTTTCTTCCGACTACGGACGTCTTATTTACCGCGATACTATGTCGCTCTCTCTCGGCAGACGCCTATTCCTCCTTGGTCATGTTGAGCTGATGATCGGGTTTATTTGAAACTTCTACTTGGGTTAGAGTTGAACGTACTTGAGGCATAAATTTACACTAGTACACATGCACACCCTACTTCGCGACTAGAGAATTACTAGCCAGATATATCGTATTACGTTATTGTTGTCAAGAATATGTAATCAGTCAAGGTAGATCAATAAGGTATAGTCATCGGCGAATTGATACAACGAAGCAACTTTTTTGTTCAAGCAATTGTCAAAACAAATTAACAAATTTACACTAACATTTTTTCAATTTATTTAGCATCCCGTCTTCACGAGACATAATTTTGTTCTAACATTTGTCAAACTTCATACATAAAACATCAGAAAAATGTTAGTGCTATTTTTTCATATCGACTTTGACTTTCGTCAAGACAAATCGATGGCTCGTGAAGACGCTACGTAAATTAAAAATTTATAAGGAAAGTTTTAATTAATTAATGTGTTACCTTCTTTGGAAAAGGGATAGTGTAGAGAGAGCAGGTGGTAAAGTGGAAGAGTGCTATTGCGTTTGTTGTTTTTTTTTTGTTTGTAGAGCAGTGTTGCAAGCCCCTCTGGTGTCAAGTAGAGGCATAGAGTTGTTTAAGCTGTGTAGCCATTTTATTCGTTCTTTTACTTCGCCGACGGTTCTGCTACAATACCGACGAAGGAGGGTGCTGTAATGTGTAAAGTGCATTAGGATATGTTAGTATTAACCACTGCCGGTATTGTCAAAGTGATCAGTGCTATGCCTTCATCACTTTAACAGTCCAACAACAACCAACACTATAACACACCAATGCACATGGCAAAAATTATTGATGTTGTTGGCTTGCCTGAAACTAGTCTTGAACTCAAGACCTCAGGGTTTGTAGTCAAACGCGCTAACTACTCAGCCAACAGCACCTTGAACAATCAGCTGAGCTGATAACGCCACTTGTTATGAATTCGCCTTGAAATCAGTAGACAAACAATTGTCGTTAAAAGCTATTTATCGAGTTTCTACAGTATTGTCTCTTGATTAGGAAACTACTAAACTGAAAACACCATGACGGCATGCGAGTTTGAATGGCCATCCATAAACCCAAATTGTAAGTTTGTAATAACAGCACCGTCAAAGATCCTATCATTCGCTACCGATAATATAAAATACACTGCTAAAGAAGATAATAGAGTAATCGGCCTGTAGCTACTACTCTGCTTATGATCTGATTTTGGTCTTGAAATGGGAACAACCGGGCCTTTGTTCCAAGCTCCGGCGGTGCTTGAGAAGTATTGCCAGGTATCGAGTTCCTTTCAACACTATATCACGAATTCTACCCATCCCACTAAATCTTTTATTAATCCTCATTTTAAGAGCATCTCCTATCATCACTGTATGAACGAAACTATGACCGCCCGTTGAATATCCGCCAGCGCTCACAGTGCTTCCAAACGTAGCAGGTTCCATGTGATGTAGTTCAGAAATTCTGCAGTTGGTGGCTTTAAATGAATTCATTTTCTGTCCACTCTATACATACTAGAGAAATGGATTGCCATTGTACTAGCTCCTCCAATCTTATCTGTTATAAGAGCAAATCAGTGGTATTATTTAGTCCAGCCGCAGCTTTAAGATTTCTGTATGTTGCATCGTTCAGTAGTATGTTCGCTAGAAATTTTTTCCTGTAATCACGCTCAAACCCAGCGATTACACCCTAGATAATTTTATAAGTTCCTAATAGTAGCTCTCAAAATACTTCGCGTACTTCAACTAAATAGCACAGGCTCTTTTTCTGAACAATAAAGCGTAAAATATTTTAAGGAAAGCTAAGAAAACCCCATCTGAACCTTCGGAGCGCACAGATTTATGGCAGTACAAAAAATCTGACTTATTGACTCAACACACTCGTCAATTTCATGTTCTCCTATATTACGATCTGCAGATTATCTTCAAGATTAACGTCAATTCCTGCCTTGCGGCCTAACATGATGGTGCTGCTGGCACCAAGTGAAGTTGAGTGTTCATAACCACCCCCAACTCTCCCCGAAGACACCTGTGTGATACTTGCAAGGAACACAGAGGTGGCAACTTCTTGTGCATGGCCGGCATAGCATGCATAAACACCTTCTTAAAGTGTTTGAGCTATGTAAACTATTACTACATCAGCAGCTAACGCAATGCTGCCAAGCTCAACCAAGGAATAAAAAGCAAGCTAGAAGTCTAACACCAACAGGTCGGGTGATGGCCTTCCACAGCTCCCGACCTGTTGGCTTTCCGATAGCACAAAGAGGCTTATATTGGATGTCCGAACTCCTACCAGCCAATAGCATTGTCGAGCATCAGTCATTAAACCAACTCCTCTCCCAGTGACTGTAGAAGACCTCAACCAACAACCGGTCATAGAGTCGACCTTCATGTTAAGGATAAGATAAAGTCCGCCAGCATATCCATACCCATTGGAAATGTGTATGCTTTTCGCGACATAATCCAGCGAACATCATCTCGTTGACCCTCTAGAAGGCAGATCATCATAGGCTTACCGGTTACTGTGGTGCCAGTGTATGGTTACTAAACGAACCTCAAAAGAAAATCCCAGAGGTTAACTTTCTATCAACTTTGGTCTTGGGCAAGACCTTACTGGGGATCTACATTAGCCATGAACTTGGTATGAGCATCATGTCGGACATCGCATATGGCTAATGTAGACCGGTCACGTCCATGTTTCGTCCATGCTCTGACATCGATGCCCGAACATATGGCTGAGCATCAATGTTCGCCAAAATTGCTGAATATTCCATTTCTATTGCACTACCACCAAATGCATTGATAAGGCAGAACATGGACATCGTACGTATTCACCACAACAAAGAAGTTGATGAATTTTTTACAGTTGCTCTGCCGGCGCCATGTTCATGTCATGTTCAAGTCGATGGTTCGTGAAGACGTAGGGTTAGGTGCCTGTTCACCTTCTTCCAGACTAGCATAGGTTAGCCTACTTGCTTTAAAATTGGGTAGTAACACATAAGTTTTATGGGTAATTGCCTAAAGGTAATATCTGAAAAATCCAAGTACCTTTTTCCCCACGAAGCCAGCACCAAGGTGTGGCTAGTCACCGAGATGCAGAACAGTGGCAACCGGGGGAATTATGACCTACAGGAAGAACACATACAGCAAGCCTGCTTAATAAATTTGTATTGAAACGATACCTGTTCACTTTGCTGTAGTCAAATCTTGTGATGTACCAAAAATTATCTCTACAGCTTTGTGGTCAGATTAAAAATCAAGTGTCCTAAGACCACTGCCCGACTAATTGAGCATTAGATCTACAGACTGACGTCCATCAAGTCAATAAACGAGGTCTTCATCGGTCTATCAGTTGGACGAATGACCAAGTTTAGACTTGCCAAAAGCAAATTGTTAAGCATCCGCCCACTAGAGCTTACAATTGGAGGCGTTTTTCCAACCCTAATATTATTGTTATAATGTGACAGTTTTATAAACTTTAGCACAAGACGAATTCATACCAGGTGGCCGCAAAAGCTCAGCTATTTACGAAAATGTTTACACATTTAACCTATCAACAGTGTTAATATATCAGCTTTTTTGACAGCCCAAATGTAAATTCTCCACGGCGAATTCTCTTGCGACTACCTGGTATTGATCTACCTTGCTTTAGCACATTCAACGATAAAACACTTAGTAGTATGTAGCAGCTTTGTGAATTCCTTTATTGTATTAAAAAATATAACTTTTTTTATATATTAATAATTTATTAACATGACAATTTAGTCGATTTATTCTATTTTATAATGTTAAGTTTAGTTCTTTCAAAAAAAGACAAAATATATTTTGTACAAAATAAAAACGTTTTAAACAAATTTAAACTTAATTAACAAAATAGCTTAAACTTATACAATAGTAACTAAATTCTGTTCAAGGCATATTTATAGCAGGTATACTCACCCAATTCGTCTTGAAAAATACATTCTTGCGATGTCAAAAAAAAGTGTCAAAAGGCATTTTGATATCTGAGGGGGACTCAAATTACATCCAAGCGGCGAGGCCACCTGCTATGAATTCGGCTTGATTCTGTTTAAGTAGTTGTTTCAAATAGCTTATTTAAGTGGCGCGGCCACGGATCAAATTCACATCAAATGGTTTTTCAAACTCAACTTTTGGTT
The DNA here is from genome assembly GCA_956483635.1 of Panzeria rudis. Taxonomy (NCBI): domain Eukaryota; kingdom Metazoa; phylum Arthropoda; class Insecta; order Diptera; family Tachinidae; genus Panzeria; species Panzeria rudis. Next base: position 24,230,204 of record OY101451.1, on the reverse strand, counting down.
CATTGTGTTAGTAAAAAAAACTTACACGCATTGTTTGATGAAAAAATCTAAATGGGTTTTATTTTTCGTCAAACTCACCTCAACCAATACATACATGAATTTGGTCAAACAGTTTGATGTGTTGCCGAAGACTATTCGAAACAAATGTAGCAAGGTAGACTCCAAAGCAAGGCGAATTGACATTCAGCTGGCGTTACTACGGTTCCATATAAATAAAAAAATTTTAATTTTCAAAAATTTTCTACGGTCCAAGCGAATTGATTACGCCGAATTTAATTCGGCACTGACATCATGCTTGTATGAATATGCCTTGAGAAAATCGTTGCATTTGTAATCTTGCTATAACTTTGATAGATACACTTTGCGCCGAATTGAATTCGCCACAGACATCATCTTGGTATATAGAGCAAAGCCGATTAATCAGATCGTGTTGAAATCACATCTGACTATTTCGCCGCGTTGGCTGTATCTGTCAATTGTTTTTTTAATTATGTGTTTTTAAATGACTAACTGGGCATAGACACTTATATGTGGCAATAAACAAAAGAAGGTATATATTTTAAGCATATGAATTTTAATCACAATTGCTTAAAGCACATTTTAAATAAATTTTCGTCTTCTATTTTTGACTGTTATGGCCAACCAGGCGAATTGATATTGTGTTAATTGTATTATTACCTCCAAGATAGATCAACACCAGGTAGTCGCAAGAGAATTCGCCGTGGAGAACTTACATTAACACTGCTGACAGGCCAAATGTGTAAACATTTACGTAAACAGCTGGGCTCTTGCGGCCACCTAGTATGAATTCGCCTTGTATTACCACCATCTGTAAAATTAATTCGCCTTGGTATGGAGCATGATCCATTCATCAGGTCAATGCAAATCGACAGCTGTTTATTGCTTACCATCGTAAAGATCAAGGTGTATTTAACATTTGGGATCACTAGGTCAGCTGACTGATCTGTTTAAACGTCAAACTTAGTAGTGCTGATGAAATGCTCATGATATCACCACTACCTTCAACCCATCAAACAACATATACAGACTTCCTTCTGTGTGGTGTTTGACATTTACTTCAAGAGATATCTGCGCTGATAATACCACGTTTTTTGACATCTGTTAAGGTAGTTTTACAACAAATTTTCTCTTTTTTTAGTAATACCCGTACCTATTAAATATGCCTTGGTAAAGATGACAAACTTTACATAACAAAAAACTAAACAAAATTGTTTATATTAGAGTTTGTTTGACATCTTCACGATTATTGCATTTTTGTTGTATAGATGCATAGACATGTTGCACATGTTGCAAATTGAAAGAGTTGTTATTGTAATGACAGGACCGACTTGTTGGATATGTCCGGTTTGGTTTTTTTTTTCTTTCTATTAAATAAATAGCTTAACCGTAAAAATAGCCCACAAATTTTATATGACATGACACAAAAAAATAACCCAAATAAAAAGCTTAAAATGTAGAAATTATAAATTTATACTCTTGGTTTTATAAACAGTATTGAATACAAATAACCAAATAATAGATCAAGCGCCAACAAGTTTCAAAGAAATCAGCTTTAAAAACAATTTAAAATTTATTAAGACAAACAAATCAAATCACCACTAACGAAATTCAATCACTCTCACAAAATCACTCATAATCACTGTGTTTACACCTTAAAAACAAAATATTCAAAATAAAATACCCGCCCTTTTTCAAAACTGAAATCAATATTAATACAAATAAATAAATAAAAATATTTCTTATCGTAAAAATAAAAATAAAAATGAAAATATTTTTTAAACAAGAAAATAGCAAACTAAAAGAAATGACCAAAAAAGAAATTTATGAAATAATAATAACAACAACAATATTGCTATATAGTTTTCAAAACTAAATCTGAAGAAGAAGAAGAAGGAAAAACTTAATAAAAATTTAAAATAAAAATACAACAAATACTTATTACATGTTATAAAGACTTTTAAAAAAATCGCTTAATATTTGCATAATTTTAAGCAACAGGAAAATAATTTAAACCAAAAATAAATTTAAAAAAAAAACAAAAACTTATTGTAAATGTGAATTATTTAAAAATAAAAGAGAAAATATTGAAAGTTATAAAAATAAATGTGTGGTAAAGCAAAATGAAAAAAGCATTGGATAAATACAATTTTAATTTTTAAACTATAAACAAGAAAAAATTTATTGACAGAAGATATTTGAGATGCTAAATAAAAAATAAATAAATATTTCATGAAATATAAAATTGTGTTTTTTTATGTGTATAGCATGATGCAATAATAAAAGGTAACTCCATTTAAAAAATTCTTTGACTTATAATGGAAGTTTTGAAGTTTGTTCTTTTATAAGCATTTAAAAAAGCCTTGCCATATATACAAAAAGGAAACCACATTTTCGAAATTGTTTGTACAGAAACTAGTTCTTATTAATAATTTCACAAAACTTTTAAATTCGAACGTCATTGCGGTCTTAGGAAGCATCCATGTGTAACAGACATTAATAAAATATTTTTAGCTGCTATATTAACTATTTAAAATGCATAAAATGTTTTTCGTATAATTTCTCACTTTGTGCCATGTTTTAGTTGTTGTAACAGCTCTGCTGTGGTCGGAATTTATTTCCGGAAAATATTATTGAGTTACTATTCACCCCAATCGCGAATAATAAGTGAAATAGAATTTTTCGTCCAGGATTGCTAGATGCATCCAATGCCTTAGAGTACCCGAGCTATTGCAGGCAGCCTAATTCAATCAAAGTCTTTTGGTGTAAATTAAATTTTCTCAACAGTAAGTAAAACCGGGTTTTTTTATAGTTTTGGGACGCGATGAATAATTCTCTACAGACGCGGGAAAATTAATTGCTATTCCATAATGGCGAAACTTAGTTCATGTGTGCCGGGAAGTTGTTGCATGGAGGTAGTGTCAAGAGGAATGTGTTAGTATTAAAATAAATTAACACTATTTACTGAATTTGTCCTTAAAACAAGCTTTCATAATTAATTAGAAGGATAAAATAGGAATTACGTGATGCATTTATCCATTTCGCCTGCTAAAATATAATGAACAAAAACAGGGGAAAAAGGAAAAAATCCGCGTCAAAAAAAATCATTCATGATAAGGGGAATTTTTCGATTTTTTATTCACGATCGCAAAAGAATGGAAAGGAAAAACATTTCGAGGGAAAAAATATTCACGATAGGGGTGATTATTGTATGGATGTTGTAACTGGAGAAAACTTGCCACCTCAGTGGGTCTTAGCAATAGGCCGATAGAGTGTAGACTAGTATTGCCAATTACTCGGGTTTTATAATCGTTCGAATACAATTTCAAAAAACAGGGGAAAAAGGAAAAAATCTACGTGAAAAAAATTATTCATGATAAGGGGAAATTTTCGGTTTTTTAATCACGATCGCAAAAGAATGGAAAGGGAAAATATTTCCAGGGAAAAAATATTCACGATAGGACTGATTATTGTATGGATGTTGTAACTGGAGAAACCTTGCCACCTCAGTGGGTCTTAGCAATAGGTCGATAGAGTGTAGACTAGTATTGCCAATTACTCAGGTTTTATAATCGTTCGAATACAATTTCAAAAAACAGGGGAAAAAGGAAAAAATCTACGTGAAAAAATTATTCATGATAAGGGGAATTTTTCGATTTTTTATTCACGATCGCAAAAGAATGGAAAGGGAAAACATTTCGAGAGAAAAATATTCACGATAGGGGTGATTATTGTATGGATGTTGTAGCTGGAGAAACCTTGCCACCTCAGTGGGTCTTAGCAATAGGTCGATAGAGTGTAGACTAGTGTTGCCAATTACTCGGGTTTTATAATCGTTCGAATACAATTTCATAATCACCCCTATCGTGAATATTTTTACCCTTGAAATGTTTCCCCTTTTCCTTCTTTTGCGATCGTGAATACAAAATCGAAAAATTCCCCTTATCATGAATGATATTTTTCACGTGGATTTTTTCCCTTTTCCCCTGTTTTTGTTTACTTTATTCTAGCAGGCGAAATGGATAAATACATCATGTAATTACTATTTTTCCTTCCAATTAATTATTAAAGCTTATAAATATTTATTTTCAGGACAAATTCAGTAAATATTGTTCATTTATCTTAATACTAACACATTTATCTTGACACTACCTCCATGCAACAGCTTCCCGGCACACATGAACTAAGTTTCGCGATGATGGAATAGCAATTAATTTTTCCGCATCTGTAGAGAATCAGTCATCGCGTCTAAAATATATAAAAAACCAGTTTTACTTACTCTTGAGAAAATTTAATTTAACACCAAAAGACTATTTGATTGATTTAGGCTGCCTGCAATGGCTCGGGTAATCTAAGGCATTGGGTTCATCTTGCAATATTGGAGGAACAAATCGATTTTTTTTAGAATAGAATAAGAAGATAATTCCAATTCTTAGCACTGTATTTTTTATTTTTTTTCCAAAAACTTTTTTGATGTTTAATTTATTTTATTAAGCTTCTTCCTTATTTACATTCACTAAGAACTGATAGCGGGAAAAATGTTCACGGGAACTTCACGATAGCAATTTCCTTCGAAGGGAAATGAAGATTTCATGGGAACATAAATTTCACTTGTTATTCGCGATAGGGGTGAATATTCTTCTTGTCGAACACCAAAATAATTTCAAACTTTTGTTGGAATATTCGAACGAATAAAAAATTTTATTCGAATAACCACACTAAAAACACGAATTTTAATATATTCGATCACTAGTTTCGATTTTTTAAAGACGTTAAAATTATTTATCCACTGGCTTGGCTTTGAATAAAACAAGCAGTTTTATAAATTTTTTCCTATGTAAAATTACATGTTTTATTCAAAAAAAAAAAGCCAGTGGAAACATAGTATAACAGACATGCCATCTTCAGTTAAGTTATGATAACTTTTGCATATTTTGTCATTGGGGCCATAATATTACTTTGCGTTTACATGTGCGATTTTTCTCGTTGCAGTTTTTGTCGTTTCTTCTTTAAAATTGCATTTGCGTTTACATTGTGCAACTTTTATCGCTGCGATTCTTACAATTTGTACATGTGTGTGTGTCTATAAATTTATATACATGGTTAAGTGCCGTTATATAGATCAGTTTTTGAGATAACGGTTTTTTTACGTAAAGTCGGGTTAATTTTTTTTAAATTTCATTTGGTTCACAATTGGTTAATGGATTTAAAAAACTTATATACCAGTAGAAAGGTATTTTTTAGCACTTTAAAATGATATACATATATTTTATATCCGTACAGAATTGTAGGAGTTATGGCCAGTTCAATTTAAAAGTTTTGAGCCCCGTAACTCCTGAACCAAAAGAGAGCGCCGAAAAAATTTTACGAAAATTGTTTTTCTAAAAGGGGCTATTACCTCCTGATTTTTTTTTTCATTTTCAACAGCGTTTGTATTCTTGACTTGTTCCGGTAAATGCATATTTTTGCGCATTTGTTTTTAATTTTTAGGTGCATTTGTTAAGCGCTTAAAAACTATAATATTTGCATGAAAGTCCGAGCCCTGGTCATATACATATTTGTTGCTATAGCTACCAAAGTTTTACATACGCAATTCATACGATGATTTTTTTCCATGTTTTTTAAAACATGATTTTTGGAGTATGACGGCGATCGGGGTAGAGAAGCAAACGGGGTAGAGAAAAGATCACATTTTCAGTTTTCGGTGATATTTTCATCTTTTTTTTAGTTCTATTTGCATTGTTCTCATTGTCTATCTCTTATGTGATTGTGTTAGGTTTTTGTTGTTGTGAAAGATCAAATAAGGCAAATTTTGAGAGTAATTTATTTAAAAGACATACAACTAAAAATCATCGTATGCATGCAAAAGGTTTTTGGAAGCAACTCTTAAAGAGAACTAAAAATAAAACATGATTTTTAAATCAGCATATGGCTGTTATTGTTAAAAATCACAGTATAAATAGCATACAAGGTAGATTAATACAGGTAGTGTTAAAAACACATTTGTTTATCTATTTTCATTATTGGAACTGTCAAAATTTTTTTATTATTTATTTATTTATATATAATATAAATTATAAATTAATTCATAAAATATATACAAAAGGCGCCGGTAACCAGACCATATGCGCTCGTATTATTATTCAAAAAACAAAAAATTTGTATGTTACAAAAATATACACAAGAATAAAAATAACATAAAGTAAATACATAGTTTCATTAAGCGTGAAATAAAGAAAATAATTTTGAAACATGAAAATTCTGAAAAATATCTGCCTGTTCCTCCAACTGCGGACGACAGCCTCAAATAGGAAACCGCCGAACAGGCAGTATTTTTTTTTTTTTTTTAGATAAACCTAAACATCCTGGATGCCGTGTTGCTGCAGACATCTTATTATTCGCTATATGTTGTCAGTTCTTGAACAGTCAAGTATTTCCTCCAGTGGGTCATACATCTTTGAAATAGGGAAACCGTTAGAAGATGGGATATAGTAAGCATTTCATCACAGTTGGTACATTTCAGCGGATCAGTTTTTTCAAAGTAGTGCTTGGAGTTAAATATACATTTCCCCACTCTTAGGCGGGCCACCATTATACAGTGAGATCGTGTCAAATTTTTATTATATTTTAATCTGCTAGTAACCGGATTTTGTTGCTTCCGAATCATTTTTTATTTTTTTATATTTTACAGACTTACAAAAACTAAAAAGTTAAATTGAAAAAAAATAATAAATCAGGACTTGATTTTTGACACTTCGTGCAACGAAACAACAATAAAAACCCGTGTTGTTTTTGGCATGTTGTCAGAGTTGTGGGAAATACGTATTTGAAATAAATAAATTCAAAATACAAATGATTTTCTATTTTTCTATTTCAAATTAAAAATACAAAATAGTTTTTAAGCAAGTATTTGAAATAGAAAATAAAAAATACATATTTTCAAAATACATTTTCTTTTATGATTCTAATTTTAATTTAAAATATTTGTTCAATTTAATACAATATATGTTGTGATCGCTAATCAATTTTAGAGTTTGTTTCCAATTTCGCAATTTCTCGCGAGTTTTTGCAATGTTTGCGATAGAAGCGATTTTTTGCAATTTTTCATCGTCTTTACAGCTTTAGCGATTTTTCATCAATATTAGATTTTGCTATCATGCCGCTGTTACCCAGATTTCGCGAATTTATGACATTTTCGCATTTTTTGTCGAACATTTGGCATTCCTTACAGTTTTAGCAACTTTTTTTTATCAATATAATGGCTTTTTTAAATTTTGCAATTTTTCGCAAATTTTCGCCATTTCCGTGACAAAAGTATTTTTTCCAAGGTTTTTGGCTATATTAAAATTTTAGGGACTTTAAATCAATATTGCACTTTGAAATCTTACCAATTTTAGCAAGATTTAGCGAATTTTCGTCATTTTCTCTATTTTGTCCAGGTTTTTGGCAATCCTTACAGTTTGAGCGAGCATTATTCAGTTTTAGGGCTTCTTTCTAATTTTGCAATTTTTTTTGCAAATTTTTGCCACTTTCGCAATAGGCGTGATTTTTTTATATTAATTTTTCTTTATTCAGCTCGAGCGATTTTTAATAAATTTCAGTACTTGACATCGATTTATGCTATATTTGCGGAGTTTTAGTCATTTTTGCAAAATAATCAAAAGAGTGTGCAAGAAGACAAAGCTGAGATTCAAAATTGGTTCTTATATTGTTTACTAGTACTTTACTATCACTTCACTTTGTTATTTTTCTCCGCACCGCATAAAAAAGAATTTTGTATTTTACAAATGTAAAATATGTATTTTGAAACGTTTAAAATAAAATATAAAATACTCTTGAGGCAAAGTATTTCAAATAGAAAATAAAAATGGTATTTTGTATTTTAAATAAAAGTATTTCAAATAATTCACATCTCTGCCACTACCTGTATTAATCTACCTTGATAGCATGTCACAATTTTAAAATCTCATTTGCCATCCCTGATGTACATATTTCACAAGAATGGCTCATAAAAGGAAAGCAGGATATGATATAGAATGGGAAAGTAATGAGCCCGGCATTTCCTGTACAGCATCGGAGGAAGAATTGGGAGGACGGGTAATTAAAAAATCATATCAAAAAACGTTGTCAGGTACAGGCCATGATACAGCTGGTTGTGGTTCCAATACCAAGAGTGTTGTTAGTGAATTGATAAAAACGAACATCACCATTTTCGAATATAGTATGTAAAATACCAGCGGTTACAGAAGCAAATGGTGGTGTTGGAAACAATATCGCAACAACTATTAGTGCAACACAAACATTCGAGTGGTACCGGATCAACGATTGCTACAACAGCAAAAGCTACTGAAGTCCCTAGAGCATTATATTCGTTCAAGAGTTCTGCTTTAGCAGATGCTGTGAAAACATCATCTACAACACTTAGTAAAAGTTCAGTGGATTTGGAATATCATAAGAAGCTTAGCGTCCTTAATCAGGCTGTATCCCACTGGATTAAAACCAACGTTGACAAAAACCCAGTATGTATTCTGTCCCCAATATTCAAAGACTATGAAAAGTATTTGGAGGAAATTGAATACAAAAAGAGAAATATAGAAAATACAGATGTAACAGTAAAGTCGGTATTAGATAGTGCAATTGGATCCGTGTCAACAAAAAATACTGCCGGAAAGTTGGACGCATCGCCGAGTAGGCCATCTATACCTCAAGGTTTTAGTTTCAGCTTATATCAACCTGAACATCTTCAGCTGCACCTTCCGGCTTTGTGTTTAGCAAAGTATCAAACAGCAATCGGTCAACTATAATGTTGAAACAATTTTCATTTGGCATTCCATTTGCATTTTATAATAAATGTCGTTGTACAGAAGGACAAAAATTTTGTTAAAGGCGTGGAAACTTTGTTATATATAAAATCACCTGAATCTACTTATAATGAAATATGATATCTTTGTAAGGGTCTTAATCATCCGCTTGTTATATTCTCTGTGAAGTCACATTAAATAGGACAGTGACGAAGAAAAATTTAATGATGTGTTGGGTATCAAATAAAACGGCTTAATTATAAGTAGCACTTTTCAAAATTATATTTACCTATATGCTGCTATGTAGAGCGCCAAAAATGCTGCCGGTTCAAAAATCTGAAGATCCGTTTTCCAGAAAAATTGGTTCGTCCATTTTCGCTACAAAAATTGAACCTTTTATATCTTAGAAACTTAAATGATTTAAGAAACTAGCTAAATGGAGCATGAAACTAGACCTGCTGGAACACCAAAAGCGCTTTCTGAACAAAAATCGGAAGAGGAGTTTTGTCAACTAAAATGGAATCTTATATTTTTGGGAATCCACTAAATTAATTAAATATTTTCTTTATATTTCTAAGCACTACTTGGCTGGGGAGCATTGAAAAATTAAAATTGAAGATGAAAAATCAAACAACTAATTCCGAATCTGATTTATTATGAATCAAAATGAATATGTACATATATCTGTGAAAAATATTTAGTTTGTATATATGTATTTACATTAGGGGGGCTTTTTTTTGGCGACATCCTCCAGTCCCCAAATAGGGTAGGGCATGCGAGAAAAGTAAGAACTGTAATGTCACAAATGCATTCAAGTTTTGTTTATACGATTTTTGTGTGTAATATTTTACTCGAAATAAATTGTTCGGGTATGTTCTGTATTCCATGCGGAATTAAAATGTTCGGAATACCCAAGCGTTGTTGCTATAAATAATAATTTGCAACAACAATGCTTTGCTAATTCCGCACATTTTGTTTTTTTTTTATATATAATCGTAATTACAAAATCGTTGCCCGCCATTTTGAGTAAAAAAAATTTCTCATTTGGAGTAAAATATGTCTTAATTAAAAAACATACATATGTATATACAAAACTTCATTGCATTTGGTGCGTGAACGTTTTTCACGATCGCAAAAAAGTGAAACTGCTGGTCTTACTTTTTTCCATGCCCTACACGATTTTGGAACTGGATTGCATATTTACAAACTGCAAAATGTCATCAAACTAATGTACATACATATGTACATATATATTTATAAACATACTTTTTTGTTATTAATACTTGTAATACTATGTAATGTTGTTATTTTGTTATCTTAGAAACTAGAAAACTAGCTAAAAAAAACTTTCCGTTTATAAGCGGAAGAGCCGTTTTCTAGTTTCATGGCCCAGTAAGCTAGTTCCTTGAAGTATCCTAGTTTTTCTGGAAAACTACATGTAGATTTTTGTAAGGAAGTCATTTTGTGTGCTCAAAGTGGTCTAGCTTCCTATTTCACATCGCTAGTTGCTTTACGATACGTAGTTCCCATGGAATAAATTTAAAAAATGTTTACGTGTTTTGTTATTTTGTATTTGTATAACTCTGTTATAAATCAACTTTGCGTTTTACAATACTGGTTTTCATTACCAAAAGTTATTTGTCAACAGGGCTGCCAGTAGTAAGTAGATGTCTCAAATACGGGGATTTCAAAAGTACTTCGAGAACAAAAAAATCGTTTGGAGATAGGGCATTTATTTTTGGGGGCTATATAAAACTACGTTGGGATTTTTGTCAACAATTAACTCCACAGCTGGATTCACCCATTGTTTCCGAACAAAATTTTTGTCCGGACAAAATTTTTTTACATGTAGTTTGACTTCTCTCTTTGTGAGAGAGAAAAGAAGAGAAATAATTTTGTTCGGAACATTCTCAGCTTGAATTGGTTTAATTTTAATTTTTGTCCGGACAAAGTGGAAGTGAGTTGCCACATCAAAGAATGTTTTTATAGCGATTCTTTCATTTTTTGTTTTATTTCTATAAATGTGCCCTACAAGTAATATCATAGTATTTAGTTTAATAGTTAATAACATAAACACTAGTATTTTATCCAATTGCTACACAATTTTGTCGGAGATGTTTATTTGTTATTTACATATAACATATGGTAGCTTTGATTTTCCAGACAAATTGTTCGAAATGGGTGAATCGTGTTGCAAAACACTCTCAGTAAAAGAAATTTTGTCCGGACAAAAATTTTGTTCGGAAACAATGGGTGAATCCACCTTACGTCTCCACCTAACATGAAATGCTGTTGTAACTTAATGTTATGACTGCTTTGTTAAAACAAATGCACTAACAATAATGTTATAGCTTAAAAAAAAGCATTAACTTGGGCAGTCTACACTTAACATTAACTTGACGTTAATGTTTATTTAATGTTTATTTTGTTTGTTTACTAGCAGCGTTGACATTTTAGCCCTTTAGAGGCTAAACTTGGCCTCTTTTTCGCCTTTTAGCCTCTAAATTTTTCTATATGTTTGTGTGATTTTTAAAGCAGTTTTTGTTTTTTAAAAAAGGTCCAACAAGTCTTAATATATATTCATACTTTTTTTACAAGCTGTTTTAGTCTCTTTCTCACAGATCATGGCAACATTGTTACACTTTCGTTCAAAGAATTTTTATTGGAAAGAAATCCAATTGCTGTTTTATTGCTGGTGATGGAAAATTTTTACACATGAGAAACAGCTTAATTGAATGAATATGAGCTTCAATGAAATGATTTTTTACCAATTTACTATATACTAATTTACTATTTTGGAAACGATTATCCAACAAAACTATATAAATTAGGTTAAATATGTACAGTTTCAAAGCATGTATGACATGTAAGATTCTTCATGCAGTAATGACGCTTGTTGACCTACGGCGACAAAAAATTTAATTCTAAAAGCACTTTTCCTTTTATTCTAGAAGTTTATTTCATTCGTTAATTTAACTTATAAAATGTTCATCACAAATTCAAAATAATTAAATAATTTGCAAGAAAATTCGAGAAAACTTATGAAAAATATTGTGAAAAGATCGCTTTAAAATTTCATCATTATTTTTGCCGCGTGATTGACGTTAAAATTTCATCTGCCCTGAATTGTATTTTGATTCTTCTTTTTTATAAGAAAAAAGTTATTTATGTATGTAACTACATACGTGAAAAAATTACCGTTAGTCCAATACTTAAATATGTATGATCATACGATGCATCTGTATATAAATAAGTACATTTGTATATACATACATTCATATTTAAGTATATACGAAAGGCAAAAATATTATAAATGATTTACATATTCATATGTACATATGAAGTATTTATGGGTTACATTAAAAGAGAATAATAAACGAAAGCAAATATGCATATATATGTGAGTTTAGGATTTGTAAATGTTAACCTGTTGAGGACGGTGGCAACAACGCTGAAGTCTATTTATTGTTGTACAAAATAAATTTATGTAAAATATGAGTACAAAATAAAGTAACAAATATTCCGTTTCTAATAATAATATATAATAATAATGATGAGAATTTTTTTCGACTTTAGGGGACAGCGACAAATTTGACTTGGCAGCCCTGATTGTCAATATTGTGATTGACAATTTTTCAACCCATTCGCACACACATACAAACTCACAAAAGTTTGCAAAATTAAAACAATTCACTTCGTCCAGCTGATGTAAATTTTTTTTTGTGTGAAATAAAAGAACACTATTAAATATATAAAAAAATTAAAAGGTAATAATTTAAAATAATATTGATCAAAATATTGTTTAAAGAACTAAAAATAAATGTGTTTTATGTAAAGTATAGAAGTGTAAGAAAAAGTCAGACACTCAAGAACTGAATTGTAAATTAAAATAAATACCGCAGAAATGCAAAAATCAATAAAACTAAACTGAAGAAATTTTTATTTTTCTAGTGCCACATGTTAATAAATACAGTTGCATTTGCCAAAGTGAAAGGTGGCGCATAACAATTGTATAAATTATTAATAATATTGTGTTTTCTTTAGTTTCATTCTATTTTTTTTAAATAAATTTGCATACTGTTCATTTATTCGTAGTAATTGGGTTGTGGTATTTAATTTGCAAGCTTGGAAATTTCTTGGACTTGTCAACTTAAAACATCTTAAGCAATTTGAAAGTACCTGGTTAAGAATTAAGTCTTAACACAGCAACGGTCATCGTTTTAGTATTGCAACTGATATATACAACTATTCCTCAAGCTAAAAAGAGTTTATAATCAGCTCGAAATAAAAATCGAACTAGCAACAGATCCATAACCGTACTAGCTCTATACTACACCCCCTAATAAAGTGCTACCTAACATAAGTTCGAAGCAATTAGCCTATTTTGTTAGTTTGATTATTGTTGTAACTTACATCATGTCTATCGCTCCAGTTATTATAGAGGCTACTGCCAAACATACTTCTACGGTAAGTTTAAAAGATTTCCTGGAAATTATATATATTTTTATTAAAACATTTCTAATTTTCCAGCTCATTTTTATGCATGGTCTGGGTGATACTGGGTAAATATTTTTGCTTATCATTTTTCTTAGTATGTATGTATTATATTTTGATAATCTTATCAATTAGTTTAAAGGTTTGATTTTGTTTGCTTAATCTTTTAATTATGTATTTGATTTCATTTGACTTTATTATTCTTTGGCAAATTTTGCTTGCCATTATAATGCCAGCAAAATTGACCTTTTCAAATTGTATAAAGTAAAGACATTTTAATAGCATAAGTATGAACTGTCATTAGCAAAAACTACATAAATATCGATGGCTTAATATAAGAAAGGCGTATCTCGAATTTCCGATATTTTTAAGAGTAATGTTTTAAATGTCACGGACCACATAAAAGTAATGAGTGTAATTATGAAATATGTACTAAAGAAATGTATTAATTGTGTTCGTAGTAACCAAGAATTGTATCTGGGGCTTGAAAACCATTACACAGGCAGTAAACAATGTCCAGTTTATCAAAATAAGACGAATTTTAAAAAGAAACAGCTAGGTTTGACCATCTAACAATCACAGTGCATTCAAAGCATATATTTATTTGTGTAAGGGCTATTAAACAATTTTGGCCAAATCGAACATATTGCTGCAAGTGAAAATCCTGCATTTATAATACTGAGCAAATAACATTATCAAATTCAAAAAGAGCAGGGGGTGTCACTGTGTATTTTAAAAATCATTGGAAGATACAATTTTAGAAAAAGTAAATGACTTTAAATATTGGATTAGCACATGTAGTGTTGAATATAAAAATTGCAATTAATAGTCATGGTGGTATACAGATCACCTAGCAGTAGTCAAGGTGAATTATGTGAAATATTTGAAGAAACTATTGAAGAGATTAATGAAAATAATTGTAACATCATAATTGCTGGAGATTTTAACATAAACCGGTCGAAAGAAGGAGTGACAAGAACATAATAAAACATATAATAAATGATAACTAGGATCCCGCCCGGTAGTCGAAATCCGACCACTTTATCGGTAACCGGGTTTGTTTGTCAGCGGGTTTGGAGCAGGTTTTTTAGCAAAAAAATATATTGTGCATATCTAGAGAAAAATACCTTTTAAACCATATATGTTTCATCAATATTGATGGATAATAACATATTTAAAACTGTACGACAAAATATTGTGTGGCAGATACGAAAAATATAATAAAATACTGTTTAGAGGCGAACTAATGTCAATATTTAATATAAATCAAATCAATGGTTTAAATAACAATGTTAATCTCCTAGATAAGTGCATTGAAGGAGAAATAAAGAAATTTACAACTAAAAAGAAGATAAATCAAAATTTTACATATAAATGGTTTACTAATGAGCTGAGAAATCTGAAACATGATAAAAGTGAAAAGTATAGTACACCCAAAATATCTAATACCCAAAATGCAGGGAATAACTACAAAATAGTTGGAAATATCTACAAAACTAAGATAGCCGAAGTAAACGATAAATACATGAAAAAAATAAGTAATGCCACAGACCAAAAACAAATGTGGAAACAAATTAAAGAACTAGTCCTAAAAAAGGACAATCTGTGATATTTAATAAAATAGAATATAAGGATAATTACCAAATAGCCAATCAGTTTAATAATTATTTTGTAGACACTATTAAAACCATACGAAATAGTATAGAAGATGTGCAATATGTAAATGTAATTCCTGTGATAAATAAAACATTAAAGTTTCGGGCAATAAATATACAAGAACTCAAAATTATTTGGAGAAATTTAAAAAATAAACCTGACTAATAAAGTATCAGTTAATATTGTACTTGGTAATTGGGATATTATGGGCAAAGTAATACTGTATGTAATTAATAAATCGTTTGAAACAGGAATTTTTCCTGATAGTTGGAAAGATAGTTGGTGATTCTTATAGACAAAATAGATAAGTGCGAAGAATTTAGACCAATAAACACACAAAAAAATTGTGAAAAAATAATAGAAATAGTTGTGAAAAAATAATAGAAATAGTTGTGAAAAAACAATTGGGGGAATATATGGAGAAAAATAAATTATTTTCTAAATTTCAATCTAGTTTCCGTAAAACATACTCGTGTGATACTGCAGTGAACTATGTGATAAACAGATGGAAGAAAATAAATAAAAACAAGAAAGTGATAGCAATTTTCCTAGATTTCAAAAGAGCATTTGAAACTATAGACAGAAAAATCTTAATAACTAAATTACAAAAATATGGTACTCCGCAATTTATGAAGCGATTTCATATTTTTTTTTCTTTACTTAATAGGATGCGCTTCCAGATTGGTCCCGCTGAAAAAAGGGCATGGTCACGTTCATACAAAGTAAATTCACATTAATTTTCAACTAGTTCTACTCAACCGATTCTTATGAAACTTTGCACACCCACTAAGTTTGTGATTGAATACTACATCACGATCAAAAAAGTGGACAGTGCCACGCCCATGCAAAGTAAATGTTCCTTTTCAACAACTTCTACTAAACCGATTCTTATGAAACTTTGCATACACCTTCAGTTATCGTTTCAATACGACATTATGTTTAGAAAAGTAGGCAGTGCCACGCCCACGAAAAGTAAAGACGAATTTTAACTACTTCTACTTAACCGATGTTTATGAAACTTTATGAAACACAATTAGTTCTCGTAAAAGTACATGATGATAAAATATGGGGGCAGTGTCACACCTATTTTGTAGTCGGTTTTTTTCAAGAATTATTTATAATTAAAAAATGTTAAATTGTTTAGAATTATATTAAAAAATTTGTTACTAAGCCAGCTGAATTAAACAATTTTGCTAAAAAGAAATACATTTAAGAAAGAAAATATAAAAGTTCAGCTGATAAAATACAACTAACGGCCCGGCCCCTATATTATGTTTCCACTATCTTTAAATTACATAGATTTAGGTAAATTACTTCGAAATGTTTCCACTGAGCTTGTGACTGATTTGGTGTTCGAATTTTCGTAGTCAAATGATGCACTTACTTTATAAGGTGCGCACATCTTATAAAGCAGCTGTAATTGATTTTTTTCATATATAGTTTGACATTTAAAATTGATTAAATATTCTTTAATGTCATTTTTTCGAAATTGTCAATCACAATTGATGGATGACCGAGAGATGGAGTTTGTAATTTTAAAAGCAATGCAGGGTTACATATAAACCCAGTTCGAAAAAGAGTATTTTGGACATAATTTGGAGCAAATTAAGTCATTTGAGATAATTTGCCAATATGAAAAATATATGGGAAATCATGTCGCAAATTACTTAATTTGGGCAAATCAAATATTTTGGCCTAAATCACGTATATGGAAACGCACTATTAGTTAGTAAATTAAAGTTATTCAACCAATTGCATTAATTAGAGTCCGACCGAAACCAGTTTTTTGAGGCCGAACCCGAACCGAACCTAATATTCGGTAAAAAGGCCGAATATTCGGCCGAATCCGTAACTTGCCGAAACTTTTTAGCATTAACTAATATTGACATTTTAAAAACTTAACAGAACTGAAAAGTCATTTATTTTATTAACGGCCCTTTTCACAATGTGATTAAAAGTTAACGTGATCTTTAACGGCAAATTCGGCATACAAAACTCTCCGTTAAAGTATACGTTAACTTTTAACTGTACACTGTGAAAAAGGGCGTAAGAGTACTCCTACATACATACAGTGTCAGTCAAAATAATAGTAGAAATTGGATATTTTTCATTCAATCGAGGAAATATAAAACTTAAACATTTACGAGCATATGACTAATAAAAACTTGGCATGAAATTAGCTTAAATGATGAATAGAACTGGAATATTGCGTTCGGTACACATACATTGATTAGTGTTTTATCACTCTGTTGATGGCGTTTCAAGAGCACCAATCAAAAGGTTTAGTCGGAATATCTCAAGAGATATAAAGAGGAATATTTACCTATTTTTGACAATAAATTTATACGATTTCATTCATTTCTACTAAAGTGAAGTTTTTTTGTTTACGGCCGCGTTTCATCGATGATATACACAATAAAGAATTTTTCTCGACGGTGTTGAATTAATCCTGAAGATTGAAAATGAGCTTTATTCATATTTTGAAATTATTTTAAAAAATCTATTTTAAAAAACAAATAATCAATTTCAGCGCAAATAGATTTTCGATTGGAATCGAAATTGGTTTATCATTCCCTAGTTTATGCTATTTATTTTGGTAACAAACAGTTGAATACTTTATGTTACTATTTATATCTTTTGGTTGCGCTTTATAAAACTAAGTAACATTTTCATTCAATTTGAAAAGATATAGGACGGGAAAAAACAGATTCATGGCGGTAACATATTTTAAATTTGGAAAATACTATTTCGATTGACTTCCTTATTTATAGAGAATAAAAAGTTTCGGTTTCGGTATTCGGCCAAAAAGTTGGCCTAAACCGAATATCAACCGAAACCACAATTTTGCCCGATTCCGAAACCGAAACCGAATATTCGGTCGGACTCTAGCATTAATAAATAAAAACAAACTAAAGAAGAAACTTGTTAATTTAGCTAGCTGAATTGAAATTTTCATTAAAATTTCAAAATGTGTAAAATGATTTGAAAAATTTTGCTAAAATAAAAATTAAGTATAATAATTTCTTAATCCTTAGCCATGGCTGGAGCAGTGCTTTGGCGGCTATTAGACCACCCAGCATGAAAGTTGTCTGTCCAACTGCACCAACTCGGCCTGTTACCCTAAATGCTGGTTTTCGTATGCCTTCATGGTTTGATTTAAAAACTTTAGATATTTCTGGACCCGAAGATGAAGAGGGTATCAAGTCGGCCTCTCAAAATATACAAACAATGATTAATTCAGAAATTGAAAAGGGCATACCCTCAAACCGTATTGTATTGGGAGGTTTCTCACAAGGAGGCGCTTTGGCTTTGTATTCGGCGCTGACCTATAACAAACCCCTGGCCGGTGTAGTGGCCTTGTCTTGTTGGATGCCCTTGCATAAACAATTTCCAGGATTAAAATCAAATAGTGACGATATACCGGTTAGTATTTTAATGTTTTATCAATTTTAAGGTAGCAAGTTTCAATTTAAAATTTTGTGTTTAAGATATATCAATGTCATGGTGATTTTGATCCTGTGGTTCCCTATAAATTTGGCCAACTTAGCGCCAGTTTATTGAAGTCGTTTATGAAAAACGTAACTTTTAAAACCTACAATGGCCTGTCGCACTCGTCGTCAGATGAAGAAATGGATGATATCAAGGTTAGTCTTTAAATTTTAAGTTAGCTAATAATGTTTTAATTGCTTCTTTTTTTTCGTTGTTAATTCCAGGATGTATTGGCCAAATGGGTAAATTAATTTTATGTATTTGTCTTTTGTAAATTAAGCAAAACTTCTTAAATCTAAGAAATTTATTTAGCAAAAATCAGAAGAAGAAAAACTGCAAAAAGCATTAAAAATTAAAAAATTAAGGACTGTTGAAACAAAAATATTTTTCTGCTATAAATTCAAGCAATTATTGGAAAAAAAGAATGAGAAACAATTTAAAAGCCTGCAATTTATAAACTAAAACACCGCTAAACAACACGTTTAAATTGTAGTAATTATTAGTATTTAGATTAATAAAAATTTTATTTAATTAATTATAGTTACTTAAAACAAACAAAACAATAACTACCACTTTAACACAGTATAAACTACAACAATAATATGTTCTTTTCCTTGTTTAAAAAAGTTAAACATAATAATAAACCCTATTCGCAGTATTTGATTATTAACATGAAAACAAAAAACACTTTTTATGTAAAGCAAATTTTGTAAATCAAAATTTTACACTTATTATTTATTTGAACTGAAGAACTACCAACAAACACACGTCCTTTTAAACTCCTTTTTAAAATTATATTGAGAACAAAACTTTAAATTATATATTAAAAAAAATTATACCATAAATAAAGAATAATTGAGAAAAAATTAATCAAAAATAGAATATTAGAAAAATTTATAAAAATTTAACAACAAAAATCTGATTTCTCAGTTATTATTTGGAATTATTGAGCTTTAAAGGTTTATTTTAAAAATCTGTATATTATTTATAGTTACATGATTATTGCTTTTAATATGATTTTGTCACTAATGCAAGCTTTAATAACCCTCAAAATCATACCACAAGTTTCTTAAAATGTATTCGTAACATTTTGCTTCAAATCTAAATCATATTTAAGAACGAGCAAGGAATTATACAATATTGAAGACCAGGTGCTTATCGATCTGCGACTGAGGTCAAAAGGGCTAATCAAACGAATTTTAATTTGGTGTTATGACGAATATTTAACGTAGTGGCGCTATTGTGAATTTCACTCATTTGGGTTGTTCACAATAGCTATGGTCGCCTAAACTCCCCGTCCACACATGCAATTTTTGTTGCAGCAATTTCTGAATTTGTGGGAGAGTGTTGAAATAGAAATATATACTATATATATTTCTCTCTCGCTCTTTCTCACTGAAAAATGTTACACTTATTCACCCCAATTTTCGATAATCGAGTTTTTTTTTATCAGATCTCGACGACGTAGGAAGCTTTTCCTACTATTTTTACGATGATGTGCTATGGATGTATGTGTGTGTGTGTGTATGTAAGTATGTAAACCATTCATAGCTTTTGAAGAGGTCAGCCAATCGAAACAAAATGTTTGCCGTTCTTCAGATTTTAACTAATTCGATTCGACTTGGTAGATTTTGAGAAATCGAAAAATATAATACTATTTCAGGATCCTTTAAATGAGGCGAAAACTATGATAGAAATCCTTCCTTCTCATATATGTATATATGTACATATATACATACTTGTGCATATGTATATAATATTGATTACATTGGCCAATGAGTCAAAACTGATTTAAAAGCGGATATTAAGACTTCAAGAGGAGTCGTACGTAGGGTACCATTTTCTACCGACAAAAGTATATTTTATGATCAGAAAATGAGCGCATAAATGATTATTTTAATCGAGCTAAGGAATCAATAATAAAGACTCGAATATGATCGATAATTTCATAAATTGCTAGCTGGGGGTAAACAAAAAAACACAAAATGTACGTTTAGAATGAGGATCAGCCATATATTTTCTTCATATTTCATATGAAGTTTTGACAGCGACCGTACACCAAAAATATCTGTTGTTGTATTTGTTGCACTTAGGGTAGCCAGATATTCAACTGGCAAAAAAAGTACATGGTGCAAATAAAAGAAGTACAAATTAGAGGACTGCAAAGAGTACTCAAATGTATTCGTAGAATGTATTTGTATGAATTTCATGTCCGCATACATACATATGCATGTTATTGTGTATGTACGTAATATACATGCATGTAGATTAGGGTGGAGCGCCGGTGTATGAAGGTGAAAAAAAAATAATCCCATCGATTTCGAATCCAGAATGTTGCATCTGGCTAAATTATATTTAAAAAAAATTGGAATATTTCGACTTATCTTTTAGCCCTCTACCACGCCCGGAAGTTAGAGTAATTTTATGAATTTTATGTTAAGTTGCTTCATTAATACAGAAAAAATTTCAATAATTTCTTTTAAGGATGCGCATAAAATGCAATTTCGTGCCGAATAGAAGAAGCTTAAAATAGTGGAGATCTGACAAAAAATAAGAAAGTTCTGAGCCATTAAGTGCAAAAAGGTGATTTTATATCCCATACAAAATTGTTTTCAATTAAAAAATTTTTTTAATGCAAACTGAATTAATGTAATTTCAATTCTTATATATACAAACTTTTTGTGAAAAAAGCATACGAGAATTAAATAATTTAAAATTGATTTATCTTACACCGCTTTCGCACTAGCAAAGTTTACTTTGGCGGGGTTCACACGGCGGATTTTTTGTTGCGCAACATTTAATTCAGCCACGAGAAAGACAGAGAAAGCAACACAGTTTTGCTCTGTCTCCCAGCTGAATTAAAAGTTACGCAACAAAAATAGCCCTGTGTGAACCCCGTCCTTGCAAAGTTTTAATTCAGCCGGTAGAAAGACAGAAGTGAAGTATTTCTCTCTCGGTCTTTCTACTGGCTGAATTAAAGCTTTGCAAAGTAAACTTTGCTAGTGCAAAAGGGGTGTTGCTGTTTGACGGGGTTCACACCTGAAAATTTTTGTTGCGTAACTTTTAGTTCAGCCGCGAGAAAGACAGAGAAAGCAGCACAGGGTTTTTCTATAATTTCTCCCAGCTGAATTAAAAGTTGCGCAACAAAAATTGTCCTGTGTGAACCCCGTTTTTCACTGCAACAGCTACCAGTGTTACCGTTGGCTTATTTTTCTTTAAATTTTATTTAGTGCAGGGATGCAAAAGTTTATACAATTGTACTTTTTTAGCACTACATATTTGAAAGTCAAAAGTACAATAGCACTGACTAATTTAACACTCTTTCCAAATGTTCCCTATTTACTTCAAATTCTGCGAAGTCTTAAAAGCAAATGTTGATTTTAATAATGAAATAGTGTTATGATTTAACAAGTTTACGCCAGAAAAAATTGTTTCAGGAGGAACTTCTAGCATTGTACCATTAATATTAAAAATGCTTTAATTTATAAACAAACAGTTTCGAGCGCTGACGGATGTAGAAAATATTAAGTTGAGTGTTGTGTTTTTTCCGCGTGTGTTTGAATTTGGAATGATTTTCAGATACCCCGCGTCAAATTTGGTTCATAAACAGACCGTTCTCGGCTATGTGCCATCTTCAGTTCTCTTGAATATTGAAGAGAACGGCTGTCTTCAATTTAATCCAAACAAAGGATTTGCTGAGGTGGTCTAACTTTGCTGCTACAATTTAGATATGGCTAAGAGTTTGTTTGTATCGCCCTATGTTTCACATTGAAACGACGTGACGAAAATAAATATTTGAGAGTTTTTAACAAGAAGTAGTATGTATATCCCGACCTCATTGCTGGTTTAGCTCATATGCCAAAAAGTCGGAATGGAGAAAAACGACAAAGAAGATTTGCATGAAGTTTTCTCAAAATATACCCGATAGAATTTTTTTGTATTTTCACCACTGCTTCCGACATATGTTTGAAAAAAAATATAAATTTTTATGAACGCAGTTGTGCTGCATTATCCACTTTTTTATTTTTAAAAAGTAGCTTTTTGTGCTGCATGTGTATACTAACAGCTGTGTATTAAGTAACTTGTTATTGCGATGAAAATTTCTACTTTTTATTGAAAATAAGCGTATAAATGTTATTAGCAAAGATATTCACATAGAATAAAAAGTCAATATTGATGAATCTTGGTATTTTACATTATTTCTGTTTTTTATTTTGCTTACATAAAAAAAATGTTTACAAAAAATTTATTAAGATAGTTGATATCGAGCACAATGAATGCTTGATATCTCAGAAATCAGGAACAATTTCGCGAAATAGCTTTCGGGTTCAGAAAGTGGTGTTCAAAATATATATACCTCATATCTAACTAAATGTTGTTAAAAATGGTCGGTGGCCCAAAACAGCAATGAGGTCGCGATATCCCAAAGGATCCTTTTATATTCAGATCTCAAAAACTTTGTTTTTTGTGTACCTTTTGAAATTAAACATTAATATTAATTGTTAAGTTTATCTACATATGTGGTGACCCTGATGACCTAATCTTCGCAGCAGGGGCCGAATCGTTGCTTTAGATATCGAGCTGATTCGATCAAGTTTTCTTAGTTTGAGATTATGACATTCGATATCGAACAATCTGTTTATATTGCTCGATAGCGAATGTAATAATCTCAAACTAAGAAAACTCGATCGAATCAGCTCGATATCGAAAGCGGCGATTCGGCTCCAGGAATTTTCAGTAGATCCAAAAGTTGCTGTTTGCGTAAATTTTGTAGATTTTGAGATTATGATTGGTATCACTGCTCAGGCATATTCGCCAACTTTACAACTGGAGTTATCGCCATATTGGCCCCCGAAATGATATTTAGAGAGGAAGGGACCTTAACTTCCCTCATATAAAATGCATTGCGAAAATCAGGGTCCCTTTTCCGAAATGCTATTTTTATAAACAAGATTTTATTCTTTGCTTCAGTGTTTCATTCTTAGAAAAGAAAATGGAACTATACAGAGTAAAATTCATTGCAGATTTAAAAACTAGACACAAAATGCTAAAAGATAGAACTATTTAAGAATTATTTAATTGGTTTTATTATTGCGGAAAATCTTCCACAATATTGCCAAACCGGTATATAAGGTCTCTTTTTTTATCAGAATAATCGCATATAAGTACTTAGTGAAAATATAATTCAATGGCGCATATTCATAGTCCTAAATAAAATATACTTTAAGAATTTAAAACCAGTATTGCCATACAAAATACTGGTTTTAAACTCCTAAAGTATACTTTGTTTTGACTATGATTATGCGCCAATGTGTATTTTTGTTAATTGTTAAGTTCTTTACGCGCATATAAATTTATAAAACATACATACATATCGCACACTAAATCATAAACAGTCCCAATTAAAAATTTTCAAAACGTTTTTATTACACAAATCAATTCGCAGAACGAATCTAACGGCAAAAAAAATTATTTTGCATCACAGTCTTCTTCAAGTGGAAAAAATACCGTTATGTCTCACATGCGATTTTAAAATCAATAATGGTCATGCAGATATTTTTTCACTCTTATTTTTTTATTTTTCTATTATATAGATCATCAAATATAATTTCTGAAAGAAAATTATCGTATATGATTTTTAAAACGTCTGCAGGACCTTTATTGATTTTAAAATCACATGTGATTTAAAGCCATATGATTTTCAGAACATGCCTGTATATATACGTTTTTTAGTTAATTTTGAATAAATAAATATTGAAAAAATAAATAAAAAAAGAATCTAGTACAATGGGACTGAAAAAGTATACTTTTTTTTGAAAATTAGTACAATTTATAAAATAGCATTTTCCATCCCTGATTTAGTGATAGTGCGTAGTGCACTACCACCAACTATGCCAGGGTTATATATTCTAAATTAGTACTCTAGCACCCTCTTTAAAAAAAAAAGTACCCTGAAAGTTACAGCCCTCAATATTAATTTTAAGTACTTTCGCAAAGCGCGGAAAAGTTTTCCATACAAAATACAATAAAAATAATAATCAGCCCTATCGTGAATATTTTTTCCCTCGAAATGTTTTCCTTTTCTCTTATTTTGCGATCGTGAATAAAAAAATTGAAAAATTCCTCTTATCATGAATGATTTGATTTTTACCTAAAATTCTCCTTTTTTGTTGTTATCTCCGAAATAATCAACTGTACCAAAAATATATAAATGGAAGATTAGTTGGAAACGTAATTTCATATAAAAATGTTGTATATACCAAATTTCTTAGATTAATATTTCTTGAGATATTAGACTTTAACTTTTGACTAGTATCAAAACAAATTAGAAGATTTTCGTTGCATTCCTGAAATTTCTTTCATGAACACATTCATAATTGGAACTGTATTGAAATTCCGTTTCCAAATCCTTAACGAATTCTATGAACAGTTTGTGTATTTGATTTATAAATTTAAAATTAAATACTCTCGTCTAAATTAAAAGAAGGACTTCAATAATATATAATTTGTTATCCTTCATATTTTTTAATTTTAATATAATTTGTGCAACAAACTATCGGTATTAAAAGGAAATACCTTGCTTGCTTGAACATGTTTCTTTTTAGAATTGAAAACAGAATTTTCGAAAATCGAATGACTTTTTGTATAATTGAAATACTACTATTAAGTCAGCATATTCATAAACATTCATAAATACATAATTACATTTGCTAATTTATTATTATGATTTTTGTATTGTTCTTCCTCTCTTTTTGTATATTTGCAGACAAACGATAGTAGTCATTTAACTAATAGAAGTTCCTCGGATACGTATTGTTCAAATGTCGTACAGTGTTGTCGTATCTTATAGTTACTGCAAAAATGTCACACATAACATAAATAAACTCAAAACATTTCACTACAATTTGAATTGCCTCAATTAATTAAATAATTAAGTACATACAAATTAAATTAAACTTAAAGAAATTAGAGAATTCATGGCTCAAAAAATTTAAAAATTCATGGTCAACTTTAAGCCAGTTTCACAAAGTTTCAATAAAATTATTCATGTAAAATTTTGATTATAATTTTTAAACCTTAGAGTGTTCATGTTAGTATAAATATTTTAGCAAATATCGAATTCTCTAACACATCTATAACATCATACATATAACATTTTACATAACTATACATAATACGTTATAATATACTATTTGCTAAATATTTTGTTGTTTTATATTTAGAATTAAATCTTTTGTTAAACTGTTTTTAGAGAATAACAATAATAAAATGTATACAAAACTGAACTGAATGGAAATCATTTTAAAAAATATATTTCAACTATACAAGATTTTCCGTAAACAAAAATATATTTCGCAAAGGCTTATTCAAAATTATAGTGAAATGTTTTTGTTTTAAACTTCTTTCTTTTGAAAAATGGGGCAGAAGAGCTACTGAAGGAAAATATTTAACATTGTACTTTTGAATGTGACTTTTACTATTCTGCTATGTACAAATGAATTTACTATTCACCACCAGATGGTGCGTAAGTAGTCATTTAATTAACAGGGTGCTTTAGATAAACCGTTATAATTTGAAATGCGTTTAGCCTTGATGCTACCAACTATGTATAGTTGATTGAGATTTTCATGCGAATTAGGGATGGGCAAAAAATATTGATATATCGATATTTTCTTAAAAATATATCGATATATGTCGTCGATATTTTTAATTTCGATTTATCGATATTTTTTCCAAATATATCGACAGTATCAAATGCGATATATTTTTTTAACTTTGGTTTTGTTTTTCGTGCAATTTTTAAAAACATTTCGGCACAGTCTTCATCCAATAGAATATTACTAACAAAATCTTTAGATTTATTTATAATATTTTGTCTATTCGAAAAACTATCATTCTTTGAGTGTAATTTTGTTGATGTATGTTCCATGAAATATTTGTGAAACAGTAAGGATCTTGGAAATTAACTATTTTCAGCTTAATTATTTATAAGAAAGGTACTTTTTTGTTATATTTAAAAAAAAAGTTGGGGACTACGTCTGAATTATCATTGTTGAAAAACATCTATATTTTTTATTCAATATATATCGATGCTGATCGATATTTAAAAAATATATCGGTATCGTTATATATCGATATATTTTTTTACTTGCCCATACCTAATGCGAATATTAAAATACGTACCAAAAATTGTCAGTTAAGAGTTATTTTTTGTAGCATAAACTTCACAACTTGGACGCGAAAAAGAATTTTTTATAGAATTCATATATTTTTATGAAATGAAAAGTTGTCCGTGTGAGATGTTTAAACAAAATCGTACGAGGAGCTGTTAAATAATAAGAAACAACTCAGTAAAGTGCGACTTTGGCTCGCGAACGAAGGGTTCCGCACGAATATATCCGTATTCGTTTTTGCCCTTTTTTCATGTTGGTAATTTTTTTTGTTTTGCTTTTTCGTTTTTATTCGTTTTATTTAATTTTTTGTTTTCGAGTTTTTTTCGTTGTTTTTGCGACTTTTTCTTGGTTTTGGCGCTTCTTTCATTTTGATGTTTTTCTTCTATTTTTGCGATTTTTCGTTTTGTGCAACTTTTTTTGTTTTTTTTTTTTAGATTTTTTTTTAGTTTTGGCGATTTATTTTAGCTTTGGCTTTTTTCAGTTTTTGGCGCTTTTTTCAGTTTTGGATTTTTTCGGTTTTTGGTGATTTTTTAGTGTTAGCGATTTTTTTTTTTGGTTTTTGGGGATATTTTTAGGTTCATAGATTTTTTGTTTTAGTGCCTTTTTCGCTATGACGACCTTTTTCGGTTTTTGGAGTTTTTTTTGGCGATATTTTTAGTTTTGGTAACTTTGCGTTCTAGCGATTTTCTTAATTTTGGTGCTTTTTTTCTTTAAGCGCTTTTTACATTTTGGCGATTTTTCGTTTTGAATTTTTTTTAATTTTGGAATTTTTAGGTTTAGCGTTTATTTTTAAATTTCGAGAGTTTGCCCCTAACGGTTTCGAAGATACAGCTAATTGTCTAAATTACATAATCAAAATTACATTAACTGATAAAACACCCTTTAATGTTTATTGTTTTAAATATCAGGGGCCGAATTACCGCATACGTTATCGATTAGGCTTTCGTATCGAATAAAATTTCGTCACGTATCGAGTGGATGCATTACCGCATTCGATAGCTAACGTATCGAAATTTTTAAAAAGTGTACCAAGTTTGTTTTACATCGGTTGATGAACGACTAGGAGTTTGTAACAGACTAAAGACAAATTTTGTGTTTCTTTTAGCTAGTACAGCAACCAAGTGGATTTGACAACTGTAATAAGGTTTATGGTAAAGTTCCATGACATTTTGCAAAACAAACATATTAAAACAAAATATTATTTTTTTCATCGCTCTAGTATTAACGGGTGGAATTTAAGTAGCTGGTGTTCGATTTCACGCTCGTTATCGTATGCCGTAGTCCCAAACAGAAAATTTTCGAACAATTGTACTCCATCACGTATGCGGTAATTCGGCCCCAGTATTAATTGGTGGTTTATTCTACAGACTCCCTGCAGGCAAAGTAACTAGTATATAGTTAGAACTATACTTGTTGCTTTTTACTTCAGACAATTTGTTCATCTGTCCTTTTTAGGTTAGGTTGTCATAGGAGCCCAACTACTTCATTTGTATACAGTTATATCCCAGTTGGAATCCTAGTTGTTGTAAACTAGTGCTCTTACTAGTTTGTCTATTTAGAACTTGTAACTCTTAACAAAAACTTTGGCTCAACCGCGAAACGAACACAAATTCCTCATATTTCAAGGCAAGTACTCTACCCACTGAGCTACTTTCTACTTTTTTTAGGAGCTAAAAATATGTTTCATATACAAGTCGTATACCTGAAAATTTTGTCCTTTTTTGACTAGTATCATTATTGTCTCGACACAACTAGTAATATGATTGTTCTTTTTTTACTAGTATCGTTACCAGTCTTGCTACAACTAGGAATATGACTGTCCTTTTTTTGTCCAGTAACATTACAACTAGTCATATGACTGTCTCAAAGCGCATCTAGTTGTAAATTTAGCTGCTGGGCTGTTTTGCTCAGTTTTGAAACTTGTTGTTGTTCTGTTGCTGTTTATGTTGATGTTCGTGTTGTGCTAATGTAAAGGGCCGACAAACTTCACAGTACCAGCGAAATATTCCTAATGCTGATTGTCAATTACCATTATTTTAAATTAATTTTAAGCGAAAAATTATAATGTAACTTTAAATGTCTTTGATTTAATATTTTTGACTGTTAAAACAACATTGTTATCTACAAAACATTTAATTTTAAATCAACATGACTATAATTATAATTTCAAATAAATTCCATTTGAAATAGTCAATTAGAATATGTTGAATTAAAATTAAATGCATGTTACTTACGATGGTATTTGTATAAGTGTATATCTAAAGTATATTTTTGTCTGTTGTGGCTACAGCAGTTAGCGCGTTTGCTACTAAGCAAGTGGTCCGAGCTGAAATCTATAGGGTTTCCTCTAGGGTTTCTGTTCAATATATGAATTTGTTGTCTTATTATTCTGGTATGTGATGCAAATCGATCGATTTCAAATCGCACGGTTTGAAAACCAAATTCTACTAACGCGTAATTTATTGATGCTTTTAAATTTTTTTTCGAGGCTTAGAGTACTTTTTCGAACTTAGATTCGCTTCCACTGTATCGCGCAGTTTACAGAACATGTATCGGTGAAATTTGAGATCGATAGATTTCCATCACATACTAGATTATCACTGAAATATGGTATAAAAATATTTATTTTATATAAATCACATAAATTTACTATTTATTCAAGGAATATTTCAAAATGTAACTTCTGTTGAAAACGGGAACTTTTTTTATTCTTCCCGTAGCAGCGCTGGTATGAATGCAGAAGCCATGGTAGAATAATATAACAGGTAGCCGCACAACTAATACAAATGTACATTTTGGGATAGAAAATGTCAAACATTAATAGAGAGGGTATGTGTGTGTTTGTACATCAGAAGCAGCAAACATACGTGTGGTATTGTGTGTGCAATGTAGTTCTTTCACATATACATAACATTTGACAGTTCGTACCATGAAAAAAGTAAATAAAAAAATAATCAGCTGGCCTTCCACCTTGTATATTATTCTACCTTGTATATTATTCTATCATGGCAGAAGCTTGCTAACAGAAACCGTACTCAAAGAAAGGGTAAAAGAAAAACTACTCAACTGGCCATGGCAACTATTTGGTAGAATTGTCCGCAAGCAAGTCTTGCAACGTTCAATTTAAAATTTTGTATACTTTCGCTACAACAAAAAACACTACTCTTCGTATATTAGCAAATGAGCTTCTTGTGGACATTGTCGCTCAGTCTGTCACCAGTTTGAATCATTTTGATACATTCCTGCTTGCTAAAATAGAGCGAAATTGAGGTGATGAAAAGTTCCGTTGCAATGTCTATTGAAAGTTCTTGTATTAAATATTCTCTGAGCGACAAATTCCTCAAATTGTTATTGTAGACCACGTGTAAGAGACACAAACGAAAAAATGTAATGGGGACATTTCTAAGGATGTTGTCATTTACATGGTCATTAATGAAAAGATGGGTGACATTGTCGCACTTGTTGTCATTTATGAACTTAACGGCCATTTGTTCGAAAATGTCCTCACTGATCTGTTTGAGCTGTCACCAACAGGTCATCGACGCTTTAACATTGTTATGCATCGGTCTTGCAAGATGTCTGAAAGACATGGCCAACCGGGTAATAGAGAGGTGCAACGTAGTTATTTCACATATACACAAGATTTGACAGTTCGTACCATGAAAAAAGCAAACAAACAAAAATAACCAGCTGGCGTTCCAAGCTTGCCGTAAAAGATTATTGAGCGAAAATCTTGATAAGTTACTGTTTCTCAACAAAAATATGTAAACAAAAATACAAATAGAACATGAAACGTTAAAATAGAAGAAAAATATGTTTTTGAATATAAAAAAAATCTTGTTTTTTTGTTTTTGGATTTGATTTCGTGAGTGTTGTGTCTTATTTTGAAAATTTTTGGTGTGCGTGTTTCGTACGTGTAGGACATCCGGGATTCGTGTTCGTGTCATGTTGAAAAATGTCGACACGTTCTCATCTCTACTTTGAAGTTATTCACTCTGATGTAGGTAGGCCCTCCTGAGGGGGGGGGGGTGGGCGAAGCCACTCCCAGAATCATTCTAGCTCCCTAATATATAATATATATAATTAATAATAAAATATTAGATTAGATTGGTAATATAAACGAACTGTGAGGACTAACGTAGGCCTTAGGCCCCTCCCCAAGGAAAATGTCCAGCTATGTCAGTGGTTATTCACGTAATAATAAATAATAAACTAAAAATATTTTTTTTTTTGTAAAATAGAAAAAAAAATTTTTTTAATTCATAAAAAATCGAAAATGGCAAAGAATTTCCATTTTTATTCCTGGATCATGAAGGTCCGTTTTATACAAAATTTAAATTAAAAACATATTTGGGGTATTCACAAGGTGTCGTATTATGTCATAATGTCATAAAGTGCTAATATTTTAAGATGGTTTAAAAACATTGTTGTTGTGCTTCAAACAAAAAAGTCCTAAAATGATAAGACTTTTTGTGCTGTGTTTATTATTTTGTCATAACTACACAGTAAAAATCCGAGCCGAACGGCCGAAACTCTTTCGTCGAGCCGGTGATAATATTTACAATCCGCCCCCATTGATATAAATGAATGTATGTAATATGCAGTAAAGTATGTCCTAAAATTGTTCACAGTTTTATAACTTTACATTCGATGCTATTTTTATAGCTGTGTAACGAGTAAAAATAAAAAATCTAGACATTTAAAAATATGCAAGTGAGAAAATTTTTTTTGTATACTTTACCTTAGTGGCAGCCAACTAACGTTTTTCCACTAGCAGCCGTGTGTAAAATTAGTCGGCTCAGTCACCGGCAACAGCTGGTTTCGTTTAATGTTTTTAAACAATTTCACTTTTTGAAATTTGTGTTTACTTTAATTAAAAATGAAGAGTTTAAAAGGTATTCAGCTGGGTTTTATTTACTTTATTAACAAGTTGAATAATTTAAAAACAAACTTGTTCTTGGCATTTTGATTTCAAGTAATAGCGCACTAGCTTATGAGGGGTTGCTCAGAGCTGTCATATATTTTCGTTTTATTATTTTAAAACATATGACTTTATGACTACCTTGTGAATACCCCAATTATTAAATATTTGCCCACTACAGATTAATTACCTCATCAAAATATACAACATTTTAAGAACACTTTCATGATTAAGTAATCTATTAAAGTATACATTTTTGATGACTGTGATTATAGGCCATTGTTAATTTGTCTCTTATTTTTTTTTCATTAGTATTTCCTCAGCTTTTGTGCTCATGATTAAGGCCTCTATTATGATTCACAACTAAATTGATAGTTGAGTCGTAGTTGTCAAATTCATATCATAGAATACAACTTAATCAAAGCAGTTGTCTCAGTTTTTTATCAGTTGTGTTTTGGTTTTTATTACGACTATTGTGTTACTTTTAATTACTTTTAAAATGGTACTTTTAGGCGCCAATCTATCCCATTTGTCAACCCATATTGTTACCATATCCATAAAACATTAAATCTCAAGAAAAAATAGTAAGGCCAAAGCTAAAAATATTTAAAATATTTTGTGATGCTACTATGGTTTCGAACATTTTTTCGAAGAAAACTAAAATTAGTTGTCAATCATAATACAAAAAATGGTTGAGTTGGGTCGTAGCATTGACAACTCAACCTAGTTGAGTTGTTAAACATAATAGGGGCCTAAGTTTGCTCTACAATGGCGAGAACATGCATGAATATGTGTGACACAAAAACAGTAGTGGCCTAGTAACTTTTTGTGCACGTGAACTTGCATGATCGTGAGTAGCTTGGCACTCACGCTCCCATCTTCAATACATATTTGTAAAGAAATAACAAGAAATTAAAATAGCAGAAAAAGAACAACAATTGAATAACATTACAATTATTTCTGTCACAGTCACTGTCAGTTTCAGTTACGCATTGCGTTTTGTTCTGTTACGTAACATCATGATATTTGAAATGGAATATGATATCGCATTCTTATCAATGAAGTTTCACCTTTCGGAGGAAACACGTGCTCACAACATATCAGATAATAAAATTTTTAAGCGTAATAATGTTAATTAATTATTGTAATTTATATAAATGATATGTACATATTGTTCATAATTAAATTAATATTTAAATATATTTATTTGTGTACATAGTTAAAAAATAAGAATTTTTTTTATCAACAAATAGGGTTTCGTTTCCGGAAAGCGTTGGTAAAAAATGACCAGGAATGAGTGAAAATGTACTAGAATATGCGACCAAAAAACTCATTTAATTTTAAAAAAAGAGAGGTGTTATAATTTGTAGTTTAACAGCCATATTTATAAATATTTAAAACAGGGTAATAAACTACTTTTAAGCAAAATTTCATAAAATTGCATTCATAAATGTATATTACATGAAAATTTTAAAATAGGTTTAAAGATGGTATGCACCTACCCTGCAAAAATCGCGACTGGTCTATACATGCGTGTAAGGACTACTCCATAATGGAGCAGGACTAGTCCCAAACTACCCCAAACGTAGGCATTAGACGTGGTCCATTTAACATTGCGATGTCCTAGGACTGGAGCACATGGTCCAGCTTTGCATTACATCGGACTAACCCAAAAACTAGACCATGTAACTACTGCATGGAGCACCTACAGGAGCAAGTTTTGAAACTCCTCTGTCACTACTCCATGGTTCACAAACAGAAAACTAGTTTTCATTTTCACTTTGTAGTCGTCTACGTAAATGATTTTCCCTCTGCTTTAATAAATCTTTTATGATGGAAGCTACACTGCATTTTTGATTTTTTATAAACAAAACTCACTTTTATTTATTTTTTCGCTTTTACCAAAAAAAATAAACTTTTAATTACAAACATTCATTATAACCACAAATAAACTTTTGTGCCATCAGTGCTACCATATTGCTGGTAATTTATGATATTTATGAAATAACATTATAGGCAACACTACATTTCGTGCTAAAACACGAACATTTGTTTGAAAGTGGTCCATAGCTGCATTACATACGACCATGTTGTAACTAATCCATATCAGCTAAAATGGACCATGTAGACCAATAATTTTTGCAGGGTACTATAAACCTTAAATAAATTCATATCATCGAAATATCAATTTTAACTTCAAATATCTTTGCATTTAGCACACAGGCATACATCATATACTTTAAATTAAAGCTTGAAGTCTTCGCTATAAGCATTTAAGTATGTTTTTTTTTTTTAATTTGATAGAATATGCCACTAAATTATTTAAGTTAAACAAAATTCGCAGCAAAATTAGCAAAAAAAAACACAATCAAAACACATAAAAGCAAAAACACATGTTAGTGATGTAGAAACAATCAACCCAAATAAAAATAGGCTCGTTATTCGAGTACCTTTTTCATATATGATGTAGAATCGTGTAAATTCTTTTGTAATCATTTCACATTTTTGATTTTACTTCATAGAAGACTTGTATTAAATAAGTTGAGAAATATATGTGTCGTTTATTGTAAAAGTGGGGTAACTCCATATATTTAATAAATACATATTTTTGTAGAATAGTATCACATTTAGTCATATCTATCGTAGTTACAGTGAAGCAACTCTAATATTTGCACCAAAACCCCATAGATTGCGTTACTTGTTAACTCGCGGAAGTAAAACTGCAAAATATTCACTATAAAAGGCTCGTTTTCTCGAAATTTAATTACAAGGAGATAATTCACTGTTACAATGAACGACACATATTATAAAGAGAGTTCAAAAAAACTTAATCCACGAAAACAATAAAAAGCTATTCATTTATTTCAATATCCGAATGAAATCATATTCTTTTTATTGCAACACTAACTATAAAACATGGTGACGTTGCCAGTATCGAAACATAAAATTCCTTAAAGCACACAATGTCTATTGTAGTGTTTATGAATGCAATTTTATATTAAACAGTTTTTAGCGTGAAACTGTTCAATAACATTTGTGACTCTTAAACCTAAAATAAAATTTTTTATGCATGTGGCTGTAAATCTGTGTATCTGCAGGTCTGTTTGCGCCATTGTTAAGCCCAGACGCCTGCACCAATTGTGATTTATTTACTTATTTATTTATTTTTTGTTTGAAAGGTGACCTGACTACATTTTCACCAGAGCGAAATCTAGCACTTACGAGATTTTGAGCTAAATCTACTTGTTTTTACTAGATTTCCCGTACAAAACGAAATCTACATCGTCACTACATTTTGACGAAATCCACTAAAAATCTAGTCGAGTTTTCGCGTGATTTTTTTTCGTTTTGGCGAACTTTTTCGTTTTTTTGCGATTTTTCTATGTTTTGACGATGTTTTTTGTTTTGCTTTTTTTTTTGGCGATATTTTTATTTTTGACGATTTTTTAGCTTTGACGCTTTCTTCGTTTTAGGCGATTTTTCGCTTTGCCGATTTTTCCCTTTTGGTAATTTTTTCGGGCTTTAGCGTTTTTTTTTGTTTTAGCGATTTTTTCCTTTTTGGCGATTTTGACCATGTTTTTGTTTCGTCGATTTTTTCGGTTTTTTGGCGATTTTGTTTAGCTTTATTTTTGTTTTGGCTATTTTTCGGTTTTTGCGTTTTTTGCAATATTTTTGTTTAAGCGCATTTTTAGCTTTGGCGTATTTTTTTCCTTTTGGCGACTTTTTTCAGGTTTTTTATGATTTTTTTTTAGTTTTTTTCGTTTTGGTAATTTTTTCGGTTTTTGCGATTTTTTCGTTTTTAACGATATTTTTAGTTTTAGCGATTTTTTAAGTTTTGGCGCTTTTTTCGGTTTTTGGCGATTATTTTACTTTTTAGCCAATTTTTTTTTTGGTTTTGGTGATTTTTTGCATTTTAACGATTTTTTTACTTTTGGTGCTTTTTTTTGCGATTTTTCAAAATTACATTAACTGATAGAATACCCTTTAATTTTGATTGTTTTTATTAAATATCAGTGTTAATTGGTGTAGTCTGTATAATAGTTAGACTTGTGCCAAATAGCTCATTTGAATGTTCGGTCATTCTAGTTCATATTTCCTCAATGAACTAGGTCGGTCTTCTCAGTATTAAAAATTAAGCTACATATGTAATAAAATATAATGGCAGCTAAAGGCGCTAGAAATATCAGAGATGGGGATTTTTTAAAAGCCGAATTCCCATTTAACTTGTAAATAAATAAAAGATTTTTTAACGGCGTCTCATATTCTTTCTCGTAACAGAATTTGGTCAAATAGTTGGTATTCCTAAGTAGTATTATCCACCTAACAAGTGACTAAACTAGAAATTGAACTAAGAACGTTCATGAAATTGTATCATCCTTTCAAACAAAACAAACTGAATCAAAATCGGTTTGGCCGTTTCAGGTCTATGGTGCCCAAGACTCACAGATACGGAAGGACCGAACCAGAAAGAAGCAGATAACTCAGTTCACGTCGTTAACTGTTTTTTTTTTCAAAGATTGCTATTCCTTCAAGTGGACACACATTTAAATATTTTTGATTTGTCCCGCGAAAGTTCTGCGATTTTTTGTTTTTTTTTCTTTCGAAAAAGAATACTGGCAACCTATGTTTCTAACCTATGTTTGAAGAAAATCTTCGGGAGTTTTTTAAATTTTTAATTTAATGTCATTTATTTAAATTTATATTTCTGGATTAACGATATGTAAGTCACCTGAAACGCAAAACGTTCTAACTAAATATGATAAACTATGTAATTGGCCAGATATGTTTCCTTTTAGATTTTCTTAATTATATCGCTACTTTTATTCGGGAAAGTCTGATTTTTATAGTTGTTATGTATGTATGTAGGTGAAATACATCGGAATTTAATTAAATGGCGATTAGAATTGTTTTGTTAGTTAGGGGTTTTTGCGTTTCATTTAAAGATATATTATACTGTTCAATCAATTTTGAGTTACTGATATTAATTTTTTTTTTACTTTGTTTCCATTACCCTACGTCTCCACGTAGCAATGTTTATTGCGGCAATTGCCAAACTTTATATAAAAAATACTAACAAAAAATATAATTTAAGTTTCAATACGAAATTTGACAATTGCCGGCAATAAAAATTACTACGTAGAGACCTAGGGTTAAAATATAATAAAATTCTAAAATTAGTATTGTGTCATATAGGTATTTCGAGAATTCCCGGGCTCCCGGGAATGCAACAAAAATTTTCCCGATTAGCGGGAATCAAAAAATTTCGGGAATTCGGAAACCCTACACAAATAATTACAAAGTAATTAATTAATAGGTTGATTATTCAGGGTTGCCAGAAAAGCACGAAATATCACTAGAAATTTGCAGCTCTCATTTGCTATCCGTAATTTCGTCGTTAGCAACTGGCAACCCAACTGAGGTTGTTCGTGTTTTTTCTGAACTCTTGACATTCCTTACAGTTTTAGTCAAGGTATATTGAAGAGGTACCACTACAACTGTTTTAGTAAATTTGAGAATGTGTGCGTCACACAGACAATAGATTTTGACACATGTCTGAGATTTTTCTATCTACAACGGGCATGTGCTACTAAATTTGAGAGAGCTTATGAATGTGTGCGACTCACAGATAATATATTTGACATATTTCTGGGGTATTTCTACCAACAGAATACATGTGTTTTTTGGTGTTGTATTTGTTTTAGTAATGGTGGTACCTGTAATGAATATGCCTTGGTTTTAGTGAGTTTTCATCAATTTTTGGGCTTGTTTTCAATATTGCGAGATTTGCTACATGCATAGGAACAAAAAACTTTGAATCTTAATTACTCAGAATTTTCTTTCTTACACTTGTACACCTTTGCTTTTTAGTCCCTCAACTACTAATTATTCATTTATGTATTTATCCAAAATAGAAAATCCTAGCCTTAAGGCCATAAAAGGTTTCACTTACATGTACTGCTACAAATGATACATCAATCGTCAATTTCGTGATTAAAAATTATAGATCCTGAGCACAAGTTGGTAGAAATAGAATTTTATTTGTGGCAACGCTGTTTGTGACCAAACAAGACTGGTCAGGTTGGTTTGTTTACATTTTTTATGTTGTGTTTTGTTTTTGATTTTTTTTCTTGAGTTTTTTTATATTTGTGTAGAACTGTTTCTGCTGCTCTGTACGTTCGTTCTTCGGCAGCAGTTTTGGTGCAGTTACTTTTACAAACAGTTGTTAACGGTACGCGCAAGTGAGTGGAAGTGAAAATTTCTGGAAATAAACAAGCGAGTGTGAAAAATATTGAAATTAAAAAGATGTAGAAATGTTTTTTATAAATAATTTAATTAAAAAGTGGCAAACGTTAACAATAATAAATAAAATTAATTAGAATATTTAAAAAAAGTGTACCTAATCCTTTGGCTGTTTTTCGTTTTGTTTGTAGTTAATAATAAAAAAATTTTCTCGTATGTATGTACATACTTACGTACATAGTTTTTTCATGAAATTTTAAACCTTTTTTTTTGTTTTAAAAAGCTCATTAAGAAAAGAAATTAAGAAATCAATCGTTTTTAATTTTTATCATTTAATGGAAAGCCATTTATATTGGGAATAAAATAAGCCAAAAATCATTAAAATCGATTAATAAATGTCGATTTTATATGCAATTAAGTGAAGGAAGTCAATTGATAAAAATCACAATTTCGCAGTTCTTGTTAGTTCAATTCCATCACATAATTGCAAATTAAATCTACATTTATTAATCGATTTTAATGATTTTTGGCTTATTTTATTAATAATATAAATGGATTTCTATTAAATGATAAATATTTAAAATTTTTGCAATGAAAAAATTTATTTTTCGCCGCTTATTTCTGAATAGCTCCGAAACAGTTAAAAATTTAAATAAATTAAGTAAAGTGCGACTTTGGCTCGCACACGAAGGGTTTCGTACGAATACACCTATGTATATCCCTTTTCGTTTTTGCCCCTTTTTTCATTTTGGCAGTTTTTTCGTTCTGCTTTTTTGTTTAATTTTAGTTATATTATTTTTTAAGTATTTTTCGTTGTTTATTATTTTGGCGCTTTTTTAATTTCGTGATTTTTGCAATTTTATTTTGTTTTTTAGCCGATTTTTTAGTTTTGGCGATTTTTTGCTTTTGGCGTTTTTTTAAGATTTTTTTCACTTTTTGGCAATATTTTTAGTTTCAGCTATTTATTTTAGTTGTAGCGATTTTTTCAGTTTTGGCGCCTTCTTCGGTTTTGGGGATTTTTTTTAGTTTTAGCGATTTTTTTTGGTTATGACAGTTTTTTTCGTGTTGGCGATTTTTTTAATTTTTTTTGCGATTTTTTGTTTTTTTTGAAATTTTTTTTGCCGATTTTTTAAATTTTGGCGTTGTTTTGGTTTGGCGTTTTATTTTTGTTTTAACGTTTTTGCGCTTTTTGGCGATATTTTTAGTTTTAGCGATTTATTTTAGTTTTGGCGCTTTTTTCAGGAGGCTTACTCTGTATTGCTATGCGAAAGGAAAACTGTTCGCATTTGTATGTTATTTACATTACATTGCGAAAGGATTTCTTTCGTTTCGTACTATAGAGTAAGCCCCCGGTTTTGGCGCTTTTTTCGGTTTTGGGGGTTTTTTCGGTTTTTTTTTTTTTTGATTTTTTAGTTTTAGCGATTTTTTTTGTT
This sequence comes from Panzeria rudis, assembly GCA_956483635.1. Taxonomy (NCBI): domain Eukaryota; kingdom Metazoa; phylum Arthropoda; class Insecta; order Diptera; family Tachinidae; genus Panzeria; species Panzeria rudis. The sequence goes on along the minus strand of OY101451.1, from coordinate 24,190,978 downwards.
TTGACACTCTTTTTCGTTTTGGCGATTTTTGGGCGTTTGGCGATATTTTTAGTTTGCGATTTTCTTTGCGCTTTTTTCGTTTTGATGATTTTTTCATTTTTGGCGATTTCGTTTTTTGATAATATTTTTAGTTTTGCGTTTTTTATGTTGTAGTGCTTTTTTCATTTTGACGACTTTTTTCGGTTTTTGGCGTTTTCTTTAGTTTTTTGGCAATCTTTTTAGTTTTGGTGATATTTTGCGTTTAAGCGATTTTTTTTAATTTCGGTGCTTTTTTGCTTTAAGCACTTTCTTCATTTTGGCATTTTTTAATTTTGGAATTTTTTAGTTTTAGCGTTTTTGAAAATTTTAAAAGTTTACCTCTTACGGTTTCCAAGATACAGCATATTATCTTAATTACATAGTAAAATTACATTAGCTGATAGAACACCCTTTAATTTTTACTATTTTAAATAGCAGTGTTGATTGGTGTAGTCTATTCTATAGACTACACCAATTAACACTAACTTTGAAATTTAAAGTGCCTATATATGTAATTGTCTGTATATTACATTAGTAATTCAACATATTTCGTTGCTCGGTTTAGAACAGCCGTTAATTTTTAACTGACATATATTTGTTGTTGTAGCGGCAAAAGTTTTACATATTCTGTGAAACTTTCAGGTCCGTAGCTCTTATGGTTCCCGAGAAACAGCCTGTGACAGACAGACAGACGGACAGCAGTTGTGTGAATAAAAGGAAAGAAATTGAGAGAATTCTTTACATTCTTTGAATTGCAAACCCTACAATCGGCATATCTCGAGATCAGTAAAAGATATTCGAAAATTTTTTTCGGAATTATCTTTTTTCGAAGAAAAATGTCCTTCGACATCGATAAACAGCCAACAACTGACTGAATTGCTAGTTTGGTTAGTTTGTTGCATTTTTTTAAGGTTTTGGTAGATAAAAACGGCTGTACATATTTAATTTTATTTTTTAAAGTTAGTAACATAATCAGGCAATTAATGCCTAAAAGATAATTAATTAATATGTTACCTTCTTTAGGAAGGGGATAGTGTAGATAGAGAACAAATGGTGATGTGGGTGAGAGATAGAAAGCTTAATTCATTTACAACTCTTCTATTGCGCGTTTTTTGTAAAATGTTTCTAGAGCAGTGTTGCAGCTCCTCTGGTGTCAAGTAGAGGCATTAATTTGTTAAAGCTGTGTAGCCAGCCATTTAATAGTTCTTTTACTTCGACGAAGGAGGATGCTGTGATATTCATTAGGATATGTCACAACTAATCGCTGCCGGTACTACTTAAGTGATCAGTGTTATGCCTTTATCACTTTAACAGTCCAACAACAATCAACACAATGACACACCAATGCACATCAAAAAAAATCCATGATTTTGTTGTCTGCCATGAAACTAGTCTTAAACTTAAGACCTCATGGTTTGTAGTCAACGCGCGAAAAAAGAACTGAGATATGCACAAAAACATAAATGTGAAAATAAGGCCAAGTACTGAGATCAAAATAAGGACCAAGTTCTCGATAGGTACAATACCATCTCATTTCTAAGCAACCTGAAAGCTTGGCAGCACTTTTCCCATAATTCTTACCCATATTAGAAATGCAAAAAAAATGTTGCCAAGCTAACAGGTTGTCTAGAAATGAGATGGTGTGGTACATATCAAGAACTTGGTCCTTATTTTGATCTCAGTACTTTTTATGGCCAAAATTTTTGGATAGGAACTTATCGTTATTTTCAAATTTATGTTTTTGTGCGGTTCTCAGTTCTTTTTTCTAAGCTTTTATTAGATAAAATAAATGCCCCATACAATAAGCTCTAGATGAAAAATTTCCGTTTTCCCATTTTTCTTAGTACTTTCCCATCAAGACCGACCTGTATACCAAATTTCAGCTTTCTAGCTACAGTGGAAGTGTCCCATACGAGTAAGGGGCACCCTAGTCCCCCGTATAAAAAGTGCCCGTTTTCAGACTTTTCTAGTTCTTTGCTAAACAATACCTACCTGTCTACCAAATTTCAACTTTCTAGTTGTACTGGAAGTATCCCGTACAAAGAAGAGACACCATAGTCCCCCCAGATGAAAAGTGTCTGACTATTTTCTCATCGGGAACTACCTGTGTACTTTATAGCTTTATAGCTATAGTCCCCCCTACAAAGAAGGGCCATCCCCATGATGAAAAGTACCAGTTTTAAATATTTTTTCGTTAATTGCTCATCCGGACCTACCTGTGTGTAAAATAGAGAGCTACGATTTTGTACTAATAGTAGTTTCGCCAGAAGTATCATTCGTAATAAATTTTATTAAAATCAAAAGGGTTAAAGAAAACTGATTGGTTGGTTTTATATATTTTAACCATGGCACAAAATCAAAAAAACCTTTTCTATCCCTGGTTCCCGCTAAAAGAGGTGCTACCAACTTTTAAAAATGAAAAAGTGCTGCCAACTTAAAAAATTTAATCATTTAAATCGCTTTTCGCGCCTTGGATATTAGATATTTTATCCTCGATACCAATTTGTATCAAAATTTTTCTTGATCTAAGCACTATTTTGCTCAAAACATTTGCATTTCTATGTTGATAAAAAAATTGTTCAAAAATACATACCACAAAATCTACTCGTAGCTTCCTATTATTGACTGCTTCAATTTCAAATATCAAACTGCAAATAGTGCATATTAGATACAAATAATGCATGCATGTTTGTTAGTGTGTTTGAAAATATAATGAGTCAGCGATTTCTTCTTATCTCAAAATAATATAAGAAAAGAAATTAAATTAATAAATAAACAAGCAAAAGTAAATGAAATTTTACGCGTCTGTATTCAAATGTAACAATGTTTTCTAAGTATTGATTTATGTAATTTAATAGTGTACGGATTAAAATGGATTTTGAAACCTTCGCCATGAACAAAGTCGTTGTTATCGTAATTCAATCGAACTCGTACAAAATATTTATCAATGCAGTAAAATTTATTTGTTCAAGATATTTGATGAATAAGAGCTTTAATGTTTTTTCTAAAGCTTGGTGATGCCGTTAACTTTCTATGTTAATGACAATATTAAAAAATAATAAGATATGTATGTATGTAAATATGTATTGTATGTATGTATGTATGTATGTATGTATGTATGTATATCCATTATGATTATACCTTAAACATGATACAATAATATAGGTACCACCACGACGACAACAAATACAACACCAAAAAACACATGTATTTTGTTGGTAGAAATACACCAGAAATGTGTCAAATCTATTGGGTGTGTCTTGCACACATTCATAATCTTCCGCAAATTTACTAACACATGCCCGTTGTTGATAGAAACATACCAGAGATGTGTCAAAATCTATTATCTGTGTGACGCACACATTCTCAAATTTACTAAAACAGCTGATCTCTTAGTGGTACCTGTTCAATCTACGTTGGCCTTAAATAATAAAGCAGACTATTTATACGCAGGACTTATTTGCAAATAAGAACGTAAAATGCTGCCAAATACTTTTTTATTGTCATATATTAAATCACTAAAATCACAAAATTTCCATAGAAAACCCGGCTTTAACATACATTTCAAACACACTTTATTTTTTTTTGCATATGGGGGTAAATATTTATCTATTTATTAATATATTTATCCATTTATTACCTCTCATTAACAAACATGTGTAAAGGTAGCATCTCAAACTTCTTATTTGCAAAAAATAGTGCGTTAGTCAGCAATTGTTTTCGTGAGTTAGTAAGTTACAATAAAAATACATACTTGGCAGCACTACGTTTTTATTTGCAAGTAAGCCCTGTGTATAATCGTAGTATATGTACGGCTGGCTGTAGCTTAGACTGATTACACAGGGCACCACTAATTTTGCTGAATGAACGAATTTCAGTTCAGCAATTTTTTCCCATTTTGACAATTTTTTTCCGTTTCGTTGATTTTATTTGATTTGGCAATTTTGGGGGTTTTTCCATTTTAGAATTTTTCCCCCGTTCTGGTGATTGTTTTTTTGCGTTGTGGCGATTTTTTATAGTTTCGATGATTTTATTCCATTTTGGCGATTTATTGTTGGTTTTTGCGATTTTTTCCCCGGTTTGGCGACTTTTTTAACCTTTTGGCGATTTTCTTATGTATCAACACTTTTTCGCTCCATAGTTTTGTTTCATATTTTCGTTTTATGTTTTTATTTTTTAGCTCCGTGATATGCATAATATTCTTAAGGGAACTTTGTTACGAATGTTCCATCAACTTTTTGCTTTTCTAACATCCAATCTGCTCAAGTCTTTATGCAAAACGCGCAGCAAAGGGAACCAAAACAAATGTCCGAATTCTGAGAACGACGATGAATTGATAAATCACAGTTTTCGGTCACAATATCACTCACTATCAGCAACATTCTAGGATTAGTGTGCGCCACGATGTTGCACACGGCCTCCAGTCTGTTCAAATTTGCTAAAAATGTTGCACATTAATCGCTCATTAGGGCTATTAACGTGACTAAGCTCATCATAAAAGTCTATAAATAGTTCTTACAGAATTTTTACTTCTATAGAAGCACTAAACTTTCTTAACGGATTTTGGCGGTACTCAAGATATTCATATCGCAAATCTAGGGTACTTATGTAAATTCAGTATTTGCGTATTGCTGTTATAGTTTTAAAATTAAGCGTTCGTAAAAGCAAAACCTGCTCAAAACTTGGTAGCACTTTTTACGTTAGACTCTTTTCTAGATAAATAATTGATAACACTGTTGCAAATTTTAGCAATAGCTTGCGGATTTGAACAATCATGATGGACTGCAAGACTTAAGGGCAATATACACGGTCAACATGCTTGACAAGCGTGGTAGTAGTATGTGTGAAATTTCGTTAGTATTAGTGACACCGACGACGCTTGATGGAAAATCTACTTGGTTTTGATTTTTCGTCCAGCACACGTACACGAATCTGACATCAAGCTGATTGACCGTGTATATTGCCCTTTAGGCAGCTAAGAACAAAATGCCGAAGATTATTCAACAAAGCGAAGCGCGATAGGGAGCCCATAAATTGGGATAACTATCAGCAGAACTTCAATGTTTTTAAAAGAGAAAGCAGGAAAGCAAGAGGGGAATCGCTATCCAAAGAATTGACCAAAGAATAGACTCTATTGTAGAGCCAGCCACCTAACATGTAACATGGGCAGTGACTTCTTTCAAACCCTTTAAGTCAGCGGGGCCAGATGACATTTTCCCCGCGTAAAAGTGATTCTATCATGGTTGATATCCATTTTTAAGGGAAGTCTAGTATCTGGGTAGATTCGCTTTGAGTGAAGAAAGGTTACCTTGGTATTCATTCCCAAAGCTTGAAAGATAAATCACGATATCGCAAAGGACTTGAGACCAATCAATCTTTCATCGTTTTTGTTGAAAACATAGGAAAGACTGGTTGATCTATACGTCAGGGGACTTCTCTCGTCAGAAAACGTCTGGGGGGGCAGAACATGCCTATCAAAAGTGTAGGTCTGTGGAAAAAGCACTGCATGATATCATGGGCAGTATAGAAGGAACCCTTGACAAGATGGAATATGTTATGGCATCCTTTCTGGATATAGAAGGCGCCTTTAACAATTTTAATATATTCTCGATAATTGATGGGCTCTATGAAATCGAGAATGCCCGCTTAATTACAGACTGGACACGGAATATGCTCAAAAACAAGACCATAATTTCCAGTCTGTAAAAAAGCCTTTGGGAAAACATGCGAGCTGAAGCCTCATATCTTACATTGGATGTATAAGGCAGTAATCCGACCCATTCTTACATACGGATCGTTTGTCTGGTGGAGGGCAATAAACAAGACTACCTATCTCTATACGCTGGGCAGGGTGCAAAGGAGTAGCATGTCTTGCTATTAATAATACAATGAGGTCAACTCTTTAGGCCAGTCTAGAAAAAATCTTCACTTAGCTCCCCTTGATGTCTACATCAAATACATATCTGCAAGGTCTGTCCTTAGATTCAGAGAGTCAGGCGATTTAAAGCATAACCGTACTAAATGTAGGATTGCAAGTCCTGGGTAGAAAAACGGATTACATGACTCCTGTCCTGAACTTAAACAAATCCTTCTCTGTCGCAACCCCTAATAGGGAAGACTGGAGGGGAACTGTGTAAATCGGAACAATGCAGTTTTGGTCTTTATGGACGGCTCTAAAATGGACACTGGTACTAGATCGTGGGGTATTCTCCGAGGATCTTGACCTTTCGTTTAGACTTGTGCGGCTCCTGAACGAACTAGTTCAATTGAATCATTCATTCAATTGAGCGTAGTGAAACGCTCAATTCACTGAGCGTTTTTAGCTCAGTGAAAGACATAAGGCGAATTTAAGGTGAATGTTCCATCTTTCTTTCTTTCTTTCTTGTGTCTGCTGTTTCATACGTAGTTCAAGGCGAACTAAAAATAGTGGCGCCATTGTCGAATTCGCCTTGAAACGTATCCAATACAAAAACCGCCGACCGAACCTAATTCACACACCCTTTGAAGAAAATGTATAATGTGTACTAACATTACATTTTTTAGCACAATGGACTCTTTTTCTTGCTCCCTATTCTAAAGTCCATTTTTTTATTTATATAATATTTATTTACTTTCTTTCACAATTTCTTAAAGATTTGAATCACTTCTTGGCATCAAAACAAATAAATTAATTCGTGTCTTCCAACTAAATATTATAAATGCACAAAAAACTTCACCAGGTGCGCACAAGCCATATTGTTTGTGGCTGTGCTGTCAATTTCACTTGATATGAATACGCCTTGATGAAATGTTTCTTTAGGAATTTGCCTTGTAAACAAGTGAGCTACTGGGCTAACTAAGTGAAATAGTTCAGTAAAGTGAGCTGAGCGGAAAAGAGTGCTCACTCAAAAGAGCTGATAAGCACAACTCTACTTTCGTTCTCTCTCAGGCTACCCGAGACCTCCACCCTATTTTCCCGGCGGAGATTTATGCCATAACTGAAGGTGTGATAAGAATTGACGGGCTCGTCTCAGAGACCAGTGCCTCGTTTCTGTAACTTGTGAGAAGTTCTCACATCGAAAAAAAATGTCAAAATTATGCGTGTTATACGATCTTTCATAGGACGATTCATAGAGTAATAGTTTGATTATTATTATATGAGTCACCCTGCAAACCTAACAAAAGTACAAAAATATAAGTATTTTTTCTAACTCATCCTGTTTTTCACAGAATTCACAGAATTGGCTACAAAAATGAGGCACAGCACTTCTGGCTGCAATTAGGGCCCTAAATTCAAAGGTAGTGAAATCGAAGTGTGTACTGGCATGCATTCGATTTCTGGCTCGCCTTAAAAAGCATAATGTCAGGATTGGGTTCGGGAGCATGAAAACATTCAGGTAAACGAAATGGCTGATGAATGCTCAAGAGCAGGCTCGGCCTTGGACGAAGCAGGCTTACAAAAAGATATTGATATTCCTTTAGTTGAGCTGTCAAATGTGATTAAGGAGTAGCGCTAAGGAAGGCGGCCCTTAGGTTGTCTACACTTACCACTTGCAGAGTACATAAGACTCTTTGACACATGTGCGACTAGTTGTTGCAAATAAGTAACTAGCTGCTAATATTTTAAAAAATTTTTGTAAAATTTTTGAAAAAAAAATACGTCTGGTTGACCCATATACGTTTTGCGAATAAAGTTATTGTCTTCCAATTTTTTCAAAAATTATTGTCAAATCCGCAAGGTTAGCTTAGAAGGGCAAACTGGCGAGTACACTCCGAAGCCATTGGGCCCACAGTGAGTAATGGGTCGAGGAAGGCCTCGATCCGCAATAAAATCGCGTGTAAAAAAAAGAATATGCAATGGGAGTGGAAGTACTAACTAGTGCCTGCTAAATAAGGCCTTATAGAAGGCCTCTTTACTCCTTTCTTTTACCGCTGGGAAAATATGTATATGTAAAAAAGCGATTTCTATGCACGGATTTTGAAGAAAAGTAAATACAGTGGGACTCAGAATTTAAGCTAAATACGCCTAAAAGCCTCTTAAGCTCTTATGACACTACATTTTTTCTTCATTTTTCAAGTTTTGGAGAACAGTGCAAATATAATATAATGGGAAATTTTACCAGGTGCAAAGAGTTCAGCTATATTAAGATAAATACCATATTGTCAAAGCTTTTACTAATGTTATCGATAAGAAATGGGGGCCTGTCAAAAAAAATTTTGAAATGTTCAACTTAAAATTGACATTTCAAGCTTGAAACATTAAAGTGTTGCCAAGTTAGCGGTTTATTCAGGAATTCAGCTTCTTAGCGCCTCTTTTTTTCAACTTTTTTTTCTTTTGTCGTTTTATTATAAATAAAAAGTAGGCAGCACTTAAAGAAGCCATTACGTTTTGTTTACATTTTGTATAGTTGTTTCTTTCTATCATTTGCTATTTCTTTCTCTCAATTCTATAGCAAAACAATGCAAAAAAAATGTAGTGTCATAAGGGTTAATAGAACGTGTTATATTTTAGTATTCAAAACATTTGGAAATCAAATATTATTTTTAGCAAAGGGCTATTCACATATTACGTAAAGCTAAAAAAACTCCGAAATAACGTTACGTAATAAGTGAATATCCCCCAAACGCTAAAATGTAATCTACAATAAAAGAAATCAATTAGCATTATTATATCATAAACAATTCTTTAGCTTAGAGCAATCAACAAATCAAGTCATGTTTTGCAGTTTAGCTTTTAAAAAGTCTACACTAAAAAGCTGGCAACTAAATTTGCATAAATCGATCGATTAGTCAAAACCATAAATATTTAATTCTGAGCATTTTGTGTTGAACTTTGGTTTATGTCTTTTATGACGTAGAGAATATGTAAATTATTTTTTTATTCATTTATTTATTGATTGTAGTTTAACTATGCACAAAAATGTGAGTTTTGTTTTCATTTGAATTTTATTCGTACCCAGACAAGGTAGATTTATTTACCAGGTAGTCGCAGTTCCTTGAAAATGTCAAATTATTAAAGCACATACACAACATAACTTGTGTATTTTGATAGAAAATTGACAGCTACAAATAAAAAAAAGAGTAAACAGCTGTGGAATAAAGATTACCTGGTAAATAAATCTACCTTGGTGCCCAGACAACAAACAGCTAAGCCCCAGTAAACATTTTTTTCAGATTTCGGTCCGAAATCAGTCAGAAAGTCTGCATAAGATGCCGAATTCGTCTCCGAGTTGGATAGAAAACGTACCGAAAATCACGTGAGTGGTGATGGTTCACAATAAAGCGGGCCCCTTTGTCTGAGGAAATTCCAAAAGCTTTGCCAAAATGTCTAAGAGAGTTTTATACGAATTCCGTAGAATATCCTAGGAAAATTCTAAAAGAATTTTCGACATGTCGGAAAAATGTCTGACAAAACGTTAGAAAATTTTCCGATACCTTTGACGGTTACAATTAGAAATTTATCGGAAATGTCGTACAGAACTTTCACATAGACTCAAGAAATTGTAAGACTTATAGGACTCTTCTTTTGCTCTGGGCTGATTTACATTGAGGTCGATGTCGCTGCGACAGCGCTTACGTTCTCTTTTGGAGTCCGGCTGTATTCTTTACCGTCTGTATGCAACGTCAAAGCAGTGTTTAAATCAAGCAATTATACTTTACAACACTGCAAATCAAATGCATTGTCAATAAAAAGCATTGCCAATTGAAATAGTGCGCTAGTTGAGTTTATTTGCAGTTCAGCTAGAAAACAGATGACTTTAGGAATGCAACACTTTGTCAAACTTTGCACGCTTGCGTTTGAGAATACGAGATATTGTTGAGCTGTAAAGTAACATGCGTTTAGAAAGGCAGCCTCCCTTCTTAAATCTACGCACATTTACATCAAGACTTTTTTGTTGCAACAATCTGGGGGCTTTTTGATGTTCAATTCGTTAATGCTTTTTATTCGTTCATTCGTAACAAGTGTTCTCATAACGTAACTAATAGTTAATTGGAAATATTCCATAAAAAATAAACCGAACTGGCAACACCGCTCATACATAGCATAGTCTGCTTTCACACACATCAGTTTTTCTTGAAGCAACTTTTATTTTCTTGTGAGAAAGAGCGAGAGAGGAATATATTTTGTGTATTCCTCTCTCGCTCTTTCTCACTAGGAAATAAAAGTTGCTTCAAGAAAAACTGATGTGTGTAAAAGCAGACATAACAAGAATCAAGGTATATTTAACAGGTACGGGCATTACAAAAACAATAGAAAATTTGTTGTAAGAGTACCTTAACAGTTGTCAAAAAAAAACGGATGGTATTATCAGCGAAGATGTCTCTTGAAGTAAATGTCAAACACCACACAGAAGGAAGTTTGTATATGGTGTTTGATAGTTTGAAGGTAGTGGTGTTATCATGAGCATTTCTGCGGCAGTACTAAGTTTGACGTTTAATCAGGTGAGTCATCTGACCTAGTGATCTCACCTGTTGGATACACCTTGACAAGAATGCGAAAGAGTGAGAGATGTAAAAGAGAAGTGTCAAATTGACCCCTCAATATTTATTTCGTGCGTCTTTAACTATCCCGTTAGCTTCTCCACCCATCTCACCCTCAAGCACGAGTCGCAAGATTTTGTCGCACCCTCAGTGTAAATCACCTCTATGCATTTTTCTGACAGCTCATCAGGAAATATTAACCCCTAAAGATTAAAAACTTACACATTGAGTTTGTCCATAACTCACAAGAAATATGAGAATTACTACGAAAACTAAAATCACACAATGTGCAAAAATTACGGATAGATTGGGGCAAAATGTATTGAAAATTTTCCCATTTTACAAATTACAAAAATAGCAAATTCAGTGTAAAATTATTTCTTGTAATAAAATTTTAATGAAAATCTTTACGTTTACTTTATCGTGTCACTATACTTCAAATTTCTCTCACCAATACAGCTGAAAAATATTTTTGAGCAACATTGGTCTAGGGAAACTTTAGACTACATAATTGCTTTGTCTGTTAAAAGTTTCAGGTTTCCTTTGACATACATGTTGGCAAAAAAAATTTTCCTGGGTATATTTTTTCGGTTTTTTATTATATTGTCTTCAATGTGAAAATTTATAATTAAATCTTAGTCATAGTTAAGTTAAAATTTTATTTCAATGGTGGTTGGTTTTAAAGGCCCTGATTCAATAACCTAGACAATCGTATAAGCTGTTCAAAGAAAATCTGTCCCACATTATGGAAAAATTAAGCAAAGGCCACTGCATATGTAAATATGATATAAAAAAACTCTTAAAAATATTTAAACAGTTTCACAATATATGCATAATGTAACTTAACTTTTATTGGTTTTAAGGGGTCCAGCATTCATTGGTTTGTGCTTAGACAAAGAGAAATTTTTTACTGCACGGAGGTTTGAACTGACATGTTTCGATAGCTCCCACTAGTCTCGTCAGAGTTCTTTTCCGCGTAGACTACTCGACCAAAGTCGGTGGTTTGCAGTCAAGAGTTGAATATCATCTACCTTTAATAAATTCATATTGTCACTCTTAGAGCTGTATTTCATTTGGTAATTATTGATATTCACTTTTGCCTTTGTGTCTTGTGTTAAGCTTCTTGTTATTTCTCTATTCTAAAAATATAATTTAGTTGAAAAAATAAATTAAAACCGAACTCAAGCCAAAATAATTATATTTCTTACAGTTCGACCAAAAGCTCATAACTTAATAGTTTTATTTTTATCTAATATTTACTTTGAATCTTAAGATATTTTGCGTGAAAAACAACAGTGTACTTTTCTTCTTTCATTTATACTTCTTTTATTTTCGCCATGTAATTTTCTTGCCAGTTGCACATCTGGCAAGCCTATATGCGCTGGAGGCAAGAAAACTAGTTATGGGAAATTGTTGCTTGTGGAAAAGACCTTGAATCCAGCTCCAAGTTCCTTGAAATACACCCCACATTGCAACGTTACTCCATTGAGTCAATAAAATTGGCTGCCGTACTGTCATCTATAAGCTTCTTCGCTTTTTCCTGTACACAGGCGCGGATATAGTGGACGGGAAAAAAGGATATTTCCCCTCCAAAACGAATAAAATATACGTCATTTGTATGGAGTTCCTAAAAGAATATATAAAAAATGGTCATTTCATTGAAAAGTTCCCCTCCCAACAACTTAAGCTGGATCCGCGCCTGCCTGTACGGCCCATAAATGGAAGTCGTATTCCATTTTCGATCTGATATAGGTGGTATAAATAGTAACGAGATCAGATGGAGTGGAGTATTTCCTACACAGTCTTAGAAAACCAAGGCACTTGAATGCTTCCTTTGAAAACTTAAAATTTCGATCCGTCCATCAAAAATCACACTGTATCAAAAGCTACTGATTTCTCGATATTTACAAAAACGCTGCAAAAATAAACAGGCCCAAAACTAAATCGACGGTAGTACCCAGTAAAAAATTTTCATGTTTTTTGAAGCACTAAAGAAATAAAGCGCTTCATAATTCGCTTTAAAATATGAGCTTGTTCAGAAGCTGATTTCATAGCGTCACAACAATGCAGGTTTTGAAGCGAGAAAAGTATTTGGTTTTTACTTATACAAAAGCTTCGTACACAAGCTATACAAAAAAGCTGATTTTATAGTGCTGATCCAAAGCAGGTTTTTAAGCGAGAATGAAGAGTAAGTTTACTTGAGTTTCTTGGTACCGTTTTGCAACAGTGTTTTTGGTCGAGTGATTGGTACGTTGGACTTCAAACGTGAATGTTCTTAGTTCGATACTAGTTGAAGTTAAAATAACAAACATTGAGTAAAAATATGAAATTAATAAAAATAAATAGAGAAACGAAATAAGAAAAATTCTAAATGGCGTTAACGACGCCAATCCACATCAAACCATTTTTTTCATATATTTTCAGTTCTAGTGCTGAAAATGTTGATGATTTTCAGCGCTTCAAAAGCGCTTTTGTGAGCAAAAATGTAGTACTCCAATCCGGGAACTCGCCATACAAAAATCAGCAACGATATCAGCAGGTTTGTCAGCGCTACTTTTATTCCATAATAGTAGAAACCTGCTTTATTGGAAGCAACTTTTTCACTGGGTAGCTTCAAAATTCTCTCATATTATTGTTTATTTTGTTTTGTTCTTATATTTCGTATGAAAAATTTATGAAATTTTATTAAAGCACGGCAACATTGTTGAGAGAATGAGTGGCTAAAATTGAGATCATGAGAAAAAACGTTCTCAAAATAAAATAGATTCTATCTATCTCATGACTGCTTTTTACGGCGTATGATTACTGTCAATTTGTATGGAAAAACTCGTCTAGCCTGATGTTCTGTTCTGACTAGCTCTGTTTCATCATTATGTCTTACAAACATTAAAATCGCTCCTATCCGCACGACCCCATTCAGAGATTGTTACAAAATCGCGGTTAAATATATGGCCGACTTCCTAAATGCCGAAATGCATTGCAGTGATACAAAATCATATGCAATGCATTTTGGCGTTTGGGAAGTCGGCCTATCATTCATGTTTTTCCTCATGGCACCAATGTCTGACAGCCTTGTTCTATTACTTAATGAATATGAATGGCAGATGCTGATGTCATCTGCAAAATAGTAGATAGGATTGGAAGTTTGACAGATAATGTCATTAAGAATATGAAATATAGTAGGAGAAAGAACGGAGGCATGAGATAGTCCCGAGTTAATTTTGAACTCGTTTGATGAGATCCCATCTATATCAACTCGTATAGAGCGATCCCTAATAAAGCTCGATATAAATCGAGAGAAGATAAAACCGACACCAAAAGCAACAAGTTTCGATAAACGCCTTAGAAATATCTAGAGCCAGCACTTTATTTTCGCCGAAATGGGTTTATGGGTGACACCAATTTCTTTCTGAAAGCAAGGCCAGTAGCTTCTTCTAAGAAAGCTTTACTGCCGTTCGCTAAGTAAACCGTTGGACTTCAAATACTTCGCAATATGGAAATTCGCCTTACTTTCGATTACTTGGGAAAGTCAGAATATATTGGGATTGAGTCGTAATTTTCATGGTTACTAGCGTCTCGCATTTTGGGTATTGGCGTTAAATTGGCAACCTTCCAACACAATGGAAACTTACCGCTGTAATACAAAGTGCTGAAGAGGGTTGCCAACGGACGTGTTGGCGTCTAAGAGCACTACCTCAAGACCAGTGCTGGAATATCATCCACCCCAGGAGACTTACTTATGTTGAGATCCGCTAAAACTTTTTTAACTGCATGTGCTCGAAAAAATATTTTTAGCTTAGTTACAGATACTCTATCAAGCACGGGCAGTGGTTGATTACTTGCAAATAATTCGGAGAGAAAGTTAACTTGATCAGCTGTCGAATGCCAGGTATCTCTAAACGAGATAGCAAGACATAAGAGAGTAACACTGGGTTGGGTTCCGGGACACGCATATTGTCGCGGAAACAATATTGCAGACGGAATTGCCAAACAGGGCGTGACATTGAGCAACTCGATGATCTGCTACTTCGTTGGCATCCCTCATACAGGTTGGCACAATAGAGGTGGGAACGCGAAGGCACCTGCCGCGTGGCTAGGTCCACGTGGCCCCACTACGACATCAGCAGGACACGGGATCTGCTCAGGCTCGGTAAAGGTTGAACGAAACTATTAGTAACAGTGCTCATAGGGCACTGGAATATTGGGACCCATGCCAGAAGGAGGGTTCTAAATCATAACGACTACTGCAGAAGTTGTAATGATGAGGAAGAGGAGGAGACAGTTCTTCATCTTCTATGTCAGTGTCCGGCTCTAGCCAGCTTAAGAACGAGAATCCTGGATGCTGACATATTTCCAGACTTAGGCAGTCTGGCTAATGTAGGGCTATATCAGGCGACGATTTTTACGCCCTGTCTGCTCTAGGGTATCACAAAGGCACCGAATCAACGGACCCAAGTGAGTCATTTCTTCAGTCGTGACTGCCCTCCTAACCTAACCTAACTTGATCAGCTGAATCAGTGAATATTTGGTCAACCTTTAAAAGAGTCGGGATCGCGGAACTACCATTATCCTTTACTCTTTTAATAAATGACAAAATGGTCTTCTATCATGGAGGGGAGCAAGAACTTTAGCACGAAGACGTTGCTCGTGCAAAGCTTTTTCACACCTTACTACTCTGCCACACGAAGATATCGCGCTTTTGTCCTGCAATTCAGTATTGCGTTTTTGTTACTACGCCAGGATCTGCCTAAATATTCGGATCTAACTGCATTTTTGGAAGTCTGATTGAACCAAGACCTCGTCGGCATTTACTTTGATGGAATGAAGCTTTTCTTTCCCAGCAAAAAGGTACTTACGTCTATTTTTTCCTTGGCATTGACATTGTTCACAAGGAAACATTGTATTCAGTTAAAATGCGGAAGAAAGTTGTTGACCTCAGACCAACTACCATTTTTGTAGCAAAAAGTTCCTTATATTGAGTTTTTCGTTAGAATGAAGCATGTTATACCGAAGTTTCACTGTATTTTATATGTTTCGCAGCTGTCCGTAAAACGTTACGAAGTTTTGAGAATGAAAAGGAGGCGGAAAGCGTACAATGATCCGAGTTACCGGGACGTGCAGAGTAACACTCAATTCATATTTGTTAGAGTGCGAAGTGCCCTTCAACACACGAAATGTGTATAGGCTCATTCACTAATTTGGACAACTTTCTAGGATATTCGATATGGATTCGGAAAGGTATTATAGCCGGATATACTTTTATACCTTTACCACGTTTAGACTTCTGTAAAACAAGTTTATACGATTACACATTTGGTACAAAATGTTTTATTTTTAATTTTCAAAAAACATTAGCAACTCAGTATATCATGTTTGTGATTTTTATACTACATATGTGATCGAGTAAACTGATTCAACATAAAATTATAAATGTGAAAATAGCTTCAAGTTCCTATCGACAAATAGTCGGCCGTTAATAGTTGACTGAAAGTGCAGAAAAACAATAGTCTATTATGGGAAATTTTTTCAGTTCGAAGACAACCTTATAGCACATTTACAACCGAAATCTATTACATACGAGATTTCGAGTAGTTGATGCTGCAACTATGTTTTTTCCCAATTGCACTAAAAAATACTACGCTTCATAAGATGTTTTCTTTAAAAGGTGTGTGAATTCGCTATGTTACAGTTGTTTGGTTATAATTTAGGAAAAAAGATTCAGTCTGTGGTTTTTGATTTGGATACGAAATTGTGAAAATTGTAAAAAAAAACTTGGTGCAAATAAGAACGTAAAATGCTGTCAAATACTTTTTATTGTAATTTACTAATTCACTGAATATTTATTAATATATTAATATATTTATTATTTTTTATTAACAAACATATGTAAAGGTGGCACGTCAAACTTCTTATTTGCAAATTGTACGTTAAACAACAATTGTTTTCGTGTGTTAGTAAGATACAATAAAACAACTAATTTGGCAGCACTACATTCTTATTTGCAACTAAGACGTGGTTATAAACGAGGTATATGATTGGGCCAGGCTTCACAGAGAGGCTACTTTGAGTTCCTTAGCTAAGCATAGACAGCTTCCAATGTGTTTTGTTTTTGTGATATGAAATTTTTCCATAAAAAATTTATTAACGCTAAGCATTGCGTTTTACAAAATAAGGTCATAAAAGTTTAACAGCCGAATATTATTAAATGTACAAAACAAAAAATATTTTGTATTTTTAAAATTGCTTTTTATGGGTTATAAAATATTGCTGTCGAAATTTTTAATTACTTTTTTTGTAAGTATACATCATTAGAAATATATATCCGGTTTTATTTTTGGTCGCTTCTAATGTTCGAATGATATTTCTTTAACGGCAAAGTAATAAAAGTTAGCTATGTATTTATTTAGTTTAGTTTAACTGTTGTTTTTATATTATTTTTATAGCTAGTTATGTATTTAATTAGTTTAGTTTAACTGCTTTTTATTTTAGACAAGTAAACAAATAAATTATGTGTACATGTCTGAAGCATGATGGTTATCCAGCTCTGACCTTCAATAAGTGATGCCAAGTCAAGGTGAATTTTCACATAATAGTACATTTCCATTATGAGACAAAAAATACTTTTTAAAAGAGGTAATTGTTTGGAAAGAAGGTTATTAAAAATTGAAACAGATTTTTTTTTGGAAAATTTACTTTTTGGAAAATGTACTTCTTGGAATATAATTTTTTTTCGAAAATGGTACTTTTTTTTAATAGATATTTTTTATAGAAAGATATTTTATGGAGAAAGTACTTTTTGACAGAAACATGTTTAAGGAAAGATACCTTTTGGAAAAGGATTTGTGTTATAATGATACTTTTAGTAAAATGTATTTTTTTTTTTGAAAAGAGACGGAGGAAATGCAATTTTTTGTAAAATAAACTTTTTGAAAAAAATAATTTTGCAAAGGACTGATTTTTAAAAGGTACAAGCAGTACGTGAAGATGGTTGTTGCACAAGCTAAGAATTAGCGGGTCAACTGCTAATATAAAATAATAAAATTTCCCAATAGGTCTATAAATGGTGAAGTTCTTAGGGAAGAAACATTAAAAAAATGCAAATGTATTGATAACTTTCTCCTTATCTTTTTTATATACAAATGTATGCCAAAATTAAGAAATTTACTAAACGCGCAATAAAATTTGAAATATTTTATAATTTGCCTCATCAATTTGTTGTGATTGAAAATAAACTTAATTTTTTATTATTAATCTTAACCTTCAATTATTCATTATTCCCAATTAGCGAGTACAGTGTTATTAAAAATAATCTTCCACACTTTCTGATCGCTACAATTAAAAGTACTTACAGCCTAATTTTTCTGAATTTTTCTTTTATGACTGTTAAACCAGAGTTGCCAGGCATGCCACCAGAATTTTCTCTTTAAAAATTGCAAATATTAAAATACGTCCCAAATTATGAAAGTAAAACCTAAAAGCTCCAAAATTTCTTGGGCGAAAAGCTATCGGTTGTTTTTACAAGTACCAGGTATTAATTGAAGTAATATGATTTTATCATGAGAACAATTTTTGTGGGATTTTTTGGGAAAAACGAATTGAAAATTGTGGATAAAGTATAAAAGAAACAGAGGAAATCATGTGCAAAATGTATGTGTTATTTGGTGGAATTAGAATTTTTTGTAGTAATTTTTTCGCCATAAGACCAATTTATTCTTAAGCTTTAATCTGGTTTAAGAGTATTAAGTTATTATTATTGTTATACGCTTCGCAACAAATCTTTACACCTCTTACACCTCCCTTTTTAGGGTTCCGTACACCAAAAGTGTAAAAGCGTCCTATTGTTTTCGCTACGCTGTCCATCTGTCTGTCTGTCTGTCTGTCTGTCACAGGCTGTTTTCTCGGGAACCGTAAGAGATACGGACCTCAAATGTTCACAGAATATGTTAAACTTTAGCCACTACAACAATAGATATATGACAGCAAAAATGTAAAGGGTGTTCAAAAGCGAGCAACGAAACATGTTGAAATACTAATTAGAGACACATATTTATATAGACACTTTAAGTTTTCAAAGTTAGTGTTAATAGGTGTAGCCTGTAGAAAAAACGACACCAATTAACACTGACATTTAAGACAATAAAAATTAAAGGGTGTTTTATCAGTTAATGTAATTTTTACTATATAATTTAGACAATTCACTTTATCTTGGAAACCGTAAGAGACAAACTCCTGAAATTTAAAAAAAAACGCTAAAACTAAAAGTTCCAAAATTAAAAAAAAAATGTCAAAACGAAAAATCGCCAAAATGAAAAAAAGCACTTAAAGGAAAGAAAGCATCAAAATTAAAAAAAATCGCTAAAACGCAGAAAATCTCCAAAGCTAAAAAGATCGCCAAAAACAAAAAAAAACCCAAAAACCGAAAAAAGTCAAAACGAAAAAAGCACTAAAAAACGCTAAAACTAAAAATATCTTCAAAAAACGGAAAAATCGCCAAAAATGGAAAAAATCACCAAAATTAAAAAAGCGCTAAGCCTAAAAAAATCAACAAAATGGAAAAAAATCCCCAAAACCGAAAAAGCGCAAAAAGCTAAAAAAATTCGCTAAAGCCAAAAATATCTTCAAAAAACGAAAAAATCGCCAAAAATGGAAAAATTTGAAAAAATCACCAAAAGGAAAAAAGCGCTAAAGCTAAAAAAAATCACCAAAAATGGAAAAAAGTTCCCAAAACCGAAAAGTGCCAAAACTAAAAAAAAAAACGCTAAAACTAAAAATATCATCAAAAAGCGAAAAAAAAACTTTAAAACAAAAAAAAACGCCAAAACCAAAAAATCGCTAAGACTAAAATAATCGGCAAAAAACAAAAAAATAAAATTGCAAAAAACGAAAAATCGAAAAAACCCGAAAAAAATCACCAAAATGAAAAAAATGGCCAAAACCAAAAAATCTCAAAAAAAAACAACGAAAAAAAACTTAAATAATAAAAAACTAAAATTAAACAAAAAAGCAAAACGAAAAAATTGCCGAAATGAAAAAGGGCAAAAATGAAAAGTTCCACTTTACTGAATTTATTTTATATTAATTTTATAGGGGGGATGTAGAAGAGAACCATTTAAAATGAGTAGTCGTCATACGCTGGGCGTAAATTAGGGGATTAAAAACTTAAGTTTATCTTTTTACTTTTAAGTACATAATTATTTTTAATAAGTAATTTTAATTTTACACGTTAATTATAAAGTTGAGTAATTCACTTTTTTTTTAATAAAATGTATTGCTGCTCAATGTAAAATAACTTTAATGAATTATTTGTTAAAGTTAGCTTAATAATTTTTATTTTTTCTTACTTTTTTTATTTCAGCTTTAATTGCTAAATTGGCAAACATTTTTGAAATATTTTTAACAATTTTTTTTCTATTTGCAATGAATTGGTTTAATGCCACAAACACGTTTTCATAACACAACTGCAAAATATTAGAAGGTGAATTCAAGCATTAAATGGAACAAGAAATAAATTTTAACAAAAAAGTTACGATAAACATTATTGTAAGAAAAATTGCAATTAACAAAAAATAATACTAGTATGTAAAAAGAAAAACCAAACAAAAGTGACACACATACGAAAAAGTGCCAGCAATAACAATAATTTTGTTTGTAAATAGTCCAAGTGAAGTGAAATTTGATATAAACAACATTCTCTTCTCGCCCACGCATTTATTTAATCAATCATGGAGTTGTCATCATTTATGAAAGAAGCAAAAGATGTTGAATTCCAAGATGTCTATTATACGGTTGAATTAAAGAAAAATTTTGGTAAGTAAAATACTTTTCACCTTCTTTTTTTTAAGAGTTAACAAACACTCAGGCAATTAATGTCTACTGATTAAAGCTGTGTTCTCACTATGTGTATTTGCCATATGGAATGTCACATTTTCACATGGTAAATTTGTACATATAGTCTGAACCCCTTCAAACAATAGCCTGTGTTATTTCTCTGTGTACAGTACACATGATTTAGAACGAGTTCTATTTTGAAGTGACAAAGCATCTGACATCAGCTGGTTTTTAATAAAGCAATTGTTTGCGGACGGCAAAATGAGATAAAATAATTATTAAATTAAAATAAGTGCAAAATTAAATAAAAGAAGTATATATAACAATAAAATATGTATAACCACTCGGCTGTTTTATGATTGTTTTGCTTTATAGGTTATGTCAAATGTACGTAACATACCAACAGGTGAACACAAAACTGATAAACCTTATGTAAACCGCAAATTTTGACATACACATGAAATCACATGTGTATAAAAAAGTGACATTCCATAACACAAATACACATAGTGAGAACACAGCTTAACTAAGTACCTTCTTTCGGAAAGGGATAGTGTAGGGAAGATAGTTGGTGAAAATGTGAAAGAAGCTCGATTCTTTTACAACTCTGCTATTAGACTTTTTGTGAATTTTAGAGCAGTGTTGCAGCGCCTCTGGTGTTAAATAGACATATTACTTTTAGTTTCAAATCCATATTATTTTTTTTATAAATGCGTCATTTTTTATTCAAGTTATGATGAGCTATAATTCCTTGTTTTTTTTTATAATGACAGAATTAAATCATGAAACATGTAGAATTAATTAATTAGATTTAATCATTAAAGGAACAAGTATTTCTTTATTGCGACTAATCAAGGTCGCTCGCTGCATAAGCATCTCAGTTTATTAAAAAAAAATCTGCTCGTAAAAATAAAAAAACAGCGTACTAAAAACGACTTTAAATGATCTATAAATAAAAAAATCTAGCAAAGATAACGTGAGAACATCTGGCTTGAACGCAGTTTCTTTCGCTATATATCACAAGGTATTAAATAACAACGAAATATATTAAGAACGTCTGAGCATAAGTTAATGACTAATAAATATCAATGGAGAAATTGTAATAAAATGTTTATTAATTGTTATTGTATTTTTAAGTGTATAAATAAACAAATTTTATTGCAATTAGCTTCTTTACTATTATTTTATTATTTATTTTACCGAAATAGTTTGAAATAAAAATCACATTAAATTAACTGGCTTAAACGTGGCATGTTTATTTACTATGCTTTGTCACAGAATTAGATGAATTTATAAATAAAAGAGGTGTTATTAAATTAAAAGAAAAACGTATGAAGGTAATTAAATGTTATTGATGAAACTAGAGCTTTTCAAGTTCCTTGAGAACCTGTTGGAATAATAATAATTCTCGTATTCTTTTCTCATAAATAATTTCTATATAAAGATGAAATTTTATAAATACTTTAGAATACTTTTTATTACAATCAAGTGTGATTTTAGTGCTGTGGGGAAATTTTAATTTTAAACCAATGCCAATACAAAATGTTTTACTAATACATTCTTAGTCTTAGGCTTTTGAAGTTTTAGTTTGGCCTCTATATACCCTATGCCGAACCTAACCAGATATTCCGCTTTTGGCGGGATTATTATGCTTTTTTAAGGTCGATACCGCTTAAAAATTTAATACCGCTTCTACTATTTATAAGCATCTCACTATGTTAGAGTTTTAAAATTGAAAAAGCGCGATAAAATTTTTAAGCGGTATCGACCTTAAAAAAGCAGAATACTCCCGCCAAAAGCGGGATGTCTGGTCAGGTTACCTATGCCATAAGTCTTAGGGGCTATTCACATATTACCTAACACCATTTTCAACGATTTTAGCCAGCTGCCTCCCCTTCATAATAGCTGTGTTCGTTTACTCGAAATTCTTGCTACTTTTACTACAATTTTAAGAAAGTTGTTTACTTTTTGTATTGAAAACTTCCAGCTGTAGTAAAAATAGTAAATTGAACAGACATAGGCCCCTATTATGATTCACAACCCAACTAGGTTGAGTTGTCAATGCTACGACCCAACTCAACCATTTTTTTGTATTATAATTGACAACTAATTTCAGTTGTCTTCGAAAAAATGTTCGAAAAAAGGTTCTTATCTATACTCCCTGTTTTTTGAAACCATAGTAGCCGTCACAAAATATTGTAAATATTTTTAGTTTTTGGCCTTACTATTTTTTCATGAGATTTTATGTTTTATGGATATGGCAACAATATGGGTTGGGAAATGGCATAGATTGGCGCCTAAAAGTACCATTTTAAAATTATTTAAAAGTAACACAAAGTCGAAATAAAAACCAAAACACAACTGATAAAAAAACTGATAAAGTTGTATTCCATAATAAGAATTTGACAACTACGACTCAACTATCAATTTAGTTGTGAATCATAATAGGGGCCATAATGCCTCTTAACAAATTTTTAGTATAAATTATCAGCGTTTCACAATACGTGGACAGCTCCTTATTGCATATTTATTCGTTGCCCCCATTTACAACGTGCGATAAGAAACTCTCTTTTAATAAACTAGCCACAAAATATATTTAATTTATAATTAGTATGTACAATAATGTAAACAATGTTGCAATCACGTATTTAAAATTTTAATTGAAAACTATTTGTCACAATATTTTGATAAAGGAAATTAAATAATAAATATTTGACACAATACAATTTTTTCAAAAAACAAGATGAATGTGCTGTTTCTACAATACAAGCAAGCGACTTGAGTAAAAAAAACTGAGTTCTCTTCATATAAATTTTAGGCAAGCAATGCTTGTTTGCATTGTGGAAACAACACATAAATCCATACACAGAAAAAAATAGACAAGAATTATGTTCAATAACACCATGTTATTGAAAAAAATATGAATTTCAATAACATTTGTCATTAACTTAATACAAGTGTTCAATTCTCAAGCTCGTATTAATGTCGTATGTGTTGTGAAATCGTCTAATTATACATTATTGTATTTTTGTTGTTGGTAATTTTCATACAAAAGTGCGTTATAATTATACGATTGAATTTTATATGTTCTTCAAATAGTTGCATTGAGGCCAGGTGTGGGAATATTCTGTTTATTATATTAATTTGTTAAAATCTTTTATATATGTGATAAGTAACACAGGAAAATACATTCTTCTTAATGATAAATATATACTTCATTCATTTAAATTTCATTTTAAAACTATTTTAATCAAAATTGCTTGTCGCGAAAAAAAAGTTATTCTATTTCGCGTCAAACTAAAATTCCCATACCTGGCTTGTTTCATTTCATGGTATCAAATCAAGATGAATTAATACCAGGTGGCTTCGTGAGATTAGTTGACTACGAAATGTTTACCATGTTTGAACTGCCAAATGCGTTAATGTATCAGCTTTTTTGATAGCCCAAATATAAATTTTGCACGCCGAATTTATGTTTGGGCTGTCAAAAAGCTGATATATTAGCACTGGAATCATTTTCTTAGTCACCTGATATCTCGAGGCCACCTAGTATTAATGCGCCGTCCCTTTGTATTAAATAAATTGACATTTAAAATACGACAAAATAACGATACAACAAATTTGTCTGTTCACAAGCCCATAAACAAATATCGTCTTTTTTTGTAACGATAAGACATACGACTAAGCTTGTGAATTGAACAAATATTTCGTTGTATGTATTTCTTTACCATGCCGGTTATTTCCATTCTTTTCATACATAAGTACTTCCAACAAGTTTTATCTCTTAAGACAATAACTGGGACATGGCTCAGTTGGAGAGAGCATGCTTTACATCCGGGAAGCCCGGGTTCATATCCCAAGTATGTCAAAATTTTTTTTAATTTATATTTTTTTTCTTTTGAAATAATTTTGTTATCAATATAGCGGAATTCTTTATCACAGGAAATTTGAAGAAGAAAAATTATTGAATACCGGAATTTTTGTTATCAGAAACGAAACTTTTTTTTTTCTGTGTAAGCAAAAATTGTAATTGAATACATAAATTACACTATGCAACAAAATGAAACTTTTGCCATGATCTTTGATGACCACACTATATTTTCTTTATGTGTTATGGTCTCCCATCTGCGAAAAGAGTCGAAATTTAAAATTCGATTAATTTTTTTCTAAAATTTTAGATTTTCCAAGAGGCTACTCAACGAATCTCATCATAACTTGGGCAAAAGTTGTCCAATTTTATTTAAAAAAATAGAAAAAAACTTAAATTAAAATTACCTTTAAGCCGTTCTAGTATTTTTTTTATATACTGAACGCTTTGGAATTATTCAGACCATAATGATGACAAATATTTTTGTTAGGTAAAATTGGAAAATTTTTAATGTGGGGCATTATTTTTGAAGCGGACAACCCTAAACAATTTGTCAGAAATTCCTTGATATTTGGCATAACTACAGTGATGTTTATCAGCCATGTCACAGAATGCCATTCCTATCAGAAGTGGTTTCAATTCCGTAAGCTGCTTCTTCAGAAAACGAAAAACGAAAATTTTCTTCGTAATCAAAACATTTTTAAATTTCAAAGTAGAATTGAAAAACACTTTTCTACTGACTTCATTTGCAGTAAATAGTAAAAAAGGTGCATACTTTTGGGAGCTTCAAATAAATATTTGGTCATGAGCTTTCCATGTTAACAAAAAGCTCAATGTGAGCTTTGCATATAAAAACAAGAATAAACAAACGCCTCAAGGTATAAAAACTTTATCATTGTAAAAACGAAATACAAAGTAAACGGAATCTAAACCACCGAAAATGTACTTGTTCGGAATGACAACTACGGAATCAAAACCAATCCGAACGGAGTCTGTGACACGGCTGTATATGTCGAATTATGGGGTGGGAAAATGTTGTTGGTTTTGAAAAAAAAATTTTATTATTGTTTCGAACTAGAAAAAAATAAATAAAACAAAAAATTAAAATACGTGATTCTTATAGGAAATCGTGTGATCTTTTCAAAAAACTATTTAATTACAAAAAAATTCATGTTCAAAACCGAAAATGACCAATTGAAATTAAAATTTTTCTAACTTCGGCATGTTTTATTTTTTTTTTTACCAAAATTAGCCTAGGGTATCCTCATTATACTGCAAAAGTTTGATAATTGGATCTCCATAAGTTTAAAAGTTATGCAAAATTTCTTTACATGCCGCCCACCTTTTACTCATTGTTATAGAGAATCGGTATCACATATCGTGTAAGCCGTACGTTTAATGCATTAGGTGTGTTCAGCACTTTTATATAAAACTCCACGATAAATAGTTTCATGGAACATTTTAACCCTCCAGCGCTTCGCTGTATGGGTCTTTTTTGATCCTTTCTTAAAAAGGGGGAAAAGCTCCCCTTCGACGGTGAGATAGCGGGCTGAAATATCCTATAGAAAAATTCCTTACAATGTTTTATTATAAGTCTCAGAAGACAATAAATTTCTAAGCCCAAGTGGAAAGCCAGAAATCATCTGATCAATGCGCTATGTTGGTGCGGAGAGTGGTGTGGTAGCTGGTACCTGGTAGTAAGTAATTATTTTTTTAGCTTTTAGTGCATTATCTGCATCATTATTATGTTTCTTTTTTTCAATAAGCTGAACCACCCAAATTTTTTGTTATACATGGCGCAAAAACTCATAAATTTTTTAATATTTTTTTGATTAAAAATGTCAACTAAAGTTTTTTGGGAAACTTGTGGAAAAAATAACAATCATCATTGTTAATATAACAAATTAAAATTTTTCTAGTCAATTAAATTACTGAAGAAAATTATTTTTTAAATTATATCATAACGGAATGCGAACATTTGTAGGAAACATAAGAAATCAAGTTGTATGTGTATTCATTATTTGCATACTTAATAACAAATTGCTCTGTAGCTGAGAGGTAAGTACGTTAGTCTATTA
Organism: Panzeria rudis; assembly: GCA_956483635.1. Classification (NCBI taxonomy): domain Eukaryota; kingdom Metazoa; phylum Arthropoda; class Insecta; order Diptera; family Tachinidae; genus Panzeria; species Panzeria rudis. The sequence goes on along the minus strand of OY101451.1, from coordinate 24,164,725 downwards.
GTCCAGGGGTCGCCGGTTCGATTCCGCCCAAAGACATTTAGTGTTTTTCGCAGACAAGCCAAAAGTCGTTTCAAGCGTTGTGATTGTGTATAAAAAAATAGTTAATATAACAATTATGACAATCAAAATTGTCCGGAAATTCAAAAATTCACATTGTTTTACCATAACAATAACTTTAATTGAAATATGTAGCTTTGTAATCAAACAAAAAAATAAAATGAAAAAAATTTTTTCCGTTTGGAAAGCGCAACAAATGTTAACAAATAAGTTTGTTGAAAATATTTATTGAAATTGGCAATAAAATTGTCAATAAAATTATCAGAAAAACGGTAAATTTAATTGAAAATAAATGAGTTGAAAATTTTTTCTGAATTACAAATACCGTGTTTGCATTTACAAAAATCGTTATAAGCTCATTTCCAGTGAAAGTTTTAATTGTGTTTACTAAAAAATTAATTCTATTTACAATCTTTTTTTTCTGTGTATTAGTCAGAAATTAGTTTTCATATACTAAAAAGTGATTGCCTACTTATTTTATTAATACATATTAGAGATGGCCGAATGTCGTGTTTTTTTCGTGACACGAACACGCACGGCTCTACACGAAGTGTTCGTGACAGAAAATCTGTCACGAAACTTGACACGAAAAAACACGAAACGATTTTCATATTAAAATATGAATGAATGCAGAAGATTGCCGCACAAGATTATTTATTGAGCGAAAATCTTTATAAGTTACTGTTTCTCACCAAAAATATGTAAATAAAAATACAAATAGAACATGAAACGTTAAAATAGAAGAAAAATATGTCTTTGAATATAAAAAATGTTCTTTTTTTGTTTTTGGATTTGATTTCGTGCGTGTTGTGTCGTGTCGTGGGCGTGCGTGTTTCGTACGTGTTGGACATCCGGAATTCGTTTTCGTGCCGTGTCGGAAAATGTCGACACGAGCCCATCTCTAATACATATCAACAAATTGTAACTACTTATAAAATACGTACTAATTTTATTTAAAACTAAAGGTTTACACTTGGCAAATATTTGCCACAAAAAACGTAACCACTACTTTTGCTAAGGGTTAATTAGTGTGATTTATCTTGGTTTTTATATCTCAAAATAAAGTTAATTATGCAGCAAAAAGGTATTTTTATATTATTTTTAATAAATGCGAACCAATATTTAAATAAAAAATTAAGTAAAGTGTGACTTTGGCTCGCACACGAAGGGTTCCGTTTTTGCCCCTTTTGTAATTTTGACAATTTTTTCGTTGCGCTTTCTTGTTTAACTTTAGTTTTTTATTTTTTAAATATTTTTGGTGTTTTTGGGTTTTTGGCGCTTTTTAAATTTTCGTGATTTTTTCATATTTTTGCCGGCGATTTTTCGTTTTTTGCAATTTTTTTGTTAATTGCCGATATGTTTAGTTTTGGCGATTTTTGGTTATGGCATTTCTTTTAACGTTTTCACTCTCTGATGATATTTTTAATTTTAGCGATTTATTTTAGTTGTGGCTATTTTTTCAGTTTTGGCGCTTTTTTTCGTTTTTGGGGATTTTTTTCAGTTTTTTGTGATTTTTTTTATTTAGAAGATTTTTTTGGTTTTTGCGATTTTTTTTAGTTTTGGCGTTTTTTTTGTTTTTGCGCTTTTTTCGTTTTTGTGATTTTTTTTTCATTTTTGGCGATTTTTTTCATTTTTTGATGATATATTTCGTTTTAGCGATTTTGTAGTGCTTTTTTCGTTTTGACGACTTTTTCGGTTTTTGCCGTTTTCTTAGTTTTTTTGTCGGTCTTTTTAGTTTTGGTGATATATTGCGTTTTAGCGATTTTTTTTATTTTGGTGCTTTTTTCCTTTAAGCGCTTTTTTCGTTTTGAAATTTTTTAATTTTGGATTTTTTTAGTTTTAGCGTTTTTGAAAATTTCAAGATTTTACATCTTACGGTTTCCCAGATACAGCATATTTGTCTAAATTACATAGTCAAAATTACATTAACTGATAGAGTACCCTTTAATTTTTATTGTTTTAAATATCGGTGTTAATTGGTGTAGTCTATTCTACAGACTACACTCATTAGCACCTACTTTGAAAATGTAAAGTGTATATATATGTATGTGTCTGTATACTACATTAGTATTTCAACATGTTGCGTTGCACGCTTTAGAACACCCTTTAATTTTTAGCTGTCATATATTTTAAATTTTAGGTCCGTAGCTCTTACGGCTCCCGAGCAAACATTACATTAGTATTTTAACATTTTTCCTTGCTCGCTTTAGAACACCCTTTAATTTTTAGCTGTCTTATATTTGTTGTTGTAGCGGCCAAAGCTCTACATATCCTGCGAAAATTTCAGGTCCGAGAAAACAGCCTGTGACAGACAGACAGACAGACAGACGGACAGCGTAGCGAAAACAATAGGGTTCCATTACACTTTTGGTGTAACCGACCCTAAAAAGGATTGAAATTAAAGGAAATACAAATTTAGCTTGTGTCTTGGTCACGTTTTTTTTCGCAAATATTTGCCAAGTGTGACCGTGCCTTAAGTAGTAGTTCCAATTCGAAGCATAGTAATAAGATAAATAAGTACCACTCATTACTCTGTAACCCATTAATAAAGTACTACTAATTACAAAAATTACAAAAGTTTTTGCTGGGTATATCAATAGTAAAATCTTCTTACATTTTAGCAAATATGGCAACTCTTTGTTGAATGAATGTTTAAAATAACGGTAAAACAACATCTGTGTTCTTACATAATTTTTAAGCCAACGGAATTTTAATTTATTGCCATTTTGCCTTCGGGAGTAGTAATAGATTTTTAAGAAAATTTATTAACCACTTAATATTCAAATCGCTTTCTTTAAAAAACAACGTTAAACACAAAATGTGTACAAAATCATTTCATTGCCAACAATAATTTGTTTTACGTGTTCAAAGCTGTTGAAAATATCAATGACATTGAAATTTCTTATTTGCAAATGTCAAGGAATGTTTACAGAAAAATATGGACTTATTTATATCAAACAGTTTTTTATTTAACTGGCTTTCCTTGATAATAAGAAACGTTACTATAAATATGGAACAATTAAATTTAACAAAAACTTATCAACTTATTTCCAAACTTCATTTAATTTTTTTATAACAGGATTATGTTCATAAAAAGTGATCATCTGATATTTAAAGATAAAGTGCAATGACATTTAGAAACATCACAACAATGATTCATAATCGTTAACTTGTTTTTTTTTTGCCATTAAACAAACACAAAAAGTTGAAGTGAAATAAATTTAATGTAAATTTTAAAGGCACGTGATGATTATTGTAAGTGCACATAGCAGAATCATGGCTCAGGTAAAGTAATTAAAAGCGCTTCATTCGGTTGAGACGCATGGCAGATGCAATAAGATGGTCTCACAGCAAAAGCATTAGCATATTCTAACTGTCAGACAAACTCCACATAAGAAAATGTTGTTTATGTTTCTTTTACATGGAGTTTGAGGAAACGCAAGATAAATGAAAATAAGACCTAAAATCGACATTGTATGTCCTCGCTATATGGTGCGTGTCAGCACTGATCGGTGTGCGTGTCTGTGATACTACGTGTCGCCGATTGGATTGTTTTTTTTTTTTAATTTTATGCGCTCAAAAAGAAATTTAAGTAATTTCATTTTTACTTTCTATTCCTGCCACGTCAGCATTCACAGAGAGTTTTTTCTGAATCTGATAAAAATGAATTAAGTATTTACTTTAATTTAAATATAGACTGTAAATATGATGTGCAATTGTTTCGAAATGATAATTATTTGATTAAACTTGCGAAAAGCAATAAAAAAATACGTTTTTAAATATAACAATAAAGAGAAATAAATTGTACTTTATTTTTACACTGTGTACTTTTTTTCCTTAACCTTTAATAACCAATGTACTTTAATTGGGATAAAAAAAGGTGGGAACCCTAGTTACGGTGTTCAAAACTTTTTTAAATTGGTCATAGCTATCCTAATATGAAACCTGTGCTCATTACATCAAAGCGCATTAACATACGTTTGGTCGAAATTATGTATGACCACTAGTGTTTTTCATTCGGGACTTGCCGGGAAAAAATTCCCGGGATCCCGCACATTTTCGGGAAATAAATCGCGGGAAAGTTGTGCGGGAATTCTCGGGATTTTTTAAATATTATTATGGTAACTTATCTTTGCAAGCACACATTTTTAGTGTTGTTTTTATTTAGAAAAATATGTAAATAAAACAAAAAATATTTAAGCCCCTATTACCGTTTACAACACACAAATGTTGTGTTGTCTCGGTTACAACACAACATAAGTTGTTTTTCGATTATGATTTACAGCATCTAGTTGTTGTATATGTTATTAACGGTTTGCAAAGAAAAATCTATCTACTTGCAATTTGTATCCGTTTTAATTTTTCATCTTGCCACGGCAACAGTTAATGAGCAGTTGTAAGTTTTTGACAGTTTTGACAACAAATAAAAATACATGTTGTAAACGATAATCACACTAAATTAACATAGACAACTAAAAGTACAACAATCCCCATAAAGGTTGTAAATTGTAATCGCAGTTTACAAAATACAACATTAAAATAATTAGTGTTGTGAACGGTAGTCGGGGCCGTATTTTTGAGCACATTTTTTCTGTCTCCATATTTATTTTCATATTTTTCTAAGAGCAGCGCTCAAAAAAATCATATTTCGTGAAGAAATGAAAATAACAGATTGTCACTAAGTGGACGTAGCGAAAGTGGGCATAACAAAGAAGTACTGGTCTACTGGTTCTGAAAATATCAGATTGTTATTTTAAGCCACACATGAGTTTATTGAAGCTCAAAATTTTGAATTTTTCAAAAATTATAAACTAAAAAAAAAATAAAGCTTTATATACAACAGGTTCACACAGGGTTTAATTAAAAATCGATAAAAAAAAATTTTTTTATGTTCAGGTGGTCACTTTTCGTCACTTAATAATTTCAATTCAGTTTGAGCAGTATGAAATGCTCTTTAGTGTGTTATGAAATAAATCATAAATCATTGCAATATCTTTTCTACTTAAGAAGCTAGAGAAATTATAAAAAAGTATGAAATTAGTAAATTTTTTTACTTCGGGTGGCCACTAATCAGAAGTTATACAATAAAAAATAAAATTTTTTAATTTAAATTAAAAAGCATGCTAAGGACCTCAAATTTTATAATTTTTTACTATTTGTTTTTGTTCAAATAAATTAAGTGAAATGCTATTTTGTATCGTTTTGTATTGGGCGGCAATTCCCGGGAAATTGAAAATTCAATCCCGCTTTCCCGGGAAATGAAAAAGTCCGGGAAAAGAAAAACTCTAATGACCACATACATTATTTGAGCCGAATCAAATGTAGGGTATATTTGCTCTTTTCAACAAAAATTCAAAAAAAAAAACAAAATTTTTTTCACTCTTTGGATCGAAAAAATAGTCGAAAAAAATTATTTCATACTGAAATGAAAATATAATTTCCCATCCCTGGTGTGAGCCATTTTGATATGTATGTGTGTATGTAAATTTATAGACACATAATTCAAAATTAGTGGTACATGAAATATATATTTATTTAATACGAGATTTTATTAACTAAAAACATTGCATTAATTATTGGTTTTGTTATGTTAAATCGCTAACAATTAATTTGTTGTTTTTCTTAATAAACTTAAAGTATTAATTTATTAAGCACTATATGACTTTTCATCAAACATGTGAAAATAAATATAATGACAGATGGAAAAGATGAAAGATGTTGCAAATGTAAACATGTTTTTTTTTCATTTTTATCATTTTCCACGCATTCCTCTAAGATGTGGGTGAGTGTAAAAAGGCTATTTATTCGTAAAACAGCTCTGGGCGAGTCAACATCACGCGTCGTTGGCAATTACTTCGTAAATGCAACCAGGCCACTGTCGTTTATTGGCCTTCGAGAGTTTTGCGTCTCACACCGCATGTGATTAGTGGTTGGCGTCGGTTAACGGTAAACCGTGCAGTATCCCGTTGGTTTCCATTAACCACATGTAAAGAAACAATTATAAAGAAGAATATTAATATGTAACTGGTTGGAGAACCAAACAAAACCTCACTTTTGGTGGACAAAAATGAATATACATTGATAATTGATTGGAGAACCAAACAAAAACTCAATTGCGAAGAAGCAAGGAGGGGATTTTGCGAGTTCCGGCTTCGTGTGCGATCGCTTGGAATTATCTTGGAAGAGACTCCTTTTAGAAATTGTTGATGGCGTTATAACCTAAGGTTCAGCCAAGTAAACCTCCCATCCCTTGTATAGCAAGGGGGCACGGAGAAATTCCAAATCATCAAAAAAAAGCTATTATCTCTTATAGTTAGTGAGTTATATTCATTTGAAAACTGAAAATTTAAAATGTTTCAAAACTTTGGTCCAGTATATTCAACATATTGAATACAAATATCAACCGGCTTTTGAAATATACCTCTACAATTTTATTCCCATGTAAAATGTTATTCCTATAGGACTATCCGTTTAAAAATGCCTGATTTATTTTCCAAATATTTTAATTCTGCCCCACTGTGCGCACCTGTAGGTCTGGGCAGTCACAGATAAGATGGCTGTTATTCTTCTTCGTCGAAGCAGCTCCTCCAGTGACCGTCATAGGGAAAGCCTAGACGTTCCGACATATGTATGTATGTACGTCCGATCGCACAATGATCCTTGATAGCTCCAACCAGTAGCGCAAACGACCTTTTTCCAAGTGCAAAAAAATTGGTTTTATAACCTAACTTTCTAAGAAAGTATATGTATTTTAATTCGAAAGCAAACAAACCTTAATTTGGAATAAAACAATAGAAGAATTTCCGGAATCCGGTTTCGTATGCAAAGATATACTCGTAAGTCGGCGCGAGTTGCTTGGAGAATACTCCTTAGGCATAACTCGTAATTTGTGATGGCGTTATGGAATAGTTCCTCTGCCAAAGAATTCGTTGCTAGTGGCTAAGGCTGTTAGTAGCGTAACTTAAAATTAAACAAACAAGTTTTATAGGTATTATGACTTAAAAAATGATGTTATTTTCCTTAAAACTAATAAAAAGCAAAATAAAAAGAACAATAGTGATTTATGTGTGTATAGTGTTAAGTCAACGTTGTTGCAATCTAAACTAAAACAAAAAACAATCCATTTAGTTTTTTCCATTCGTTTTTCTGTTTAGTGCAAGAAAAAAAAAATATTTCTTCTTTTGAAAGTTATAAGTTAGTAAGTTACGACATTTTTATATGCTTTTTCAAAATTAACTGCCTCTTTCACTATGTCGAAGAAATGTTTTCATGCGTATTCTAAGCGAATGAAAACTTATTTTCCTTTCCTTATTCCCACTTCTGTACGAATGGTGACTCGAACGACAAGTCGAAAGAAGACGAAAGTGTTTTCATACAAAATTCCATTCCACTATGGCGAAGTAATGCGAAAGCAATGTCAAAATCACTTACTTCTCTTTTGTTTGCAACTAGTAAAAATTATTGCAGAAAAGTCAATCAAATTTTTGTAAAGCTTAATATTTCACTTTGTTTCAATATATTTTCAGTGTTTTATATATTTTTTATTATATTTACACGCACATATTCATACAAATTTTTAATAACAATAAAAAACACTAACACATTGAAAGCTTTTGTTTTGTTTATTGTTCAAGGCACATCAAAGAAGATAGTCGCAGCCATAGAAAACATAGAAGCCTGACTGCTAGCAAAATGTTGTCAGAAACCTAAGTCGGTTGTCAAAAAAAAACCTAAGTCTAAGAATGTATTAGTAGAACATTTGTTATTAGTATTGGTTTAAATAAAAATTTCTCCACAGCAACAAACCATACTTAGTTGCACAAAAAGTATTTTACAAAATTTATATTTATTAAACATGAATTTTTAGTTATTATATACAATTAATTTTACATTAATTAATGGAAATATGAATTTAGAATCATTTTCAATACATTTGAGCTCAAAAAATGTTGAGTTGCTAAACATTTTTTCCAATTTTTCTATTTAGTACTAAAAATATTTATCCCAAATAGTAACAAAAATGCAACACTGTTGAATGAAAAAAGGGTTGAAAACTTCGATAAATTTCAACACACAAATGTCAACAAAATTAAAAAAATAATTTAAAACTACAGCAAGAAGAAACATAGAATTTATACCAAAACAAATGAAAAAATAAATAAAATGAAAAAAGTGTTTTTGTCTGTGCAAAAAAAGATACATTCTACCACTTTTTCAAGTGCAAAAATTACGCTCTGTGATGTGTGTTGAATTGCCTCTCTCAAGTTTGTTGAATACACAAGACCTATACGTGTAAGAGAGTTTTAAATTTTTTATAGACAGACCGAGAGTTGTAAATCTAGGTATTTATCTATGGTCGCAGCTCTACAACAAAACGAGAATTTTTGTTGGAAAAATATAAAAATATGCTGTGTAACTGCAACCATTTCGTAATATGCTTTCTTTTTGTTGAGCGCAGTTGTATTTTTACTTAAACAATTTAGTAGTATTTTTTAGTGTTTTTAAAGGAAATCGCCAAGTAAACTATAAATTTGCGATCTGGCATTATTATTACGTAAGTAATAACAAATGACATACGGAAGCAAGGCAAATTGATACCAGGCAATTTCACTAATAAAACAAGTACAACATGTAACAAAAACCAAAAGCATTTTGTTTTTGTGAAATAATTGTTCGTACTGAAACTCACAAAGCAAATAGTGTATTTTGACATCCGACCATGAAGAAAATGCTAAAAAAAAAAAGTTAACAGCTGCGTTTACAAGTTCATTTCCTGTGTTTGCAGCCTGTTTGGCTTCTAGTGCTATACCATTTAAGTATTTTTCGCGGTCCGAACGAACCATGTACACGACTTTACGTGCTACTTGGCGATATTCGAGTCTTGCCTGTGATTTTATGGCTGGTGTCTTGGCCCGCAGAAGCATTGTACGAAGCTTTTTGCGGTTCTGAATTTCACTCCACGTTTCGTTGCTAATCCATGGCTTAATTTTAACACGTTTTATTCCTAGCACTGACTTAGCTGATGTTTTGCAAGCTAATATTATGTCTGACCAAGTGTTATGGCTATTTCCGTGCAGAATTGATCTCAGTGTCTGATTATAGAATGATTCTACTACCGGATCTTTAAAGCGATTGACATTGTACTTAATTCCCTTTCTTTGATTCGAATTTATCGCTGCTGGACGTAGTCTGAATGTAGCTACAAGTAGATTATGATCACTGTCTATATCAGCGCCACGCCTGGCTTTTACATCCATTAGTGATCCGAAGAAAAGTTTAGATATTAAAACGTGATCAATTTGATTGCAAGTGTGGCCATCTGGCGATTCCCACGTATATTTGTGGATGTTTTTATGAGGAAATTTTGTAGCTCCGACAAAAAGCTGATTAACTGCGCAGAAATCCACCAGCCTATCACCGTTATTATTTCTTATGGCAGCTAGCCCATGCTTTCCCATTACTGCTTGTAGGTTAGTATTGTCACAACCCACTTTGGCATTAAAGTCATCCAGGTACACTTTTATATCACCCACAGGAAGAGAGCTGGAAACATAATCGAGTTGACTGTAAAAATCATCCTTATTTTTGTCATCATCGAGCTCGGTCGGAGCGTAGCACTGGATTACAGATATTTTTCGGAATTTAGAGTTGAATCTCGCAGTAATGATTCGATCAGAGATAGCTTTGTATTCGATTAGGGCCTTTTTTGCTTTAGCAGACAATAACATTCCAACGCCATTTTTTCGATAAGTGGTGTTGCCAGAATGTATGAAAACGTAACCAGACGGCAAATTCGCGGTGCCACTTTGAAGCCATCGAACTTCACTTACGCCAAGTATATCGAGCTTATATGAGATCATCTCTTTATGAAGTTGCTCTAGTCTTGATTTTTCGGAGAGAGTTCTTACATTCCAGGTGCCAATCATAAACCGTTGTTTAATGCCAAAAGTCGTCATCATGGGGGGATTGTTGTTTGATCTAAAATTTGCTAACGTTTCTGTAATCTTTAAATATTTAAGACGTATGGCTGATTGGGCCATAGCATAGCATAAATATGGTACCATTTAATCATGCATATATCTAGTTCCATTTAACCATGCATACTAATGAATGCAAATAGCTCACAAGATGGACACATTAATAAATATGTAAATTTTTCTATTATATTTTATTTAAGGGATCATTGAGCGCTACCTACTGCTTTAATCATATTACACGTGTTGTAATTATGTATATTTTTTAAAGTTTCTCTTGAAGATTTGGTTGCTTTACAATAAATTTAAAGAAATCCAAATAATAATCAACAAAATCGCTTTCATACAATTACATTTTTTTGTGCGTTAATATTCTGTAGTTTTTTTTTTTTTTTTTGCTATAGCCAGTCAATATATACATATATTAAGTAAGAGGTCATTGAGTAGGTAAACTGCTTTTATCGTATTACACGTGTTGTACTTATGTACGAATATTTATGCATGTATATATTTCTTAAAAATTTCTCTTGGTGAGTTGGTGCTTTGCAATAAATTTGAAAAAAGTCCAAATAATAATAAACAAAATCGTTTTCATACAAAATCCAGTTTTGAGTTTCAATATTCTGTAGTTATTTTTTTTTTGCTAGTAGCAAATGTATATTAAATATTCATAATATTTAAATGACCGGTTCATACAATTTTTTATTGGTAACTTCTTAATGAAATTAGACATTTCTGATTCTTTGCATTTGTAATAATGTTCGAGAACCAGAAACTGTTTTAGTTCTTTCAAAATTTGTGTATTTTAACAGATATTCAATAATTAATTCTGTTTTTTTTACTTTATTTATAACACCGCGTCTTCACGAGACACAAGTTTGGAAATTTTTGTGTTTGTAATTGTCAAAATCTGTTGATAGCTCGTTGCACTGTTTCATATACATGCTACATCCAAACATTAACTTTAGTAGACCAAGTTTTAATATGGCTTATTATACTAGATGTTTCAATAATCTCGGGGTAGATGGCAATTAACAAATTTATAATAATTAAAAATAATAATTAAGCAAATATATTGAGATAAAAAGTTCTGCATCTATTTTACATCTTATTATATACAATAGAATCTGTCAGAGTACGAAAAAACGCAGCGCAGCGCAGGGCCGCTCTTTTTGCTCTTTTTTTTGCGCTTTATGCAAAGAGCGGAACCAATTTATTATTGTGCTTGCGCCGCGCCAATATTTTCGCGCTGCGCATAAAAGGAGCAAGAGCAAAAAGGAACATTTTCTTCTGCGATTTTTTTGCGCTGCGCTATTTGATTGCGCAATGCGCAAAAAGAGCCAAAAGAGCATGAAATGCGCATTGCGCATATACAGTAGTAAAACATTTTTAAAAGCAATGGCCGTTATTTCCATGGATGTTATTACATGCCATTAGGAAATTAGGTCGGTAGTGCAGTTTATATATCCGGTTCCGGTTTGGACCGGAAGTTGGGTCGGTAGTGCAGTACATACTTCCGGTTTAGGGACTGGACCGGAAATATGGTCGGTAGTGCAGTTCATATTTGCGGTTCCGGTCTAGACCAGAAGTTGGGTCGGTAGTACAGTCCATACTTTTGGTTTAGGGACTGGACCGGAAATTGGCTCGGTAGTGGAGTTTATATATCCGGTTCCGGTCTGGACCGGAAGTTGGGTCGGTAGTGCAGTTCACACTTCTGGTTTAGGGACCAGACCGGAAATTGGGTCAGTAGTACAGTTCATATTTGCGGTTCCGGTGTGGACCGGAAATTGGGTCGGTACTGCAGTTCATACTTCCGGTTTAGGGACTGGACCGGAAATGGGGTCGGTAGTGCAGTGCATATTCCCTGTTCCGATCTGAACCAGAAGTTGGGTCGGTAGTACAGTTCATACTTCCGGTTTAGGGAGTGGACCGGAAATGGGGTCAGTAGTGCAGTTCATATTTCCGGTTCCGGTCTGGACCGGACGTTGGGTCGGTAGTGCAGTTCACACTTCCGATTTAGGAGATGGACCGGAAATTGGATCGTTAGTGTGGTTCATACTTCCGGTTCTGGTTCGGAAGTTTACCCATTTTAAGGGCATCATATTTGCATGGGGTCAAGAATAAAAAAATAAAGAAGAACGATATAATGCTACAAATCCAAATGTCTTAAAATTACGTCACTACGAAAGATGTCTGTATTTTGCAGCATTGAATAAACTCAAACTAACCATTGTTGGCATAAAAAAGAGCATGCGCAATGCGCCGCTCAATATGCGCAATGCGCAGCGCAAAGCGGTAGACAAGAAAAATCAATGCCCATTGCGCGAAAAGAGCGGCGCTAATAAATCGAATGCGCTTGCTCTGCGCTAATCAATTGCTTCTTTTTTTTCGCTCCGCTCCTTTCGCTTGTGCGCATTTTTAATACGCTTGTAAGAAATGCGCAATGCGTAATGAGCAAAAGGAGTGCGCAAATCCGAACTCTGGAATCTGTTAAAAAATTTTTTTGTTATTTATTGGGACGAAGAAAAGAGCCAATACGAAAAATTGCAAAAGAGCTTATGGGAACAAAGCACCAAAATAAAGAGTCGCCAAAGCGGAAAAAATCTCCAAAATTAAAAAGATCGCCAAACACCAAAAAAATTGCCAAAACCAAAAAAGCACCAAAACTTAAAAAAATCGCCAAAACTAAAAATATCGTCAAAAACCGAAAAAAAATTGCCAAACACGGAAAGAATCACCAAAACAAAAAAAAAAGCGCCCAAACAAAAAAACGCCAAAATTAAAAAAATCGCCAAAAAACAAAAAAATCGCCGGAACGAAAAAAGTTTCAAAACTAAAAATAAATCGTTAAAACTAAAAAAAATCAACAAAAATCGGAAAAACCCGCCAAAACGAAAAAGTTCCAAAACTGAAAAAACGTCCAAAACTGAAAAAACGCCAAAACTAAAATACATCCCTAAAACTAAAAATATCGTCAAAAACTAAAAAAAGAAAAAATTACCAAAACTAAAAAATAGACAAAAAACAACAAAAAAATCGTCAAAAAACGTAAAATCTGAAAAAAAAAACGAAAAAAGTAAAAAAAAACTTCAAAAAACTACAATTAAACGAAAAAATTGCAAAAATGAAAAAAGGGCAAAAACGAAAAAGGATATATGTGTAGTCAGTCGTTCGGAACCCTTCGTGTGCGAGCCTAAATCGCACTTTACTGAATTTATTTCGAAATTTTTCGACAACAATGTCTCTCGACGCTGTTTTTTTTAAGGTTAACAACTGATTAGATTTTGGTATTGATGGCAATGGCGACTTAAAATTTTGTTTAAAAAAACATATTTTCGAAATTATAGGGTGTGCTCGTTTAAGCACACCCTATAATTTTTAACTTTCGTGCATTCTTGTTTTTTAAACAGTTTTAGTACCTTTCCTGTACTTTTTTAAAAAGGTACTTGCTTAAAATGGACTTTTTTAAAAAGGTAGTTTTTAAAAAGGTACTTTTTTAAAAAGGCACTTTTATTAATTTGTTACTTTATTCGACCTTACACTGGATGAATATTATTTATTATATGGGTTCAAGGTCACTTTTTATTTTTAATAAAACTCTTATTTTTCGTTTTATCAAATATTATTTATTTAATTTTCGATATTTCAATCACCGTCGGTGATCTTCTTCAGGAAAAAATGCAGAGTAAAGCTGTCCAATTTCTTAGAGAATGCAAAGTGAGCTTATTAAAAATAAAAACAGTGACCTTGAGCCCAAATAATAAATAATATTCAAAAGGCACTTTTTTAAAAAAATTTTCCTGCCCACCCTGCATCCGCGGCTGTATATGGAAGAGATTCTTTGTTAAATGATACTTGAACAAGATACTTTATAGAAAATGCACCTTTGGAAACAGTTACTTTTTTTTAAAATGGTACCTATTGAAAAATTTACTTTTTGTAAAAGGTACTTTTTTGAAATTTATACTTTTTGAAAAAGGTACTTTTTGAAAAATGAACTTTTTCAAAAAGGTACTTTTTGGAAATGGACTTTTGTTTTTGAACGAGATACTTTTTGGAAAAAGGTACTTTTTGGAAATGGACTTTTGTTTTTGAACGAGGTACTTTTTGGAAAAAGGTACTTTTTGAAAAATGGTATGTACTTTTTGAAAAATTTTATTATTGAAAAAGGTACTTTTTGGAAAATTGGACTTTCTGAAAAACGTAGTTTAAAAAAACATTAATCACGTTGAAGATTTGCGACTCTAAAACATAACAATAAAAAAAACTAACATTTTGAGGAAATAAATAATCAAATAATCGTGTTGAGCATGCAATAAGAAGATCGAATAAATTGTTATTGTCGTTATAATTTTGAACATAAAACTGCAGACGTTTTTTTTAATTATAAACGGCCTTGCGCATATCACCTTAAATATTTTCCCAGCGTTTTATAAACGCACTTCGTAAAAATAAATACCAGCTAGTATAAAGATAAACTAGATTTGCTTTCTTTCAAGCTAATTACTTTATATGTAGAAAACAAATAATTTATCGATATTTTTAAAAGGCTAAAACAAGAATTAAAAAAAATAATTTATAAAACGCAATTTTAAGTCATGAAAACAAGTCAAGAATACATATAATCAGTGGCACAAAGTAACGTCAATCATTAAAAAAGTTACTTAATGTGATTATATTAAACTGAACTAAATTTGTAATTCAAATCAATAATTATTTCAATAGTTTAAAGTCTATAAGAAGTAGGGATGTAACGGTACGCGTTTTTGCTGATATGATACCGATGCCGATACTCAAAAAGAAATATCGGCGATACCGATTCCGATACCGATACCCATATTGAAATTGAATTCAAGTTAAAATTAGCAAAACTCAAGTAGAGTAATTTTTTTATTACACAAAATTGCAATGTAAGAGATTATTAATATTTAAAATTGATATTAACCCATTAAAAAACTTGAAGTCATTTTTAAGGAACTACATTTTCACTGCCTCCAAAGAATCTATATTAAAAATAGGCACATAGCTAGTAGAAAAGCAAGTAAAAATTTATTGAAGTTATATATAAAAATTTGTAATTCCTTCATAATTAAAAAAATGCTCACCATACTTTTTAAAAAATCGATTTTTTAAAGGACATTTATGAACTAATATTCTTCTAAAAGCTTATATTTGTTCACTTAAATTTACTTGAAAACATCGTTTTACGTTTAAATTCGCATAAAAAGAAAGAAGTTGTGAAAATGGGTAATTTTCCATCCTTTTTCCTAAAGGAAAATATCGTTATAGAACTCCAAAAAAGAAAATTTTCTTAAAATCGCTTCCAATTTGTTGATTGGTAATCGAAAAAACTTCTTGCAATGACAAGCATATATAAAAATCATTAAAAATTACCCACTACTACCCACTACTTCCGCATGGCAAATTCTGCATTTACACGACTTCTTTGGAGTGTATTTTTTGCTGGGAATAAGATTTAAAGATTTAAAAAAATAATGAATTGAATTTGACTTCATGGTGAAATTAACAAAAAATAAATAATTTGTTCAAAAAAGCTCTGAAAAAAATTTTTAAAGTATCGTCGTATCAACAGTAAAATATCGCCGATATCGATGTACCGGCAAATCTGAAGTATCTGCGATATATCGGTATCGGTATCGGTTACATCCCTAATAAGAAGTATTATACGTTTCTTGGGCATAATATAGGTAACTCCATAAATATATGGAAGTTAAGTTTGTTCTGTTCAAAAAATAGTAGTTCAACAAACTTTTTTCTATACAGAAAAATATATTTCATCTATAATCAAAAATGTCCTACATAGTGGATATGGAGCACACAAAATTTATTGAACAAAGAAACTTCTAATATTCTCTTTAACATGGACTGAGCCATATGTGTGTAACCAAAACCAAACGATAGTTTCTAAATACATAAAGTGTTACAATCCTCTCAACAGTTGCTATTAGTTCATTTCATACAATTTCAACATCCAACATCGAGTTGTCGTTGCATCACAAGTAGAAAAAACCGCTCACTAACGGCCTGCTTCAAATGGCATTGTTAACTTTTACAACATTACGTTGCAAACCCACCGAAATTGTTTGATTAAAACAAGTTTCTGCTAATAAAAAGCGTGTGGTAGCTAAATAATAATGAAAAATAATAATAATAATAAAAAAACATTTTAACAAAGTTTGTAATGTTGAAATTTGTATAAGTAAGTCTTACAAACCCAATTAAGTCAATATTTAGTTAGGAAAACTAAAAAAATACACATTAAGTGTGTGAATGATTAAGAAGAATTTAGGACTTTAATATAATAAATTATGTTAGTTGAATGTTATTAAATCAGGCTTGAGGTTGTTATGCTTTTAGAGCTTCACTTTAGCCAGTGTTGTCAGAAGTAGGGAAATGTTTCTACATGCACATATTTTATTTAGCACTAAAATAGGAGCGTTGGGAAAACAGCAGTCAACTTATTTACGGTGGCTCATATTGGCATATTTTCATCTATAGAAGTACTCGTAATTAAAATTAAGTAAAGTGCGACTTTGGCTCGCAGACGTTTTTGCCCCCTTTTGTAATTTTGGCAATTTTTCCGTTTAGCTCTTTTGTTTAATTTTAGTTTTTTAATTTTTAAACTTTTTTTCGTTGTTTTGGCGATTTTTTTGATTTTGGAGCTTTTTTTCATTTTGCTGTTTTTTTTCGTTTTTCATCGATTTGGGGTTATTCACATATTACGTAACGCTACTTTCGAGATGCACCCAAATCCCCTAGGTCGAAACATCATTAACTTTAGAGGCCACACTCGGCTGAGAAGGAGGGACACTCTTGCTCTCAGCCGAATACGAGAGAAGTAGACAACCAAAGAACCAACCGCTGAAACAAATATTTTTGTCTGGCATTGGCTAAACTTAAAAATTGAACATTTTTAGAGTTAAGATTTGATTACTTATTGAAGATACAATAAATAAATATAACCGTTAAAAAATGGAACGTAGCAGGTCACCCGATACTGCTATTTCGTTGCTCGCAGTGAAATATCAGCAACAGCTGATTAAGTCCGTATTTAATCATGCTCGTACTGGAACGTAAGGGTCGAAAAGACTCTGAATCCATATCGATCTAGAGATCTCTGCCTTCTCCTTTGTGCCTCGCGCGTCCTTGCTCAATCTTCCAGTTCTGAGCAGCAAGGTCCTTGTTCGTACCCTTGGTTAGCGTGAGTATGAACTCGAATCGTCGGCTGAGAAGACGCTTGGTCCAAGAGGACGATGTTGGTTCTGGCATGTGACCAAGCCTCCCAACTTCAAAGACTTCTAACAAGCAGTCTTCAAAAAGGCCGAGATCCTTTTCGTTGCCGCATTCAGTGACTTTGACAGCCATTGACCACTTGGCACCATCGAACTCGGTGAATGAATCATCGTTACTATTGGCAAGTTTGTCAACTAGTCTTCGTAGCATTCATTCTTCTAAAAGTAAACATCTATCGTTGGTCATTTTGGACCGAGGATGGCAACGATTAATGATGAATACTTATAGCTCAGGATCTGATATGAAGTTAGTTGAAGGTTTCAGCCGCTTGCCTTCAGCTCCCTGCGCCTCAACTGACGTCTGCCGTTTACCGCTAGAGCTGCCTGTGGAGTCCTTTTTGGATGATGTGGCTCACCATTTAGAGGAATTCACAGCAAACCTTGAGGAGTCATCGCCGACAGTTTTCGCTTTACCCCATTGGTCATCATCTCTATTTGCTTTAGATGGGGCGCTCTGGAAGTAGAAGGGTAGTCATCTAACTTCTCCGAGCCAGTGATAGTAACCAGTCCAGATTTAGCAGGGGGTTCTGTATTCGCCAAGATAATCTTCTTCGAGTGTTGTGTTTTTCTTCCGACGGGGTTTTTTTGAATTTGGAACGATTTTCCGTCATCCCACGTCAAATTTGGTTTGTAAACAGTGTTCAGTGTTCTATTGAGTATTCAATAGAACACTGACGATGGCACATAGCCGAAACCGGTCTGTCTACAAACCAAATTTGACGTGGGATGACGGAAAATCGTTCCAAATAATCTTCTTCGTCTAGTTGCTTGCCGTCTCGTTTGTTTCAACTGATCTTATCTGTACGGCGGTAGCTTTAAGACGCTCTTAATACTTCCGTACATAATAGACGTGCTTGCGCTTCAAAGACTTCTAACAAGTAGTTAAATGAGTTGGCTTTGGAAATTCCAGGGACTTTAAATACCGGAAAGAGCAATTGTAGCCTTTCAGCTACTTGCGTTAGTCCAGCTTTGTTTCGTTACCGTCGGCCCGTTTTTTGTTCCCATCCCCTGACTTTCATCAGTCTTTACACAGTAAAAAATTTCCATATTTTTGAAGCACTAAGGCAATAAAGCGCATAATAATACGCTTTAAAAGAAGAGCTTATTGCAGAGCAGTGAATGTATATGAAAGAAACTATACAAAAAAAAACAGATTTTTCACTGCTGATACAATGCAGGCTGTTAAGCGAGAAAGTTCCATATACTTACAGTTTTAGTGCTGAAAATGGTGATCATTTTCAGCGCTTCAAAAAGCGCTTTTTGTATCAAAAATGTAGCACTTCAAACCGGGAACTCGCCATACAAAAATCAGCAGCGATATCAGCAGGTTGTAAGCACTACTTTTATCCTCTCATATTAAAAACCTGCTTTATTTGAAGCAATTTTTTTACTGGGCAGATGTGTCAGAGATTACCATAAGAATGTCCTCCTCGTCGTCGCTACCTACCCTGTCTTGTCTGGTTGACATTTTTACCGTTGCTCTTAGCCCAGCTTTCCACATCTGGTAACTCTCGTAAAATTTAATCAAATTTAAGAGTTCTGAGTTCAATCGGCATTAGGTATCATAAGTAGATGGAGCGTTGAAAGTGGTCTTAATGCTAACCCTCAAAAGACGGATCTTGTTCTCTTTACGAGAAAATACAAGACACCGACTTTCACGTTACCGACTCTCAACGGAGTCACCCTTAGGTTATCAGACGTCGTGAAGTATCTTGGTATTATACTGGACTCTAAGCTTTCATGGTACCCCAACGTTCAAGCTAGAGCAGCCAAGGCTGCTATTGCTCTATACACCTGCAAAAGGACCATCGGCAACAGGTGGGGCGTAAGTCCCAAAAACGTCAATTGGCTTTTTGAAATGGTGGTTAAGCCCATACTAATGTATGGGTCTGTCGTATGGTGGACTTCCTTAAATAAAGCCACATACTCTAAAATAATAGAAAAGGTTCTTCGAACATCTGCTTTGTTGATCACGGGTGCACCTCGCACTACTCCATCCAAAGCACTGTTCACCATGCTGCATTGGCTTCCTGCTGAACTCATGATCAAACAACTGGCCATGAACTCGGCGGTTAGACTAGATGCCTCAGGTGCATGGAAGCGGGGTAACGTAGGCCATGCGACGATATTAGGGCAAATCTCAGATCTTCCCGACCACACTGACTACTGCTCGCCTACTCTGATGCCCGACAAAACATTCCTGGTGGACTTCTCGGGCACATCCTCTGAGGCATACTACATACACCAATATGAGGATGTGCTAGAGATCTACACCGATGGGTCAAAGTCGGGCATCGGAGTGGGCGGGGGTTTCTACATCCCACAAATCCAACGTAGGATAAACTTTAGGCTACCAAACCAATGTAGCATCACTCAGGCTGAAATATCGGCAATCAAAAGGGCAGCCAACTGGTTAAGGTACTACAGGATATTCGATCAGGACATCCGAATTTGTACCGACAGTAAGGCGGCACTACATGCTCTATCTGGTGTTTACACAACATCGGAATTGGTCAAAGAATGCCGGGCATCTCTGAATGAGATGGCGAGACATGTGAACCTAGGGCTCTTCTGGGTACCGGGTCACGCGGGAGTGCCCGGTAACATTATTGCGGACGGTCTAGCCAAGGCCGGTGCCCGCCTACATGAAAATGACATCGACTGGTTAGTAGGTGTCCCACTAAAAAGCTGTAAAATACAAATTCAGCACCAACTATTTAGAGAAGCGCAAATTAGATGGACAAATGAAATCACTTGTGAGGTTTCCAGATCCATATGGCCCCAGTATAACTTCGCAAGATCTGCAACCATACTGGGGCTCCCTCGTCAACAGCTGCGTATACTCGTAGCGGTCATAACAGGGCACTGTCTTATTGGTGTCCATGCCAGAAGATTACATCTTCCTTTTAACGATTTCTGTAGAAGTTGTCAGAATGAGGAGGGACAAAGGGACCAAAGGACCCAAGTGGGCCGGTTGTTAGGAACCGGCAGCCTGTTCAACCTAACCTAACCTAACCTAAGAGTTCTGAGGGTAAAGACGAAATCAGCTAAAATTTTGACAATTACAAGGTGCGATTTTATACTTATTATCACTTACCTTACGAAAGTCCCACCGTACATATTCGTGATATGTATTTTCAATAATATTATGCAAATTAAAATTTAAATAAGATTTAATTGGTAAACAAAATTTAATTTAAATGCGATTAAATATTCTTAGTAATTCTATTATAATTGCCAAACATAATTGTTTTTATCTATTTATTTATGAATTTTTTAAAATAATTACTGAGTTGAGAACAGCAATTAGCACACACGTATGGATATTTATTTTTAATTGGCTACTGGATTTATTCCGGACATCTATATATTTTTTAATTGATAGTTGTGCATTAAATCCGGTAAATTATTTAAATGAACATTTTCAATAATCTTTTCGCTTCTTTAATGACAGACTATAAACGTGATAAAAGCTTTGATATGCATCTCAGACAGAGTATTTAATTTAATTGATCGTTTAATAAAATCGCTAAAAGTTGAGGTTTTTGAATTCATCAAACAAGCGAATAGAGCAGTTAAGTTGCTCGAGTTATTCGGTTAATTTTTACTGTTAACAATTACTTGAGGCAATATGTTTAAAAAGTTAATAAACCCAATTCAATGAAAACATTTTTGTTTTTGTTAATAAAGAAATAATAAGAAGAAAACAAAAAACAATATGAATAATTCATTTGAAATAAGTAGCTTGAAATCATTCAAATATTGTTTGTATACAAATGAAGGTCACAAATTAAATTTATAAATTTAATTTGAATTTATCGTCTAAAGCCCAGTAAGCATGCAGTTCTGTCTGGATTTCAAGTTTGAAATTTTTGCATTTTTTCCAAACGGAAAAAATAATTACATATATGTAGATTTAAGTACTCTTTCCACAACACAGACAGACAGTTGATTTGTGTAGCAAATTTTATAAAATATATGCACTGAAAATTAAAAAATAACAACTTGAAAAAAGTCAAACCGACTTTAAAGTATATGGACTAAAAAGTAAAAAAATAACTTAAATATTATTATATGCGTTAACCACTTAGCTGTTCGCAGTCGGTGACAAGGTTAAGTTAGGCTTAGAGGGCAGTCACCACAAAAGAAGTGATTCACTTTGGTCCGTCAAGGTTTAGTTAGGCGTAGAGGGCAGTCACCCGAAAAGAAGTGATTCACTTTGGTACGTCAATTCTGTCCCTTTGTGATAACCCGGTGCAGGCAGGGGTTAATTATAATGAACACCCATTTCCTCTTCATCATTACAAATTCTGCAATAGTCGTTTTAATTTCGACCCATCCTCTTCTGGGACGGGTCCTAATATTCTACTGATCTGTTAGCACAATTACTAATCGTCTCATGCTACCATTACCGATCTTGAGCAGATCACATGTCCTGCTCACATCGTAGTGTGGCCAGGTAGACCTAGCCACTCTGCAAGTGTCTTCTCTTTCTCACCTATATTGTCTAAGTCTGTATGATTCGTGGTGAATCAACAGGTTTCAGAGAGATAGGCGGATGCCAGTGTAGTGGCAGATCATTGAGTTGGTCAATGTCACACCCTTTCTGGCAGTTCCTTCTGCAATATTGTTGACAGGGTAGTCTGAGTGTCCTGGAACCCAGACTCTCGAATGTCTCGATATCTCTTTAAGATATAACCGGCATTCGAAAATCACTATGGATGTAGTGTATTAGGGTATTCACTTGAATAATGTTTGCTCGATTAATCGAATAATTAAAGTCAAATAATGTTCGATCAAACAAAAAATTTTAATTTCGAGTAAAAATATATTCGAGTAATTTAGCTCGATTAATCAAATAAATCGACTAAAAAATGTTATGTAAATTTTCTTCTTTTTAATGAGTTTTTGTAGATTTGTTAATAAAAAGTGGCAATTTTTTTTTAATTTATGTGAAATTTGCCATCCAATTCGACCGTTATTTCATACTAATAGTCCGTATTATCAAAAAATTAAGTAAATAATGTAGCAACAATAATAGGGAGAAAGAAATCAACTTCAAATGTCTTTTTCAAAAATTCGAAAATATAAACATCAAACAAAAATTATTTGAAATAAAGAAGATATTTCGAGAACAACTAGTTAACTAGATGTTTCGCAAAATATCGAATGTAATATTCGGAATTATAAAAGCATTGAGGTACGGTTACACTTGGCAAATATTTGCCGAAAAAAACGTAACCCACAGACAAGTTAAAATTGTATTTCTTTTAATTACAATATTTGTTTAAATATGGGTTCGCATTTATTAAAAATAATATAAAAATAGTTTTTTGCAGCATAACTTCTTTTGTGACAAAAAAAACAAGTTAAATCAAACTAGCTCTGAGTAAAAGTAGTGGTTACGTTTTTTGGGAAATATTTCCAAGTTCAATGTTATGCCAATTCCGGTTATTTTTAATCTGCATTGAATACGCGGAATGGTATTAAATATTTCCTGGCGCAAAATTTTCTCAAAGCGCGACATTTGAATAATGAAAAATAAACTATTTTAAAGGATCAGTTTATGATCCTATTTATGTAGAAATGTTGTGTTTTCTTTTGTTTGTATTATTAAAATATATAAAAACGCGAAAAAAAACTTTTTTGTTTTATTTTTGTCCACAAAAATGTACAAAAAACCGATTAAATTCAAACATTTTCCGATTAACTCGAATAATTTTTAGCAGTAAAGCTTACTCGAATAACTCGAACGAAATAAAAGTTTTACTCGATTGCTCGAGTAATTTAAAATCCTAAATTTCGATTAATTGATTAATCGAACAATCGAAAAGTCGATTAAAATGAATACCCTATAGTGTATACATCATTTATAGCGGCGATTTCCGCTTTGCAGTTGGTATATATAAATATATCTTCTGGTATCCTATAATACCTTAGCCACCTTACCGCCCTAATGAGCCGCTCTGAAGCCTAAATGGAAGTCTTACGTTGAATTTGTCTACATAGAAAACTCCGCCAGTTCTGACCCCTCTTTTGGAGCCATCTGTGAATACTTGATCGCTCCTTCATTGATAACGAATGAAATATGCTATTCCCTCTGGTGGAAAACGAAAGCAATGTCCCACCAAAATAAGGTTTCGGTGTGTACCTGTACAGGTCGCAGGTGTGTCGCACCTGTACAGGGTGGCGCAGAATGTTTAAATGGTTTATAACTTTTTTATTTATGCGATTATTATAAATTTTTTTTTAAATACAGTATATTATTGGGGTATTTTTTGCAATTAGCTCTGAAAAATGATATCCTGTAAGTGATGTATATTTTCTGCTTCGCACATACGTGCTCTTTTTAGCATATTTTCCATAACTTTTCGCAAAATTTCGACTGTAATGGCCCATGATTTCATTTTGAATGTTGGTTTTTAGTTGAAGTATGGTTCTTGGTTTGTTAACGTACACTCTTTCTTTCAAATATCCCCAAAGAAAACTGTCAGGAGCTGTTGAATCTGGTGAACGTGGAGGCCAGTTAAAATCGCTTGTGGGCGAAATAATGCGTTTGCCGAATATGTGCCTTAACAAAGCCATTGAGGCACCTGCAGTATGTGCTGTGGCTCTATCTGGTTGAAACCACAAGTCTGGATGGTTTTCCACAGCTGGCCTAACAAAATTTTCCAACATCGTCCGATATGCACCACCGCTGACAGAGATTGAGGCACCACTTTCATTTAAAAAAAAATGGGCCAATTATCCTTTCGGAGGATACACTGCACACTTAAGTGGGTGGGATTGTCGCTGATGAACTGCTCTTGGATTTTCCGTAGCCCAAATCCTACAGTTTTGCTTGCTAACATACCCATTTAATAGGAAATGGGCATATTCAATCCATTTCTGGTAGTCTGTCGTCTTAAATTCTTCCTCAAGTTGAACTTTAGATGGGAACAAGTCTAATGTACTCAAAATTCTCTGCAGCGGCCGCCGTAATAGTTCGAATTGTGTCAAACGCCTCCTTGTTGATGTTGATGGACTATGCTGCACGCTCTCCCGTACACGTTCAATATTTTGACCAGTGTGCACGGTAGGTGTTCTTCCGGCACCAGGAAGGGTTCCTACAGACCCATGTTGACGAAAATTTCTAAAGTTTTGGGCAGAAAAGTCCTCAGGTTAATCGGCCTGAAATCTTTATATTTAATGTGAGATGTTTTGCCAACATTGGGGATAAAGAGAATCTTACACCTGCGCCAGCATGCCCTTTTCAAACACTTCTTGTTTATTACAATTAGCCAAGGTAAAACTAGGTCTATGTTTGTCTGCAGATCAGCTGGAGATATTCCATTTGGTACCGAAGATTTGAAAGATTTAAAGCTTTTTATTGACCATTATAATCTGTCGTTGTTCAAAAGGAGAGTGACTGGGCTGGGCAACTCAGGTACACCATCAGTATAAGCCACTGAAAGATTGCCGCTAAGTGATTACTATAGCAACCAACCACTTAGCTTTTGAGCTTTCTGGTTGTTTTAAATCAATTATTTACAATTTATCAGAAAATAATTTAAATCAAAACGTTTTAATCTTTCATTGATCTGATGCAACAAAGTACTTAAAATTACTTGGTGATATTTCCATTATTAATTAGAGTTAATAACTGTTATGAGTTGCAAAAATGTTACAGGGAGTGGAAGATTGCCGATAAGTGGTTGTTAATAGGTTAGAACAAACTCAGTTTCTAGTTTTGTTTTTTAATCAATTACTTTATAATTTATCCGACAATAATTTAATTCAAAACGTTTTAATCTTTCATTGATCTTATGCAACAAAAAACTTAAAATTACTTGGTGATATTTCAATTATTAATTGTAGTTAATTACTGTTATGAGTTGAACAAATTTAATTTGTATGACTTAAAGTGGAAAACAAAGAACGGTTCGTTTAAAACTTGGACGCACTGTACTTTGAATTGTAAACAAAAAACGTACAAAGTATTTTATTCACCACAGATGCACCGTTATCTGACAACATGTTCACTCAATTTGTTTTTAATTTAAAATAAATTGCCACTACGGAAAAAAGGCGCATAGCTTTCAACATTTACATAAAAACAAGTTTAGAGAAACTATTATTGCCATTCAACAACTTGCCGCAATTCAAATATGACAAAAATATAGAATTACAGTTTACGCCTACGATAACTGTAATTCTATATTTTTTCGAAATTAAACGACTCCAATGTAAAAAATCTGGCAACATTTTATCGGTTTCACATTTATCGATTTCGTCACTATTGCGACAGCTACAATAAGGCTGATTATAGCCAAACGAATTAATACAGAAAATTGTTTCCAACTTTGGGCGATTGTTAATAGTAAATTGAAAAAGTCAAACCAAAACAAAAATTCCATGGGAAAAGTATGTATTTTGCTGCGATTCAAAGAAAAGTTTCATTAATAGCAAGCCAATTAATACAGGGAGGTTATTATGTAATTCGATTCGAATAGGAAAATTTATGAATTCGTACAAATTGAATTGTCTAGTACGATTTTCGAACAATTGTGTACGAACGTTCGGAAATTTGTCTTTCGAGCCGTACATATTTGCCCCCCTAAGGAAAACAAAACGTAGTCTTTCGGAAATCCAATTATGTATTACGAAAGCAAATGCCAAACTCGTTAAAATGTTCGTATTTTGTTCGAATGCTTTTTTGTTGACGAAAGGAGTACAAAATCTTAAAATGTTTTGTAACTGTATTATGAAAAATCATAAGGAATATTGTTAATTACAAAATATAACTTCCAAAAGATCAAATATGATTGTTCTTGCATTAAACAGAAAAAATAATAGAAAATAACTAAAATAAAAAGTTTTTGTTGCTTAAATCCCAAAACCGAAAACTGCACAATATACACACATAAATCACTGTTGCTCTTTTTATTTTCTTTGTTTTTATTATTTTGTATTTGTATTTATTTATTAAGTTAGGACTTTAACAATAACGATGAAGAAAATAACACTTTTTAATTAAAAAATAAAACTACAAATATTTTTCGATTGGCTTTGGACGTGTATGCACAACTGCTGACAACTTTAGACAGTAAAATAAGAATAATACCAATTTTTCCATCTATACAAAACTGGGCATCACTTTCTTTTACCCCTTTTTGTACATATGTATGCAACTCTGTATCACTTACGAACGTATTATATAATACCATTTTACTTTCGAAAGGTTTTGATTTTCGAATCGAAATACATAATAACCACCAGGTCTATGCATTTTTAGTAATTTTTTCGTAATGCGTTTGACAATCACAACAGTGTTTGTGCTATTTTTATATATGGTGTTTGACAACCACAGCGGAAAGCTAATGTTTTTGTTGTAGCGATGCATAGACCTGTATTAATTGGCCTTGCTATTAATACGGATCGTAAAGAAACGTTTCTGAAAACTAGCTCGATGTGACAAAATTTAATATTGTTTTGTAATGATATCTTTTCCAAAATTTAAACGAACAGTTCTATTAGAAATATATTTAATAAACGCTTAGTAATAAAACTATTAAATCACATCTAGCGAACTTTGTAACTCAAATATAAATATGTATGAGCTCAAAATAAAAAAAAACCCTTTTCTTAATCATAGAAAAATCATTTTTTCACTTGTAATCTAATCTATATTTTCACTTTTAGCAAATATTATAAATTAAATTTTAATTTTGTTATGCCTACAAATGTTATAAATGAAAAGAAACGATTATCAGGTTTGTATGGGGAAACCCGAGGTAACTGATCCCTTTCTAATAATTTTTTAGCAAAGAAAAAAACCAGAACAACTGTTAAGACTTGACTAATCCATTGGTTCACCTTGTCAGCTGGAAGTTTCCTCGAGCTTTAATAATATACTTCCCATAAACATAATAGGAACAAGGGTAGTCACGAGATTTCTCAAAAAAAAAAAACAGCAAGAATGGCATAGGAAGGCTATGTTAGGTTATAATGGTAGTCAGCATTATGAGGTTACTCACTGTAGTCCACAAAATCGGCGCCGTTGTGATAGGCTGCAGCAAGTGAGACATTACTACAGCTGCCTCACTCCCATATTAAATCATCCAGTCTCTCTTAAGTAGTTTGGTTGGCCTTATTTATGCTAGACCATAAAGTCCGGTAGAGTATTTGAAACAAGTATTCTTATCTTTATGCTTGTTAGCGCTGGACTTTGGCATAGTTTCCACTTCCTTTTAGTTATTAGAACTCCTACAATAGTCAAAAGTGTTCATTATTAACATCAGTGCATACCTTTCGGCCCAATCTGATGGTTAACACCGAGTAAAATTCATCGTTTAACACCGCTCCTTGGTGAACCTTGAAGGCACCTGTATAAATTTCAAGGAACACATACATAGATTGCAACATGCATAAATACTTTGCTAAAGTATTTGAGGTATCTAAACTCGTACAGGGAATAACCAACAAGCTAGAAGTCTACCACAAAGGCAGATGGCAGCTATAGTGACCCTTTCCAGCAGCCGACCACAAAGCTTTACTTGATGCAGCTTTCGTTGCATTAGCAACAGCGCAAAGAGGCTTATTTGGTTGTCCGAAGGCCAACAACATACTATGACTGGCTGAGCATCAGCAATTAGATCAACATCTCCCCCAGTGTTTTTGGTTTCAATCACAGGCGCCACATGAATTCCCGAAGGAAATCTTACCAACAATAGATCACAGAATAAGTTTTCACGTTGAGGGTAAGATGAAGTCCGCCAGCATATGCATTCCGTTTAGGAATAGAGTATGCCTTAGCGGCAAGCATCATCTCTTCAACGTTCTAAAAGGCTAGTCATCTGTGTCTCTACTGGTTCCCATGGTAGCAGTGCATGATCATTGGGCACTGCTGGGCGGCTTTGTATACTGTCCAAATAGAACAAATACTTGATGGTACCTGCAGGAAATTTAAGGAACCTGGGGTAATTGAGACAGTAGAACATCAACTATGACACGGTTCGGCTCTAAGCCGCTCACACTTTCTGCAGTCTTGAACTTGTATCGAGAATGGGACTGCGTAGACTGCTGAGGCTTGCCAAATTTGTGTGATGGTCATTCGTAACAGGCACCTCGAACTATACTGACGTACTTATAGGGTTCTTGTCATATGCTGGTATCGCTAAGGATCAATTCCGGTCTATGCGAGGTGTTTGATCATCCAGATTAACTTAACCTAACATAACTATGGTCATTGATCAGGCATCGAAAGAGAACCCGTAGAGATTAATTTCCTGTCGACTTTGGTCTTGAAGATGTCTTCACCTTCTATCAGAGTTACAGGCCACAATTTTTTTTTTGCTCTTTTCATGTAATTTGCTGAGAACCAATTCCTGTTTGCCGAAGTCTGTGTCTGCAAGAGACTAGTTGCAAACCCTCGCCCTCCAAAGTTTGTTGGGACACCCTAAGCTTGTCTTGAGGGGGGGGTTATCTTAACATAATCATACTATTTTGCAATTTTTCTTAAAGAAACTTAATAGAAATGAGGTATATAAACCGCTAATAAAACATGATTTGCTTTATTTTTGGCCAAAAATATTTTAAAAAAACGAACATTTTAAAAAAACTCGAATAATTTTTAAGAGTAAACTTACCCGATTAACTCGAATGAAATAAAAGTTTTACTCGATTGTTCGAGTATTTTAAAAACCTCAATTTCGATTATTTGATTAATCGAACAATTAAAAAGCCGAGTAAAATGAATACCCTAGTACATACATATTATCAAACAGCAATCAAATACAAAATACAATACATGCATAAAATTATATAAACTATTACCTAATCTTAACATATCGATAATTACATCGATAAAATGCTTTTTAAGAATGTGGGTAACCTTTAAAATGTGTTTACCAATTACAAACAGACATAATGCCAGAATATTTAACTACCCAGTTGCTCAAATGATCGTACACAAACAACATTGTCTTCGATGATTAATGTGCGGCATGTCGTCTGTCGACAATTTAAAGGAAATCGTCGCCTATGACAATCTGAGCATCAATGTCGTACGTTTTCTATACATGTAACATTATCTATACATTTAATAAAACTGTAAAAGGGGCGTGTCTGTACATGAAATATTTTTTTTTAATTTTTTATGTTGGCGTAAACAGAAATCGATGTAGAACACAAAAAACCAAATTTTGGAATTTTTGTCTGTTTATCTGTCTGTCCGAACACGCATCACGCAAAAACCACTGAACGGATTTTCATAAAATTTGGTATGAAGATACTTTGGAGTCTTGGTTCAAATTTAGGGTACTTTAACTTTTATCGCGATAAAATATCTTATTTCCAAGTTAAAATACAAAAAATGGAAAATATACAATTTTATACTAATATAAATCTGTCTGGAAATTAGAAATATGTTTTTTAACGTTGGTAGCACTGTTTATTTTGTATAACGGGAAACGTTATGTACATAATAAAACTTTGTTGAGGATAACGTCCCACTTTTTGTCTATAATAAAACTTTGTTGAGGACAGTGTCCCACGTTTTGTCTTTAATAGAACTTTGTTGCGGACAGTGTGAGCGACAATGACCCACGTTTTGGCTTTAATATAACTCTGTTGGGGACAATCTGAGCGAAATGTCCCTCATTTTGTATTTAATAAAACCTTAATAAAACCTTAATAAAACCTCTGAGCGACAACGTCATACGTTTCCTCTTCAATCAAACTTTGTTGAGGACAATTTGACCGACAATGTCCCACGTTTTGTCTTTAATAAAAATTTGTTGGGGACAATCTAAGTGACAATGTCTCACGTTTCGCCTTTAATAAAAGGGGAATCTGAGCGACAATGTCTGACGTTTTGTCTGTAATAAAAATTTTTTGGTGGACAATCTAAGCGACAATGTCGCTCGTTTTGTCTTTAAAAAAATTTTGTCGGGGACAATCTGACCAACAATTTTTTTAGCAAAACTTTATTGATACCAATCTGAGCGACAATAGCCCACGTTTTGTCTTTAATAAAGCTTAGATTGGGACAATCTGAGTTTTTTCTTTAATAAAACTTTGTTGAGGACAATCTGAGCGGCAATGTCATACGTTTTGTCTTTAATAAAACATTGTTGGGGACAATCTGATCTACAATGTTCCTCTTTTTGTCTTTAATATAACGTTTTGTCTTCAATCAAAGAAATGAATGTGTTAAACTCTCGATGATTTAGGTGGTGCTAATGCAAGGTGGTACGTCGGATAACCTATAAATATCTAGCCTCAGCTCGAATCCCAGCCAAATCAGTCCACAACATCAATAATTTAAATGAAGCGAAATCAAAAAAGTAAGTAAAAAGTTAAATTTGAGTATTAAAGATATTAAATAAAGACTATTCTACTTATGATTAAATAGGCGACATTGTCGCCTATGTACTCGTTGACGATAAGATAAGGGGCTATTCACATATTTCGTAAGTCTGTGTTCTAAGCTTATGTACATTGTCGCTCATCTCGCCTTGTGTGACCTTGCCGTCATTTGTATGAAAATTTCCTCGACGATTTGTATAAAACTGTCCCGCCGTTAAAGATTTCTTAAAAACGTGGCCAACTGGGATAGAAAAGAAAACGCCATAAGAAACGTGACGAATTCACGAATTTTAATTACAAAACAATAAATTATTTAATGCAAGTAATGTTAGAAAAATTATGTCACACAATATTATTTATTGAGAAAAACGCTCAAACATATTAAAAATAAATTAATCGATTAACGTTTTGCGATGACTGAAGAAGCTGTTATGAACGCCTCCTTCAGAGTACAGAGACTGCTTAGAAAATTTGTGCAAATATGGAGAAAGTAGGGAATACTTAAAAAAATAAAAAAGCCATTATCAATAGTAAAAAATACAACCCTCGTACTACATACAAATTTGACTTGAAAATATTAATGATTTTTAATAATCATAAATCTGTAGTGCGATTCACTACGCAAGCGGCTTGGCAAACATACTTATTTCATTTGCACACAGACTACACAAAACTAGCTCGCACAAGCATAGATTTTTCACTTTAATCACTAATTTAAGTTTTAATTTTCCACGACAACCTTCTCTATGGGAATGTTGTTGCAAATGAACAAATTTTACAGTAGACTACACAAGCTTGCCCCAAAGTCAATATTGCAGTTAAAATGTCTAATTTTTTTTAATTTTTCTGCAACAAGAGGCCAACATATTCATTTGTTTGATTGAAGACTAAACGTAAGACATTGTCGCTCATCTTGTTGAGGACAAAATGTAAGGCAATATCGCTGATCTTGGCCTCAACAACTTTACTGAACACAAAATTTAAGACATTGTCACTCATCTTGTCCTTCTCAATGTTACTGAAGGCAAAACGTAAGACACTGTCGCTTATATTGTCTTCAACAAAGTTGGATTCAGGGCGAAAATTGAGACATTTCCGCTCATATTGTGTTTACCAAAGTTGGATTAACGACTAAAATTAAGACCTTGTCGCTCATCTTGACCTTCACAATGTTACTGAAGACAAAATGTAAGACATTGTCGCTCATATTGTCCTCAATAAAGTTGGATTGAGGACAAAACATAAGACAATGTCGCTCATCTTGTTTAATAGAGGACAACATGCAAGAATTTGCCACTCAGATTGTCGTGAACGACGATTTCCTTTAAATAGTCGAGTAGAAAACCTAATCGACAGAAAACAATTCATGCAAGAATCGTCGGCGGCAATGTCGTGCAAGACAATCTGGCCAACTGGGTACACTCTAAAACATTACTTCAAATTTACGATCATATATTGTCTAAATTTGTGTTGAACATTTCTCCTTGTCTAAAATTACATCGATTTTGTAGTTATTTTATTAAAGAAAAAACCTTTCAAATTAAACATATTTAGTGCAAGTGGAAAAAATTTAACATAAAGTATAACACGGCTATGGCTGAATGGAACGTCCGACTATCAGTCAGGAGGTCGCGGTTCAAACCTGCACGCAGCCAATCGCATTTTTTAGTAAAAACATTTTGTTCAAAAATAATGCGTGTGTAATTTTAGGTCGATAATAATCTGTAAAGTGTTGCCGACTATTATCGACCTAATTTTCAACAAAAGTGTTTTAGAGTGTAATGATGATCGTCTTAGTTTTGTTTTTCCCAGTGCTGTGAGTGTACGTGGCGAATCTTCTATGACCTACAGTCACCGAATCACCATTTTTGAAAAATATGTAGTGGTAAAAAACGGGCAATATCAGTTTGGAAACCTAGGGATTGAGGACCGACCCAGAAGTGCCGAGCTGAAGGCAACCGGACGGATCACAGGTTGCGGATAGTGAACGGCCTTTAGATATGAAGGTTAGCTGCGAATAAGTGGTTCTCCGCAAATAAGCAGTCCCAGACAATCAGCGGATGTTTGTGCCTCGCAACATCGACAAGGTGAGTGGGTACCGCCTTTCAATATGTACCCCAATACCACATATATCTCAACAACGGCTAGCGCTTGTTCACCTAGTTGGTGCAGCTGCAAGCGGACGTCTGTACTTACATTAAGCGGTTCGCTATATAAACGTGTACTATGAAGAGACAGTCTGTAGGCTTAGATGGCAGTCCCATCATCAGACTGGGATGCAGCAGACTAATCATCTACTCATCCGAGATCCTATGATTAACGAAACCTCAAATAATTATATGAGAGGCCCTATGCTCCTTATAGGATCGATGGGAAAATATTATTATTATTATTATTATCAGTTTGAACATGATACCAAAAGATGGCAATATAAACAAAATCCCGTTAAAAATAGCAGTGCTGTCAACATTGTTCGAAAAAGCTACAAAAGCTTCGGAAAAAGACATTCATACATATTTCATATTATATACATATGTACATAAATAATGAGGTATAAAAAAATTCCAATGTTTCTTATATTATGTCTTATACTTTTTTTCCTTTCCTATAAGACGATACTGAGAATTATTTTAAAAGTGTCCATTGTTTTATTTACTCATTGTAAAAAGAACTACATAATTTATCCACACAGCACTCATTTTAAAAATTAATTAAAATGACAAAAGAATGGAAACGTTAAGATCTTAACAAAGATAAACAATTAATTAAACCATATAATCACCATTGTAATTAATTTAATCACTTACAAAGGTATAAAATGAATACAATAAATAATTAATTTTTTCTTTATTTCTTTTTAAATAGTCTACGAAATTCCTCATAGTTACAAAGTGCACAAAACATTCGTGCGAAATTTGCTATAAATTAATGTGCTGTTTATAGAACCCAAACAATCGTATTGAGTGAACAATTTGTATGAAAAGCACTCGAATGGTTTTCATACAAATGTTCTACTCAAGTCTATTGTTTGGGTTCTAAAAACAACACATAAGTGGAATATAAATAGAAACATTTTTTCTGTGTAATAAAGAAATATAATTACATGTAGGTATGCGAACGCAACAGAAAAATATGTAACTAAATTATATACAAAGAGTTCAATGAACCTCACATTATAAAATAGTGAAAGAGGCTTTAACATACTACATAAGTGTGGTCAAAGAAGGGGAATTTTAAACGTTAAATATGTAATTATATTACAAGTTTCCATACGATGTTTTTGGATTTTTTACACTAGTTAGTTAGTATGATCAGCACAAGCACAAAGCTAAAATAAGATTTTTTTATTTTTATATCAGGCAAATAACCCGCTATCAAATCGATATCCCATATTGTTTTCAAACTACTATTAAGCCTCAAAATTATGGTAAATTATATGTTTGAGAATAACTTGTTCTTAACATATTTATCAAAAATATTGGGGATAATTTAGGCGTGAAATTGTCAGATACAGAACGTCATATTATAGGGTTGAACATCTTAAAATCTTAAACGACTGTGTCAGTAAAAAAATCTTATTTCATATACACATCGTTTTAAAATGTTCTTTACATATTGTCTTAAATTACCTCTTTTAAATAAACAGTGCTA
The DNA here is from genome assembly GCA_956483635.1 of Panzeria rudis. Taxonomy (NCBI): domain Eukaryota; kingdom Metazoa; phylum Arthropoda; class Insecta; order Diptera; family Tachinidae; genus Panzeria; species Panzeria rudis. The sequence goes on along the minus strand of OY101451.1, from coordinate 24,130,383 downwards.
CCAACATTTAAAACAAATATGTATGCCCAATTCACCAAACAATTGTTTAGAAGCAATGCCTCATTTCTTTTTAAACTCGCGAGATCGCGAGATCGACGAGTGTACATCAGTGGTGGCGAAACATACACTATCTTATTCTTTGTTTGTGTATGTACTTCGCCACTACCCAGGAAACAATTTTGGCCGACATGTCTAACGTCAGAAAAAATCTCGAGACTTTACCAGACAACCAGCCGAGTTGTCTAAAATTCCCTCACGACATTTGGCGGAGCAGTAGGCAATTTTCTGGTACAACGTTTCTGCATATTTTCTTAAATATTATCGGATTAATATCAGAATAGTCTGCACATTATCCAAAGGCAATTTAATTTAATTTAAGACATTTAACAGAGTAGTCTGCACATTTTCTTATCTACGTCTTAAGACTTTTAGCACTCACTTCTGCACATTGTCTGATTTTAGTATTCGTTACAATTCTCATTTGTCTCTTGAATTTATACGCACAAATATTTGAGTTTTTAAATTTATAAAATATGGGTAAATGTTTTCTAATGAGCTGCTATAAGCAGCACAACAATACATGGAGAATTTTAAACGACATTTCTGATAAATTTTTGATTTTAGCTCCGACTTTTCTCTGAAATTAATACGCCAGGACGTAAAAGGTATCAGATAAATTGGAAAACTGTCTGATGTTTTGTCAGACATTTTTCCGATATTTATAAGACATATCGAAAATTCCTTTAGAATTTCCCTAGGAAATTCGTCGGAATTCGTACAGAATTCTGTTAGACCTTTCGGTATAGTTTTTAGAATTTCCTCAGACAAAGAGATCCGGTTTCTTGTCAACCACTCATATGATTTTCGGTATGTTTTCTGACCGACATCGGATACGAATTCGGGATCTGTGCAGACTTTCTGACCGACTTCGGACAGAAATCGGCAAAAATTGTTTGCTGGGTAAATAGATAGGCTGTGAGTCTCACACACAGTGTATGTGTGTTGATGGTAAAAAAAAACAACCTATATTCGCGAGTATAGGAAATTGAGAGAATGGCCACCACTGGTGTACATGCATAGTGGCTGTGTTGATATTTTGCCACATGCAGTGTGTAAAATAAATGATGATGGAAAAGAAAGCGCTTTTTAATTTGGAACGATTTTCCGTCATCCCACGTCAAATTTGGTTTGTAAACAGACCGGTTTCGGCTATGTGCCATCTTCAGTGTTCTATTGAATACTGGTCTGTTTACAAACCAAATTTGACGTGGGATGACGGAAAATCGTTCTAAATTAAAACAAACCCCGTCGGAAGAAAAACACAACACTCAAAGTGCTTTTTATTAGAAATAAAAATATATTTTTGAAAAAACTAAGGGGATTGGGGCAAAATGCATGATTGACTTGCCGGAATCTAGTCTTGAACTCAAGACCTCAGGGTTTGTAGCCAACAACACTTTTTTCTATTTTCGTTGCAAATGATATACTTTATAACCCTAAAAAGTCTAAGCGCCATTATTACAAGTTGGCTTTAGTTAAAATTGGGATTTAATCGGATGGATAAACAATTTTTCATTATTACAGCTTTACTTTAACCTAAAAGTGAGCGATAAGTTATAGGCAAATTCGTTCTACCTATAACCTTTATCGGCAAGTTTAGTCATTTGAACTTGCCTCAATTTCAAAGACTGCCATACTTTATACTTTATCAAGTAAATACATATGTATGACGTTGCCACCGAGCTCTTTAACCATTCACAATAGTCGCTAAATGCTCTGGTATATGTAGCCATACTTTGAAAAAGACAACTTTTATTTTACAGGCAAGCTGTAATAATGAAAAATATTTAAATGTAAAAAATTAAAGTTTAAGAGCATTTTACTACAACTATAAAATTTGGCGCAAGATCATCACATTTCAAATTAATTTTTCAATGGTACCTTTTACTAAAAAGCCTTTTTTGGACCATTTTTCAATGTTCCAAAGGTCACACTCCCTATGAGACATTGTATACTGACCTTGTTGATAAAAATATTGTTTTTTATAATGTCGAACATGGATTTGACATCCACGGAGCTGACATTTTTTAACTTGAACGGCAACTGTAGTAATTGGCTATGAATTTGGCAATATCCAACTAACATGCGATACAGGTTCGTAATAAATACAGAAATGCGTTATATGCGTTATATTAAAAATAATAACAGGTTAATTAGTTAACCAGTCCCATGGATCTGACCATATTAATTTATGACAAACCATTTTAAAATTTTGATTTTATATAACACAAGCTCGTTGCACTGTTTCATGTCCATGCTACATTCAAACATTACTTAGTTGACCTAGTTTTGATATGGCTTACTAGTTGCTTCAATAATCTCGCGGTAGAAGGCACAGGAGCTGCTCAAATCAGAATTAACAAATTTTGGTCAAATCCGAGGACAAAAACTATTAGCGCAGCATTTAATATTAAGAAGATATATTGATTTCAAAATTAACGCGTCTATTAAATCTCATTATATGCAATAGAATATGGAAGAATATTGCTTTAAATTATTTGTTGGGACGAAGAAAATAACCAATTTACAGAAAAACTCTAGTTAAGGGCATGCCACGGACATGTTCACGAAGACCGAATTAATATTAAACATTCATTCATAGACTGATAATTATGATCAGTAAGACAGAGCAGTCCGGGACATGAAAAATTACAGTTAGAAAAGAATCGCCCTATTACAACTTGCCTGTAAAATAAAAGTTATATTTTTCAAAGTATGGCTATACCAGAGCATTTACCGACTATTGTGAATGATTAGGGAATACAGTGGTAACGTCATGTATAAAAATGTTTAACAAAATAATTTCATGTACACATTCGATAGTTGGACATGATAGGGATGTTATGTATATTTAAAAAGAGTCTCTGTTAGGATAATATAATTTCACCATATCATTGACATGTTTCCATTATAACAGCTCTTTCCTCTCATCAATAACAATTTGAATATTCCGTGTTTGTTTTTCAAATCCATTTTTCAAGTCATTACCTGACAAAATTCAAGTCATTTTGATATGAAAATCCAGGCCGAATTCATAACAGGTGGCTTCGACAGCTCAGGTGATTATTTTTTTTTGTATATATTCGCCGCTTGTATGTTTGATGTAATTCAGATTTCAAATGCCTTTTTGACTCATTTTTCGTTAAATTTGTTTACATCCAAAGTAGGTCTACCTGGTATAAATATGACTTGACGAAAAGATAATATTTAAAACAACTAGACAAACCTACCTCTTATAATATTTTTAATTCGATTTGTTTAAACAACAAACATATTTCTTAAAGTTATTCTCCTATTGTTAGAAACTCAAGAAAACATTGATGAAACTTCATTCTGTAATACTGAAGCTTCACCGCCACACGGGAGCACTTGTCAACCTTCCCATGCCAAGAACCCAAGAAATGATATTAAAGAGATGCCACCTAAACTGAATTTACGCTGGAAGAACGAACAAGAATCTTGAGTTGAATGCAGAGTAGCTCATGTTTATGGGAAACAAGACGCTGGGCCCTAAGGCGTTACTCTGTATTTCGATTTTGATTTTATAAAGCAAATGCTTTCGAATTGAAATGTAGGTTAGGTTAGGAAAGGTAGTGTTGCAACACACTTGCACTCGGGGACCCATTGTGATTCCCTTCTATTTGTACCCCTTAGTAAATTAACCCCCTTTGAACCCAGAAACAACCCTATTACCTGTCATTAAGCCACTAAATTCTCATTATGAAGCCCCTGATATCTTCCAGTTTGCACTTCACGATATCACTAATGCTCTCATGGAAACTTCTACTCAGCCACCTAAGCCTGTGGCGTTGTAACCTCGGACAATGGCAGATAATATACTCAATGGTTTCTGGTTCCTCTTCATCGTCATACATCCTACAGAAATCTGGAGTGACAATCTCCCAACTACTGGTCCTCTATCTCTCTGACCGAGCAGTGCCAGTCAATGCGCCTATTAAGACCCCTAGCACCATCCTATTCATATCCAGTAGTAGTTCGGATCTTCCTGTCAAGTTTTGACCGCATAGCTCTCGAGACTCTACAATCATACCTACTTCCCATGATCGGTTGGCCCTGCTCAACACCCAATTACTGAGTTTCCTATAGTAATAACCCATCGGTAATTTATCCGATCTGTCACACATTTTCTCATCGATACCGACCCTATTCTTGCCAGCTCATCCACAGTTTCCTTTCCTTCAACATTGCAGTGGTCAGGAACCCAACATAGTCTGACAATATATTTGTCCATAAGCAAGGTGGGTGGGGGGTTCTCCTACGGTCACTAACTATTTTCGATTTGACACTGTGTCCCTTAAAAACTTTTAGCGCCGCCTGTCATCGTTTATATCTCTTTTATAAGCATGTAAAACACCACGAGTAAAATTTCTGTTGAACAATTTAGCCCGCTATAATACCACTGAAGGGAAGTTTTTTGCCCCTTATTTATTTAGGGTCCAAAAAGACTCATAATGCGTTAACGCTAGAGTGTTATAATGTTCTACGATGTTAATGTTAATCGCGGTGTTTTATATAAAAGTACCGTTCCCAAGACAATTGGATCTACGTTCCAGAACGACCACAGTCCAACTCGACCAAAGATTGTCAACTCAGCAGCAGCTGTACAAACAGGAAGTTTTTTTCCCCAGGGAACAAACTATGCCAGCAACTTTGCTCAACCTATCATTAGTTATTGCTGCCATTGGGCAAAACCCAGGCCACACCTGGAATTGTTCTGTGTGTCACGTGCGCCTTCAGCGCAACACCAAATATGACTGTCGACGTAGAAGGTTGCCTCCTCGCCATCAGCCACATTTCTGGCCACTAGTTTCGTTGTCCTGAGGATCGCCAAGATCTTAGCATAGAAAACTCTACATTCTTTCGATAGTCTAAAAGAACTGCGAATGTCCGTCTCCAAAATATAGACACCAGCGCCCGTGCCTATTCCCATTTTTGACTAGTCTGTAGAGACCTCGTAACCCTCGCAGAGCCTACCAGATTGAACCCAAAAGTCCCTATCTAGTGAGGGTATCCTACTAAAATCAATTTCAACGACCTTAGAGTCCGTAAACGTAGGAGTTACGGAGACCCTCCTGCTAAAACTGATGTCATTCAAGATTGCTGTGTGGAGCTACAGAGTAACCTCCCTGATCTTCTTTAGCTATTAGCTCCCGAACAAATAAATTAATCAATAAAATTTCTGTGGAGGCCAACTTATGGCAAGTTCAGAAAGATCCTAATGATACTTTTCGGCTAAGTGAAGAGGATGTCAGGCAATTTATTTGCATTTAAACGACAGTAGTAAAGGCCTTCGTAGGAGTAGTCGTGATTGTGATCAGCTATACAAAGTACGTCCGGTGGTGGCATTTAGTAAAGTCCCAATGGAAGAAAGAGCACCTTTGAGTGGACGAGCAAATGTGTTCCACGAAAGCATGGAATACGTTGAAGAGGTACATACGAGTGGCGTTGATCTCCCTGACAGCATTATGGCTATACATATGTATATATAAAATACGTTTGCGAAGCAAAAGATGGCCCATGTGAATGTTTGATCATTATTTGGATATCACGATGTCCAATGCATGGCTAATTTAGAAAAGAGTTGCTGAATACAAAGGCCTTTCATCAAACCGCTTATCATCAGCAGATTTTCGTCCGCAGCTTCCCAGTGACCATCTGTAAAAGGGCGCAAAAGCTAATTTTTCTGGTCGGCGGTCGTTACAGAGCGAGACTGATGCCAAAACATACAAAGGACCTACTCAGCATACATATACCTCCAAAAGCAGTCCAACAAGACCAGATTGCGCACTGGCCGCAATGGTCTGATAAGAAAATTAGATGCAAGCTTCCGAAGTGTGTTGGATTTACCCAAAAACTAAGAATTGTTTCAGAGACTTCCACTTTTCGTAACATTTTCTACAGTAGTACATAAGTTTTGACAATTAACCTCAGTGTTGCCTAAAATCAACACAACCTTTTTGTGTAATTTTCTCTTAAAATAATAAAAATAAATAAAAATCGAAAAATACGTGTATTTTATTTTGTTGTTATCGTCCCCTACAAAAAAAATCAAATAAATCGGAGTTCTTGATTGACAGAGGGTTAAAATGCTTTTAAGCTAATTTGCAACACTTATTGCAATAACTGTGCGCCAAATTGTCTGTTGATTAATAATCGGTTTGTGCATTTATATGCATGTGTGTATGTGTAATGCATATAATGAATGCATGTGCATTTGCTTATGCACAATTGAATGTTTCTCTGTTTTGTTTACATACTTTTGAACTTGCACGTTCTGCCTTTAATTTCGTAATTTTTTGTTTTTTTTTTGCTCTCATTGTTGTTGTTTATAGATTAAGGTTATTTTGATTTTATAAACTGAGCTGCCAGATGCATATACATAATTAAAAAAATTACTGCATATGAATAAAGGGATTTTGTATGTTTTAAGTAGTTTTCTATGCTTAACAGAAAACATTAACAAATTATAAAAATTGCCGGAACGGAAAGTTTTTGTGAAAAAGGTTTTATCAACAAATTTAATTTAAATCTATTAAAAATACTTATATACATACTCGTATTTTATTTTAAACACTTTTATTATAATCTTTAATTACAGTTAAAGTTATTGGTCAGCGTCAAATTCTTAAGGGTGTAAGTGGCAGTTTTCGAAATGGCCAGCTATCGGCCATTATGGGACCATCTGGTGCTGGAAAAAGTAGCCTTTTGAACGCAATATCAGGATATTGGTAAGTCAAAACATATCTTTCAAACTGAATGTTTTAAAAATGCTCGTAAACTGTTTTAAATATTCTACTCCAAATCTACATTCAGCACATCGAACGTAACCGGCCACATGAAAATCGATCGCAAAAGTTCTTGTTACATTACCCAAGAAGATCATCATCAGACACTTCTCTCAGTCGAGGAACTTATGCATCTCTCCTGTGATCTAAAACTCAAAAGGAATGCATGCCGTAATAAAGAAAAATTAATCGAAGATATTTTAACGAGCCTCAATTTAAATCATAGACGTTCCGTTAAGGCCAATAAATTGAGTGGTGGCGAAAGAAAACGTTTGTCTGTAGCTCTCGAATTGGTAGCGAATCCAAAAATATTCTTTTTAGATGAACCTACTAGTGGTTTAGATGAAGTTACCGCACTTCAATGTGTACGTCTACTAAGTCAATTGGCAAAGCAGGGTCACACGGTGGTGTGCACTATACATCAGCCATCGGCAACGGTTTTTAATTATTTTGACAGCGTTTATGTTTTGGCTCAGGGGAAGTGTGTGTATCAAGGACCGCCCAAAGCGATAGTGCCATTTCTAAGATATGCCCAAAAGGAGTGTCCGAAACATTACAGTCCTTCAGATTATAGTAAGTAACATTTAAATATTGGATCAGAGTTCTTTTAATAGTTCTTATGAATGATTTATTGTTAATCTTAGGAAAGCTTGTTATACATACTTTATATTTAAAAAAACTGCATTAACTAAAGGAAAAAGCTTGGCATAGAATTTTAAAGCTTTAACAGAACCCTCCACCCAGCTATAGTTAGATATTTTTACTTTTTTAAGCCACTTTATTGCTTCTCGTTGTCTTCTGACTTTTTACCTCTATCAGTGAAAGATGATCTATCTCTATTTATGGTTTAAAATATGTTAAAATCAGCCAAGCTATAAGTTAGTAAACATATAAATCAACTTTAAACGGTTAATATTGGACGTTTAAACTTCCAATGCAGACCATATGATTCAATGCTGTTGAGTTTAAAATACATTTAAATTTGAGTTTACTTTAACTAAACCAACGTTTAAACGTTCACAGATTTATTAGCCATAAGAGGTAATCTTTACCTTCGAGATTAGAGGTTAACTTAACTAGCTTTATTCTTAGCTTTAGAGTTAAAATTGTTTGCTTTTATTTGCCATCTGAAGCGGCCAATGCTGGGGGTTTCATCTTACTTCACATACACATGTACATTTGTATGTATACATATCCTACATAGACAAGTATTATATTCCACTTCATTTGATGCAAAATTCGCTGATCTTTTTACATCAATGTTTCCAAACATACCTATTTTCACTTTCGAGTTGTTTGATAACTCTACAAAAATGTAGCCATTTTTTGCCCATTGTGGCAACACTACAAGGTTTAAACTATCACTCGAAAATGTCAATTTCAATTGACACTGGATTAAATAAATTTTCAGATTAGCTAACTAGAGAATGGATTTAAGTTTAATCTGGAACCCAAAGCGGACCATCTATCTATATTGTATATAATATAAAATCCTTTGTGTGTTTGTTAGTAGCGCATGATCTTCGGAACTATAACAGCTTTCCAATTGAAATTTTTAACACAGGTTCGGGTCAATCCACCATGGGGCCATGGGGAAGAGTTATTTAAAAAAACAACGTTCGCCGGGCTCATCTAGTACATTATAAAATATTATTGAATATGTTTTGTATATATTATTGTCGTTTTGACATATACTGTGCAATAAATATGGCACAATTTTTCACACAGTTGAAAAGTACACACAATACTGAGCAATGTTGCCAACACATTACACCCTTTTCTTGATTGTGAAACAAAAACACTATGCAACAAGAGAGTACCACTATATTTTTTGACGTGTTATGGTCCAAACTAAAAAAAGTCAATATTTTAAATTCTATGGATAATTTTTATTACAAAAACCAAACGATTTTATAATTCACTATAATTTCTTTTTAGTAATTGAACTATGCGACTTTGAAGATCCCAACATGATCAGCCATTTAACTTCTCTCACTGACAATGGCAAACTATCCTACATCTCACAATTTGATACAAGCAAAACTGATAAAACATCCAGTTCAAATACTCAATCATTTGTGTTCCGTCATGCCGTCACAACTTTCTTTCCCGATATTAATGAGGCTCCTGGCCTAACTTCGTTATTCACAAAATCTCATAATGCTTTTCTAAGTGGATCTTCTTTATTATTCGATCAATCGAAAACGTTTTTAAAGAACATGTCCAGAAATGATGAAAGTACTTCGGGGTTCCGGCAGTTTTGTGTGTTAACACGTGTAATGTTTTTACGAATCTTACGGGCTCGTATACCCATAGTAATACAATTAATACACCATACTATGGTGGGACTATTTTTTGGTGAGTTTTTAAAGCGACGCATTTTTATGGTTAACAGTTTTAACATTATTTTTATACTTTGATAGGTTTGATTTTTTATAATATTGGCAATCAAGGAGCTCATATGTTTGGCCACCTTAAATTTTGCATCAGTGCTGTAATGATGATCGCATATACTCAGGTGACGATACCGGTATTGACATGTAAGTAGAATTGAAAATTCTTTAACTGCAAAATAATTACATATGCTAATCTGAATTAAGCTTGGTTTTATGGAGTTTTCATTTCTTTTTGCTTCTTCCAGATCCCAGTGAAGTGAAAATTGTTAAAAAAGAAACCTTTAACCATTGGTATTCGTTAACACCGTATTATATGGCCATGAGCATAAGTCGATTGCCTTTACAGGTATACATTTAAATATTTTTTTCATTTAATTTAATTTATTCGTATTCCTATACAACAAGACTTGGGGCTAATAAATCAATGCAAGTTAAACTCTATTTTTAGCTTAAAATGTGTTTTAGCCATTAAATATATAAATCAGTAAACATATAAACCATATATTAAACGCATGAAATTGGGCGTTTAAGCTACCAATGCAAACCATATGTTTTTGATTGATATCCCACCACAAATCCAGCTAATTTTGACATTTATCGTGGTGTTGCCACATTATTATTGTGTAAACTAGGGATAATACATAGGAAATGATTTACTGCTGTTGAATTTAAACTAGATTTAAATTTTAGTTTAGTTTAACAAAACTAGCGTTTAAACGTTCACTGATTTATTAGCGATTAAAGTCTTCTAATTATAGTACAGGATTGACCAGATATGTGTAATACAAATTATAGAATATCTATGAAATATAAACATGCAATACCATTTATCTTAGTCAAAACATTTTCTATCTGTTCTTTCCTTAGATTTTATACAATGTCATTTATTTAACCATTATATATTGGATGACTGGCTTTCCACCTCAATGGTGGCGTTTTTCTATATTCGTAGCTGTGGGCTTAATGACCTCATTTATAGCCGAAGGTTTGGGTCTATCCATAGGAGCCATATTCAGTATAACGGTAAGACTCTTATTAAACATAACTTGTAATTATTTAATCTAAATATGGCTGTTTTCCTAAACTTATGTTTACAATGGGTTAATACAGTAGTAATCCCGTATTGATTCATTGTAAAGTTGGTTTGTGTCTTGCTTTGCATCCAAATTTTTACATTTAGGAACAAGTTGTAATGTATTATTACAAGGCAACATGCGTTTAGGAAAACAGCCTATTTTTTGAAACAAGCTTTTTTGTTTTTATACCTTTCATCAAAAATATAGAGTTTGCCAATCCGTTTGTAATATCTACTTGCCCATCTGTCTGTCCGATGTTGAAATGCATCTCATGAAGGTCCTAGATAACACACGATCTTAAATTATGAATCAATATACTGGAATAAATACCGAAATCGCTTCATGAAAAAATCTATAAAATAGAAAAGGTCGCAAAACGAAAAGAAATGGGTTAAACGGAAAAAAATTACCGAAACGGGAACAAATCGCCAAAACGTGAAAAAATTGCTCAAATAAAAAAAAAATTTAGAGCGAAAAAATCGCCTGCAAAAAATCGCTGAACGTTAAAAAATAGCCAAAATGAAAAAGTTGCCACAGAAGAACATCTCCAAAACAGTTATAAATCACTAAAACCAAAAAATCTCCAAAACAGATAAAATCACCAAAAATTAAAAAAAAAAAAAGAAATCGCATCGTTCAAAATTTTAACTTTATCGTATAATCATATTGCATTACGTTTGCTAATTACACTGTAGAACAGTCCGAAAATCCCGTGGGGTTTCTTGACGTTTTTTTTATATTTTCGAAGTCGCTGAATCAAAATCTGAAGTTATTTTTTCGGGTCATGTCAGGTTTTTGTGCTACAGAGGGGGCAAGTCCTAACCCACCACTGTCGGATAGGGCTAATTGTAAGTCGATTTAGTTCATTAGAGCTGAAAAATATTTGAATGAATTACATTGGCGCATATTCATAGTCATAAACAAAGTATACTTTAGGAATTTAAAACCAGTATTGCCATACAAAATACTCGTTTTAAACTCTTAAAGTATACTTTGTTTTGACTATGAATATGCGCCATTGTTTTTAGAAAAAAAATTTCGGAATGGGTCCATGTTATTGGCGAAATGTTTCTTCCATATAAAAGAGCATATAAAATAATGTAAATTGGCATCAATAACTCAAAATCGACTAAAATGGACATCAGCGCTTATTCAAGAAAACCAGAGTTACTGTTATATAAAGACATAAAAAAAAATCATTTATAAAAGGCTTAATACGTTAAAAATAAAAAGCTTTCATAATCAAAAAATAAAAATAAGTTACAACTTTTTGGATTGTTTACCATTTATTACAGGACCGATATTTTTGTAGCCTATTTTTCTGTGACCAATTGAATATTAAAAATAATAACAGTTATTTCTTGTTCCTGGTTTTAAATATAAAAACAATTCTGGTGCTTACAAAAAGCTTTTAATACTAAAGCTTTTCTAAGAATCATATTGCAATAATTTTTTTTGGAGAAAATTTATTTTCAAAATAAAATTGAATAATTTTTGTCTTTTACAGAACGGTTCCGTGGTGGGTCCCATGATCATTGCCTCCTTCATGGGTCTGGCTATTTATGGCTTCGATTTTGCTTCCCAAATTCCCGAGGTTATGAATTTCTCTATGAAAACCAGTTTTATGCGTGATGCTGTAGTGGCTTTAGTCTTAACGATATTCGGCTATGGACGTGAAACGTTGAATTGTGATGAAATCTATTGCCATTTCAGTGATCCACGAGTGTTATTAAGATTTTTGGATTTAGAAAAAGTCACTCTACAGCAACAATTTTCATATTTATTTTTATTACTCTTACTTTTTAGATCATTGTTGTATATAACTTTAAAAATACGCTGCAAAACATGAGCGACGGGGAATTTTAATTAAAGAAACATTTAAAAATATAATTTGTACTACATGTAGAGTTAGTTATAAAAAATTAGTTAATAGTTTATCATAGTTTATAGTCAATACTATAAATTTAGCAGAGAGAGAGAGAGAGAGAGAGAGAGAAATAATCAGTCATGTCATAGAATATTATTCCGATCGAAAATGGTTCTGATTTCGTAAATTGCTTCTTTAGAAGTCGAAAATTTTCTGTAGATTACAACACTTTTAATTTTCAAAATAAAATTAGTTAGGTTAGTGAGAGAAATCGCGTGAAAAGCCCCTAAGTAACTGGGTCGGTAAAAGTTTACATACTTTTTCTACCGGAAAATTAACATTTCAACATAAGCTTTGCATATTAATAAAACGCTTGATGTTAGCTTTCTTTGCATCTAAATAATTCGGGCAAAAAAAACCGCCTTCGCCAATTGAACAGATTAAAAATATTTCGGGAGAGCCACTTTATCCGTCCGATTTCCAAGTGCAAGCAAATCCTTTCCAATAACAAAATAATTTTGAAAATCTGTCCATACCTTGAACCACACCTAAATGAAAGCGGCAAGCGTCACGTTAGCAACAGGGTACGTGTTTACGATACATTCAGAGTATATTTATTTCGTAGATTGTATTATAAATACGTACCCTGTTGTTAACGCGACGCTTGCCGCTCTCATTTAGGTATGGCTATTATGCGTGTACAAATATTTAAAATAAAATATTAAAAAATACACACGAATTGATAGATAACCTCCTCCTTTTTTTAAGTCTATTAAAAAATTTTTTAAGTGGCGTTTCAGGGTATGAAAACTTTATAGGAGAAAAACGTAAAGCAAAAACGGTCAGAATACAAGTACATACGGAATAAAAACCATTCCGTATTGGAATATGTGGCATACCTGAATATTTTAAAATCTCTAAAGCTTAATATTACACTTCTGCCACTTCCTAAAAGTTAGCGTGAACTTTAACGGCAAGTTTTATATGCCGAACTTACCGTTAAAGCCCACGTTAACTTTTAATCATATATTAAGAAAATCGCCGTTAAATTTATTTCTTTAATTATTGGTTTATTTTGTATTTATATATCTACCCCCATATTCATAATCGATTAGTAAAGTTAATAATGCATGCATTAAAACCGGTTTCCCCATACACAATTCCTACATTAAGCCAACTTTAACTTTAATAAATTTTTATGAATATACCCCCTATGCTTTATCTTTTGTATGTATAGTAAAATATGTAGCTTTTGAAATTTTATCATTAAGGGCTACTTTTTACTTCTTACTTAAACTTAGCTTAACATGCGTTTAAGTTAAACCAGAAATGAATTTAAAACAATCTAAATTTCAAGAAAAATTTTAACATTCCCTCTAATCGCAAACAACTGAATTGCATAATACTAACCTTTAACTGGGGAAGTAACATTTTTGGACGTGGTGGTAAATAAGCCAGCTGATCAGAGATGCCATATTTTATTGTTTAGTATAGCAATTTTGAGACGTTTAAGCTTCCACTTAAAAACGGCAAACAGAATTAGAACTCAATTAAATTTATTTTCAGATTAATTGTTTATAGTTTCAAACTATGATTAAGCTATTTCTTAAAAACCGACTCTTAAGAAAATAAGAAAAAAATTCCAATATTTCTTTTTAGTTTCACAAGCCTTTATTTAATTCTAACAAAAACTTAACACAGAGAGGGTAAAATTTACCACCCCCCAAGTTAAAGACTAAGTAAATGTTTGTAAAATTTTTAAAATGTATTTAACTTTCTTTTCACGTATCGAATTTTAATATTTATGTTGAGAACTCAAACTTGGGTTAAACCGATATTACTAACTAGATAATCTTCATTTAAAAAACAAAGTTTCAAGTTTTAGTTACACTTAACTAACAATTGTTACACTTAACTAACAATTGTAGTTGGCCTATACATATATGTACATAGTACATATGTGGTAAAAACTAACTCTAATTGTTATAGATAAAACTGTGATAATTTTAATATTTTTATATTAGAATTAAGGCTGTTTTAAAACAAAATATTTAAAAAAAAAATTATAAAAAAATAACCACAAAAAATGCGTTTATATGTATTCCATTTATTCATAAGTTTTGAAATAAATGGCTAATACTTTTTACAAATTCTTTTCACATAATTATGAATTTTTTGAATATCTCCTCTTGCCAATAGCTTTTTAAGAAAACTTTTATTAATATGTATTTGCCAAATGTATGTCTTTTCATAAGCTTTTAATTCACTGAAACTTCTCAATATTAAAAAAAATACATTTCCAATATTTTGTAATAATTACAGGTGATAATGATAATTTTAATTTTGTAAATAAAATATTTTTATACACTACATTGTGCCTTTTTCGATTTCCTTTAAGGTAAGCTAAAAAGGTAGTGTTATTTAAAGAAAAATAAATATTTTTTTAAATTTTAGTCATGAAAATATGTTTCCTAACTTAAGTAAGCAACCAGCAAGCACCATGTGTTACCAGATGGTATACTTGGATTGAGGCAGCAATCTACTACTGTGATAATTTCAACCAAATCTGTGAAGTTTTAAATATGCGTAGTGAGAATGAAGCGCAATCTATACCAAATGCAAAGTTAATAGTGCAAAAACCTGCAATAAAATCTGACCTACTGTATATAAAAAGTAATTTTTAGTGCATATCGCTCATTTACTGCAACGTCGTCATAACTCAAAAAACCTCGTTTTACAGAAAAGGGGTTTTAAGTTTTCAATTTACACACAACTTAATCGAGAAAGAAAATTTCATTCTCCTATCATGACTTGAATATACAAGATATTTATATAAAACTTTTACACAGTATGAAGAACGATATGGCGAATAATTCTGCATTATTAGATCAAAAATCACGAATTTTGAGTTATGACGATGTTCAAGCAAACGAGCGATATGTTCAGGAGCTAAGAAATTGCAAACCAAAGGTTTTTCCATAAATGAAAGCTTGCTAGTTATTGATAATGTGAACAAAAGTAATCAAGATGCCAAAAAAATATTTTTGTTAATAAATTTAGTAAAATAAAATTGTGAACCAAAATACGAGACTAGAAACATTGACTAAAAAAATAATATCGAATATTCATAGTCGTAAACAAAGTATACTTTAGGAATTTAAAAACAGTATTGCCATCACTGATGCCAAAACGGAGGGAAAATCCCTCCATGTAGGTAATTTAGTCATTGAAATAGGAACGTAGGGAAAATCGGACAGATACATATACATTTTGTGCTGGTTAAAACGAAACATTTGAGACACCAGTGCTTCGCAGGTATTTTCTTTTGCACGCAGTTGCCTGTTAAAAAGACATCTACTGGCAACACTGAATATAAATAAAATGTAACGTGTATAAAATTTTTTTTAGTTTTAATTTGTTTATTTGACTACTTATTTTTTAGCTTCAAGTAAGCCAAATAATAACTAGTTAATTGCTGTGATAATGTAAATACATTTGTAAGGGGTACCATTTATTTTTTGGACTTCTCAAACAAAAATAAGTAGTTATCGAGTCAAATTGTAAGTAGTTACGACTTAAATCCACATATACTTTTTTGTCTACCAGTAATCAAAGTTTTTGCTGGGTATTTTCGGAGATATTGTAAAAGTTCTAGACAAAAAATTTTATATTTTATCAAAAATTTATAAATTTTTGTTGTTAAAAATTCATAGAAAAAATATAAAAATACACCAACGTTTTCTTTTCAAACTCATTAAAGAGTATCCATCTCTGTTGGGGTTAATTCAATTTGTAGTGTGGCTAGGAAAAAATCAAATTCATACAAGGGAGTATTGAATGTTACTTTCACAATTCTTAGATATAAATTGGCTTTCAATTTTATGATGATAAAAAGAAGAAAATGTTACGTAATTGAGAATTTATTCTGAATTTGTTTAATGTGTTACTAAGGGTATGTATTTATATATAAAACTTCTCTCTTTCATAAAGTTTACCAATAAAAACGAAGAGCACTTGAAAAATGATGGTAACGTTCAATACACAAAATTAGTTTAATTTTTGGTTTAACGTAAAAGTATCTATACGGCCATGTCACAGAGTTCAATTCCGTTCGGAAACGGAATTCAGTCCACCCTAATATGTCAAGCCCTAGCTGGAGCATACCGCAGCATAGTAGCGCCGCCAACAGTCCGGACACCCCTGAAAAATGTGCGTATTTTAGTTTTATTTTTTAGACACCAGCTGCTACAAAAATTGGGTAGGTTGAATTCCGTTTCCGAACGGAATTGAACTCTGTGACATGGCCGATAATTTCAGTTTCCGTTGAATGTTACGAAAACCACAATATTTATTTTACTTTGTCCTAGTTTTGAGATTCATAAGTTGAAAAGAAAACATGTACACCCGAAATGCATTTAACAGCGACATCAATAATTGCCATTTGACTTCTGCTAAATAGTATACTTGTGGACCGATTATGGATAGAAATCGAGCTTGAGTTGCGTTTACAGCCGGCAACTGAAAATTCGTGATTGCCAAGCAAGCACTAAATAGTAACTGAAATTGACAGTTCTCACTCATTTGCTATTCGTAATATCATTTTAAGCAACAGTCTACCCATGTTCGGTTACTATCAATAATCGACCTAATTTCTTGCCTATGAATAATATTCTTTTCAAGCTAGAGCCAAATTCAAATCATAGACTATGAATTCATATTCAGTGATTCAGATGTGTATATGTAATTGCAACAATTCTGTGTGGTAACCGAAAAACATTTAAATTGTGTTCGAGAACAGTATTTTATTTTAAAATAAATTTTCTAATTTCATTAAAACAATTCATTTTAAAATAACATAAATACATACCTACATTCTTAAGTAAAACAGTTCACTTACAAGTTAGTTCTGTAAATGGTTAAAATTAAATAAATTTACTTTTTAGTGGCGCTGCCAAGTTTTTCTTTGCGTTTCTTAACATGTTTCTTAATTTTAACTTTTCGTTTTTCGGCTTGAGCTTCTTTGACTGCTTTTTTGCGTGCCTTTTTAGTTTCAGGTGATTCATCGCGTGGACGGGAAGTGTTTTTAAAACGAGAGGTTTCAGCATCATCGTCTTCTAAAGCACTATCATCTTCTGAATCTCCGTCTTCTTCAGCCTGTTCTTCGTTTTCTGGTATTGAGTTCTCCAAGTCCTGGGATGCTTTATCTTTACTATTGCTATTTTGTGAGAGTATAGCAGGTTTCTTTTGTACTTCTAGTTGATCATTGAGGCCAGTAATTTTACCATAAATCAAATTTGGTTTTTCCCCTTTTTTGGCCTTGTCAACATCCCTTTCAAAGTAACGTACCTCGTCAAGTCTTTTCGGTATGAAAGTATTTTGCCACACCGCTTCATCTATTTTTTCTTGGGCCGTTATGGCTTCAAAATCTCGATCTTTTATCTGTTCAGAAATTTTTTCCAAACAAGTTTCCATATTTTCATCCGTAATCGTTTGATCTGTTATAAAATCAAACAGTTCCTTAGTGGTCATAGTGGCAACAGATTTTTTGCGGAAAAATTCCGATATATTAGTACAATCTTTGCGCAAGAAGTCAAAAGCATGGGGATGATCATGCTCCACAGATTGGGAAACATCGATAATCACAAGTTGGCCGTCTTGTACCAAAATATTAAATTCTGAAAGATCTGCATGTACCAGACGACATTTATTATATATTCTCCACATTAAAATCACACAATCACGATACAGTTCTCTGGCTTTAGAAGTGCTAAGCTCTACATCCTTCAATTTAGGAGATGGCCAACCACTTTTGCCACAAAATCTCATTACTAAGACATGAGAACGTAATAAAATTGGTTCTGGCACTGGCACGCCCGCGTTAAACATTCTCAAATAATTACGCATTTCCTTTTCGGCCCAGGTTCGTACCATTTTACGAGGATTGGATTTACAGTAGCCATGACGGAACCTAAATTCTCCACTAACATATTTATCACGATCCTTGAAAACTAATATTGAGGTTTTGTAAATCTTTATGGCAAATTCATCGTCTGTATCACGTGCTAAGGCATGATAAACATTGGCCTCTTTGCCAGTGGAAATGCAACCGTTAATTTCTTTTATCAAGCCCCTGTTCAAAAGTTTAAACAAAATCATTCTGGTTCTAGGATCCATAACTTGTTCGGCAGTAGCTCTGTCATGTTTGTCGCGAATTTTTACTTTATTATCCTGCTTAGAGTCGAAGGAAACTAGACGATTGGCGGCTTGGGCCGACATATTTGTAGTAGGATCATATTTCTCCACATTAATGCGGGCAGAATAACGAGTAAATAGTTTTTCATTGGGTTGATAGCTGCTTAAACGTTGCGTATTTTGGTTACCACCTTTGGAAGCAGAACCACTACCACTTAAAGATATTTGATTGTGATTATGTTTCTGAAAGCCACTATAATTTTCCTCATAATCATAATTGTCCTCATATTCTTCATCCTCGTCATACTCTTCATAGTATTCATTCAAATCCTCATCATCCCGCGAGTCGTTATTTAAAATCTTTTCTTTCAAAACGTCTTTAGCATCCGACTTTTCATCGTCTAAATCGGAAAAAGTTACATGTTTTACTGTTAGTTTTTTAAACTCATTGGTCAAATTTTCCTAAAAATGTAAATTGTCAGTATAAATTTCTGTTCAAATGAATAATTTAATTTTTCTTGCACACACTTTGTAAGGCTTTGGAGCTTCTTCTTCCTCTTCTGCATCGCTAAACTGATGTAAGTCCGCCATGGTTAATGCAGTAGAAGAATATCTTAATTAAAATTACTTTTCTGTCTTCCTCCGATTTAAATCTTTTAAAATAAATAAAAATGTAATTTCACAAAATTACTCAATTTCAATTCAATTTCAGCACGTGTTTTTGTTTATGTTTCGTTTGCTATTGAAATTGTCAAATCAATTAAAACAATTTTTTCAAACTTGGCAGCACCACAGTGCAGAGATGGGTAAATGGTGAAACAAAACAACTGCCTTCATTCGATTATAGGTGTGGAAGAAACAAATTCATAACTGCACGTCTCCACGCGCAATATTTATTTCTGAACATAAGAAATAACATCGGCAGTATAACAGCACAAATATGTTCATGTATAGGCTTATGCTCTGAGCTATAGAACACGTATTGTGGTATTGGACATAAATTTAAAAAATTTACTGTGAATGGATCAATGTTTTTTGTCTTTATTTTAATTTATTTTAGTTTTGTTTAAAACTATTTTATTTTCATTTGCTTTATTTTATTTAAAAAACTTTGTATTTTTACCACAGCTACAAGTTTCTTTTGTTTAATTCACACAAACCACAAATGCCATTCAAATTTGACAGCTTATGTTCAACATTATTTCTTGAACATAAGTTTGAACAATTATGTCGCAATTTATTTGCAAATAAGTGTTTCTGCGGTCCACACGTGAACATATGAAGTTGGAAATAGAATTTGACAGATGAGAACATAATTATTTCCAAGTTTGTTGCTCGTGGAGACCCCCCGTAACACCGCGTATTGACGAGACTTAAGCGTTGTATGCAGCTCTGCCTGAAATTCAGGCTGCCATAAGAAGTATGTGTAAAAAAACAAACTGAAATTCAGGTTGGTAAATTTCTTAAAGATATTTCCGTTTACTAGTACGCAGTTCCAAAAGAAAAGTACACGGATTTATTGTCTATTACAGGCATGTTATAACAGTAAGCGGAGAATTTTTCCCGTCAACTGAAACAAAAACTAATGTTCAGACAATTGTTTGGTCACGGAATTTTTTACATTTATAATTTTTCGTACATTGTAATTAATGTTGGTCGTTTTTTGTTGTTTTAAATTAAAAAATATAAAATGTGTGTATGCAAACAAAATTCTGTATTGAATTCTACACGATTATTGTTCCGTGAAGAAATAAATGCAAAACTCCAAACCTGAATTTCAGTGAGAACTGCATACTACGCTTTACGTTTGAAAATTTTCATGTTTGCAATTGTCAAAATATATTTTGCTAAGGCCCGTTTCTCAGTTGAGACATTTCTTGACTAGCTTTTCTCCATTCCGATTTTTTGGCATATGAGATAACCCCCAATGAGGTCGCGATGTACAGAATATTTATAAAATGCCGTGTAAGTTTACTACACGAATATATAAAAATTGTGTCCATGCATCACTACGTTTATACATTGTGAAATACTAGTAAACTATTCGAGATTAAAATCCTAAGCCCTATATCTCCACGTAGTAGTTTTTATTGGCAATATTCAAATTAAATTATTATTTAGGCTGTATTTTTATATGAAGTTTGGCAATTTCCGCAATAATTATTGCTACGTGGAGACGTATGGAAAGGCAAAAATCAGCTTGTTTACGGTCTAGTCAGTGCGTCCGTATTATAAAGCAAGACAATGTGCTACGTCCAGTCCTGCTTTTCTTGCGTATTGCATCAGGAATGGCAAACGAGATTTTAGAATTGTACCATCAATGGTCTAAAGTTGTTCTTTTTTCGACATAATTTTACCAAAACAGTTTTTTTAAACCAGAAACATGTACTAACTACAGAAAATATAACAATTTTCTGTACATATGTACATACTTCTGTGAAAAAATTGAAGTGTGCTTGAGTCAGAACTAGCAATTACAATTGCTAATCGCAAATAGCTATTTAATTTGGGCATAATAGATATTGGAAGGTAGGATATATTCTCAATAAAGTTCCAAAATATTCACCTTTACTACAATGCAAATATATTTATACAAATTAATTTTCTTCAGACTAGTATTCATCATGATGCGCAAGAGCTTTAAATTGCAGAAATAACCTCTTGTGAGCTAGCCTTATCTGACCAATTTAAATATTCCTCCTTTAATTTTTTTTTTTTTTTTTTTTTTTTTCATTTTTCATATTTTTTTTTTTTTTTTTCATTTTTCATTTCATTTATTTAACTTAATCGAGCCCATAGGGCCATATATGATTAATAATTACATTAATGCGATATCATCTAATTACATAGGTATATATTTACATACATATTCAGGCATGTCCCTAAAAAGTAGTGAGTTTGAAATTCACAAGGTAGCATTTTATTTTTGACGGTCTGGAAAGTAGTATATTATCATTAAATATTAAAATTTAGATGCAAAGAATAGAACATCAAAAAATTTTAACGAATTGATTTCAATTGAATCCTAGAGGACATACCTGATTATGATTATTAAGATTAAGTGCTTAACTTTATTTATCATAACTCCAAATAAACTGTTAAAACAAGTGCACACTTTATATACGTTATACGTATGAATGAATAAGTATTACCCGTAGTGGCCATACAATTTCCTCTTGTAGGTAGAGGGGGAATATTTAAAACTCCTAAGATCTAGGGGAAGGCGGTTATAAAGCCTGCACACTCGTATCAAGAACGACCTTTCGAAAATTGAGTTATTGACTCGAGGCAAAATTAGTTGAGGATTGCGAGTTGATCTGGTAAAACGAGGTAACTGTGAAAAAGACGAGAATGAGTCAGATTTAATAAACAAGTAGAAACTACTTAAAACTCTTATGCTGACAAAATCCAGAAAAGAGCATTTTAAAAATATTTTTGAATAATCTGACACATGTTGTGAAATTTTTAAGCTAAAAATGTATCTAACAATGCGGTTAAATATTAGTTTGACGCGATTCATGTTCGTAGCCGTACAACCACTATAGACCTCCAAGCAATAAGTGATATGGGTCATTAACAAGGAGTGAGCCAATTTGATTTTCGTAGCTATAGGTAAATAACAAGTAAGATTATATAAGGTTCTTAACACCATGTTCACTCTAGCTGAAATATTGGATATGTGGTTCTCAAAGCTTAATTTAACATCCAACATAAGGCCCAGGCATTTCATGGAATCCACAAATGGCACGCAGAATCCATCGAACGATATTCCATCAGGTATATGGTCTTGATTACCAAAGAACATAGCTTTAGTTTTTTGCGGGTTGAAATTAAGTTTATTTTTAATTGCCCATTCAGAGACGCATGATAGAATAAAATTTAACGTCACTATATGACAATCAATGAATTCAACATCCCCTTTAATTATAATGTTAATTTAAATTTAATTCAGATGAAATGTTGCATATGTACGAGTGGACGCAAAGGATAAAATATTTAATCACAATAAAAGAGCGATAAGCGATAATTTTTCAAAAAAATTGAAAAACTATTAATTTTACTAAATAACACATTGGGTACCATTGTACTTTTAAATTCTGAAGTTTACCAAAAATGGTACAATTGTACTAAATTTGCCATCCCTGTAATGCATTTATGCGTATGTTTCATTTCATTTGGTTTCCCTTTAGATGGCAACGCAATTATACATATGTCATTCTGTCTTGCATTCACATGTGAAAGGTAAAAATATTCTAGACGAGCCGTGTTTTCGCTAAATTATTCAGTCTAGAACTGTGATGTAAACGTGAAAAAAGTGCTAATATTAAATTAAACTACATGTCTTTGCAGGTGTTAAATAAATTCCGTAATTTTCCCCTAAAATTCCATTACTTGAAGGCGCTTGTAGCAGTTCAACATCAAGAATTTGCCAGCGTAGCAGCAGTATCTAAACGAAATTTAATAGTAAGAGGTGAAATCATCCAGAGATCTTATTCATTTGCTAAAGAAAGTATAAGCTATAAAAGCGACCAAGCATCTGTTAAGTGGGGCAGTAAAAAAACAAAAAGAAACGTTAGACTACAATTGAAAGACATGACAACTCCCGAAATGGAAGAGAAATTGGCTCCCCTGAGAGCATTAGTTTTGGAGCAGGGTAATTTGGTGCGTGATTTGAAAGCCAATGGAGCAGCTGAAATTGATATCAAAAAAGCTGTGGCCGAATTGAAATTACGTAAAAAGGTTTTAGAAGACAAAGAATTAGAATTAACGCCCAATGTGGTTAATTTTGATAGGTCGAAAATGGAAGACTTGTTAAAGCGCAGATTTTTCTACGATCAAAGTTTTGCCATTTATGGTGGTATTACAGGACAATATGATTTTGGTCCCATGGGTTGTGCTCTTAAATCCAACATTTTATCTTTATGGAGACAATTTTTCAGTTTGGAAGAGCAAATGTTGGAGGTAGATTGTTCTATTTTAACTCCCGAACCAGTATTAAAAGCTTCCGGTCATGTAGATCGTTTTGCCGATTTGATGGTAAAGGATACCAAAACTGGTGAATGTTTCCGTCTCGATCATCTGATTAAAAATGCTTTGGAAAAATTGTCAAAGGAGAAAACTGCCACTGCCGAACTTAAAGCTGAATGTGAGGATATTGTCATAAAGTTAGATGGCATGAATAAACAAGAAATGGCAGATATTTTACAAAAATTCAATATCAAATCTCCCTTGACTGGCAATGATTTAACGGAACCCATTGAATTTAATCTCATGTTTGCCACCCAAATCGGACCTACTGGTTTGGTAAAAGGCTTTTTGCGTCCTGAAACTGCTCAGGGTATTTTCGTTAATTTCAAACGTTTATTGGAATTTAATCAAGGTAAACTTCCCTTTGCTGTGGCTCAAATAGGTAACTCATTCCGTAATGAAATTTCTCCTCGTTCTGGATTAATACGTGTAAGAGAATTTACTATGGCAGAGATTGAGCACTTCTGTGATCCCTCTCAAAAAGATCATCCTAAATTCGAATTAGTTGCTAGTACGTTGATGACTCTTTATTCGGCCTGCAATCAAATGGATGGCAAGTCGGCTCAAAAGTTAACCATCGGAGAGGCTGTTAAAAGTGGCTTGGTGGCCAATGAAACTTTAGGTTACTACATGGCCAGAATACATCAGTTTTTGTTAACTATTGGCATTAAACCTGAATGTTTACGTTTCCGCCAGCATATGAGCAATGAAATGGCTCATTATGCATGTGACTGTTGGGATGCTGAATGTTTGACCAGCTACGGTTGGGTTGAATGCGTTGGCTGTGCGGATCGCTCTGCATATGACTTGGGTCAACATATGCATGCTACTGGTGTACGTTTAGTGGCTGAAAAACGTTTGCCTGCTCCCAAAACTGTGGAAGTATCTGAAATTGTCGCCAACAAGCAAATTTTAGGCAAAACATTTAAAAAAGATGCCAAATCTATTACCGATGCCTTGGCCAAACTTACTTTGGATGATATTAAATCTGTAGAACAACAACTAAAAGAAGCTAGCGAATATACTCTTAATACCACGGAAGGATCTTCATTCAAACTTACTTCCGAAACTATTTCTGTTAAACACTCAACAAAAACTATTCATGTAGAGGAAATTATACCCAGTGTGGTGGAGCCCTCGTTTGGTATAGGCCGCATAATGTATGCTTTATTGGAACAAAATTTCCTTTGCCGTGATGGTGATGAACAACGATGCTACTTTACTTTACCCTCGGTAGTAGCACCCTTGAAATGCTCCATTTTGCCTCTATCCAATAATGCTGAATTCCAACCTTTTACACGACAACTCTCTCAAGCGTTAACTAAGGCTGAGCTTTCACATAAGGTAGATGACTCTAGTGGTTCTATTGGCCGGCGTTATGCACGTACCGATGAAATTGCTATACCTTTCGGTATAACTGTTGATTTTGATACTCTTCAAGAACCGCACACTGTTACTTTAAGAGATCGCAATAGCATGAAACAAGTGCGTGTGGATGCTAATGAAGTAATTGATATAGTTAAGGACTTATCGACCGGCAAACTCCAATGGGCCCAAGTTTTGGAAAAATATCCTTTGTTTGAGCAACAAGAGGCTACTAAATAAATGTTCGGATATAACTTTTTTTATTTATTTTTTTTATGTTAGACATTGTATTGCTATTTTAAATTGCTATCTTAAATTCATTATAATATAACGCATTTTCTATAGTTTTGTTGTAATTCTGCATTTAAATTTCACGAATTATAAAGTGTTTGAAACATTTATAAGTGCTTAATAAAAACATTTGTTATTTACATAAAGAATTTAATTGTTTCATTAGAATTCTTAAATTACTGGTCGAAAAAGTGCAATTAAAAGCTGCGCAACAAAAGTTGCAGTGTGTGAACCGGGAGTTTATGTGCTGTTTCCACAATGCAAACAAGCGACTTGAGTAAAAAATTTGTATGAAAAGAACTGAGTGCTTTTCATATAAATTTTATACAAACAATACTTGTTTGCATTGTGGAAACAACCAGGGACCGAAAGTAACAGTTATTATTAAAATTTCAGTTCAAAAAGTCAGACAGAAATAATTTGTTTATACGATAGTTGAGTATAGCTAAGGAATAAAAATCTAAAAATACTTTTATTTTGTTACTTTTTTTAAAAAAGTCAAAATATAACTGTTATTTTGTTTACTCATACTTTTTCGTCAAAAATAGAAGTTAAAATTTTACCGGTATTTTTTGGTCAAAAATAAAAGTTAAAATTTTACCGATATTTTTTGGTCAAAAATAAAAGTTAAAATGTGACTGATATTTTTTTAGTCAAAAATAAAAGTTAAAATTTGACCGATGTTTTTTTTGGTCAAAAATAAAAGTTAAAATTTGACTGATATTTTTTGGTCAAATATAAAAGTTATATTTTGACCGATATTTTTTTTTGGTCAAAAATAAAGATTAAAATTTAAGCGGATTTAGAAGTCGCTACCCCAGTAGTTTTTGTTTTTTTTAACCACTTGTCATGCTTAATATTAGTGAGCAGGAGCATCAACTATTGATCCAATTTATTTAACGAAATTGTATATAAAAGGAGGGACACCTCTCTGAATTTCTCTACTATCCATAACAGGCATCACAAAGGGACCAAAGGACCCAAGCGGGCCGGTTGTTAGAAACCGGCAGCCTGTTCAACCTAACCATATAAAAGCTGTTGATGCTCCTTATATTCACTTACAAGTTAAATCGATGTTGATTAGTAGGATATTCACCATGTGAGATTATTAGCTCCAAATATTACTTGCTCTTTTTTGAAATGTTAACTTTTATTTTTGACCAAAAAAATATCGGTCAAATTTTAACTTTTATTTTTGACCGAAAAAATATCGGTAAAATTTTAACTTTTATTTTTGAGCAAAAAAATATCGGTCAAATTTTAACTTTTATTTTTGACTAAAAAATATCATTCACATTTTAACTTTTATTTTTGACCAAAAAAATATTGGTCAAATTTTAACTTTTATTTTTGACCAAAAAAATATCAGTCAAATTTTAACTTTTATTTTGACCTAAAAAATAATAGTAAAAAATAACCATTATTTTTTTACCGAAAACATATTGGTCAAAAAATAACCATTATTATTTGACTTTTTCGAAAAAAAAAGTCAACAGTTACGGTCCCTGGAAACAACACATTAATGTCTTATTATTTTCTTATGAGTTTATCTTTATATTATTTATGTTTATTAAATCAATAAAAGGTTTTATTTCTTCGAATTTTTTATATTTAATTTTTAATTTAAATCGAATTTTTAATTTAAAATTAATAAAGTGGTCGAATTTCGACCACTGGGCAGGATCCTAGTACAATTAAAAACACCAAAATTATTGTGTACCTTATAGTAAAAACTTTACATAATTTATACTGAGTTATAATTCTTTAAGACTAAGATTTGTAAGGTCACACCCGTCGCAGCTTTCTGACGACCGTTCTGAGCAGAAATCATGTTCTATCAGTGTCTACCCGTTATTCAACGACTTTAAGCTTAATGTCCTTACGAGCCGTAACGTTTTTTATGTAACAATTTTTTTATTCTTGATTTATAACAAAAAATGTGTGTAAAATGGTCACACCCGACTAAATGGAATTACTTTTATGCAATTTGTGCAACTATTTTGACTGACACTGTATGTATGTAAAAAATAATCAGTGTTGTTTCTAGAATTCAAGCAATCGACTTGAGTAGAAAATTTGTGTGGAAACCACTCGAAAAACAGTGCTTTTCACACAAATTGTTCATTCACTTCGACCATGATCCAATAATACAGGTCTCTGCAAGAGATCCGCTGATTGTTTTTTTTTTCATGCTGTGTTTGTCAAACTTCACATAAAAAAACATCACTATTTTTTATATGTATATACATAGAGCTATTTTGAGAATCACAGCAGTATGGCGTTTTTGTTGTACTGCTGCACAGACCTGTATTATTGGATCATGATTTCGACTGTCTGCGTTCTATAACCAGGGGCTAGATTCCGCAACGATGAATTTTTTATCAGTGAACACTTAAAAACAAAAAAATTAACCGCACTTTTTCCAGTGAATAAATTTAGGCTCTAGCGTTCACTATAACCATCAAAATAATACATTCTCAGCGTTGCGGGTGCATAAATCTAAAGTGAACACTGAAATTGGTGAACATTCCAAAATTCATCGTTCCGGAATCTGCCCCCAGCACATTAATAAAATAAATGAGTTTTAATTCTTATGCTTTTAAAATAAAGACGTGCACCACTATACACAAAGTATTGCTAAAACAGATATAACATACATACATACCTGTTACTATAAGTATAAATGATGGAATGAGTGGAACTTCTATTGTATGATTTTATTCCACGCACACATTCTACGCGCACTAAACAATAAGAGGAACATAGTAATTTTTCACAATTCAAACCAAAAAACATTTGTATGTATTCAACAAAGTATCTAAAAACTAAATCGGTATGTTGCTTTTTAGCTTTTGTTTATTTTCACAACACTTATGCACTCATATAAGTTAACACACAGAAACTGATATAAGCAGAAGTATCTGCGCACGTGACTATTTTAAAACTGGTAATATTAGTTATTAATGATTAAAAAAACTTCCGGTAAGCACAGAATATTAGTCTATGCCTGTAAGTTTCAGAGTAGGCAGAATATTATGTTCGATTCGGGCTCGGCATCAAAAAACTCGTTTCGGTCGAACTAAAACATTCGATGACAAAATAGTCGCTCTTAAGACTGGTACGGAGTTCTTACGGAAATTGACGTTCCCATAAGAACTGGGTGTAAAAAAACTTACGGAAATTCAGGTTGGTAAATTCCTCAAAGAGGCTTCCATTTGCTACTACCGAGCTCCAAACGAAAAGTACAGGGAATTTCTGGTATTTATTGTGTATTACAGGGATGGTACAACTATAAGAGAAGACTTTTTTCCATCAACTGAAACAGAAATTAGTGTGCATACAATTGTTTCGTCACTAAATTTTTTACATATCTTATTTTTCACAAGTTGTTATTAATTTTTTGTGTTTTTGCATGTTCTTAATTAAAAAATAAAGGTATTTGTGTGCAAGGCGAATTCATTTACAGGTGGCAGCACCAAGGCAACAAATACAACAATACAAAAACAACGCATTTTGTTTTTGTTAGGTGTACGGTCGAAGTCAAAATTATCTCATTTGTTTTGATCATTTTTCGTTTTTTTATACACATGTTTTTCGTTTGCATAGGGAAATTGGGAAATTTGGGCAATTCAAAACGAGCTTGCGTATTTTGTATTTAAATACTACCTGATACTTTGAACAGCTTATATATCATAACGGTTATAATATCTTTCATTTTTTCCCGAAAAGCTCATTTTACAATCGGCGATGTCTTTTACACTTTTATTTTTCACAAACACTATTTTTTATTTATTTTATACAATTGGGTATGCTCTGTATTTCATGTGGAATGGATCAAGTCGCCATTCAAACGAAAAAAACTAAAATCGGTCTAGCCGTTTGTGAACTACGGTGCTATCAACACACAGCTTCGAGGGTAAAGCTAGAAAAGAGCAGATAACTTCTAAACGGCTGAACCAATTATCTTCAAACATAGCCTAAAACACTCGATCAAGTCACTTATCAGATTCAAAGGAATTTTTATGTTCTCTATGATATCAAATATGAACATATCAAGGTAGATCAACACCAGGTAGTCGCAAGAGAATTCGCCGTGGAGAATTTACATTTGGACTGTCAGTATGAATTCGCCTTGGTACATATTGTATAAATTTATTAAAATATAATTGGGCAATTCAAAGAGAACTGAAAACAGTGATCACAGTCACAGTTTTATGTAACAGTGATTTTTAAATCACGTTCACTATTCACGATGTTCTTTCAAAATCACGGGATCGCTCATCTCTACTTGCCATATTGCCGTACTGTGTAAATTGTGGCCAAAAATGTTTACGAATTTTTGTTTTTAATAAATTCATATAAATTAAAAAACAACAAAAATTTTATTATTTTTAACCGACTTAAGAAAAAAGGAGAAAGGTTATCAATTCATGCATTTTTTTAAGGATGTTTTATCAAAACTCCGCCATTTATAAACCGATTTTGGGCTTTTTTCTTTATATAAAAAGTTGCACTTCCACATTGGTCCAATTGAAAAGTGGGCGGGATCATGCCCATACGAAGTAAATACATATGCCTTTTTTCCACAATTTATTTGACAGCAATGTTCAGAACAACAAAAACCGTAAGACAATCGCAGAGAGAGAAAAGGAGAGAAAATTCAAATCGTACTAAAAAAGAGTATAAAAAAACATGAAAAATAGAAATCGAGATGTTTTTTCTACCCCTCTGTCCTCTCTACACCGCTCATCCACCAAAAAAAGTTGTCATGATTTTAGTTATGATTAAAATCACCGTGTGAACCGCCTGATTCTGCATCAACAACTTCCACTAAACCGATTCGTATGAAAATTTGCATACACATTTAGTTATTGTTACAATGCCACATTATGACTAGAAAAGTGGGCACTGCCACGTCCATGATATGTAAATATTATATTAAACTAATTCTACTTAATCGATTCCTATGAAACTTCGCACACAATTAGTTTTCATTCAAGTACATCATTATGATAAAAATTATGGGCACTGCCACTCCTATTATGTGATCGTTTTTTGCAAGAATTATTTTATAAGCACATAGAGAAATATGTTCCAAACAAAACGAGTCATATTTCTTTAAACGCAATCCAGAGCTTTTAATTTTATTCACAATTAAGTGGGAGAATTCAATCGAAAAAATCACCATTTTAACTTTTGTCGGTGACATCATAATAAAAAAAACAAAGTTGCTACTACCTTTTGTGCTATTTTATAAAGTTCTTTCCAATTGCTGTTTAGCTTAAACGGTTTCTTTTGTTTTTAATTTGAATTGTTACTTTATTTTTGTTTTTCTTTATGTTTTCCATAATTAAAAACCTAAAAAAAGTGCGTGCGAATTCTTTTTATTGAAACGAGTTTTGCGCGACTATTTTCTAAATGACTTTTTGTGCGACCTTTTGAAAATTTCCAACGGTAACACTATACACGATAATAGTTGGCAGCGCGAGTTTAAACTGACACATGTGCAACATGACAGCAATGTGGTTAGTTCGTGGAAATGTTTTTGCAAGAAAAGTTTTTTAAGTACGCGCAAATTAGTGTATAATATGTGTATATAAGAAAAATTATTATTAATTGCATATACAAAGAAAATAATTAAAGCACTCAACAATAACTTACCGAAATCTAAAAATAAAAAAGAAAAACGTGAGAGCAACATCGAACAACAACGTCGTATAGTGTCAAAAAAACTGCAAAAAAGAAGGAAAATTCAATAGTTTCTAGCATAAAAGAATGTTTATTACAATGTTGTAGGAACAACGAAGATAAATAAGTTAATTACACAGTAACATTAAGAACGCAAGCATATTAAGTTTTATTTATTTTGATATTGATTGTTGCTAAATTGGCAAATTCGACATACATACATCAACCGCGTGTTTTTTTTCTGTTCAACTTTTTGCGTTTGTTGTTTCAATCTTTCACCGCTAACCCGCCGAACAAACACCGTTTCTTTTTTTTTTTGTTGTTATTTGTAAGAACTTTTTGCAAAAGTTTTATATTTTACAAAAAATAAGGTAATCAATTTGAAATAGTTAAACGTAACTAATTTATTGTGTTTAACAATAAGATATTTAATTTTTAGTGTTTGAAACTTTACGAAAATGAAGTACATTTTGGTAACCGGTGGTGTTATAAGTGGTGTGGGCAAAGGTGTTATTGCCTCTTCATTTGGTACTCTATTGAAATCATGCGGCCTGGATGTCACTTCCATCAAAATTGATCCCTACATAAATATAGATGCTGGTACATTTTCACCCTATGAACATGGTAAGTTTTTGAATAAGAATTTATACTTCTTTTCGGAAAATGCAACATATAAACAGATTTGCTTTAAAGCAGTAGTGTCCAAACATACACTACCCGGTTGGCCATGTCTTTCAGACATCTTGCAAGACCGATGCATGACAATGTTAAAGCGTCGACGAGCTGTTGGTGACAGCTCAAACAGATCAGTGAGGACTTTCGAACAAATGGCCGCTAAGTTCCTACATGACAACAAGGGCGACACTGTCACCCATATATTCATTAATTACCATGTAAATGAGAACATCCTCAGAAATGTCCCTATTAGACTTTTCGTTTTCTTTTTTTACAAGAAGTTTTATTAATAGACATTGTAACAGAACTTTCCATCAGCTCAGCTTCGCTCAATTTGAGCAAACAGGAATGTATCAAAATGATTCAAACTGGTGAACGACTGTACTGTACAAGAATTTCATTTGGCTAGTTGGCATGACCAGTCGGGTACTTCTTCTTTTACCGATTCTTTGAGTACGGTTTCTGTTAGATTGTCTTAAGAGAAACTGTAGTCGACAAATATCGTGCATGACAAATTTCGAATTTTCCTTAAGTAGCCGTTGATGAAAATGTCCTGTACGACGCGTTGGCCAACCGGGTATCTTATTCTGTATTTGTGTATACGTGTGTTGAAATAAAAAAGCCATGCACGATTGCATAGAAAATTGACAGAATGTTCTCCACAGCTTTAAAGAGATATTTCAATTAAAAATATTTTAATATCATGAAATTAAAAAATTAAAAATTTTAAAATTCTCAAACGGATAGAACTAATTACTTCATTACTTCTAGAAGATAGACTAGAAGATTTTAAATGAAGTCAACTTTCAAGCGAAAAAAAAACTGAAAATGGTGCCAAAGACACACAGAATCAAAAAGATACAGCAGGAAAAGAGGAAGGAGATAACTTCTAAATGTCTGGATAAATTTTCTTCAAACAAAAGAAAAAGCCGTTTGGCCTGTACGATGGCGTATACAGACAGAGATAAACGGACACACACTACAAACTTATAACACCCATCTTTTTTTGGTCGGTGGTTGAAAACTTATTGCTACCCAGCTAGCAATTTATGAAATTATCGATCATATTCGAGTCTTTATTGATTCCTTAGCTCGATTGAAATAATAATTTATGCGCTCATTTTCTGATCATAAAAGATATGGTACCCTACGGTAGAAAATGGTACCCTACGTACGACTCCGCTTGAAGAGTCTTATTATCCGCTTTTAAATCAGTTTCGCTTATTTTTTAATAATTTTTAAACAGTATTTTTGATCATTTCTGAATCAATTACGACTCATTTTCGAGAAAGTAAAATAAAAAAAATTTAATTTTAACTGAGAATCGAATTAAGCTCCTGCGGATTTGTAACATTACGTACCAACCACTCAGCTAAGGTACTGCGTACAATATCGACAGCACAAAGCTAACATAAACTTATATCTATAACAATACTCAAAACAGTCACATTTCGAGCATATACTTGATCAATTTATGATTGCGCACAAGTCTTTTTCTAAGCATTTATGGGACTCATTTTCGAGTCGTTTTTTGAGCGCGCAACTGCTTAATCACTTTTTTATCGTCTAAGTTAGTCTTAAAAGATTAATTTTGGAACATATGCATGATCAATTTATGATTGCGCACAAGTCGTTTTCTAATCATTTGTAGGAATCATTTTCGAGTCTTGTTTCAAGCTCGCAATTGATTATTAATCACTTTTTGATCATCTAAGGTAGTCTTAAAATACTTCGTTTTCTGTCTTTTGGTAAAACAATCTTCCAAATGCTATGTGGGTAGTTACGAAAGTAAATAATTTTAATTTATATATATGTACCTACTTAGAACATGTACATACCTATTCTTTTTGTGTTTTGTACCTACATACATATTTGTTTTTGCTTTAAAATTCATTTCCTTTTTCCGTCGTAAACATATTTTGTCTATTAAATGACAAGTTCATTTATCTAAAATTTGTTTTTGAACCTTTTATTATGTGAAATAAGAAGGCATATTTAGTTGATCAAAGATCATGGAACAACTTTGCAAATTTGATTTGTAAACAACTTCAGGATTTGCTTAATTTTCATTGTACAATAATAATTACGTCTTAAATAAAGCATACAAAATATCACAAAAAAAAAAACTTAAAATAAGTGCATAGTTGGAAAAAGAAAACGATGATGTAGGAGTTACGACAAAGAATTCATCACATGGGAAAATAAGAAATTTGCATCCTTTAAAATAATTCTTATCCAAAAAGTAGGTTAACTCTTCTTTCAAATAAGATTTATTTTAATAAAATCGGCCAACAATGTCAAAATTTATGTCAATTTCAAATAATTTGTTTGTAGCAAAATACGACATACCTAATACATTCTTCATAAATATAAGAAACAGAAATTTTTGATAGCGTTTTCTATATCGTTTCTACCCTTTAGCTGATGTTAACTTTTTTTAACGTCCTAAAATTTATAGATAAATTATAGATATTTATAGATAAATTATATACATATAAAAAATTTTTAACGCTCAATATATTTTTATACGAATTCAATATTTTTTTCAGAACACACACTTTATTTTGAATTCAATACAATTCAGATATATAATCTTTGATGTATTTTAACATAACCTCCTTAGGTATTCACAAAAAATTCCAATATATTAAATAAATATGGATAAAACTCAATACATATTTTTTAATGCAAAACTTTTCAATAAGTAGAAACCTACGCTGTTGTTTTAGTGTATGTTGTTAATGCAATTTTAAAAATTAAACTGAGTAACGAAGCGTACTAAAAAAGCGTAACGCCCAAAACATAAGACTGCGGACAACAACAATTAAAGAAAATTATAATTTTTAATAGTTTTCAAAAATTTGATGTGAAAATATTATAAAACCGTTTATAAATTTAATTTCATTTTTGGGAAAAATGCATAGTTTTTTAATGTCGAAAATCAATAACGTGCATTACGGACACACCATTTTGCATGAAGAGAGTAAAAACAGTATTTTTGTTCTTCGTTTTTAACACGTAATGGACAGTATTGCACAAGAAAAAACTAATGAACATTTATTTATAATCTATTAAATCATGCTAAAGCAATTTTCATTTTAAAAATTAAGCGTTTATTTTATGAAATATTTTACAATACTTTCTTCAACGGACCCGAAAAAAAGCATTTGTAATGAGAATCAGCCATTTATATCGTGGGCGCGCGGAAAAAATGGGATAGGTCAAGTTTTTCTAAAATAATTCTTGCAAAAAAAAGACCGATTACAAAATAGACGTGGCACCGCCCCCATAATTTATCATCATGTACTTTTACGAGAATTAATTGTGTGTGTGAAGTTTGAAAAAAAGGGTTAAGTAGAAGTAGTTAAAATGAATATTTAATCTGCATGTAACGATAACTAAATGTGTATGCAAAGTTTCATAAAAATCGGTTAATTAGAAGTAGTTAAAATGCATATTTACTTTTCATGGGCGTGGCACTGCCCAGTTTTCTAAACATAATGTTTTATTGTAACGATAATTGAAAGTTATGCAAAGTTTTTTAAGAATCGGGTTAGTAGAAGCTCAAAATGAATATTTAGTTTGCATGGGCGTGGCACTGCCCACTTGTAATCATGATGTAGTATTCAAGCAGAAACTTAACATGTGTGCAAAGTTTCATAAGAATCGGTTGAGTAGAAGAAGTTGAAAACGAATGTGTATTTACTTCGTATGGGCGTGACCCTGCCCTTTGTTCAACGGGACCAATCTGGAAGCACATCCTTCCAAATAAAGAAAAAGAAATCTGGGAGTAATCGGAGAAATCGCGGAGTTTTGAGGGAACATATAAAAAAAAAATACATGACGAATTGATAACCATAGGGTACATAGAGGCCAAACAGAAACTTCAAAAAGCTAAGTGTGCTGTCAAAAACCTAAGTCTAAGGATCTATTAGTAGAACATTTTGTATTAGTATTGGTTTAAAATAAAAATTTCCCCACAGCACTAAAACCGCACTTGGTTGTAACAAAAAGTATTCTAAACTATTTATATATTTTATACGTGAATTTTTAGAAGTTTATGCAATTATTGTTGTATTAATTAATGAAAATATGAATTTCGAATGCTTTTTAATACATTCGAGCTTAAAAAATATTGATTTGCTAAACATTTTTTTTTGCAATTTCGCTATTTGGTAGCAAAAATTTTTATCCCAAATAGGAACAAAAATACAATACTGTTCAATGAAAAATAGAGTTGAAAACTTTGATAAATTTCAACACACAAATGTCAACAAAATTAAAAAATATTTTAAAATTACAGCAAGAAGAAATATAAAATTTATATTAAAACAAATAAAAAAATTAAATAAAACTAAAAAGTGTTTGTGCGTGGAAAAAAAGTTACGATTTAGTGCATTTTCAAGCGCAAAAATGATAGTCTCTCAACTGTGTTGAAATGCAAAAATGGTGTCCTCTCATTTTTGTTGAATTCACAATATCTATATGTGTAAAGAGAGTTGTCATTATTCTATTGACAATTCGAGAGCTTGCTATCTATGTTTATCAATGATTAAAACACTATTCCGAGCATATTTTATAATTTTCGAACTGCGGCCGCCGAACTTTCATTATTTTTGAAATATTGTTCAATAATGAAGACACGTTGTTCTATCGTTTAACGCTACATTTTTACTAACCTAAAACTGTCAACTGTCAAATTGTTTTTTAGGGTTGCCAACACTACTGCACAAATGGTGACAAATTTAAATCTTGCGTTAATTTTGGGAAAATCTATATAATGGATGGGCCGCTTTAGTACCCCTTAAAAGAGCCTTCCTGGAAAATTTTGAGTTTTTTACTACTCGTTCAAAAGATATTAATTTCCGTAAGTCATTTTAAGTTTTTTGTCCATAACTTTTTTAATAATCGGACATATTTTTTAATTTTAATTTTTGGATGTTCCTCAAAGAAAGAAATAGAAAAAAAGAGCTCCATGAAAAACGGCCCAATGAAAAATGGCCCCACACCAAAAATGAAAAATGGCCCAAACTTTTGTATTGAAAACAACAACACAACTTTTGGGGCCATTTTTCCTAATTTTTTGGGCCATTTTTTATTTTTTAAATTGGGGCCATTTTTCATTTTTAAGTTTGGGGCCATTTTTAATTTTTCATAAAATGAAAAATGGCCCCAAACTTAGAAATAAAAAATGGCCCCAAAATATAGGAAAAATGGCCTCAATTTTATAAATAAAAAATGAAAAATAGCCCAAAAAATCGTTTGTTGTTGTTTTCAGTGGAAAATTTGGGGTAATTTTTCGGTGCAGTGCTCCATATGCTTCTCAATGCTATTGGGCAGTAACGCCATACGCAAAAAGAGGACGTTCCCGTACGTAAAGCCAAATTTTTTTAGCTATTGCCATTATAATCTGCCTTCAACTCGTCTTGACGAAGGCTTATGTCCGCTCGAAGAGCGGCTCCACTGAATAAATCTCGCTGCATAGACGGCCTTCGGCCGGGCTTACGGGTTTCTTCCCTTAGGTATATCGAAAGGCGGCTTCGCTGAATAAAGATTTTTGAATAGCTGGTCTTCGGACGGGCTTTAAGAGTTTTTCTTTCGAAAAGTGGCTATGCAAGACCCCTTACTCAACGAAGCCCCTTTTCGATATACCTAGAGGAATAAACCCTTAAGCACCGCCGAAGGCCGGCTATGCAAAGATCCTTATTCCGCGAAGCCGCTTTTCGATATACTTAGAGGAAAGAATCCTTAAGCCCGGCCGAAGGCTGGCTATGCAGAAATCTTTCCACAGCG
This sequence comes from Panzeria rudis, assembly GCA_956483635.1. Taxonomy (NCBI): domain Eukaryota; kingdom Metazoa; phylum Arthropoda; class Insecta; order Diptera; family Tachinidae; genus Panzeria; species Panzeria rudis. Next base: position 24,093,146 of record OY101451.1, on the reverse strand, counting down.
AAGCCGCCTTTCGATATACATAGAGGAAAAACCCTTAAGCCAGGCCGAAGGCCGGCTGTGCAGACATCTTTACTCAGCGAAGCCGCTTTTCGATATACATAGAGGAAAAACCCTTAAGCCCGGCCAAAGGCCGGCTATGCAAAAATCGTTATTCAGCGAAGCCGCTTTTCGATATACATAGAGCCAAAAATCCTCAAGCACAGCCAAAGGCCGACTATGCAGAAATATTTCCTAAGCTCGTTTTACGAAAAATTTTCCAAAAATAAGACAAAACGGGTCCAAATTAAAAAATGAAAAATTGCCTCAAAATAGGAAAAATGGCCCCAAATAAATAAATAAAAAAAATGAAAAATGGCCCCAAAAAATTGTGTTGTTTTTTGAATGAAAAAATTTTGGGGCCATTTTAAAATTTTTAGCTTGGGGTCATTTTCCTCAAGTAGGAAAAATGGCCCCAAACTTAAAAATGGCCCCAAATATTTTCTATTGCAAACAACAACAAATATTTTTGGGGCCATTTTTAATATTTTGGGGCCATTTTTCATTTTTGGTTTGGGGCCATTTTTCATTTTTCCGTTTGGGGCCATTTTTCAAGGAGCCAAAAAAGTGCTCCAAGTTTTTCCGATTTTGATTTTTGGATTTGAAATTTTAAATCGTGTTTTTGAAAATTTGTAGTTTTAAACTTCTATCCACCCAACAACTTTTAAGCCCGGTCCGCTAGTGAGCCTTCCATAACTACTATTTTTTTTTATCGATTTTTGAAAACTTAAAAAAAAACTAATTTTCTTGAAAGCATAAGAAATCTTGTAATTCTTGTGTTTATGGTACATATATGATATGGTCAGCACTTTTATGTAAAACACCACAATCAAAATTTTTGTGGAATATTTTAAACCTCCAACTCTTCGCTGTATGGGTCATTTTGCTCCTTCCTTTGAGGGGTACTAACAAATTACAAAATTTAGGAAATAAAAATTTTTTAAGTAGTCCGATTTGACGTTTAATGCCCCAAATGTATCTATAAAAATGTTTCTTCAAAATAATTTTTCAACACAATTGGTTATAGTGTGCACAATATACCTTTTGACTAACTATTAACATCAAAACATTTACATGTCTTATATATTGGAAATCTGCCAAATATTTGTAGCGAATTTAATTTTCTTTGTAATAATAGCAATAGTTAAGCTTTTTTGGGGATTAAAATAAAACAAAAATGTCCAATAGGAAAATATGTAATGTTTTAAAATAAATACGAAATCGAATCTTATTTAATCCTTAAAGAGTATTATACATGCTTAATTCTTTGTAAATAAGGACTCAAATGTGTATATTAAGGAGGTTTAGTTTATACAAGAAAACCTTATCATCAAATTATTTTCTTTCACAAAATCTTAAAGCAATATGTTTTCTAATATACATAAATCAATGGCTGTTGGCAAAAATGGAAATATGCATGTGGGTTGCACAGATAACACAATAACCTTGTTATACAATTTTTTTATTCAATATGTATACATTAATGTGTATGTATGCAAGTAATAAGTAAATCAATTTAGCTATTGAATTATGAAAAATATCTTTAGATTTAATTTCAAATTTTAGAAACTTGAATTATAGTTGGCGAATAAAATCGTCCTAAGAAAAAGTCATGGAAAAACAACATCAAATGGTGGTGGTATCTTTTTTCTAATCATTCTTGCTTAAATCAGTCTTGTCGCATTCATTCAATTCACATTTTTAGACACAAAAAATAAAACATTTTTAATACAATTTTTTTTATTAGTAATTATTTAATTATTTTATTTATGCGCTTGAGAAAGACTAACAAAAGTTTAAAATTAGTTTTGTTTAGTGTGATTTTAAACGGTGCAATTACCTAAAAATTAACATATCCTTTGCAAAATACCGAAACTCATTAAAACATTTCAGAAATCGATAAATGCACTTTCTTGCGCAACAGTTTTCATATTTAAAATAAATTAAAATTAAACAAAAATAAATATTAAACTATATTTTTCTTTTTTCATTTTACTATCACTTTTTGTATTTGCTTTTTTTTAACATCAGAACTAGATATTCGCAAATACTATGTAATATTATTTTTTCCTAAAATGTTCATTAATAAAGAACATTTGTTTATTTTTACTTAATTTCATGTATGACGTAGTTTCTTGTTTGAAATTCTTTAGAATTTATTATCAACAAGTGTTGGGGTTTTTATGGCGCGAATTTTGTTTACATTGATTATTTAATGTTGTATGTATGTACTTAGAAACAAGTACATAAATACATATATATAATATATAACAAATTATTGGGATTTTTGTTTTAATTGAACAATCGCTCGATTAATATATCGAGGGGTTTACTTAACCGGTTAATAGTCGGTTAATTTCGGATTAATTGGCAAACCGATTAATAAACATTTTCCATAATTTATTATGTTAAGATTTTCGGCCCTGTTCTGTAAACCGAATCCGAGTAAATTTCTCCTTTCCAACAGTAAATAAAGCCGCCATTGGTAAACTACAAAAAAGTATGAAAAAAATTTACTGTTAATGGATTTAATTTTTCTAAATCGATCGTTTTTAAATCGACTTGATTTACAGAAGAGTGACTCCACGTAAAACGGCCCTATGCAAGGAAAAAATCATTTTCTCATTTTTAATAAAAATCTCTCAATTGATGTTTTTTAGAGAATGCTAATATTTTTTAATCAATTTGAGGCACTTTTAAATTATCATGCTACAAACATTTTGCTCTCCCTCTTTGTATGTTTAATATTTATTTCAGATTTTCTTTTATTCCCTTTCTCATTATTAATAAAAACCGTTATCTCTGACAAGAATATACTTTTTTGATTTTTATTGAATTTAAAAAAATATTCAGCTTGAGTATTCTGCCGTCTATAATAGAACGGATAGCAAATAATTTAATGTCTTATTATTTTCTTATGAGTTTATCTTTATATTATTTATATTGATTAAATCAATAAAAAGTTTTATATTTTCGAATTTTTCAAATTGTCGTACTATGTCACACCCGTCGTCACACCCGTCTCATTTTAAAAATAGTTTTTTTTTATAAGAAAAATAATTTTTTGTCAAAAAGTAAATACAGAATACAATTAAAAACACTTTGAACAGATATATACCAACATTATTTTGTACCTTATAATCAAAATTTTACAGAATTTATACTGAAAGTCATAATTCTTTACAACTAACCCAGCAAAAACTTTTGTCATTTTTGTAATCGGTAGTACTTTATTAATGGGTTACAAGTAATGAGTGGTACTTATTTATCTTATTACTATGCTTCAAATTAGAACAACTACTTAGTTTTTAATAAAATTATTACGTATTTTTATCATTATCTGAAAGTAGTTACAATTTGTTGAAATGTATTAATAAAATAAGTAGACAACCACTTTTTGAGTCAACATGTATTTGTATATGAAAACTAATTTTTGTCGCTTAAACTTATAAGTCAACAATAACTGAGTGGTTAAAGTTCTTGTCTTCATATCTGAACGAGCACAGGTTCGTATCCCAGTTGGGCAAAAAAAAAAAAAAGAATAAAAATGAAAAAATTAAATAAAATTGAAAAAATATAAATAAAACATAATGTGCAAATTTTTTTTTAAGTTTTATTTGTTTATTTGAGTACTTATTTTTTAGCTTCAAGTAAGCCAAATAATAACTAGTTAATTGCTGTGAAAATGTAAATACATTTGTAAGGGGTACGTACCCCTTATTTTTTGGACTTCTCAAACAAAAATACGTAGTTATCGAGTCAAATTGTAAGTAGTTACGACTTAAATTCTCATATACTTTTTTGCCTACCAGTAAGCAAAGTTTTTGCTGGTAAGATTTGTAAGGTCACACCCGTCGCATCTTTCTGACGACTATTCTGAGAAGAAATCGTGTTATTCAACGACATTAAGCTTAATCTCCTTGCGACCCGCAACGTTTCACACCCGGCTAAATGGAACTATTCAGAACATGCAGATTTATTAGTTAATCAAAACAATAACATAAACAACAATTCTTGAACTAAATCAGACAAAAGAACGATTTATAAATATGTATTAATTTAAATAAATTCATTAAAGTGCGAATTTGAGTCGCACACAAAGGGTTTCGTACGAATATACATACGTATATCCCTTTTTCGATTTTTTTGTTTTTTTGGGGACTTCAATTTTAGTGTAATTTTTTTCGTTTTGGCGAACTTTTTCGTTTTTTGCGCCTTTTTTTAGTTTTGGAAGAATTTTTTGTTTGGCGACTTTTTCTGTTTTTTGGGATTTTTGTTAGTTTTTACGAGTTTTTTCTCTTTTTGGCGATTTTTTCGGGTTTGTAGATTTTTTAGTTTTGGCGATTTTTTGCGGTTTTGACGATGTTTTTACTTTCGTCGATTTTTTTAGTTTTGGCGTTTTTCTTCGTTTAGGCGATTATTTTGGTTTGGCGATTATTTTAGTTTGGCGATTATTTTACTTATAGCGATTTTTTTTGCTTTTGGAGATTTTTTTTGTTTTTTTTTTCGATTTTTAATATTTTTGCGATGTTTTTCGTTTCTAGGCAATATATTTTTGTTTTTGGTGATTGTTTTAGTTTTAGCGACTTTTTTAGTTTTGCCGCATTTTTCGTTTTGGCGTTTTTTTGTTTTGTTGACTTTTTCGGTTTTTTGGATTTTTTTTGTATTTTGACGATATTTTTAGTTTTAGCAGTTTCTTTTTCGTTTTGGCGATTTTTTGGTTTTTAGCAATATTTTTTTTTTGTTTTTGGCTTTCTTTTTAGTTTTGGTGATTTTTTGCATTTTAGCGATTTTTTTACTTTTGGTTCTTTTTTCCTTTAAGCTTTTTTTAATTTTGGCGATTTTCGTGTCGGCATTTTTTAAATTTTGGAATTTTTTAGTTTTAGCGTTTTTTTTAATTTCAAGAGTTTGCCTCGTACGGTTCCCAAGATACAGCAAATTGTCTATATTACATATCAAAAGTACACTAACTGATAGAATAACCTTTAATTTTTAGGGCCATTATTACAACTCGGCAGTAAAATAGCAGATAATTACTGGCACGATTAGCAAGAGTGATGAATAAACTGACATAATATTTTTCATTCGGCCTGATTGTGTAAGGCGTTGGCGTAAACGCCTATGTCGTTTTTTGTAATAGATTAAAGTAACACACAACCCATGTTCTTTAATCTACTACAAAAAACGACTAAGGCGTTTACGCCAATGCCTTACACAATCAGGCCCATTATTACAACTTGCCTGTAAAATAAAATTGATATTTTTCGCCATCCAAGTCTACAACAAGAATAAATTTGTTGTAGAAACTACACCACAACTGTCAAAAAACGTTGAAAGACGAGTGGAATTATCAGCGCAGGTAGCTCTATAAGGAATTGTCCAATACCGTAAAGAAGGGTAGCTGCATATAGTGATGAAATTATGATAATTTCATCACCACTAAGTTTGCCAAGTAAGTTCAGGTGTTCTAGTGAGTTCACCTGTTAGATACGTCTTCTTGGTGTTTACTTGATAAACTAGAAAATATGGCAGCCTATGAAAATGTGTGCCGATAAAAGTTACAGGTAGAATGAATTTGTCAATAAGTTATCGTACACTTTTATAGTGCGTTTCCATATACGTACATAATTTCGGCCAAAATATTTGATTTGCGCAAATGAGGTAATTTGCGACATGATTTCCCATATAATTTTCATATTGGCGAATTATCTCAAATGACTTAATGTGCTCCAGATTCTGTCGAAAATACTCTATGCAACCCTGCGTTGCTTTTAAAATTACAAACTCCATCCCTGGGTCATCCATGAATTGTGATTGACGATTTCGAAAAAATGACATTAAAGAATATTTCTTTAATTTTAAATGTCAAACTATATATGAAAAAAAATTCAATTACAGCTGCTGGTACACCTTATAAAGTAAGTCCATCATTTGACTACGAAAATTCGAACACCAGCTAACACACCGTTACGTAATAATTGAATAGATCCTTAGACGTGTTTCTACATATTTTCTGATATATTATCCGACAATTATCAGACTAGTCGGAATGGCAAAGTTGGTACAATTCTACCATTTTTTGGTACAATTTGGATTTTAAAAGTACAATGGTACACCAATGGCTTATTTAGTACAATTAATAATTTTTCTATTTTTTCGAAAACGTCCTTATTGCAGTACTCTTATTGCGATAAAATATTTTATCCTTTTCGTCCGCTGTACATATGTCACTTTTATCTGAATTAAATTTAATTTTTGCGAAGTACTGAAAACAAAGTTTGGCTTGAAAGTTGTAAAATAAGGTCAGCTTATAATTTAATTTATAACGTCTCTATAATTTCAAGCTCTTAATGATCGTGATTTATATTAGAGTCTGGAAAAAATAAATTTTTATAAATTTATTTGCAATGTAGTAAAGGTAATTTTTTCGGAACTTTATTGGAACTATGTAATAGCTTTCAAATAGCTAGTATGTGAGTTATTTTAGACTAGAAATTGCAATAGCTAAATCAGACTTAAGCATAGAATCTCTTTTGCAACAAATATATGTACAGAAAAGTAAGGTATTTTCTGCACTTAAAAACTGTTTCTGGTTTCAAAAATGTATTTTGGTACAATTATGTCCAAAAAGTACAATTTTAGAATACAATTGGTACAATTTTAAAATCTCATTTGCCATCCCTGGTCTGCATATTGTTAGAAGGAAATTATATTTCCTTCAAGACATTTTACAGAATAGTTTGTACAGTATTACAATGTATATCGAAGGTGTTGCGTAAAAAGGGCCAATCTATGATGCGAACCGAGATTGGCCCTTTTAACGCAACACCATCGATATTATCATTGTTCTTTTTAAGTAAAATATATTTTGGTAACCAATTTTTTAGTTTCAATTTGTTTGTATTGCTTTAAAAGTGATAATACATACGTTTTTATTAAAAATGTAAACATTAGCAGCTGTTTACACATAAACAGGGTTGCGGACTGAAATTCCTCAATATTTTTTCTATTATATTTTATTTATTTATTTATTAAATATGTATTACAAATGCAATATTAAAGGAATTCACAAGGTCGTCCTAAAGGTACGGTCACACTTGGCAAATATTTTTAGAAAAAAAAACGTGACCAACAGACAAGCTAAAATTGTATCTCCTTTAATTCCAATAATTTTTTAATTAACTTTATTTTCTGATATAAAAACTAAGTTAAATTACTCTAAGCCTGAGCAAAAATAGTGGTTACGTTTTTTTTTTTTGGCAAATATTTGCCAAGTGTAACCATACCTTAAGTGTTCTAACTGTTGTAGGTACTAACGTTATACAAAATAGTTAATTGCTTGTTGTTGATATTCTCAATAAAAAAATATAATATGACAATACAACTTATTTAGATATGTTTTTATGGTTAGCTATGTATGTGTTCAGCTGGATAAATTTCGCATAAAATCGTTTCTATTTTGAATTTTAATGTTTGTATTTTTATTGTATGTACATAAATATTTTTTTTTTAATATTTTGATGTTTAGTTTCTGAAGTTTTTGAATATATGACAGGGTGTCCTATTTAAAATATTGTACTATGTTAGTACCTAACACATTAGTACACCTTTTGAACTCCTGTATCGGTTGTATTATTGTATTATTTTACAGTAGCGTTTACTTGTAGGTAATTTTCATTGAAAAAATGTGGTACAACTATTCAATTTTACTTCATATATTTAAAAAAAAACTGAGTTTTTATATCGGAAAGTTTACTAAAATTTCCCCACCGATTTTCGAAAAAAAAATTTTCCCACGGATTTTCGAAAAAAATTGTGAAAGCAAACTGCGAGCAAAATCGTTCAAAGAATAAAAGATCTTTGAAAATCCGAAAGTTAATGACAAAGTTATGCATTGGAGGGAGCAAATTTCCCCCTCCGATTAAAAAAATAAAATCAAAAAATGATGGGACCAAACTGCAGACAAACCATTTCAAAAAAAAAAAAAAAAGAATTTTGAAAATCGATTCGCAAATGACAGAGTTATGCATGGGGGAGCAAATTTCCCCCTCCGATTTTTGGAAAAAAATTATTAAACCAAACTGCAGGCAAACCATTTCAAACAAAAAACATTTTTGAAAATCGGTTGACAAATAACAGTTATGCATGAGGAGAGCAAAATTCCCTCTCCGATTTTCGTAACAAAATTATGGGGCCAAACTGCAGGCAAACCCTTTCAAACAAAAAAAATTTTTTAATCGGTTCACAAATGACAGTTATGCGTCTACAAACATAAAAAAATACACACGAATTGATAAACTACTTCTTGTTTGATGTCTGTTAAAAAATGGGATCAATTTGTCTCATATTCAAGACAAATTTTCCAAATCGGTCTATAAATGATGCAGGGTGTTTGTTCACTCGAATAATGTCCGATCAAACAAAAAATTTCAATTTCAAGTAAAAAATTTATTCGAGTAATTTAGGACGATTAATCGAATAACTCGACTAAATAAATGTATGTAAATTTATTTTTTTTAATAAGTTTTTGAAGATTTCTTAATAAAAACTGGCAAAATTTTTTAAATATATGAATTTACGAATGGCATGAACGTTATTTCATACTAATAAACCACATCATCTAAGAATTAAGTAAATAATGCAGTAACAATAACAGGGAGAAAGGAACCCACCTCAAATAAATATCTTGTAAAAAATTCGGAAATATAACCATCAAACAAAAAATATTTTAACTAAAGAAGATATTTCGAGAGTAATAAATAGATTTTTCGTAATCAAATATCGAATGTAATGTAATGACGAAATTCAATGAAAAATTAAAAACATTTACAAAACCAAAGAGGAAAAAATTACTTTTGTCATATAAAATATTACTGTATGGATCTAGAAAAAACAAAGAATTTATCCGATAATATGGAAATGCTTATTTTTAGTTCACTTTTCTTAATTTCTCCAGCGTCAACGATTAGCGAAAGATCATTCTTAATAATGGGAAAAATTTTCAATCGAAAAAATATCTATGAAATTAATAGAGTCCGACCGAAACTAGTTTTTTGATGCCGAACCGAAACCGAACCTAATATTCGGCAAAAAGACCGAATAACTTTTTTTAGCATTAACTGATATTGACATTTTAAAAACTTAACAGAACTGAAAAGTCATTTATTTTATTAACGGCCCTTTTCACAATGTGATTAAAAGTTAACGTGGTCTTTAACGGCAAATTCGGCATACAAAACTCTTCGTTAAAGTATACGTTAGCTTTTAACTGTACACTGTGAAAGAGGGCGTAAGAGTATATCTAAATACATACAGTGTCAATCAAAATAATGTAGAAATTGAATATATTTCATTCCATCGAGCAAATATAAAACTTAACCATTAATGAACATATGACTAATAAAAACTTGGCATGAAATTAGCTTAAATGATGAATAGAACTGGAATATTGGGTTCGGTACATATACATTGAAGAGTGTTTTATCACTCTATTGATGACGTCAATCAAAAAGTTGAGTCGGAATAACTAAAGAGATATAAAGTGGAATATTTACCTATTTTTGACACTAAATTTAAAAGATTTCATTCATTTCTACTAGATTGAAGTTTTTTTTTGTTTACGGCCGCATTTCATCTATGATGATATACATAATAAAAATTTTTTCTCGACGATATTGAATATATAGTGAAGATTGAAAATGAGCTAGCTTTCTTCATATTTTGAAATTATTTAAAGAAATCTATTCTAAAAAACAAATAATTAATTTCAGTGCAAAAAATCGATTTATTATAACATAAAATAGATTTTCGATTGGAATCGAAATCGGTTTACCATTCATTCCCTCCTAGTTTATTTTGGCAACAAACTTTATGTTACGATCGATGTATATCTTTTGGTTGCGCCCTATAAAACTAAGTAAAAATTTCCATTTGAAAAGATATAGGACGGGAAAAACAGATTCATGGCGGTGACATATTTTAAATTTGAAAATATTATTTCGATTAACTTCCTTATTTATAGAGAATAAAAAGTTTCGGTTTCGGTATTCGGCCAAAAAAGTTGGCCTAAACCGAATATCAGCCGAAACCACAATTTTGGCCGAATCCGAAACAGGAACCGAATATTCGGTCGGACTCTAGAAATTAATAAAAATAACTATTTTTTTTAGGGCTAAATGTATTGATTTTGTTCTGTTCTCCATGTGATATGAAAATGTTCGGAATTATAAAAGCTTTGTTGTTACAAGTTAATATTTATAACAACAATGCTATGCCAATTCCGACTATTTTTATTCCGCATTGAATACAGACAGAACAGGTCTGAATATTATTAAATATTTAATTAAATATTTAAAACAATTTTAAACGAAACGTTTATGATCTAATTTGTGTAGAAATATTGTTTTTTCTTTTGCTTTTATTATTAAAATATAATAAAAACGCGAAAAACTTGATTTGTTTTATTTTTGTCAACAAAAATTTACAAAAAACCGAGTAATTAAAAAAATTCCCGATTAACTCGAATAATTTTCAGCAGTAAAGCTTACTCGAATAACTCTAACGAAATAAAAGTTTTACTCGATTGTTCGAGTAGCTTAAAAACTAGGGATGTAACGAATACCGATACCGATACCGATATATCGGCGATACTTCAGATTTTCCGATACATCGGTATCGGCGATATTTTACTGCCGATACGACGATACTTTTAAAAAATTTTTCAGTTTTTTTTAACAAATAATTTATTTTTGTTCGATTTTACCATGAATTAAATAACTTCGTTATTTTTTAAATCTTATTAATATCAATTTTAAAAATTAATAATATTTTATGCTGTTATTTTGTAAAAAAATATTTATTTTTTGTTAATTTTAGCATGAATTCAAATTCAAGCCGTTGTTTTTTAAATCTTATTCGAGCAAAAAAGAGATACTCCAAAGAAGTCATGAAAATGTAGAATTCGCGATCTGAAAGTATTGCAAATTTCGATAATTTCTAATTAGTTTTACATATGCTTGCCATTGCAAGAAGTTCTGTTTTTCGATTACCAATCACCGAATTGGAAGCGATGCTAGGACAAATTTCTTTTTCGGTATTCTATAATGACTTTTCCTCAAGGAAAAAGGATAAAAAAGTACCCATTTTCACAATTTTTTTTTATGCGAATTTAAACTCAGAACTGTATTTTCATGTAAATTTAAGTGAATAAATATAAGCTTAGAAGTCTTTTAATAATTAAGCTATTAAGTTATTTAGATGAATATTAGTTGATAAATGTCCTTTAAAAAAATCGATTTTTTAAAAAGCATAGCGAGCATTTTTTAAAATTATAAAGGAATTAAACTTTTTTCTTGCTTTTCTACTAATTATCTGCATATTTTTAATATATATTTGTTGGAAGCAAAGAAAATATAGCTCCTTAAAAATTACTTCCAATGTTTTATCAATTTTAAATATTCTCTCTTATAATGTAATTTTGTATAATAAAAAAATTGCACTTGAGTTTTGTTAATCTAAACTTGAACTCAATTTCAATATTCGTATCGGAATCGGTATCGGCGATATTTATTTGTAAATATCGGTATCGGTATCGGATCGGCAAAACGGCGTATCGTTACATCCCTATTAAAAACCTCAATTTCGATTAATTGATTAATCGAACAATTGAAAAGTCGATTAAAATGAACACCCTAATGATGCAGCTATGATTGAACGAACAAAAAAATAATAACGATTTGATTACCTCCTTCTGTTTTTTGTCTGTTAAAAATGAAAAACATTATGAAAAAATACATGAAATTTTTTTAAATGTCCGGAATCTATTGAATATCTTACTTTGATAAAAAAAACTTTCTCTAGGATCACTGAAGACGTGCATATTTATTACATATTTCCTAATTAGGTGAAGAACTCTGTATAACTTCATTTTATTTTAAAGATTTTCCCACATTTTGTTATTCCAAAAATATCATAAAAATCCCCTGAATATTGAAGTCATGCCATTTTTCCTAATCCCGTTGCTTATCGTTGCTTCTCCTATCAACAAAACCAAATTCCAGTAAAAATTCCATCTTGTAAATGTATCCTAAGTCTAGTGTTGCTATAAAAATGTTCTAAATTTCATTAAAAACTGTCCAAATTTTATTTTACTTCATTTCCCAACTGTTTTACTCTGTAACAAAGGACTTGCGGTTAACTTTTTAGCGACATAATCGAAATATTTTTAAATATTAAAAACTCAACGAAAAAGGAATTTAAAGAAGTACTAATGAAGTCTTTAGCTAATTCCCAGTTGATTGCTTCGCCCTTTTCCACTAAAGCAGGCTGGCCAGGAAAAGAGATTGTGAAACTCGTATGCATCTAATACAAAAGACATGATATAAAATTTCTAGCAGCAACAACGTTGTGGCTTAAAGCCAACAAAGAATGGAAGATTTAACCACATTGCGCTGACATCAGCAAACAATCATCTCAAAAAACACGGTTATGGGTATTTCCTTAAAAACAAACGCATCTTTTAAAGATAGAATAAAATTAACACAAAAAGAATATAAGAATGGATAAAGAACTTCGCCCTAAAATATTTTCGGCCAAAGAAAGTGGTCGTCTGAACAATAATGCAAGGCTTGCCAGACGGGCTTGAATGAGCTTGATTGTCAAGTTATTTTAGGTGTTGGCAAGTTACAAGCTCAAATATAATTTGTCAAGCTGAAATGATATTTTTGATTTAATAATTGTTATACATAGCTAAAAAGAAATAACTTAAAAAAAGTTATGAAAAAATACCTCAGTGTACAAGTAACACAACTGTTTACAACTGAAAACAATGTTTCTTAAATGAATATTTTGGATGCAGTCTCTAGTTTTGCATAACCATTTGGAGTCTCTTGGTAATAGATGCTACTACATTTTGATAGTAACTATCTCGTATTTTTTCCCCCACTCTTCTAATATGACTTTTTTGGCTCAGAGTTACGGGAAACCATGTGCTCCTGGTCTTTTTTATTGAGATAATACAATAAATTATTCATATTGTCTCCATGACATGGGGATATTATGTAGCATCCATGATATTACTTTGTGGGCCTTGTGTTTAGGATCATTATTCGTTATTCAGATTGTTGATGAGCTTCCTTTCTTACTAAAGCCACTTTCAGCCATAGAAGCTCCTCCTTCTTAGGTGCAGTTTTGGAGCACCTAAGAAGGAGTTAACTTTTAGTTTTGTTACAAGAAAACGTTCTTCTCACTCAGAAAATATTTTTTTGTTTGCCTGTTTGTGTTTGTTTTACAAATTTGTATGTCAAGTTCTCTTTTGAAAATCAAGCTGATTTTAATAAAATGTCAAGCTCTAGTGTACCACTTGAATCTGGCAACCCTAAATAGTGCGCTGTCCGTCTGTCTGTATGTCCGCCTTTCGGTCACAGGCTTCTATCCCGAGAATGGTAAGAGGAACTAAACTAAAATTTTCACAAATACTAAATGTTTATGAGAGTTAAAAATTAAAGGGTGTTCTAAAGCGAGCAACAAAACATGTTGAAATCCTAATGTAATATACAGACAGTTGATATTTTCAATAAATACTGAAATTTAAACAAAATACAAATTAAAGGGTATTCTATCAGTTAAAGTAATTGTGTCCATGTAATTTTTGCAATTAGCTTTATTTTGGAAACCGTGGGAGGTAAACTCTTTTCGCAGCTAGTGTAGCATTTTAAAGGCAACAGTAACGATTGCTAAAAACAAACTAAAAATTAAAGAGTATTCTATCAGGTAATGTAATTTCGAAATTAAGCTGTATCTTATGAACCGTAATAATGGACACTTAAAACTAACAAAATTAATAATTAAAGGATAAAGTAATACAATGAAGTAGCCGAAAAGTAAATCGCCAAAAACAAAAAATAAATAAAAATCGCCAAGAAACAAATAAAAGTCCAAACAAACAAAATAAAAAAAGTCACCAAACGGGGAAAAAAGCGCTGAAACGGAAAAGCATCAAAACGAAAAAATCGCTAAAGAACGAAAAAATCGCCAAATCAAAAAAATCAATAAAAACCCCAAAATGAAAAAAAATTGCCAAAACGAAAAAAAAGCAAAAAAATATCGAAAAAGCGCCAAAACGAATAAAGGGCTCCAAAACGAAAAAAAAGAAATTAAAAAACAAAAACTTAAAAACCCCAAATTAAAAAATCGTCAAAATGAAAAATAGCGCTGAAACGAAAAAGCACCAAAATGATAAAAATCGTCAAAACTAAAAAACCAAAAAATTACAAAAATTAAAAAAATCGCCAAAACGAACAAAAAATGGAAAAACTAAAAAAAAAATCTAAATAAAATCAATCAAAACGAAACGAAAAAATAATTGCCAAAATGAAAAAAGCGTTAAAACAAGAAAAAAAAAACTACAAAAATCGGCATAATAAAAAAATCACAAAAAAACGAAAAATTTCGTCAACACAAAAATCCATAAAACGAAAAAATACGCTAAAAGTAAAAAGTCACCAAAAACAAACAAAAATCGCCAAAATGAAAAAATTGATATATGTATACAGCGATGCCATTTTTAGCTCTTTTTTACGATATGACATACTGTGTTGTCATATCATATCGTGTTTTTTACGATATAACAACACTAAAATAGCCATGCACGCTGTTGTCATATCGCAGTGTTGTCATATCGTAGAAAACTTACCATATAAGAACACAGTATGTCATATCGTTTTTGTCATATCGTAAAAAATAGCTAAAAATGGCATCGCTGTATGTATATGATATTCGTACGGAACCCTTCGTGTCATAGTTGCACTTTCCTGAATTTATTTATTTTCTGGTAATTTTTTAATTTTAGCGATTTTTTCCGCTCTTGAGATTCTTTCCATTTTAGCGATTTTTTCGTTTTGCCTCTGCAGTTTTCCCAAATTTCTTCCGTTTTGGCGATTTATGTATCGTATTTTTACTGTTCCCGTTTTGTCAAGTCTCATATTTTGGCGATTTTTTTCCGTTTTGGCATTTTTTCCGTTTCTGCGACTTTTTTGTTTTGGTTGTTTTTTCCCCCGTCTTAGCGATTTTTCCCGTTTTGATGATTTTTTTCATTTATTGAACCCTTTTTCGTTTCTTATTATTGTTTCATACTTTCGTTTCATGTTTTTATATTTTTACCTGGCGTGGAAATTTTTGTTTGTTTTAGCGGAATGTCCCATACATTCAAAATGCTTGCTTGTATTTGCATACAATGTTTGTACTATATTATGCTGTGTAGAATTTGAGGGCCTTATTTTGTAAAACGCAACGTCAAGCGTTAATAAATTTTGTATGTAAAAAATGTAATTTGCAAAAACAAAACAGACACAAAATTAGTTAACGCTTAGCGTTGCGTTTTACAAAATAAGGCCCTAAAGCTTATCGCCCTTTTTTACATATTGGTATTGCTTTTTTTTAGAATATACGAAAGTGTATTTTTAAATGAAATTTTTCTTGCGTTTGCCTTTCCCTCTTCATAAACAAACAACAGTCAAAATCAATCATATAATAGGGAATGATTGGATGGTCTGTCGGTTTGCTGGATTGCTTGTATGTCATATTCGCTGGTCGCTGTTTCATATTTTTGTTTTATTACTTTGCTCTTATTTTTCATTCGTTGTTTATTTGACGTTTGGTTGGTTCTTCAGTCACTATATACTGGCGACATGGAAATAATAAACTGAATAGAGGATAAAAAGAAGTGTTAGACTAAATAAACTGAAAATATTTTATAAAAGAATTTCAGTAACGAGTACTTGTCCGACTTATAGAAGGATAGCCGCCATATTCCTTTGTCTAATGCAACTAAGGATTAAACGTTAGAGAAGACGGCATGTATAGGTAATTCTTAAGTACGACTTATAAGATATTTAGGACGCCTACAAAGAAAATATAGAACAAAGCTACTCCTGGTTGGGCTTTAAAACATCCGAGTGGCAATTCATAGCACTAAAAAATCAATAAAGAATAAAATATCCAAACATGGAAAATTCTCCAAAAAACGTCTACGCTATATTGGTTACGAATTAAAATACCTTGTTTTATTTCTCTTAATGACCACAACTCCTCCCCTTCTCCTTGTTATTGTATGCTTAAATCCATCTGAATCATAGGACGCCTACAAAGTTTCTCTTAGGATAGTCCATCATTTACTAACAGCCCAATTATGAATAACAATTCCCCGGGAGTTTTTTCCCTGTTCCCCTATTCTAAACAAAATCTCCCCGGGAAAATTTTCCCTTTTCCCATTCCTCCTATTCTAAATTACAATTTCGCCGGGAAAAAACTCCCAGGGAAAAAGTAAGTATTCTAAATATGAGGGAGAGGGAGAAGTTCTTGCGATTTTTTCCGTAAACATTTTGAAGGGAACTAATGCAAAAATTTTAAATTCAAATTAAAAAATGTTGTGAAACAATTGTATAAGCATTTATTTAGGTCAACAAGTTTAAATAAACACCGGAATGTTATATTTCTCTCCTGTTTATGGCATTTTTATCCACGCCGTGCAAACATGCGCTTCAAAAACATGAACTATATCTGCCTTCGGAATTAAGTTTTAAAACACACTTAATTTTGCACGCATCCTTTAAGTTCACATAATACTTAAATGGAAGATTTACAATTTCCTTTTTACACACAAAGCCTTGGTCCAGTTTTTGCTTCACTTCCTCCGCATAAAGTTCTTCCGAGAGCATCTGAGTGACTACACAGTACATTTTACTTTTAATTTGAGCAAAAACAAATTTATATTAACACACAATTTTATTATCAACGAAAACATAAATTTTTTTTTATTAATTTCTATTACTGAACTCTTGCGTTAGAGAATAATAAAATGTAAACACTAAACAGCTGATCCAGAATTTTCCCTCTCCCTTATGAATAGGAGAATTTTTTCCCCGGGAACATATGAATGGGAAGAGAAAAAACTCCCCGGGAAAATTCATAATTGGGCTGTAATACTTTTATATCGTTCTTTGAGCAAGCTTCTTTTCCAAGTGGTCTTTGGGATGCTTCTTCATCGACCATCTCCTAGATTCCATTGTAGGGCTTGACACAGATTACACTGTACAGCAGCAGGAACTTAGGCAGGCAAGCAAACCAGGTTGATGGCTGCTGATAATTTACTCAACATCATACCAAAGAGTTCTAATAGTCAATAACGATTTGTAATAATACTTCACGAATTAAATGTCAGTTTTTGATGATACCCACAGTTTTACAAATCGCTACCTGCATTATATTGAAATCATTCCAATCATTGTTAAGAGAAGAAAGGGGAAATGGATTGGACACAGTATAGTAAAACTAAAATTTGAAAATAACAAGGTTCTAACAACTGATCCTGGTTGAAGGAAACTATATAAATGTTTCGAGGCTTTTACAGTTTACATCTGGGACTGATTTTAGGGCGAGAGATTTGTAAAATCTAAGCGTGTAATTAATGAAGTGCTATTACAAATCGTCATTGCACATTGAAACTCTTTGGCATGATGTTGAGTAAATAACCAGTCCAGACAGCAGCCATCAACCTGGTTTGCTTGCCCGTCTTAGTTCCTGCTGTTGCTGTTCGCTTCCCTGAATAGGTGATTACAAATTTTTAGTACAACAATTGCTTTTTATGCTACAACATTGTGGTCGTTGTTCAATACATTGACAATTTTTTTCATCGTTTTCGCCGTAGAAGCAACTGTAGTAGATATTCTGTATACGAAAGGAAGGAAGGTGGTGCGTCATCATCATCATCGTTATCATATACTACATGTATGCTATTCGTTTGGAAGAGCATGTGTTGCAGTCAGTAAAAGCTTTTCAACAACTGAATTAAGCCATCCAAATACTTTATGGGAGTTCAAAAGTACGCACATACATATGTACATAAGTATGTTGAATTTTGTGGAACGCTCTAGCCACCCTGTAAGAATATCATACGTTAATGTCACCATATTGTCGCAGTGTTGTTCTCTTTTGATGGTGACGTTAGCTTTGTTGGTTGGCGGCTGGCTATTGGTTTTGCTTTGGCGAAATGCTTACACTATCGAATATGCGTTGTGTTTTATGACCCTTGTTTTAAATAATTTCTTTTTCATAGTTCTCTGCTTCATGTGTGTTGCGCTAATATTGAAGCCTGTCTATTTGACTGTTTGGTTGGTTGGTTGGTTGGTTGCTTGCTTGCAATTGTATGTGCATTAGCAAATTCATCATACTCGTGTTTTAATTCTCCACATACCCATTATTTATCCATTCCTTCTTCTATCCATCCATCCAACCATTTTCTACTTCTGTTAAAATAATCTGCAGTTCAGTCATTTTAACGACCCTCCAACGACCAGACCAACCGCCATTAAGTGAGTCATACATTTGCAAAATAAACGAGAACAGGGTGACCGTTGTCAATTTTTAAAAGTGGCACAAAAAGGGGATTTTGAGAAAAAAAGTGCCACCAAAAAGGGGATTCTTCGAAAAAAAGGGGCAACTTGTTTAATAAGGGAATAATTGAACCAAATTCTAGTATTTAATGAAGTTCTACGGCATATAATGCTTTTGAACTAAAATTAATCAATTCTGACGTTTTTTCTATCTAAGAAAGAGTTTTTTTTCACCACCAACGAAGTACGCCGCTATCTAACGAATTATTTAAACAACACATGCGTACATATGTACGTAGTTATACCTGACTGAAAAGCAAAGAGAAAGGCAGCCAGATAACAAGTTCAATATAAAAATTTTATATAGTGGACCAAAATGGTCTATAAATGGCGGAGTTCTGAGGGAGCATACATTAAAAAATACAAACAAATTTATAGTATCGATCAAAAATAATTTTTGCTTTTATGTATAAGAAATGTTGCCCTGTCACACACCTTTTAGTGTTTTTTTTAAGTTTTGGGACCAATATTCGTGTGAATGTAAAAAATGACTGGTTTTAAATAAAATCTTTCATCGCTATCCTACAAAGAATGTACGAGTATCTTGTAACACATCTGATTATGTGCGAAAACCAAAGATATATGGGGAAACGGCTTATTAGTTTCATTATAAAAATTCGTCAATCCAATTTTTCGAATTGCGTACAATTTCAAAACGTTATAATTGGTTTTGTCTTAGGGGTTAATTTAGTAGAAATAAATCCAACGTTCACTCAAAAATTTGCATGCAAATCACTTTAAAAATATTTAAAACTTGATGCTTTTCATACAAGAACGTGTTGCTAGTTCTTGTTCGTGTAAGTGAATCACAGGGTCTTAGTTTCTAATAATATTAGTGCAATAATGAAAATTTATAGATCTCAACTCTTAAACTATTTCAAAATAGTTTTTTTTATGACTTTATAAATAATGGACTCAAAAACACATTTTTGTCTTGAGATTTTTTTTATAAAAACACTTTCTTACCGAAAAAAAAACTCATATTAAAACAATAGGGTTCACTTCATAAAAAAGGGGCTGAAAGGAGCATAATGTTATAAAAGGTGGCAGATTTAGGCAATTTTAAAAAAGGGACATTAAAAGTGGGAATGCAGTTGAAAAAGCGGCAAATTGCCACTTTAGTCGCAAAACGGTCACTCTGAACGAGAATATTGAACAAAACATACAAACAACAAGAACAACAAAATTTATTTGCCAGCCGAGCTGTTAGTAAAATGCAGGAAAAAAAAAGATTATACAAAAAAAATCCATGTTTGTTTTCCACACTTCAGTTACTATTTTGTGTTGTCGTTATTCCATTTAGTTCTTTTTCATTTAATTTTCAGCTCGATACTGAACATCATCATCATCATCATCAACAGGAGCTCTAGAGTACAAACAACAACTGCTAAGAGTTCTGTTTTAGTAGCCAGCAGGCGGCAATTTGACTCTCTTGTTTCATATTGCTTTTTCTTCTAGAGTTTTTTCTTTGGTTTTTTATTTGCTTTTTCAAATTCTGTAGGATTTCAATTTTATAAGCTTCTTGTGCGTATTAAGTTGAAATAAACCAAAGGTTCTGTAGGAAAATGTCATGCGAAGAAACTTTACTGGACATAAAATAAATTCTTCTAATGGAGTTAACGAAATTAAGAACTCAAAAAACGAAACTCCTTTTAATGTAGCATTTTTCTGCCAGCGAATTAAATTTCCCAGTACCGATTTTAGACAAACCATTCTCCACAATCTATGATTTATTTCAAAATAATTAAGTAGCTGACTACACGACGACGATTGCTGCCAACAGCATTTGTAGTCGTGTAGCCGTGTAGCCTGCTGTGGCGAATGTGTTTATAGCATAACTTAGATATAGAACTTACAAAATGGTGTTTTCTCTCTTAAAATCCCAAAATAATTTTGTCTTCTTTTTAATTTTACGAAGACTTCTAACTGAAGCTCAGTTATGTACAGTATCACTGTCTTAATCTCGTGTGATACCGAAATATTTTATAGACCAATAATTGAAAATGAATTCTGTAAAGTGTGCCTGTTACTCGCACACGAAGGCTTCCGTACGAATACCATATATATACGTATATCCCTTTTTCGTTTTGGCGGTTTTTTGGACTTTAATTTTACCGTGATTTTTTTCGTTTTGGCGAACTCTTTCGTTTTTTTGCGATCTTTGTTAGTTTTGGCAATCTTTTTCTTAATGGCAATTTTTTTTTGAAGATTTTTTTAGTTTTGGCGATTTTTTTTAGCTTTGACCCTTTTTTCCGTTTTGGGGATTTTTTATTTTTTGCGATTTTTTTCGTTTTTAGCCATTTTTTAGTTCTTGGCGATTAGTTAGTTTTTGGGTTTTTTTGTTTTGGAGATTTTTTGGGTTTTTGGCAATTTTTTAGTTTTTGCGACTTTTTTCGTTTTGCCGATTTTGTTCCTTTTGGTGATTTTTTTCCGATTTTTGACGATGTTTTTAGTTTCTTCGATTTTTTAGCTTTGGCGCTTTTTTTCGTTTTGGCGATTTTTTTTGTTTTGGCGATTTTTTCGTTTTTAGGCAATATTTTTTGTTTTTGGAGATTTTTTTGTGTTAGCGATTTATTTTAGTTTTGATTCTATTTCCGTTTTGGCGATTTTTTCGGTTTTTGGGGATTTTTTCACTTTTAGCGTTTTTTAGTTTTGGCACTTTTTTCGTTTTAGCGACTTTTTCGGTTTTGGTTATTTTTTAGTTTTGGCGCTTTTTTTTAGTTTGGCGCTTTTTTCGTTATGATGATTTTTTCGGTTTTTGGAGATTTGGCTTTTTTTGTTTTGGTGATTTTATTTTATTTTTTGCGATTTTTTTTCGTTTTTGACCATTTTTTTCTTGGCGGTTTTTGTTAGTTTTTGGTAACTTTTCGTTTTGCCGATTTTATTCGTTTTGGCGATCTTTTGGGACTTTTGACGATGCTTTTAGTTCGATTTTTTAGTTTTAGTTCGATTTTTTAGTTCTTGCGCTTTTTTTTCGTTTTGCTACTTTTTGTTTTTGGCGATTTTTTTAGTTTTAGCGATTTATTTTAGTTTTGAGAATTTTTAGGTTTTTTACTTATTTTACTTTTAGCGTTTTTTTCAGTTTTGACACTTTTTTCGTTTTAGCGATTTTTTTCAGTTTTGGTTATTTTTTTTTTAGTTTGGCGCTTTTTTCGTTATGATGATTTTTAAAATTTTTGAAGATTTTTTCGTTTTTTGGCGATATTTTTAGTTTTAGCGATTTATTTTAGCTTGGCGGCGCTTTTTTGTTTTGCCGATTTTTTTCGGTTTTAGGCGATTTTTTCAGTTTTTTGGCGATCTATTTAGTTTGGCGATTTTTTTAATTTTTATCGATTTTTTACTTTTAGTGCTTCTTTCCTTTAATCGCCTTTTTCATTTTGGCGATTTTTCGTTTTGGCATTTTAAAATTTATTAGTTTCAGCATTTTCATTTTAATTTTAAGAGTTTGCCTCTTATGGTTTCCAAGATAAAGCAAATTGTCTAAATTACATTAACTGATAGAATATCCTTTAAGTTTTATTTGTTTAAATATCAGTATTAATTTGTATAGTCTGTAAAATAAACACACTAATCCATTAAATCTTTGCTTTTTAATTGTAAATAAACCACTTAAAATGGAATTGGATGTAGGAATTTTAATTACGACCCGAAAGAATAATATCTGACATTTACTTTTTAAATATAATTTCATTCCAATGTTAGTCCCATCTACGCTGTAGCTTGTCAATTCTAATTGTCCATCACTCTCTTCAGCAATCACAGAAAAAACTAAATTTCAGTTTCAGTAAAGAAATTCAATGAATTAGTAAATATTTTGTCTAGAAACGGACCTACAAAGAAGTATGTAGATAAATTCAAGCAATAATGACTCAATCATTTTATGGAATTTCTTTACTGAAAATGAAAATTAGATTTTCACCGTGATTGCTGGAAAGAGTGATCGAAAATTTGACCTTTCGAATTGGCCACTAACAGCGTAACCGGAAGCAACATTGGAATGAAATCACCTCTAAGAAGTAAATGTCAGACTTTATTCTTTCGGGTCATAACTAAAATTCCGATCACTAATTCTATTTTAGGTTTTTTTTACAATTAAAAAACAAAGGTCTAAACGGATTACCTTATATAAGTGTCTGTATATTACATTAGTATTTCAACATGTTTCGTTGGTCGCTTTAGAACACTTTAATTTTTAACTGTCATATATATTTTGTTGTAGCGGCCAACATTTTACATATTCTATGAAAATTTCAGGCTCTTGAGCTCTTACGGTTCTCGAGAAAACAACCTGTGACAGACAGACAGACAGACGGACGGAAGGACAGCGTAGCGAAAGCAATAGGGTTCCTTTAGACTTTTGGAACCCTAAAAATATGAGGGAAGACATTTTTTAACTACAGTGAAAACTCCCATAAGCGGACAGCCACCGTCGACCAAAATTTGTCCGTTGTTGGGAGGTGTCCGCCTATGGGAGTTTGATAAAAAAAGGACAAAAAAAATAATGTTTATTATTTATTTAGAGCATTAATACAAAATTCAATTCATATCTACTAATTAACAAAAAAGGTTTAACGAAAAAAAAATTTTATAAATTAAAATAATAATGTGTTACTTATTAAAAAATTCATGGTAAGAGTTGCTTTAAAGGCACTAAAAGGAACATAAATTAGTACATATACGCATTTGTACTTATTTTGAAATAAAAAAGTCTTTTATAGTTTTTTGTTTCATATTTGCTTGCTTTTCTGTCGCTAATCGAGTTTGAAGGTGATTTTCTAAATTTTTTACAAATATAAAAGCTGCATAATCAGTTCTTACAAATTCCTTGATGTTGTAAAGATATTTCAAGGCATCGGTACAATTCATAACTTTATTTGGAACTGCAATCCAATTTTCTTCATCTAAAGGTTCTTCTGGCTCCACTTCGCTTTCACTATTCGCTAATTCAATGACAATGTTATCATCTTCTGTCATAATATTTTCGTCAATGGTAACGTACTCTTCAGCATTGCCTAATCCACAGCCTTGTATCAATGATTGCAACTCTGTAGTGGGATATCATCCTCGTCATCAAAATCCCGTGAACTGTATGCATTTTCATCGAATCCGGCCTTACGGAAGCAGTTTTGAATTGTTTCGGTGGTCACCTTATTCCACGCAGATGAGATGAAAAATATAGATTCAAGGATATTGATTTTTTTGCTACATCTGTATTTTCATCAAAGGCTGTTATCATATCCTTTACTATAAAACTTCGGTAGTAGACTTTGAAACTACGAATGATGCCTTGGTCCAGGGGCTGGCAAATTGATGTTGTGTTTGGAGATAACCAGATAACTTTTATGTTTTCGAGTTCAACATCTCGGGGATGAGAAGCTGCATTATCCAAAAAAAGAGCTATTTTTCGTTTTTCTTTCCCCATTTTATGGTCCAATTGAAGTAGCCATTCAGTCATAATCTCTCTATTCATCCATGCCTTTTTATTTGATTTCCAAATGACTGGTAAATTAGATACGGGCATAGTTTTGAACGCTCTTGGTCGAGCGGCATTTCCTATAACCAATGGGACTTCCTTTTCTCCCACCATATTCGCACAAAAAAGCACAGTCAACCTTTCTTTAGAATGCTTACCACCGGTACATTTCTGATTTTTAAAAGTAAGCGTTTTGTTTGGTAGAGCTCGAAAAAAAAGACTGCTTTCATCCGCATTGTACACATTTTTTGGTTCGTAATCACGAAGGATCAGTTTCAATCTTTCGTTGAACTGGTTAACGTCTTCTTCCGACACCGCTGCTGCTTCTCCGCAAATGAATTTAAAACTGATATTATGCCTCTTTCGCCACTTTTGAAGCCACCCATTCGATGCTACAAAATTCGCTATGCCCAATTTTCTGGCGCATTCTTTTGCCTTCTCTTGAATAACAGGTCCAGATAGAGGGATATTTTGGGCACGAACTTTCGAAAACCATTCAAGACACATTTTGTCCAGTTTCAGGTTGTTGGAATGGAGTCTAAACATTTTTTGATTGGAATTTGTACTGCCAGACTGCCATTGGGAAAGCAAATTTTCTTTGTTTTTTAAAATGTTTGCTGCTTGTGTTTTGCCGATGTCAAACCTAGAACAAAAATGTAATGAAATTGCAATTTCATTTTATTATATTTATTGTGCACTTACTTTGATGCTATTGCTCGAATTGGTAATTTATGTTTTTGTGAGGTTTCTATAATTTTAATCTTTTCTTTAAGCGTCAAACATTTTTTTTTGATGGCATTGCAACAAAATTCATCAAAACAATATTTTTTTTGACTGCTTCACAATATAATCAGCTGAGTAAGTATGTAGTTGCCACATGCATATTTTTAAGTGAGAAAAGTCTGTATTTACACGTAGGCTTTTTATATCGCCTCGTTTTCTATTGTAAAAAAGTGCAATTGTTAATATTGTGTTTTATGTTGAATTATTATTGTCCTCTTTTCAGAGGTTTTTTGGCCAAATAAAGTACAATTTTGCTGTCCGCGTCCGTTCAAGGGAGGGTCCGTTCTTGGGAGGGAAATTTGCTCTGAAAAATCAATTTTGTGCAACGTTATTCGAAAATTGTCCGCATATGGGAGGTGTCCGCTTAAGAGAGTGTCCGCTATTGGGAGTTTTCACTGTATTTACTTCGATCTTGCACTTTACGTTACTCCTTCTTATATATAGCGATGTTATATTTAGACCGGTTCAAATCTTAGTTTTGTAGTTGTGCCGACTTTTTTTTTGGTTTTAAAATATTTCTCTAACGATAGAAAGAAAATTATTTTCCCATTCCTAAGAAAACTGTTCTCTCGATTATAATAGAAAAGTCTTCCCTCCAATTTTAAAGCTCGAAATTTAAGGTTAAGTTATGTTAGTTGGGCAGCCCGCATAATACCGAGTACATTCCGAAGTCATTAGGTCTATTTTGATGCCCAGAGAAGTATCTATACTCTGCATATTCCTATTTACCTCTGGAACTCCATTTCCTGAACCATCTAGCAAATTTTCACAAATCTTAAAACGGCAGCCAGCAGTGCATCCCTAAGATATTCCAGCCTCTGCAGTAATCGATTGCCTAGATGCCTAAGCCTGCATTCTTGCATAACCAAACAATCACATAGAAGATGTTGGGCTTAACTTTCTTCTTCGTCGATGCAGCTCCTGCAGCGACTATCATAGAGTAAGCCTAGGATGTTCCGGCATACATCCGATCGTAAACTGTCACGTAATGACTCCAACCGGAGTGCAAGCAACCTTCTTCCAAATGTTTGGGGTCCCTCTGGCTGAGTGGTGGCGATGCTAGCCTGTCAGTCCAGAGGTCGTAGGTTCGATTCCCGCCGTAGACCCTGGGTGTTTTCCGCAGACAAGCTAATCGCTTCGCGGGTTGTGTTTGTTTAAACAAAAATGAAAAAAAAGGAATTGCTTGGTCCTAACTCTACTAAGTGAGGGACAAAGAGACTTGGGAATATTTTACAATTGCAGACTACCTGAGTGCCGTCTTCCTTAGCGCCCGCTCTTTAATCTCATTTGACAGTTCAACTAAGGGGATATCAATATCTCTTTGTGAGTCTGCTACGTCTAAGGCAGAACCAGCTCGGATCACTGCCGTATACATCCAATGTAGGATATGTAGCTTAAGCCGCCATCTTTTCCCAAAGGCTCTTTTACACTGAGCGCCCTCCTTGACCCATTTAAGTAGTTTGCTGAGTGTTGATTCCAATCAAATTAACCTCTGATAAAGAATACGACAATATCTGCATAGGCTACCACTTTTATGTCACTTCCGTTCAGTTTGAAAAGGATTTAATTTACGACAAGGTTCCATAAGAGTGGAGAGAGAACTACACAATGTGGAGTACCTCTTGTCGAAACCTTCCCCTTTGTACTCATAACCAGAAGGGAAATTATGGTCTTGCCTTTGAGCATATTCCTTGTCCAGTCTGCGATTATATGGTCCACCTCAATTTCACAGGGGATACCGATTATCGATGATATATTTACGTTCCTAAATTCGCCTTCTGTCCCCACATAGGACGCCATACCATATTCTTTCGTGTCAAGGGTATCCTCTATGATACCTACGACATTACGCGGTGCTGTTTCCACAGACCTGCCCTCCTTAACTTTTTTCCTCATCAACCTTTTTCTTTCCTCTAACTGACTTTTTTTCGATCATGTATGGTGACCGTTAAATTAGTTACATTGTATACTACATACATACATATGTACATACATATGTATGTATGCGCATAAATGTAGAAGTCTTTTTGCTTTCCTTCTTTTATCATTTTGCAAAATGAATACAAGCGGAGGGTAAACGCATTAACCAAAATTATTAACTCCCCACATGCTTCTTTCAAGCTTTTTGTTGCCTGTAGTTTAGTTTGTAGTACCCTTGAATCGCATTAATAACATCAGTCCGTCAACCAGTCATACAGCCAGCCAGCATGCCAGTAACAGCAGCGGCAGCAGCATAAGAACATACTCAAGTTGCAAAGCTGACTGGCATAGCTCTAGCTTTTTAATGTCAGGATGATGGTTGGCAGATGGCGAGGGGGCATGTGTGATTGTACGAATATAAACTTATGTACGTGTCTTCTTGATTGCTTTCTTTTTGCTCATACACTTACAACTGACGAAATGAATGAGTGATTGTCTAACTGACGTACTGTCTTACAGGCAACTCATTCATCCATCCCCTACACATAAAAAAGTAAACAGAAAAGTAAAAAGCCGTATGTATACACACACTAAAATAAGTCTAATAACAATGTTTTTGAAATCAACTTGAACATCATCATCAGTATCGTCGTCTTCTTTTTATTATTCTTCAACAGAAAGAACAATAATAACAAAAACTATGGCAACAAATATTTAACCGACAATGTTTCCTTCCTTTGGTTCTTGCTTTAAGTAAAAAAAAAATAAAAACAGAAACCATTACAAACAACATGTGATTCTGCTCGTTCTCTTTCCAGACTTTTTCTTACACTTTTTTTATTTATATGTGCGTAATTTTAAACGTAAAAGCTTGTCATGGTGGCATTTAAAGTGATGTGTATTGTTGTATAGATTCGTCGAAGCAGCATTATAAGAGAGAGCCCGAAGGCAAGCGCTTACTTATCCCATGAAATATTAAATGATTCCCTGCAAAAGTCGAATATTTCCCATGCACGCATAATGTAAAGTAGGCTCCACAACCGACGAGGAGTACTCCAAAGATAACCCAAATGTATCGAGTAAATGTGGTATATTTCACATTACGATGTCCTGAAGAAGAACCATATAATCTAGCTTTTCGCAACATTGGAATTATTTGTACTATTACATATCGATGGCTTAATATAAAAAGGCGTATCGCGAATTTCCGATATTTTACAAGAGAAAAAGCGGAATAAAAACTTAAGCGTTTATATACAAAAGTAATATGTTAAGTGACCATAAATCAGTTATTTTTAACTATAACTTACTTAGGTCTTTAGGGATGATGAAGGTCTTTAGGGATGATGGAGGTCTTTAGGGATGATGAAAACGTTAAAAACACGGCTTCGAAAAAAATCGAGATATGCTTATATTAAGCTTTAATATGAGCAATGCATATGTGCCAAAGTTCTTGCTGCTCTTCGAGATAGTAAGAGCTTTTGGTCATATAACACGTTTGAAGGATGATCATTCGATCACTAACCCGGTTGACAAAACTAACTTTCTGTTTGAACTATTTGCAAGTAATTCTAGTTTGCCGGAAAGCAATCAACCATTCATTGTCCGTGCTGGAGAGTATCAGTAACTATGCCAAACATAGTTTTTCGAGCTAGTGCAGTAAAAAGAGATTTAGTGCCCCAGTGCTCTTCAGCAGGTTGATAATCTGATAGCGCAAAGTACCTCCATATTATACTGTAGTCCAAACTTTCATGCTACTCCAACGTTCAGGCTAGGGCAGCCAAGGCTGCTATTGTTCTATATACCTGTAAAAGGGCAGTCGGCAATAGATTGGTTGTAAATCCAACAAACGTCAACTGGATTTTTGAAATGGTGGTAAAGCCCATACTAATGTAAGGGGCTGTCGTCTGCTGGACTTCCTTAAACAAAGTCACATACTATAAAATTATTGAAAAGGTTCTCCGAACATCTGCTTTGATTATTACTGGTGCACCTCGCACTACACTAAAGCACGGTTCCCCATACTGCATTGGCTTCCCGCCGATCTCATGATTATATAACTGATCATGAACTCGGCGGCTAGACTAAATGCCCCGGGTGCCTGGAAACAATCTAATGTAAGCCATGCGATGATATTGGATCATATCTTAGATCTACCCGACCGTACTGATTATAGCTTTCCTTCTTTCTTGCTCAGCAAAAGCTTCGTAGTGGATTTCTCGCCCTTATCCTCTGAGACAAGTAACATACATCAACATGACGATGTGCTCGAGATCTACACCGATGGATCTAAGTCGATCACTATAGTAGGCGGGAGCTTCTTTATTCTACACTCACAACGTAGGATACACTTTAGGCTACCCAATCAATGTAGCGTCATTTATTCTGAAATATCGGTAATCGAAAGGCGATCAACTGGTTAAGGTACAGTAAGGTGTTCGATCAGGTTATCTCTATATGTACCAACAGTAATGCTTGACTACACGCTCTATCTGGTGTTTACACAACATCGGAACTAGTTAGGGAATGCCGGACATCCCGGAATAAGGTGGCGAGACATTCCAACGTAGTGTTCTTCTGGGTACCAGGTCATGATGATGTGCCCGGTAACATTATTGGGGATACGCTGGCCAAGGCTGGTGACCTATTGCACGAAAGAGGCATCGACTGGTTGGTAGGTGTCCCACTAAAAAGCTGCAAAATACAAATTCAGCATCAATTACTCAGGGAAGCACGAACCGGATGGACAAAAGAAATGTGCGGTTTCTAGATCCATCTGGCCCCAGTGTAATTCGCAAGATCTGCAACCATATTGGGGCTTCCACGTCTACGACTTCTGTAAACGTTGTCAGAATGAGAAGGAGGAAGAGACCGTCAAACACCTCTGCCGATGTCCAGCACTATCTAGAAATATGGTGTCATAATTACGAAATCTGTCACTAGTCAAACCAGGGGGGTTAATCTGTAATTCGATTCGAAAAGAAAACTGTTCGAATTTGTATCTTATTTACATTACAATTCGAAAGCATTTGCTTTCGATTCAAAATCATTTGCTTTCGATTCGAAATACAGAGTAACCGCCCTGCAGACCTTTGGGGAATGCGACATAAGGGAAATAAGTTCATTGGTTCATAACCAACCCAACCTCTTAATCCATTCCTCCTATCCATTTCAGCCATCACAAAGGGATAAAAGGACCCAAGTGGGCCAAAGGCTGCTAATATAACGCTAATTCCCAGAAATGGAGAGAGTAATAACTCTGAAAACTATCGCCCATTTGCATTTTGTCTGCCTTTTCAAAAGTCATTGAGACTACGCTGAACTTCCCGTTTGTGAAGTATTTGGAGTCTAACTGTTTACTTAACGACTTCTGAACGGAGGCTTGCTAGCTCTCCTCTCGAAAAAATGGTATTCTATACACCGTTTTAGGCGAAACTAAATTGGAAGAAATATATATATTCATAATTACGAAATCCGTCACTAGTCAAACCAGGGGTGTTACTCTGTAATTCGATTCGAAAAGAAAACTGTTCGAATTTGTATCTTATTTACATTACAATTCGAAAGCATTTGCTTTCGATTCGAAATACAGAGTAACCGCCCTGCAGACCTTTGGGGAATGCGACATAAGGGAAATAAATTCATTGGTTCATAACCGACCCAACCTCTTAATCCATTCCTCCTATCCATTTCAGCCATCACAAAGGGTTAAAAGGACCCAAGTGGGCCAAAAGCTGCTAATATAACGCTAATCCCCAGAAATGGAGAGAGTAATAACTCTGAAAACTATCGCCCAATTGCATTTTGTCTGCCTTTTCAAAAGTCATTGAGACTACGCTGAACTTCCCGTTTGTGAAGTATTTGGAGTATAACAGTTTACTTAACGACTTCTTAACGGAGGCTTGCTAGCTCTCCTCTCGAAAAAATGGTATTCTATACACCGTTTTAGGCGAAACTAAATTTGAAGAAACTTATATATATTAAATGTCTTCTGCAGGCTACGCTTTACCGGAGGACTGCTAGATTGTCAGAGACTGGACCATAAGGCATGATGTGAATGACACGCTTAATCAAGATCTTTTAATAATATCGGAATGGGGTCATTCGAATTGGGTTGATTTTAATGCTCATAATACCGAGTGTCTTACGTTTACTTTACTTTACGTACATATGACCGAACATGCTTCATCTGTAAATATGGGCGGTATAAATTTACGAGGAATCAAAAGCTCCTGATGTTCTCGCCATGCTGCTTGATGAACTCATCACATTTGTCAAGTCTTAAAAGAAGTATTCAATCAAGAGTTTCGTTGTTCTAAGATGATCCATCTGATCTCTTTAATATTTATCGCACCTATATCCGACCGAAAATGGAATATAACTCTTATGTATGGGCCGGTACTTTAAAGTCGAGCGCGAAAAATCTTATCGGTGACAGTAGAGTAGACAACTCTATTGACTCACTGGAGAATCGATGCAATGCGGATTGTGTTTCGCTGTTCTGTCCTTACTATAATGGGTTAAATGTGTGCTAATAAAATCCGGGAACTTGCTCCCGAAACCTAATATTTTTATAACAAAGAAATTTTAGCAAGACGACTAATACTGGTATAACTTAATCTTCTGCTGTAAATTGCTTTTAACAATTGTGTGTTTAAGTTTGTAAGTCAGCTTAACGTTTTTTACATCTTCTTTTCCTTTTAAATAAATGTGCTTAGTTGTGTATGTGGGTTTCAGTTTTTACTTGTAGATTTGTGTATCCCTTTTCTTCGTCGTTGTTTTGTATGTGTTGCGACATTAACTTCTTTTCATAAATTCATACGTTTAATTTTCAAACGTCATCATCTTAATATTGTATTTGTATGCTTGCGATTTATTTCTGAAGCTTCAGCTAAACTTTGTTGTATTTGCGTGTTGCCAGTGTCTATGGCTGCCAGCCAGTCAGCCTACCCGCTTTGCATCTTTTTTGAGTTGACGGGCAGGGCCGTATTTAGATGACTGACTAAAAAATAATATTATCCAAAGAAGCGTTTATTGTTGCGAAAGAGGAGCTTGCTAGTGCTCGCTCTCCTCTTTTAGTTCGACTAAAGTTTGTATTTTTTTCTTACATGGCAGCCTATATATTTATGTAAATACATACATACATACGTATGTGTGCACATTTGTTTGTGGTCGGTCGTCTTTCCTGCTTTTTTTTTGTTGTAAGTGTGCAAGTTTTTGTTTTTAAAATGCTGATGGGTCTGATTCTAGTTGTTGCTGTCGTTCTTTTGTAATTTTGTATGTTGAGTTCGTTTTTTCTTTAGCTTGTGTTTTCTTTCTGCTTATTTTGAATGACTGCCGTTGTTGTCGCTGCTGTCTATTTAATATTGTTGACGATTTAACAGACTGACTTTAAGTTTGTTTGCCAATACGTCTGTATGTCTGCCTGTCTTGTCAGCAGCATTTGTAGTCAAGTACTTTTGCTTGTGTCTAAAATGTCCCTGGAATTTGCTTCATTTCATGCTTATTGACACTGCTTCGAAACTATTTCGTTTTTTTCATTTTCCTCCTCGTCTTCTGTTTGTTTGTTTGTTTGCCTGTTTGCTTTTCACTACTCTACGTTTCGAAGCATTTTAATGTGTTTTAGGTGTTTCAATTGTAAGTTATGTATGTTTCGTGTATGGGCAGAGGAGTTAAATGCTACATTTTGTACATACTACCTATAATTGTATGTATGTCAACTCGTGTGTTGGTCTATATGGATTGTCCGTTCTGGTGTTCAACGATGCCATACTGCACATGTTTAAAATTGTTTTACAGGTGTTTACTGTTCAATTTTAGTGTATTAACTTATATATAATTTATAGAAATTTAATTTTTGTAGTATAACAGTTTGCACTAACTGTTATAAAACTGTTATACAGATATAATTACCGCATATTTTATTGAATGCATAAAATAACGCAAGTTTTACATTACAAAAAAAATTGTTCGTCGATGTTTAATTGATTTCTTATTGTTTAAATTCGGGATGGGCACCACTCACGTGATTAGCATGATGCGTGAGTAATCTTTTTATTCAATCACATAAATGAACGCGGGCATAAAAAGTTCGGCATGAGTGAGCAGCATTGTCGTGTGATTGCTTCGTGGTTGGTATATTCTAAAATCGTAATTGGAATTACTGAAAGACAATTCAAATATGTTAAAATAGAAATGAAAATTGAAAATTAAAGCAATGATTTTGTTAATTTAATATTTTTTTTGTGATTATATCGTGATGCTAAAAGCTCACATTGCTCTCTCCAGTACGCTTATATTATCAAAATTATTCTAATATTTTGAATTTCTTGCGCTGCTAGAGCGATTCTGAGGGTGGCTTAGCAAGGAGGGCCTAGCTATGTCAATGACCACTTCAAGAAATATTTGCTGTCTTAATTTTGAACTAATTTTTCTTACTTTGCCGTGATTCCTTTCTTCGATAAAACTTTTCGAATTTGTATGTTATTTGTATAATAATTTGAAAGTATTTTTGAGTTGCATTTAGAAATTTAGTTCTCCAACTTTAATAATTATATAACAGTTGAGCCAAACATGGCAAAACTGTTATAATTATAAAAAATTAGCTTCTTTTGAAATGTCCAATATTTGACTTTAAAACTTCCAAATCTGGCAATATTAATTTTTTTATTTCAAATATGCTTGTGGACATTATGCGTCAATTGCTTGAAATACATGTCGTGTTATTTGGCTTCG
The DNA here is from genome assembly GCA_956483635.1 of Panzeria rudis. Taxonomy (NCBI): domain Eukaryota; kingdom Metazoa; phylum Arthropoda; class Insecta; order Diptera; family Tachinidae; genus Panzeria; species Panzeria rudis. The sequence continues at coordinate 24,059,750 of OY101451.1, read as the reverse complement.
GGTTTTTATATCTGTATGTGTGTGGTTTTAGCTCGTTTTACATGTAAATGCATGTGGAAGAGTATGTCTGTCTGCGCTCTGAATAATGTGAAGTGAGTTTGATTAGTATAGTGTATTTGGCTTTGTTAGGCTTTGAAATCACCCTGACTGAATGTAGTAGGATTGTATTTGCTAAGTTATAAATGTATGTACGTACATATATGTATATGGTGCGGTGTGGTTTGCTTTGGCTTGGCAAATGTTGATTACTGCTTTTGCTGTGGCTGGACTGCTTGCTTGTTGGCTCGTTTTAGAATTGGCATGCTGGCTAGATGTCATGACAAAAATTATAACTCTAACCAGCTTAAAATACAAACTAACAAATCTCCCTCATATTCTTTATAGTTGTATAGTTGTTGCAAGTATTGTATTTTATAACCTAATAGTCATTAACTAGCTGGAGTTGAGCATGAATACAAATGAATATGGCAGAGTTACGAGGATACATTATTAAAGAATTTAATTTCAAATTATGGAAGACCCGTACGTATGCGAGTACCAGACATTTGGCAATTATCCTTGCAGGATATGACCGATATATCTTGGATACCCCAGCAAAAACACTGCTTACTGGTAGGCAAAAAATATATGAGGATTTAAATCGTAACTATGTACTTATAATTTTACCCGATAACTGCTTATTTTTGTTTGATAAGTTCAAAAAATAAGGTCTACACCTTACAAATGTACTTAGATTATCACAACAATTAACTAGTTATTATTTGACTTACTTGAATCTAAAAAATAAGTAGTCAAATAAACAAAATATAATTTAAAAAAAAATGTTTATACACATGTATATTTTATTTATATTTCTTCACACTTATTTCTTTGGCCCGGCTGGAGGTCGAACCGAGCTCTTGTAGATTTGAAGACAAGTACTTTACTCACTCAGCTCACTTTTTAGGAAAATGAAACCCTGACATCACAACTTGTTATTGTTTTTTGACAAATTTGCAAACACAATTAGATCAGGGAGGCAGGCATTTTCTTCAAAAGTATTAATACATGTATTATAGTGTGAAGCGGCTTTAAGTAGTAGTTCTCATTTGTAGCATAGTAATAAGATAAATAAGCACCACTAATTAATTTGTAGCCCATTAAAATAGTACTGCCGATTACAAAAATCCCAAAAGTTGTTGCTGGGATATAATAAAGGAGTTCTCAACAGTGTACCAACTGCTGTATCGGTTGCATTTGCGAAAGTTTACGAAATTTGTTGTCGTCATGTAGTTTTTTATACGAACACTGACTATCAAGAACAATTTTGTGTTTTGAAATATTTTAGTATTTACAACCGATACAACAGTTAGTGCACCTTCTGAACTCCGTTATTGGTTAGTTAAAAATCTATGTCAGCTGTACAAAAAGTTAGTGTAATAATTTTTTTTGAACATGGGACTATTTTTATTTCTTTTCCTCACACTTAAAAGATTAACAATAATTGTTCACTTAAAACTGTTATACACGAAAGATTTTCTTAACCTTTCCAATACGCTTTCCGATTCCATATCGAAAATCCTCGAGAGTTATCCGAACAGTGAAAATGTTGTTGCCTTGGCTTCACCATTCGCGCCATACAACTTCAGACGGACAATATACTGAGTTATTCGCTGCTCACAACCACCTTGCGTAATTAGTGAACGATCCAACGCATATTTCATGTGTTGAAGGGCACCAGCACAATACTCTGGGCCTTTTTCTCACTTCACACCCTGATAAGTATGAATCGTTATACCATTTCCATCTTCTTTTCGTTTTAACGGCCAGCTACGAAATTTTTAAAATATATCTACGAAAAGGCTCGCTGGACTGAGCTCAACGAACTCTTTTGTTTGACATTTTAACTAGAAACTATGTTTTCTTGACAATAATGCCAATGCCATGGCAGAAATGGTCGTAAACAATATTTTGCTGGGAAAGAAAACTTTCATTCGAGCAAAGCAATTTCGGAATAAACCCAGAACGAAGTCTTGACTTAATCAGACTTGCACAAATGCAGTCAGGCGTAGTACCAAAAACGTAAATATTGATTCGCTGCGCAAAAAGGCGAGATCTTTGTATGCCGGAGTACTAAGGCGCTAAAAAGCAGACTTCGACATAAATATAAGTGTCCTGGGCCGGATAGTATTCCAGCACTGGTCTTGAAGCACTGCTCTTTGACGCTACCGCGTCCGTTGGCAACCGTATTCAGCAGGTTGTATAATGCTGGTGAATTCACATCGTGTTGGAAGGTTGCCAATGTAACGCCAATCCCCAAAAAGGAGATTCTAGTAACTCTGTATATTACCGCTTAATTGCAATGCTCTGCACCTTTTAAGGTAATGGAAAGTATGGTGAATTTCCATCTTGTGAGATATTTGGAGTGTAATGCTTTACTTATGGACCGCCATTGTGGTTTTCGCGGGCTTATAGATAGGATCTCATCAAAAGGGTTCGATATTAATTCATGGGAACCGCAGGGCTCCATTCATTCTCCTATCGTATTTCTTATTTATCTTAATGTGGTGTTCTGCCAAAATTCCAATCCTATCTGCTCTTTTGTAGATGACAGCAGACATTCGTATTCATTAAGTAATTGACTAAGCCTGTAGGAGATTATTGGGGTAATGAGGCAAAACATTTATAAACAAGCACACATACTGCTTAAGTCTTTTTTTGGCTTTTCTGCAGAAACACTCAGGGTCTGGGCAAGAATCGAACATGTGACCTCCCGGTTTATAGTCTTGCACACTATCCACTACACTACGGAGGTACCCAATGATAGACAATCATACACTTAATCGCGATCTTGTGACAACCTCTGAATGGACTCGTGCGATTACAGGAGAGAGTAAAGGAGAGAGCAAGCTTGGAGTGTGTTTCACTGTTCTATCGATACTACATTGGAATGCGATCCGAAGAAATCAGGAAACTCGAACTCGCATGAGGTCATACGTGAGTACAGGTCCTAAATAAAAAAAATCCAAGATCTGCTAATTTTCAATCACACCTCGTTAAATAAATTGCTTGTGTACTCTCCATGTGTGAGAGTGTGTCTGATTTTATTGTTACTTGTGTCATGGCGACACCATGCCTGCATTTCTCCCCTCTCAACGCCAACAAGCATTAAGTCGTCTTTATTTTATGTATTTTGTTTCTCTTCTACTATATCCTGTCAAAAGTTTAACAACTCTTCAGCAAGTCTAAGCTTTGTGTTGTCTTTACGAAAAACTACATACTTGCTAAAATGAAGGCGATGAAATGCTGTAGATGAATATGGTAATAACGACGGCATTTGAATATCTAACTGTGTCCTGCAGTTTTTTTTCCCCAAATATTTTCTTGTCAAGCTTTGAGCTCTCTGCTTTGAAATGTTTCTAATTCTTCAAAACTTTTTATTTCTTTGTTGGCATTATTTTGCTATAATTTTCTTTCGTTGTGGAGTCATGCTTCAGATTCATATATTTTCTATACTGCTTTTTGTAGTTTGTAACCAGTGTGAGGAGAGTTTTTTCTTTTGTATATTTGCTGGCATTTGGGCGAATGCTGTCATTTGCAATCTGTGTTTGGATTTTTAACTGCAAATGTAACGAAAATATGGTTGTCAGGCAGGCAGGCAGGCAGGCAAGCAGGCACAGCAACATGATTGCTTTTAGGTTTTTCTTTTTTCCATTTAGTTGTTTTGTTTCCAGCTCATGTACAATCTCTCTAACCAGCACTTGTAGTCAGTCTGTAAGCTTTTTGAAAAACATTTCGTCCCTAGATTTGGAAATAATGGATTTCTACTTGAGCCTTAATAGCAGCAACAACATCAACTATATCATCATCGCCATGATTGTTGTAGTCCTCGTCATCATTCTCCTGCTTGAAGAATTGTTATGCTTTGCCAAAGCAAAACTAGCACCAGTAGTGCTTATGCACACAGATACACACACACACACACGCAAATATTCAGGCGATAGCACGAGTTAACGTTTCACAGTCACATCCAATCATCCCTGCCTTTGTATACCTAACAAATGAAACCACCAGACATCATTCCTTGCAACCAAACTGAACTAAACCAAACCATGCCAGCCAGTCATCCAGCCAGCCATCCAACTAACAAACCATCCATCCATCTATACTATACGACGATACGAGACACACACGTACTCCAGTTTTATAATAAACGAGAACGTTTGTATTCATGCTAGGCGACGGTGGGACAGAAGAAAATATAAAACTTGAAAATCATTGTCTCTCGCCAGAAGAGGATGAAATATATCGTTCATATTATACGAGTACCTTGTGTTGATTTGAAGCTTGCTATTTTAAGATCTACATAAGTGCAGAATGGTTGCCATGAAATATGGAGGAATATGACCTCCAATTTAGCCAGCAGCAGTTTCAGGTAGTGTAAGTTTCATTGTTATTCTTCAAAACAGATAGAACAAATTAAGGAGAATATAATCAGCATTATAACGAGTGCTATTGCCGTTTTTGGACTCAAAATGTTTGTCTTGCATTCGAGAATACTTGTTGCCTGATATATTTACTGTAAATACAAAAATAAGGGAAGTCGAAATACCACAAAGGCACTCCTTATAAAGCTGAATGTATGGTAGCCTACTGATTAGTCCCTGTCGATATGAGTCAACTTTTGCTTCTGCAATTTTCTTAAATTTTCTTTTGAAGTTGCATTCGTGTCCATGCAATGAAATTCTTGCTGTGCAGCTTTTGTTTTTTTTTTACATAGAATTTGTTGTTGCTTAATATTACGAAGAGGAAAACAAAAGAGAGTTGCATGTACATGAATCCCCTTCCCCATCTTCTCAACTCTCTCTCCCATAAGCTCAAAAGTTGCGCAGCAAAAGTTGATTCGTATGGCCATAGACTTAAGGCTTCACATCAACTAAATTAGGTGTTTATCTCGACATATAATGAAAGGTGTAGACAGATGGTTGCAGAAGCCATAAAATAGCATACAAGAAGCCGTGGCGACATGACCTTTGTGCAGAAAAGTTGGAAAACTATTTAATCTTTCAAAATGTTCCGCTAATTGCGAAGAATACAGAAGGTATCTGACAAATAACAACAAAGAAATAAGGAGATCCAAAAGGAAATCCTGGAGATAATTCTGTGAATACCTTAAAAATACATAAGGCTTTTTTTATGTTAGTGAATGTGTGTTAGTGAAAGGAAGATGGTCATATACCAAGATCTGAAGGGAAACATTGGAAATGTTAGTACATTTTCAAGAATCGACTCTTAAGGCTCACAAGGATGTTGACTTGACGGACAGTTCTCCTGCCAATACAGAGAAGCTTTCAAAGTGGCTATGTTTATTTTCCAACCGGATCATATAAAGTGGGGTGTTGTTTCCTTTTAGGTTTTTAAGGCTCCTGGCGGGGATTGTATCTTTCCAGCAACTGTAGAAGGTACTCTGGTTTGTGCTCTTGCCTCTTTATTTAGATCCAGCTTTGTATTAGGCCACATTCCTCAAATGTGGAGGAAGATTAATTTTGTATATATTCTTAAAATAGGCAACAGGGTTCCGCCGTATTGTAGTGGATAGTGTGCTAGATTATTAACCGGGAGGTAGCAGGTTTGATTCCTGCGGAAACCCTGAGTATTTCTGCAGAAAAGCCTAAAAAAGGCTTAAGAAGTATGGCTGACTTCCAAAACGTATCAATACAAAGTTTGTATACAGTGCTGCTGCGGTATTTAGATCGTGTACATATGCGATATTGCTAATCATTGCATCAACTTTAAAACCGATGCGCTGATTGCTCTTTTGCGGCATTTCTGATACTTGTCGACGAAAAACGCGGCTAAATCAAAGAGACCAACTAGCTTCACACAACCTTTCCGCTAAAAATAGTGGAAAGACTAATTGGTCTCCATATCACAACGATGGTTTTGAATAACATCTCCCTGCACAGGTTGTAATTGGATAAACAGATCTCTTAGGCAGAAGGGTTTTGACCATGCTTCTGTGAGTTGCATCAGATCGATGCTTCTTCAATGGGCAACGATATGGTTACTATTGATGCAGTCAAATAGTATCTTCAAAGTGGAATTTTACCCATGTTGCTTTGTTCAAAGGTGATTAACGAACCTCACAACGTTCTTAGTAAACGAGGACTCCAACGACTTTATTGGCTATGGTAACTACAAAATTCGGCAGTGTTCTCCCAGACGTGGTGTGGTATATATAATCTTTTGGTTAATAAAAAAAACGGTCTGGGATGGTATCGTTATATGAATACAATATCCCTTATTCAAACGATGTCAAATATTTAGGTGTTTTTCTTGGTAGAAGGCTGACTTGAAATTGCCATGTAGAATGCGTTACACAGAAATCCACCAGGGCGATCTGGGCGGTAAAGAGTAGTGCTGGATGTTCATGTGGATGTACATATAAAATTATAATCAGACCGATTATCACTCACGGCGCGAGTGTACGGTGGCCGAAGACTTGGCAAGTTGTAGCGACTACCAAACTATGCAAGGTCCATAGGTTGACTTGTCTTTTCGCAACCGGTGTATAAGGACATGTTCAACAATATATTTTATAGAACTATTAGGTAGGCCGAGTGACGGTATAAATTGTAAACTAAGATTCGGCGGGAGATTCAATGTCACCTTTCCGCTTTGGATACTCTTCATCTATAACTAGACTAACGTAAGCAAGAATACTTACGTTGGATATTGCTATACACGCCCGTTGCTCTGTTAATTTAGAGAGTGGATAGTAACATATAAGTTTTAAGCGTAATCGGCAAAAGATCAAGATCTGGAAAACCCAAATTACCGCTTTCCTGCAACGACGAGTGATGTAAATCACCAAGATGCAGATCTGGAATTTCTGAGCATTGTGCAGTAGATAGAATTGTTTAAGATCAACGAGAGTGCACCCTCCTTCGTCGGTATTGTAGCAGAACCGTCGGCGAAGTAAAAGAACTAATAAAATGGCTACACTGCTTAAACAACTCAATGCCTCTACTTGACACCAGAGGGGCTTGCAACAATGCTCTACAAAAAAAACGTGCAATAGCAGGGTTGAATTAAGCTTTCTATCTCTCTCTCTCTCCCACTTCACCACCTGTTCTCTCTACGCTATCCCTTTCCCAAAGAAGGTAACACATTAATTAATTAACTGGTAGGCATTAATTGCCTGATTGTGTTACTTCTCTTTGTTAAAAAAAAATGTGGCTGCACGCAAAACTAAAAATGTTCATAAAAAAATCTAATTTAGTCTCTGGTGTAAATGTCTCAATATGGCGCCATAAGAACCACCTAGTATACAGTAAGTCAATAGTTTCGAAGTCACTAGTAGAATCTCAATGACAAGCATATGCTAAATGTCTATAGCACAGGACATTGCCTGGGGTACAATTAGTCAGTAGTACTGGGGACAAAGTCAATAGCGAGTGAATCAGTACAGTTTTAATATTGCCATTTCCTTCAGGGTATCAACAAGCAAACAAATACCAACACACTACGACTGTGTAAAAATTGTATAATAATTGTAGTACATAAAATAAGAATTTTTTTTACACAATTTAAGGATACTCAATGTAAGTATAAAATACTTGAATTTAGTACGGCTTTTTTCTTTCTGTGTACCGTTATCCCTATGCTCTTAGTTTAAGAGGAAATCAGATATACCACCTTATCCGCCTATACCACATAACCCGAACTTACTCTTACGGTATTTCGTTAAAATCAAATTCTTTTTAAAAATATAAAAATGCAGGGCAATGATTTACAAGAAGTGTTGTATTCTATTTGCTGGCAAAAATTAGTTAAATAGCTGATGTTTCCTTGTAAACAGCATCCACCTTCATAAGTGGTAAAATTGAACAAGAACACTGATGAGACGGTGTAGCGGCCTGTCGAAATCAGTAGTACTGATCCGTTCTGCTAATCTGATTTGAATATTCCAACACTCCACTCTTAATAAAAAAATAATTTGAATTTACATTAATTCAAAATATTGAACTAGAAAGCCGAAATAATAAAAATTTTCAGACTTATACCTATTCAGCAGTGATGGAAAATACAGATTTTGAAATGGTACTGAACCTTAACTTAATAAGTACTTTTTTCGCCTTAATGGTACTTTTTAAAGAATTGAAAATGTAATACTTCAGGTGTTCTTAATTATCATACAAAGGAACCACTTTTGACATATTAATATATTTTTTTTTTACTATTTCCGTTGTTTTTTCTAGATATATGGAGCTCTTGAAGATATTCGGATTAATGTTCACTGTAAATATGGAACTTCCGGTGTATTGTTGGTTATTAAATTTTGAAAATTTAGGTATCTTCAATTAGCAACAACTATGCCTATCTTAAGGCAGAAAATATCAAATAAAGTTCAGCCAGTGGCTAGACAAAAATTTCATAAATGATTCGTAAAGTTAATGTGTGGAGTAAAACCGGTTTTCCAATACAAAATTCGTACAGTAAACCAACATTAACTTCAATAAATTTTTATGAATATGGGGGTAAAACTGCAGATTCATTTAGCTTTTGAAGCTCAATCTACGATGAAAATTGTATTTTCACTTACTAAAATTCTATTTTCCAATCACGCAGCAAAAATCAGACCTAAAAAAATTTTCAGTTATTATACTTAATTAAAAAATTAAAATCATTTTCAATTAATTGCGTAATTGAATCGATTACTCATGTGATCAAGAACAATATTATCCAACGGCGGCATGGCATAATCACCCAGAAAATAGCTCCCCAAAGCGAAAATTAAGGCCCCTATTATGATTCACAACTAAATTTATAGTTGAGTCGTAGTTGTCAAATTCTTATTATGGAATACAACTTCATCAAAGCAGTTGTCTCGGTTTTTTATCAGTTGTGCTTTGGTTTTTATTTCGACTATTGTGTTACTTTTAATTACTTTTAAAATGGTACTTTTAGGCGCCAATCTATCCCATTTGCCAACCCATATTGTTGCCATATCCATAAAACATAAAATCTCAAGAAAAAATAGTAAGGCCAAAACTAAAAATATTAAAAATATTTTGTGATGGCTATTATGGTTTCAAAAAACAGAGAGTATAGATAAGAACCTTATTTCGAACATTTTTTCGAAGACAACTAAAATTAGTTGTGAATCATAATGCAAAAAAATGGTTGAGTTGGGTCGTAACATTGACAACTCAACCTAGTTGAGTTGTGAATCATAATAGGGGCCTAAATAAACCCCAAGAAATAAGTCCCCAAACAAGAAATAACACCCCAAAAAATCGTTGTTGTTGCCCTCTGTATATTCGCTTTGTGGTTTTATTTCCTGCCGGTGGGTTTATTTCAATTGCTCAAAGTTTTTGAAAATTGTTAGATAATTTTCACAAACTTTGAGCAATTGAAAATTTTAATTTTAGTTATTAAATGTATAATTTTCGTCGTAGGTTAAACTTCAACAAAGAAATTAATTGAAGCTGCAGTGTTCGTAATTGAAATCTTTTTACTCAAAACTTTCAAAATTTGATAGAAAATTTTGTTTTTAATCACATGGATAATTGACTCAATTATTATATTAATTGAAAGCAATTTTAAGTTTTGATAAACCGATGTTATTGAAATTTTTTCTGTGTGGTTACCATTATACATAACAACTCGTATGATTTTATATCTTATTTCACTCGAAATGAAAATACTGAGGACTTACAATTTGATTTGGGTATAATCTCAAAGTGCAACTTATATAGTCTACTACATGTAACAATGAATTTTATACCAGTTATAAATAGTTCTCTAATAACTTCTGTTTGAACAGATTTTATTTCTTCAAATAAAGATATCAAGAGTTTTCGAACAAGTTTTTGAATATAATGGGTTGAATATTAATAAACCGGAAAAAAAATAATTTTTTTTAACGCTACAGATTGGAAAATGTACTTTTTATGTCGTGGGGGTACTGAGGTATTTTGAGAATGAAAAAGTACTAAAAATAGTACTATAATACTGAATTTTCCATCACTGTTATTCAGTTAAAAAATTTTTTTTCGTAAAAACAAATTCTCTTTAATTTCAACTTCTGCTCCACTGTGTTGTGTGTTTTGTTGAAAAAGCATTCATTCGTTCGGTTTTTGCACACAGAAAAAGCCCATGTGCCGCGCGTTTAATATGTCTGTCTGTCTGCCCACAAGCTGTGGCAGGCAAATATATACACACACGTAACACATACATACATTTAAAAACATTCATACTTTTAAGTTAGGCAGCCAAGCAGGCAGGCAAGGCAATCATTCAGACAAGCAAAACAGTCACAGCCACAAAAACTTACACACAGACACACATGGTATACAAAAGGCTGGCTGGCTGGATGGCTGGCAGGAAGGCTGGCTGCCAGGCAGTCAGGCAAAAAGCAAAGCAAAAGTAAGGCAATAGCAAAGCAGGAGAGCGAACAACAGCTTACATATTCATGCAAACGTGCATACATACTCCCCAAACATACTGGCTAGTATGAATACAACAACAACAAAAAGAACTAGATGTGTGCTACACTCTATTCAAGAGCAGAGCATGTGAAAATAACAGCAACAACCATAATAACAACAAAAGAAAATAAGAACTTTTTTGCTGTTGAGGGGCTTAAGTACAGTGGCCAACTGACAACAACAACACCATGTATTTGTGTGTAAACTTGTCGTTAGTAGCAGCAGCAGCAGAAAACAGTAAAACGCTGTAGCAGTTAAATAAAAGTATGTACACACATTCATCGTGTGTCGAGTATAAAGTAAAAAGCGTTTTTAATACGTTTATTTTACGTTTTTTTTTGTTGTTTTTGTATATTTTGCTTCTTTTATTTTCGTGTGTGTTTTTGAGTTTTTCATCATCATCATCATCATCGTCAACTATGTATCACCAGCAATGCTATAGCTTTATGCGCTTCACTTTGCTTTGCTGAATTTTCAATTTCAGTTGTAAGCTGACTGCAATCAGCGTTGGAAGTGAATTCGAATATCTTGGAGCAGTGAAACTAAACAATACAACCAACAAAGGTTCTGCCAAACACGTGTAATAAATAAAAAATAAAACAATCTCAAAACAAAACAATTAAAAAGAAAAACAAAAATAAGTAAATTTAAACCATAAAATAAAAGTAAAAAATAAAAACAATATAATAAAACTTTATTATAAAGTAAACTAAGCAAAAATTAAAAGAAGAAAAACAAAGTAATAAACCGGGTAAAATTACGATAAAAATAAATATAAAAAACATTTCATCATACCTATATAATTGCAAAAAAAAATTTTGTGCTCTCTTTAATTCACATATTTAATCATATTTAGTCTCTTGCTAGCTCTCTATGTTTAAAATTTCTGTTTAATCTTTGACATTGATTGATCAAAATAAAGAAAAATTCACCACCATATACAACACTAACAAACACACAAACAACAAATTTATTAACAGAAACAATGTTGCATTCATGTTCTCCATTCGGAGCACCCTCACAAGAAGAGAACAAACAAAAGAAAAAGGAATTGTGTTTTTTTTCCAATATTGATTTTATATTAGTTTGTGTTATTTTCTATCGGTTTTTATACTTTTGTTAGTATGTTGTCTATATGTGCATACATATACATGTAAATGTTAACATGTACTGTGATGGTCAAAATAATTGCATCAAAATATAATTTTCATCAAATCAAATAAGAAAATTTTAAGGGTAATTTTTTATGAAGAAAGAATATTAACTTATAAAATATGTAGTTCACATACATATAATAAGGTAAATAATTTAAAATAAGTGCGAATTTGACTCAAATTTGGTACGGGCACTATATACATATATCTGTGGCAATAAGGAATAGGTAATATTACCATTGTATTCTCCATATTAAAAAGTACCTCTGGACAAATTTTCATTTATTTCGTACGATTTTTCAGAAAGTTATAGCGTGATTACTTGCAGCTAATCTTTTTTCAACTCATAATCTCATATGGAATAATTGCTTAATTCAGCTATACAGCCATGTTACAGAATACCATTCCGATCGGAAGTGGTTTCAATTCCGTACGTTGCTTCTTCAGAAAACGAAAAGCGAAAATTGTCTTCGTAATCAAACCACTTTTAAATTTAAAGTGGAATTGAAAAAACACTTTTCTACAGACGTCATGTGCAGTAAATATTAAAAAAACGTGCATACTTTTAGGATCGTCAAATAAATATTTGGTCATGAGCTTTCCATGTTAATAAAAAGCTTAATGTTAGCTTTGCATCTAAAAACAAGAGTAAACAAACGCCTCAAGATATAAAAACTTTATTATTGTAAAAACGAAATACAAAATAAACGGAATCTAAAGCACCAAAAATGTACTTTTTCGGAATGACAACTACGGAATCAAAACCAATCCGAACGGAATCTGTGACATGGCTGATAATATGTATATTAAATTTCAAATTGAATACAGTAATCCCTTGATTTACATCGCCTCGACTTACGTTGTTTCGGCTAACGACGTCAAATTTTTTGTAACTATCAAATTTTATTTGCGTCTCCATTCGATTTGCGTCGTTAAATTTTTGGTGCCTTCCAAATTCGATTTGCGTTGCCATTCGATTTACGTCGTCTCAGTTGCTTACAAATTATTAGCAAAACCCGTAGAATCCCATTAGTTAAAATCTTTGTTTTTTCGGTTATTTTATGCGGTCGGCGAAATTTGTGTTCACTCCCATTTCGATTTTTGTCGTCATTTCGATTTACGTCGCCTCAATTATAAAAAGAAAAAAAAATACATGAAAATCCAATTTTGATTATGTGCAATATCAAATTCGATTTACGTTGTTTCGAATTACGTCGACATTTTCCGGAACCAATCGCGACATAAATCGAGGGATTACTGTATCTTTATTATAGTAGAAAGAATCATATATTCCTAACTTAAAAGAATCGAAGAACGAAAAGTCAACATTAAGTGTGTTAAATTTCTAAAAATCCACTTGAACGTTTGAAAGTGCTCTCCTACAAAACTACAAAATATGATTTAAGCACTTTTTCCTTTTTGCCACAGATTATATATAAGTGTACTAAATATTTCAGAAATATCTTTGTTTTCGTTTTTGTGTTTTTTCTGTTGGTGATTTTTTTTGTTTTGTCGATTTATTCAATTCGGCGGGTTGTTTTTTTAATTTTTGGGGATTTTTTGTTTTGACGGATTAAAATCACATTCAACAGACCCACCTGACAAGTGGTGATAAGCAAATACACGTGAGCACTGACGATGGAAGTGTAGCGGCTTCCGAAAGTGGCGCTACTCTGTTCTGCTGTGTACGTTGAAAAACTAAGTTGATGTTAATTTTTCCCTTGTTCCTTGGAATATTAATCATGCCCAATTCTTTCTGAATATAACGTTACGAACCTTAGCCTATTAATCAATTTGGATTCACTAAGCAAATACGTTCGAAATAATCATATTAATAGGATTTTTTAACTTTGGCGATTTTTTCGTCGTTTTTGTGATTTTGCTTTTAGTTTTGGCGATTTTTTTGTCTTATATTTTTTCTGTTTTAGCGATTTATTTCGTTTTTAAAACCTCTCGTTTTAACGACTTTTTTTCATATTGCCGATTTTTTAAGTTTTAGCGCTTTTTTCTGTTTCAGCGTTTTTTTTCGTTATGGCGATTTTTTTGCAAGTTTGCACTATGGCCGGAAATCGAAAAGTTGCGTCAAAAAATATGGTTTATGGTATAAAATATGTTGAGTAAAACACAACGAGGGACATTTTTGTAGAACATTTTAACCCTCTACGCTGTATGGTTATTTTTGTCGTTTTCTTAAAAAAATGTGCAAAAAATGTCCTTCAGCGGTGATATAGCGGGCTATAATGTTTTACAAAAATATCTGCCATGCAATTCTACTAGGACACTTAAGCTCCAAACTCAACCGGAAAGAGAGAAACCATTCAAAACTTAAACTGTGTTTAAGGATTAATTTCTTACTTCTTCACAATTAGTACTCGGCTTAGCAAATCTTGTAAGGCTTACGTTTAGGGAATAAGACGTGTTTAGCATTTTTACGTAAAACTTCACGAGGAACATTTTTATGGAAGATTTTAGTCTACTATATTGCCGCTGAAGGGGAGTTTGGGAGTTTTTTGCTCCTTTTCTAAGAAAGGGACGAAAAGGACCATACAACGAAGAGTTAGAGGGTTAAAATGTTTCACAAAAATTTTCACAGCACATCTTATAGCTTAAGCGTAAGGATTACAAGATTTCCTATGCCGACTCACTCTAACTATGTGCAAAAGTATATAAATTTAGAGTTTTCCACCTTGAATGTTTTCAGTTTGCAAAAAATTTCAACACGATATAAAACTTGAGTTTCCCTAGAATAACTACATTTCAAAATCCGCTTTGGAGTCCATGGAAGTAGGTAGGTTCTACTCCACTTAAAACGATAAAGCTTTTCATATCAGAAAAACATGATCCATTAAAAACATTAAAATAAGTATAAAAAACAAACATTTTATCAAATATGATTTGCAACAGTTAAAAATACACACCTCGAATATTACAACCCATATGCACAGATTTTTTTAAATAAAAATACTTTTTGAAAAAGAATATTTGAATTTTGTAAAACATTTGTTGATTCACAGCTGATAATACGTATTATAAAAAAGGTGAACATTGGCAGCATTGTATACATAAACAGGGTTACCAACTGTCATATATGTTTTCAATTGTTTCTTTCCAATATATTGGGAATTGAAGCTTATAAACAAAAATTTAAAAAGCTCAAGTTGAAAAATTTACTTTTTGCCGCAAAATTTGGAAATTCGGGCATAGTTGTTTGAAGATCTTTTCACTGACGAGCTGATGTGTGTGAATTGGTATCACTGATCGATTTTTGCAAGTTTTGAGATATTTTCACTGAGGAGCTGATGTGTGTGAATTGGTATCGCTGATCAACGCTGATTTCCACAGATACTGAACTTACACGACACTGATGTGTGTAAATAGACCTTAATTATGAAATTTTCATCCGTTTAATTATTGTATACATGTACTAGCCCCACCTGGTATGCCATTTATATATATATATATATATATATATATATATATATATATATATATATATATATATATATATATAGATATATGTGCCTCTCGATCTTATAAGGAGCATAGGGCCATAAAACACAGCTTAATTTCAAAATTACATTACTTGAAGGGATACTCTATAATTTTTAATAATTAATTCCACATTTTGGAATATCTTATTTGTGGAGCTTTGAAATTATCAACATGTTCTCAACTAGGCTAAGAACGGGAAATGCGGTTTCCATGACTTCATATTACTTACGTAATAAAAAGGTAATTAATTATCGTTCAATACACGGAAACAAAACTTAGATTAGAAGAGATTTAAATCAGGAATTATCTTTTTGAGGCACAGAACTTTAAATTGGTAACACTGTTTTCCGTGACATCCTATTTCACAGTTCTCGGTTGTTTTGGACCTCGTTTTGGTTGGCAATTCATAACAAGTAGTTGATTCATGCCAAGGAAAGGTTTTGCGAACTGTTCAAATTTTTAAGAACTCGAGAAACTCATATATTAGGAGCATTTCACATGTTACGTAATGCTCTTTTTACCTGCCTACCTCTTAAGTACGTTACGTAATATGTGAACATCCCCTTAATAGAATTTTGTAATGAAAAATATTTTTGATTAAATGAATTATATTGTATTGGAACGCCGCAAATTGTTGGTGTGAAGGTGGGTACAACGAGTAGTGGCTTGTGAACATTTGACACGAATTTTTAGAAATCGAAAGTGATCCAAAGAATTTTACGGCATAAGAACTATAGGGTTGAAAACGAATTTTTCCTGTAATGTGTAAAGGCACTCGCTAACCAATCGACCACAAAAGGATGTGATTTTACTGAAAAACTTGTTGTAAGCAGAACTCCCCCGAAAGTTCTGCTTCTTGATGATTACCCATAGCTTGGTGCATTGCTTTCTGGGGGAAAGGGTAATTAATTTTCTCCAGACCTCTTGACCTTCTGTTCATTACCCGTAAAAAACGTATATGTTAATATCCAATCTCTGAAATCGCAGAGCAACGGCCGTACATATATAACTGACCTGACCAAAAGTCGATAAAGAGACTATAGGGCCGGAACCCATGTTCATGGCCTCAAATGGAGTTAGCTCGCCATTGGCAGACCCTTCACTTTCTCAGACAAGCAACACGGTTTATTACATGGGATAAATCAATTCCAAAAGTTATTGCTACTGGAAAGAAATTACCTGAGAAATGGACGCGATATAATCAATCCTAGCTTCTAAACAGTTTGTTTGTATTTTCCTTTATAGTCCAAATAAATACCAAGGGGGTTACTCTGTAATTCGAAACGAAAAAAATGCTTTCGCACTGCAATGTAAATAACATACAAATGCAAACAGTTTTCCTTTCACATCGCATTACAGAGTAACCCACTGCATCGATCGGAATTACATTTCCCCTATAATTGATACGTGTGGTCGTCATCTTCCTATAAACCTTGTCGTTCTTTGAATTATTCGTTGTATGTAACCTTAGTTCGAAATGTTTTGAGCATCACTGTATGCATGTATAAATGTATTTATGCTCCAGTTAAAAAGCCTTTATTTTTTAAGTTCTCCCTTAAACATCCTTCTCTCATTTATAAGTTTAATTTATAATAATAAAACCATATGTTTTCGCATTTTCCAGTTGATTTTCAATAAAAAAAAATTCATATAGTCATCTAGCCTTTTTCTTTTGTATACGAAGTATGGAATATGTGTTTGTACTTTTTTTTGTTGCTTATTGTGAATTATTGATTTTGAATTTAGTTCACATTCCAGTTCAATTCTGCAATGAAAATGTCACCAAATGAAATGTAAAACAAAAATACATTAGTGGTCATTTGTTATGGAATTCGAAAATTGTGTGTTTGTGTTTTATATGTTGGTGAGAGCATATTAAAATTGTTTGTGACAATCTGACAAGACACAGGTGGCTTGACATTAACAGATTTTAATTTATTAATGTAGTTAAATAAATAAGCAGAGGGTTTTATAGAGCGAAAAAGTGTGTGAGTGGGTGTGTGAATACGTATTTATTAGTGCTAACTAACTATACACTTAAAGGAAATGGAGAGCAAAGAAGTTGTGTGGGGAACTATTTAAGATCAAAGGGAAGTGGAGGAGAAAAAGAAAAGTGAAATATTATAACGTTACAGCATTAATTAATTAGTTTTCTTTTAATTTTATTATTAATATTGAAATTATTCTTGTTTTCCTTCCAATTGATCTCTTTGCATTTTTCACCAAAGAAGAAATCTTATGACCGAACGTATAGAGTATTTTCGTAAATGAATGAAAACCACCACTAGCAATTATAGTCCGCAGATCTGATAATCTTTCTCTCAGAGTATAGGTTGCAATAAATATGAATCTGACATCGACATCATACTCATACCATCCCAAATCTGTTTAATTCACAACTCACCTCAGTTTTATTTATATTTATATTTATTGATTCAACTCATCACCTCAGTATGATTTATCACTTTAGAAAAATACTCATAATACTTACAATTGATTCAACTCACTCAACTCGATCAGAGCAAACACACAAACTCATAATGAGTATTTTAATGTTCGTATGCGAATCATACTTATTTTGCATCATCTACACACATTGAGTTAAGAAGAGTAGAAATCAACAACTTCATAAAGGTGGTTAAGTATGAGTATTAAGAGTACCTCAAACTTTAGAATGGATATGAGGTTCGATAACATTGCAATAAGAGTGAATGTGTATAAGTACAAGAAATTATAAATCATGGTATAAAGCTGCTCAATTTTTCAATACTCATTGCTGACCTCTGACTGATCTCTACACTGATGATCTTTAAGACCAGACTACCTCGCCATTATCGGGAGCTCCTTTCCGGCCATCCGAAACGTTTTGAGACTTTCTCCGAGGCAGCAAAATGATCCGCTTTGCTTATTTTAGATCGGATATACCTCCTAAGTGTAATATCCGATCTTAACATTAGCATAATCATTGTTATTTTTATAGCACGCGACATTGGAATGAATCTACACCTCGGGCTTGTTAGGAGCTCAAAAGTGGAATAAGCTCAAACCCTTCGAAATCTAAACAATGTTCTAAATACAACTGATACAATGGAAGCGAGAGAGAGCCTGTTGCCCCAAAGGTAACCTGCATCCACTGCAGCGGCTCTTCAGGTACCAGGAACTCTGGCAGACTACGTTCTGACTTTACAGCTAGATGAAAGCTAACTTGTCTCCAGTACGGAACTTGGCCCGATATGGTATTACATTGCAACCGAAAACTGGGAATGTTTACAGCAGAGTTTCAGATGGCTCAAATCCTCAGCAATCGGCATGTGCATTGGCTCCCACTAGCTATCCACTCTCACCTAGTGAATGATCACCTTCAGGTTAGGAAATTTTGGTAGGTACTGTCATGAATCATGATCACATCTTCCTACAGATATAGACGGCACAAAGATGAACAAATCTGATTACTTCTTTAAAGAAGATATTTCTGTCGAAAATGATAGGACCGGTAACCGCTAACAAGTTGTTGTTGTAACAGATGTGGTATGATCGGGGTTCTTTCCTGAAAATAATATAAGTATTAATTATTCGTGTTAAGTGAGTGTGTCATTGCGCGATGGTTGTAGCTGGGGAAAGTATGCCACCTAAGTTGGTCCTAGCCATCAGGATTGAGCGGAATTGCCCGGGTAGTTGCTGCTCACTTTCCGAAATCGAGTGAGGTCGGGCGTTGATGACTTTATTGCATCAATAACTTTTTATAGTATCAGTGACCGATTGTTAATGCAACACTTTCATGGTGTTCGCTACAGACATTTGGTTGAACCCGGATGGGATGAGGTTTTCAATGTCCTCGCGGTATGACATGCCATCAGAGACTGCTTTGTTAGTAGTACATTATGCTGCCTCACGGAAAGCATTTATTTCTCCTCATTTAGATGGTCTATGTTGGTAATTTTCACAAATTCCATTGCAATTCGATGAATTGTTTTGGGTTGTTTGCAATGCTCGCCAATGGGCGTTGCTAAAGAACTAGGTCCATATTGGGACAGCGTTATATCAGGCGCAAATCCAGCTTGATATTTTGTACGGGGGTGACTTCTAACTGAAACATACTATTTTGCGAAACTTTTTTTTTAGAAACTCAATAGAAATGGAGTATATTTTGCTCGTTTTGGGTAGGGAAATATTTCTTCCCCCCCTTGTATTCTCACCTGATTATATAAGAGCGAGCGACCAATCGTTGCTGCAATGACCTCTTTACGCATGCACCAGGAGGTGCCTGAACTTGCTTTCAGAGGAAGTTCACTTCTTGGTTGATGTAGGCGGTATGCGCTGCGAAGTGAGGAGGCTGACGAAGACTACAGCCACGATTTTGGAGTTGCGGACCGCAGTTATACGTGTGCTCTCGAATGAGATGTCTAGTTGCATCCTTACTAGACTTGGGTCCAACTAGTTCGAACTCGTTCAGCACCTCGTTTTAGACACAAACCAATGATCAAACTCATTT
Organism: Panzeria rudis; assembly: GCA_956483635.1. Lineage (NCBI taxonomy): Eukaryota > Metazoa > Arthropoda > Insecta > Diptera > Tachinidae > Panzeria > Panzeria rudis. Next base: position 24,040,140 of record OY101451.1, on the reverse strand, counting down.
AATTACATGGGTTTGATCATAGGTTTGTGTCTAAAACGAGCTGCTGAACGAGTTCGAACTAATTGGACCCAAGTCTAATCCTTACCTCCTTAATACAAAAATTAAATAGGGACACGGACGATTTTGAGAGCGATAGCTTCCAGTTACGCTTCAGGAAGTCTGTAATTGTAGCCAGGTATTGGATTATTTTGTCACTTATGTCGGGGATGCTTACACCGGATGAAATTATGGTTTTGTAGTCAGTCATCAGCGTATAACAACAGCGCGATTTCATGATGCGGGGAGGGAATTTGCGTAAGATAAATATTACAGAGTATAGTTGACAGTACTCCACCTTGTGTTTCACCCATTTTTATCTTGTGGTAACTTCATTTTTGCCCTCTGAACTCAACAAACGTTTGCCGTCCATTGAGATAATTGGTAATCCACCATTTGATATCACTGGGAAGGAATACGCTTATGATATCATTAATCAGCAGTGAGTAATCAACCGCGTCAAATATCTGGGATAGGTCCAGTGCAGTTATTATTGTACTGATTAATACTATTAGCGATATGGTAAGCTATCAAATTTTAAGTCGTCGTGGTGTTATGGGGCTTGTGAAACCATGTTTGTGTGTGGCGAGCGCGAAATGTTTCTTCAGATATGGCAAAAGTAAGGCTTCTAAGACATTTGCTATGGGTGATAAGAGGTGAATTGGACGGTAGGAACTCTCTTGGTTACCTGTTTGGTCGGGTTTTATAATGGAAATGCTCCTTACAACCAGCCAGATATCTGTACGCGACACGAGAGCCTTAGATCTCCAGCTTAGGGATTTTTTTGTAATATTAAAATGAATATGACGCCAGGTCCAAGGAATTCAGAAGGGTTTGCTTTAGAGATTATATTCTCAACTTCACTGTGAGTGTAGAAGTGGACTGAGAATAATGTTTGGCTCTCCGAAACGGTTTTGCAAGATGGGATGGTTCTATGGGCTTCCTTAAAGCTACGTTGGTGTGGCGTCGGGTGACAGTCGCTCCTTCAGGGATGACAACAATGGGACTTTTAAAACCTTTGCTACAGGTGAAAAAAGGGAAATCGGACGACAATAATACCTTTAGGTAGCGTGTTTTTTCGGTTTTAGGAAACTTTCTAGATATCTTGAACCAAACTGTATAAGTATGTATTCGTTTGGGCTTTTGGTCATTATCATATTATTTTTGGTGATTTTCTTTGCTTTCTGTACAAATTTAATTATTTTAAATCAAATACATACTTATGTACACATGTAACTTGCTAGCTTTTTCCAATGAACTTCCAACACCAAGTTTTCTTTGTAATTTAATTTAAAAAAAATGTAATTTGGAACACCTTACATGTTATTTATTATTGAAATACTTTGGGACTTTCTCGTTGATACTCCCAGGAACTATTTTCCATTTCTACAGTCATAGTAAAATATCAAAATATAAAATAAAAATAAAGGAAAATAAAACCAAGATGTAATTTTTAACAACTCTCTACCCCACTTTGATTATTCTATTCGATGCCAACAGTAGAACAAACGAACGAACACACCCATGTTGTTAAAAAGTCTCCCTCATAAAAAAATGTATGAAAAAATCGAGCCTTTTGCAAAATCACCATCATCATCATCGTCATCATCACCAATGCCATCACTTTGCTGCTTGTAGGTTTGTATGCCTGCCTGCTTGCTGGCTGGCTGGCTGACTACTCTTGGTGTCTGCTTAGCTCTCCATTCAATTTTAGTTTTTGTATGAACGTTGCATGAGAATAATATGAGGTTTTACTGCCATTACAAACTACTGTGTATTTGGTTGAGTGGTATACCACTCAACTTGTGAAATTCCTGACGCAATTTACAGAAACTAAAAAATTGTGAATAAAAAAAAGAATAAACAAGAACGGACAGTTAAAGGCATTGAAATAAAAAAAGCCCTGCACTACACACTATATTCTATAGCAAGCATTAAATATACAATACTGCTTCCTAACATACACTTCCCCATACTTGCATATGCACACATGTAAGTATGTATTTATAGCAAGCACTAATATAACAAAACTAGACACAAATGTAGATACAAACGACAGAACGTCCGACGTATTGTTTTGTGTATTGTATAGAACGTATGCGCTTTCCAGCTTAGTGAGTGTCTGTCTGTATGTGCGTGTGTTGTATGTTTTCAATGCCTGGCTCTGATGTGATGTGATGAAGAAAGACTGTTGTGACTCCTCATTCTATGAAAGCAACAAAACAACAGTCACACTATTTGCCACAAAAACAAAAAAAAAATACAACAAAAACTAAACGACAACGACGACGTACCACACGCTAATTTTCACCGTTGATTTTTGTATTGTATGGTTTTTGCATGACATGGATGATAATGACGATGATGTCGATGCTGATGATGATGATGGTCGGACGGTCGCCTAGACTGAAGCAAATGGAAATCAAACTGAACCAAACAAAACCAAACTAAAAAAGCGCTCGTTAATATTTTAAAGCACTTGGCACATACATACATATACACACGTACATATATATATTGCAGTTTGTAACTGCTTGGCAACTCGCTTAAATTTTTTTTTCAAATACATTCACATACATTTGCAGCTGCTACTCCTCTTTCATTTGAAGTGGAGTTGCTAATGCAATACACTCAACTGGCGGAGAATGTGTCTGCTTACAAAAATATTGTCTGCAGTGCAAAAAAAAATAAATAAATTAAAATTCAAATTAAATAAAATTAATGTAAAATTTGTCTGTATGAGCATAAAAATTGGCCAGCGAAATTTATACATTTATGCTATAAAGTGACATTACATTCAAATCACTTAATAGCATTTGAGATCTTAATTCGTAAAACTTTTTCATACTGTGGAATCTCACCACTCTGGAATTCGACATTTTGGGGAGCTTTGAACTAAAAAACAATAAGATGCCCGAGTTCAATACTGAGCCCGCATCATACATTTTCTGATTTACATTAGTGTCTTATGCTATTGTACTTCATCCCAGTGCCCTCCTTTGTCGGTATTTGTAGCATTCAAATCATCGGCGAAGTAAAATAATTAATAAAATAGCTTACGGCTTAAGTTAATACTCCTTCTTAACACCAGGGGCGCTGCAACAACTGCTGTGAAAATTAACAAAATGTGCAAAAGGAGAGTTGTATAACGAACTAAGCTTATCATATCTTCTGTATACTTACATCTTTCCCAAAGAAGGTAACAACACATTTGTTGTAGGCATATTATTGTCAAGAATGTTAATTTTCTTAGAAAACGATGCATACTAAATAGTCGTTTCAGTGACTAGCGCAGAATATCAAAATATTTTCATGGTTGCTGCTGATATACACATCTATGAGTAGCAAGTTGAGTATGTTTTCTCATCACCAAGGGGCACAGTTCTGTATCTTGGTCACTAACCACATGCATAGTGCCATGCTTTCTGGAGCAAGGAGTGATTCGAATTTTCCACACCTTTACTTATTGTCGATTACCAGTATAAATTTGTTATTACTTAATCTCTGAAATAACAAAGCAACGGGCGTACATGTAAGTAGCCAAAGGAAGTAAGATGGCGTACGCAAGTCTAGTTATAGGTGAAGCGGCAACTAAGGTATCATCTGAACAGACTAAAGTCGATCGAAAGTTAATCTCTACGGTTTTTTTTGGGATTCCTTACCAGTACACTAGTGCCACGGTAACAGTTAGGCTTACAGATGACCTGCTCTCACAGAGGGTTAAAGAGGCCTACTCTGTTCCTATACGGAATGAATATGATGGTGAGCTTTCCTACGGGAGTGGCTGTGGTTGAAGCCAAAATTTGTGGGAAAGGATGTTGGTTAAATGGATGATTTTTAGCCAGCGTTAGCAACTGGCTGGAATTCGTACAACCAAATATGCCTATTTGTGCTGGTGCTAATACAACAGATGCTTCATTAAGTGGTGCTCGACTGCATTACCCATAAACTGTCCGGATAGGCCGAAAGCCTGGTACTGACGTTAATCTTAGACACATCGGTATGTTCTCTCAGAATTCCATCATAACAATAATGGTTTTTACAATCTTTCCATGATATGACTGTTTGTTACGTTTTTCTTTTTATATATCTAACGAAATGAAAATGTCATAATAAATATATCGTTTGAGGCGTCAACGCAACCAACAATTCCGCTGTTAAAGTACATCACATGAGAGCACAACTTGTTAAATGACTCTCGCCAGAAAACTTTTGTTAGGCTCACAACACGCCTGCCAAAAGGGTAGTTCTGTGGAAACAGCACTGCATGATGTCGAAGCTACCGTGAGAGGATTTTTTCGGGGCGAGGTTGGCAACTGCATTCGAACGTGAACCGTCATCCATCCTGATATGTCGGGCTCTCCCGAATGGGCATACCGACTAAAAACCCGCCTCAGAACTTTGGGAGTTTGTCCATCTTCGAGGTAGCTCCCTCTTTGGTAATTAAACAACCATCTTCTCTTTGCCTGCGTCAGGGTCCCTGCTGTTTTTGATTTGTTTAATTGTCGTTGTTTTGACTTGCGCCTGGCTCTAACGACACTGTCCAGATCTTTCTTCTTTGTCCGGAGCACGTACTCACAGTACTTTGCCACCGCATCCCATGTTGCCTAATCGCTTGTTATTCTATCGATCAGATTATCTGCTGTGATCGTCCGGGTTTGCATTTCCATTTGTTCGCGTCCGGCAGACCAGAGTCAGCATGATAAAAATGTGTATTCTGAATCGTCAGCTACTTCAGCTTCTTCGTAGAGGCAGAATGGCGTACTGCATTTTCTCATTTTGTGTAAATACTTCCTAAAATAGCCATGACCAGATAGCATCTGCGTTAGGTAAAAATTTACTTTTCAGTGTTTTCTGTATATCCATTTTCGTATGTCGGCGATAAGTTTGGCTGTCCACCTACCGTAACTGTTTTCTTTCCATCGAGCCTACCACCTCTCGATGGTTTCGTGTATAAAGTCTGGGAGGGGGGATGTGTTTTCGACTGATGTTTGTCTTGCAACAAATATCCTCATGCGCTCTGTAGCTTGAAGGTCGATTGATATCATTCCTGCCATTATAAGGACAGCGGATGCCAATACCGGACGGTATGCCGATGTTACCCGTAGTGCCGCAGTCCTTTGCACTGTAAGTAATGTGTTTGCTCTCCTTTTCACATTAAGTGTTTCTGCCCATATTTCGGAGCCATAGAAAAGGATGCTGTTGCAGGTCTCCATCAGTAGCTTTGTCCTGCATGGGATTATGGGGCACAGTACGATCGGACATATGTCGGAACATCTAGGTTTTTCCTGTTTTGGTCACTGCTCGAGCTGCTTCGACGAAGAAGAAGAAGAGCCAGTCCATTATTTTCTCTGTGACTGCTTGGCTCTGCAGGAACGCAAGCTTAGGCATCTGGGCAATCGATTCCCCTAGGACCTGGACTATGTCAGGGATGCACCGTTGGCCGCCCTGCTAGGCTTTGTGAAAACTTCTCGGTGGTTCTCAGGAGCTCGAATTCCAAAGCTAAAAATATAATAATAAAAATATTAAATAAAACAAGTTTGCTTTAAGATAACTTAAGTAAAGATCTTAGCGAGTCTTTTTAGCAAAAACCTTCTGAAAATACCTTTTGGGAAGATAAAGAAATTACCAACACTACTCATCATTTTCTTGCTAATAACTTCTTTAGTTAATTTTCAATTCAACCACGTTCGTGTACACATAACCATAAAGTTATAGAAGTAAAAAAAGATTTCGGAGTAGAGCATTTTAATGACTGAATGTCAATGATAGTTTATTTTGTTGGTTTTGCTTTGGCTGCTTGTTTTTCTTAAATGCTGCTTTAACTTCAGCTGCCTGCCACTTTGAATACTTCTAGCTGACTAATGATGATAAACATAATAATGATGTTGGTATTACTTTGTGTTATTAACGCTGTTGTAGAAAAATGTATTTTGTTGCTGTTGCTGTTTTTGATTGTTATATATAGATACAAATGTATGCTTATTTGGAACTCTGTGGTGGTAATGCTGATTAATACTCGTATAACAAACATTGCCAGGGAAGTACTTTGTTTTTTTTTAACAAATACCTAAATGTTGCTAAAAGATCTACATAAGTTTGTTATTGTTAGTTACTTAGTATTTCTCCTCTAATGATTTTATTTGTTCCTTTTTGTACATGTTTTTTTTTTTTTTTTGGAACATTGAACATCCTAATGATTATTTAAGAGCTGTCGAGCTCGATAAAACGTTATAGTCGCACCTATTATATATGTATGTATGTATGTATATTTAGCTGGTGTTTACTTTTAAATGTTTGATATTTACATTCTGCAAATAAATGTAGTTATTGTGTGTTCGTTTTTAGTTTTACAGCGACTTTTTCTTTTTATTTCTTTTTACACACTTTTAATATCATCTTATTTGTCCACCATTGTAACCAACACAATGACAATGAATTTCAAGCTGTTCTTCATGTCTACAGTTTGTCAAATAGTTTCTTCCCTTTCTTCTTGGTGATGTCTGCCTTTAACCTTTACATCACTTAAGCTTGAGTTTACGATTTCTGTTATTCACTCAAATCACATATTTTGCGTATGATATTATTTTTCCTGCACGGTTGAGCGAGCTGCAACAGCAACCCAAAACGATCAGTCAAGCATTTCCTGTTATTAAATTTCTGAAATTGCAAAAAAAACCAAACCTCAAAGAACTTTTAGTTGTGAACTAATGACCACGCATACATACATATGTACATGTAAACATCTTGCAAAAACAAATGGCTGACTGCCTTATGCCTCTTTTGAATTGTAGGATGAAAGTATGATGGCATTAAACAGATGTATTATTTTTCTTATTAGTTTTATGATATTTTCCTTCAGCTTGCGTTAATTCTGCTTAAATAATAAACACGAAATCCTTTAATTGTCGGTAAATGAATGACAACAATTTTTTGTACGTGAAAGTGTCAGTCCTTAAATAATAATACCTCAGAAGTGTTGCCAGATTGTAATTATTACACAATGGTAATTAATAATTTTTTTCTTTTTGTACTCTTTAATATTTTATCTATAATAAATGGTTTCTATACTTTGAATTAAAATTGTAAAAACTATTTTCTTTGTTATGGAAAACTCTGCTACCATGAAATCCATTTGTTTTGTTTTGGTTTGAGCAATTTTTTCTGTATCATGTCGTCATCAGTAAAGCAATGAAGTGTATCTGAAATAGTTGTAACAATGTAAAGATCTATTATGTATGTACGCATACTAACTAAAGTGGTTACAAGAAATAGATTTTTGAACTTTTGGATGGATCGGGGCACCACCTATGAAATAAACAGCTATGTTTGTAAATTTTATATTTATTTTGCTAACTATTACCTAGTTTATACGCAGAGCTTATTTGCAAATAAAAACGTAAAATGCTGCCAAATCCTTTTCTATTTTAACTTATTAAATCACTGATTATTCATCTATTTGTGAATATATTTATCTATTTATTATTTTTTCGTGAGTTATAGTACGTTTATACGCAAGAGTTATTTGCAAATAAAAACGTAGTGCTATCAAGTATGCATTTTTATTGTAAATTAATAACTCACGAAAACAATTACTGATTAACGCGCTATTTGCAAATAAGAAGTTTTGGTTGCCTCTTTACATATGTTTGTTAATAAAAAATAATAAATAGATAAATATATTCACAAATAGATGAATAATTAGTGATTTAATAAGTTAAAATAGAAAAGGATTTGGCAGCATTTTACGTTTTTATTTGCAAATAAGCTCTGCGTATAAACTAGGTATTAGTAATTTACAATAAAAATGCATACTTGGTAGCACTACGTTTTTATTTGCAAATAACTCGTGCGTATAAACGTACTATATTACTACATTTATACGCGCGTGTTTGCAAATAAAAACGTAGTGCTGCCAAGTATATATTTTTATTGTAACTTACTAACTCACGAAAACAATTACTGATTAACGCGTTAAGCGTAGTATGCAGCTCTCACTGAAATTCAGGTTTGGAATTTTGCATTTATTTCTACACGGAAAAATAATCGTGTAGAATTCTATACAGAATTTTGTTTGCATACACACAAATTTATATATTTTTTAATTTACAACACACAAAAGCCCTAAAAATTAATTACAACGTACGAAAAACTAGAAATGTCAAAAATTCCGTGACCAAACAATTGTCTGAACATTAATTTTTGTTTCAGTTGATGGAAAAAATTCTCCACTTATTGTTATAACACGCCTGTAATAGACAATAAATGCCAAAATTCCGTGTACTTTTCTTTTGGAACTGCGTACTAGTAAACGGAAATTTCTTTAAGAAATTTACCAACCTGAATTTCAGTTTGTTTTTTTTACACATACTTCTCATGGCAGCCTGAATTTCAGGCAGAGCTGCATACTACGCTTTATTTGCAAATAAGAAGTTTGGGTTCCCACCTTTACATATGTTTGTTAATAAAAATTTATAAATAGATAAATATATTCACAAATAGATGAATAATCAGCGATTTAATAAGTTACAATAAAAAAGTATTTGGCAGCATTTTACGTTTTTATTTACAAATAAGCTCTGCGTATAAACGAGGTATATGAGACTTAGAGAAAACTAGTTAAGCTTTCAAATGCTGTAAACCTCACAAGCAACATTTTCTTCTTACAAAAACGTGTTTTGTTAAATCAATATTTTTGAAGTTATGAGGCAGAGAAGCAAAATTTCATGTTTTTTTTCTTTATGAAGCACGTTTTAGCATCATTAGATTGGGCTGAAACTTTGTCAATCATATTTTCCGGCATATTTTAGAGGGTGCTTCAATGGAAAATCCAAAAATCGATTTCTTTTAACTCCCCTAATGCATATATACATACATTGAAACGCGTGTGGTTGACAAACCAATTCAAGCAAGAAACAAAATGAAGCTAAGTAGTCTTATTTTGGGCAAGACCAATTTATTTTTGTAATTTAATGGAAACAATTTAAAAATTTGTGATTTATTTAAGAGCAAAATGTAAAACTTCATAGCATAGAAATCTTTGTGCTGCGTATTACACATACATATGTAATATTTTCACTGTATTTTTGTTATTTGACTGGGCTATTGAGGTGAAAAAATTGGTAAATATTGGAATAAGGATATTAAAAGAAAAATTGCCTGTGTATATGTATTCATAATGAGCTGTATTAAATATTCTTGAATAAAAAAAAAACAAAGTCCTTAAAATTGTTCCTACCATTAACTTATTCTTATCGTTTTTACTGTTGCTTTTGACGTTTATGATGTTGCCGAAAGGATGACTAAGTTAAGGACATTAACCAACTGTAACTAAAGTATGGTTGACTAAATATATTCACACAACTGAAACAGTGACTAACATTCATTCTTTTGTTGCCAAGTTGAATGTGTGCAATTTTAACATCGTTGTGTGTAAATGTCAGATTTTCTTATTTTCAAATCTTCTCACATGTGTACACAGCTACATATTCCTATTGAACACTTTGAACTTAATTTTATTTTATAATCATATCGCTCATTTGCTGCAATATCGTCATAATTCGAAATTTGTGATATTTGAGCTAATAATACAAAATTAATGACCTTATCGTTCTTCATATTGTGTATTAAATATTAATTGAGAGGCCTAGTGTAATAACTCGGTAAGCCACAAAAACAAAATATTGAATAAATCGACTTTAAGTTTAAACAAAATAAATCGACTTTAAGTTTAAACAAAATTAAATGATTTTAAATACATACTTATTTGCAAAATACTAGAATATATCAAACAATTTTTCTAGAATGCAAAGCTATGGTACCTAGAAAGAGAAGGAGCACATAACCAAAAATCAAATTTTGACTTCATGTGGCTTACCAGTTATTGCACTAAGACCTTCAATTGATGTTCTATTATTTTGATCTAACCAGGCAAACCACATAAAAACGTGTAAAATTTGTACCCAATCTGTCAAACTTTATATAAAAAAAATTTCTACAGCGATTTTGTTTGTATGTATGTATGTCTCGTAATAATAAGCCCACCTTCTTAGATACGCCTTGGAAATACCTATTTCCTTATAATAAATTATGGAACCTATTATGATTCACAACTCAACTAGGTTGAATTGTCAATGCTACAACCCAACTCAACCATTTTTTTGTATTATAATTCACAACTAGTTTTAGTTGTCTTCGAAAAAATGTTCGAAAAAAGGTGCTTATCTATACTCTCTGTTTCTTGAAACCATAGTAGCCATCACAGAATATTTTAAATATTTTTAGTTTTGGCCTTATTATTTTTTCCTGAGATTTTATATTTTATGGATATGGCAACAATATGGGCTGACAAATGGTATAGATTGGCGCCTAAAAGTACCATTTTAAAAGTAACACAATAGTCGAAATAAAAACCAACACACAACTGATAAAAAACTGAGACAACTGCTTTGATGAAGTTGTATTCCATAATAAGAATTTGACAACTACGACTCAACTATCAATTTAGTTGTGAATCATAATAGGGGCCTATGCATGTATTAACTAGCCATTTTTACAAATTGTATATTTCACTTTCCGCTTTTGATTAAAGTGGTGTTTATCTAATCCAAGCGATAAACTTGTCTAGAAATTTTATATGAAAATAAAGCACTAGACACGTTTTCTAGGCGCGTATTGATCGCTTGTATTAGATAAATACTTGTTAATTATCATGTACATATCTGTAACTCGGAGATATACTGCACTATGTCATTTTAGTCAACTTTTCAGTACGCATGCTTTAATGTTGTAAAATACATTGAACAGCATTGAAAATCGCGCTTTATTTCTTCGGCTGTCTGTCCTTAGTTGTGACGTCATTAATATATGCATGTTTTAGGGTATTCCCGGAAAGGTATCGATGAGCTGAATTCAAAAATGAAACTTTTAGAAAATTGTTCTATGTCGACATAGTGTAGGTCTACCTCCGAGGTATAGCTATATCCAATCCGTTTACTTTCGTAACATTAGTTAGTTTTATTTTTCCGTGAAAAATATTTCGAACCACTGTATTGAACATTGTTGGGAATACATATGTATATTTCTTCTTTGTTTCCTTTACTATAATTTTCTTTACCCTCTCACCATCACTCTATTATTTGGCTTTTGTTTTGCTCGCTTTTTTTTAATTCTTCGTCAACAGTTTTTGTGGGTGTTCTTCAGTTTGCGATGGAACAACACATGTTGTGCTTGTTTTTACTGAAATGCTTTCTGTTCTGTTGAGTGTATGATTGTAGAAGGGGTAGGAGGGGGTGTGCGAACTATAATGTGTTGGAGATGTATTTGGCTACAAAAGAATATTATCGTTATAGTGGAGTTGATTTTTGTTGTTATTGTTGATTCTGTTTAAGCTAGTGAGATGTTCGTACAGCAGACGATGATGCTGCTAAAGTTTAGTAACTAACATTTTTTGACAATAATGATGAGAATAATTATGATGATATGCTCCTTAAATTTATAGGTTGAATTTTTTGCTTGTTTTTCTTTGCTACGACTAGGGATTTGTTACAAACTGCTTTTTCTTATAGGGCCATTATTACAACTTGGCAGTAAAGTAGAAGATAGTTACTGGCATGATTAGCAAAAGTGATCGATAAACTGACCTACAAAAATTTTTTCGTTATTACAACTTTCCTGTAAAGAAAGTTATATTTTTGAAAATATGGCTATACCAGAGTATTTAAATAGCATAGTGGCAACGTCATACGTATGAATTTACCATGGTGCAGATAACAGATAGCTCTATAAGGAAATGTCCAATAACGTAAAAAGGAAAGCTCTATATAGTGATGCTATTGTGATAATTTTATCACTCCACTAAGTTTGCCGAGTAAGGTCAGGTGTTCTAGTTAGTTCACCTGTTAGATACGTCTTGGCGATTACTTGATAAAGTAGAAAATATGGCAGCCTATGAAAATGTGTGCCGACAAAAGTTATAGGTATAATGAACTTGTCAATAAGTTATCGTATACTTTTAGGTTAAAGTAAAGTTGTAATAATGAAAACCTGTTTATCCGTCCGATAAAATGCTAACTATAACTAAAGCCGAGTTGCAAAAAATAAAAAATATGGAAAAAGCTCTATTTTACAGGAGAAAAACATAGGTATTGACACTTAGTGCAAAATTTTACAATCAATGTAAGTATAAAAAAGGACACACAAATTTATATATTTATTGTAAAATTTTGCACTAATTGTCAATATATTTTTAATTTAAACAAGTTTTATGCTTCTCTTGTAAAACGCTTAAAATGTTAGATAGGGGTTTTTGCATTTTCTGTGACGACATATTTCCAAATGGCACTACCTGTGTTACCAGTGGCATGATCATTCACCCCTATCGTCAATATTTTTTCCCCCGAAATGTTTTCCCTTTCCCTTCTTTTGCGATCGTGAATAAAAAATCGGAAAATTCCCCTTATCATGAATGATTTTTTCACGTGGATTTTTTCCCTTTTCCCCTGTTTTTGTTCACTTTATTTTAGCAAGCGAAATGGATAAATACATCATGTCATTGCTATTTTATCCTTCCAATTAATTATTAACGCTTATAAATATTGATTTTCAGGACAAATTCAGTAAATAGTGTTCATTTATCTTAATACTAACACATTTATCTTAGCACTACCTCCATGCAACACCTTCCCGGCACACATGAACTAAGTTTCGCGATGATGGAATATCAAATGATAATCCCGCGTCCGTAGAGAATCATTCATTGCGTCCAAAATATATAAAAACCATGTTTTACTTTTGAGAAAATTTAATTTAACACCAAAAGAATTAGGATGCCTGTAATGGCTCGGGTACTCCAAAGCATTGGATGCATCTAGCAATCCTCGACGAACAAATCGATTTTGTTTAGATTCCTCATAAAATAAAAAGATAATTCCAATTCTTAGCACTGTTTTCTTTTTATTTTTTAACAAACATTTCTTTGATTTTTAATTTATTTTATTAAGCTTCTTCCTTATTTACATTCACTAAGAACTGATAGCGGGAAAAAATGTTCACGGGAACTTCCCAATAGTAATTTTCCCTCGAGGGGTGTGTAGGTGTGTATTTGATTCAAGTACATATTGTTTTATGTCTATAGTAGACCAAAGAAGAGCAAACTTGAGAACTCTTAAAGTATACTTTGTGGATGACTATGATAATGGTCTAGTGCTTTTATCTTACATGATACATACATCCATTTCTATACAAATGTCGTTTCGTTCTCTCATTATTAAAGTTTTGGACAATCACTATTCTACAATCAATATGATAATTTCGAACGTATTTGCTTGTGAATCCAAATTGTTTAATAGTCTAAGGTTCGTAACGTTTTAATTCAGAAAGAATTGGGCATGATTAATATATCTAGGAACAAGGGAAAAATTAACATCAATTTAATTTTTCAACGTTCACAGCAGAACAGAGTAACGCAGCACTTTCGGAAGCCGCTACACTTCCATCGTCAGTGCTCACGCGTATTTTGCTTATCACTTGTTAGGTGGCTCTGTTGAGAGTTACGAACCTTAGCCTAATAATCAATTTGGAATATTCTACAATATTGACAGCTTATATTACAAATCTTTGTATTATTAGAGGATTGATTGGGCAAAACCTTAGTAAACGTCTTTTTTTGCCCTCCTAAAAAAGTTGTGTGCTTGTAGATGGCACTATTTGAATATAAGACCTCGATATGTACGTGTTATTATTGGTTATTCTGTTTTAATAAAAAATGCTTGAGCTCCACTCACTGTATTTTTTCCGTATTTGTTTACTTCTGCTTGCACGCACTCTTTGGATGAAGTCCAATCAACAGTATACCATTATAATGGTAGCAACAATATTAACAACAATAACAACAACAGTAGAACCCCACAACAATGATATACATACCTTGTTATTTCACTTCTGTTTTTGCTTTTATTTTACCTTAACTGAGGAGCAAAAATAACAAATGATTATTGAGATGTTGATAATGATGTTATAACGATAATAATGTTGATGAGGTTTGTTATTGTTATGTTTACATTTTTTTGCTTTTGTATTAATATTTCAGTAAGTGGGAGGTAAACTGCACCAAGTCACATTTTGGAAATTTTATAGGAGACCCCAAAAACATGTTGAAAATTGCAAATGCTTGTATCTAACAATTGACTTACCCGGAATATTTTATATAACCAGTGAATCTGCAAATAAGCAACTACATGTTTTTTTCCGTGGGTTGTAGGTATGTGGGTATAAATAAGATATATAGACGTTTCAGAACTTTTAAAGAATTTTTCCATCGATTTGCTAGTGCATATTTTTGCATATTTTAACCTTTACATCATGTATTTGTATATTTCAAACTAAGTCGCATATTTAGGGCATTTTTCTAGCTTTTGTGGCATATTTTTATTTATTTATTTATTTTTATTTTTCATATTTAGAAACATTTTCTTTAACGATTTTAAACTTACTCTAACGATTTGTGAGCCTTACCAATTTTGTCTAGATAGTTTGGTTATTTACAGTTCATAAGAAAATGTACAACAGGGGCCAGATTCCGCAACGATGAATTTTGGAGTGTTCACCAATTTCGGTGTTCACTTTTGATTTGTGCACCCGCAACGGTGAGAATGTATTATTTTGACAGTTCTAGTGAACATTAGAGACTAAATTTTGTCACTGGAAAAAATGTGGTGAATTTCTGGTTTTTAAGTGTTCGCTGGATAAAAAATTCATCGTTGCGGAATCCAGCCCTATGAAGAGGATAATAATCGTGTTTTATAAGTATTTTAGCGAGTTTATGCGAGTTTCCTGATTTATAGAAAAAATTTTAAAAATACGTGCGATGTATTAGTAAAAATTTAAGTCCTTAAATTATTTGGGGTCTTGATGACCAACATTTTGTGTTCGGACAGATGAAATTACAGGTTGTAATTTTTAAATCGAGTCTCACACGCACAAAGATATACTTACATACTTCTTGGTGCCAGAAATGATTATTATAATAACCCTTCTTGGCAGTCGGGTAAAAGTTAAAAACGAAATAATAAAGATTGTTGATAATTTTAAAAGTATATTTTTTAAGTTTTTAGAGCATATTTTGAAGTTTTTGGTGAATATTTAATGCGCATTAAACACATTTTTATACCATATTTCCGGTTTCCCTGTATATAACTCTTATCATTAATTTTTTTATCCAAAGCTATTTAATTAGCTTGGGTTAAGTTCGTTTTCAATTTAATCTTTCGATTAAACTATTTTTATTTTAGAAAGAAATTCTAAAGCATGTGAATACTGAACATTCAAAGAAAAATTTTGTTGTACGGAAGGTTGAACTGACATCAGATGTTTCGAGACCACCACAGTCTTCTCATCAGAGTTCTTTTCCCCCTAGGCGATACTGCCAGCGAAGGCTGCAACAACCAACGAGTGAAAATCCTAATACTTTGTACCAGTTAACAGACGAATCGCCATCTCGTGACTATAATCGGAAATAAATGTTCGAAACTTCACTATGTTTTTCTTATCATGTTCAACCTTTTCAAGCTTATGATTTCTGTCATTAATTTCATTTAATCGAAAGATTAAATTGAAAATGAACTTAAGCTAAACTAATTAAATAACTTTGGATAAAAACCATACAGTTCAACTAAATTCATAACTCAATTATTTTTTTTCATGTCGAAGATATGCTTAATAAAATTGTGTTATACATATAATATATCGTTACTTATCAAAAACTACATTGTTTTTTTTTATCAGTATTGCGTCCTTTCAAATATGTACTTATATGACTTACTGGAATTTACCCATCGATAGAGAAAAAATGCCGATTTCAAAAGTATACCTATTAAAACGTACATATTTTGAAAACAATGTGACTTGGTGTAGTTTAACTCACAACTACAGATTTGTATATGATAGACATTGTTGTTACCCTGTCGGAAAATCACTAGTCGACTACAAAAATAATACCGGTAGACAAACAAAAAAAAATCTTGTGTTTCTATTTTAATGCATTTATCCTGATACATCGACTAACATGTAAATATCGATTCTTAGCTTTTAAAGTTTGTTAAATTCATTTGTTTTTTCTCTATTCCTCTTTGTGATTTTCGTTTATTTTAATAGTGTTGGAAAGTGATATAAAATTTTAACAAAAAGGTCTTAACGAATCAAATAAGCGTTAATGTAAACTGTAATTATTGGAGACATAATTAACTTTTATTTAAACGTTAAAAGTTAGTGAACTTCACTACAGGTGACTTAAATAAGCTTAAGTTAGTTGAAAAGTTGTTGTTTCCATTGGAAAGTAATCCAAGTGTCAGTCAGTGATGCCAATTTAGCCATTTTCTGGCTAAATTTAGCCAGAGATGAAAAAAATGTATTTTGTTTTGTTTACATTCATTCATATTCGTTCATTCATCCATTCAGAAGTTATACACAGCAAACTTTAAAAATTGGCAAAAATCACCGAAAAGTGTTTCGTTTATAAAAATAAATATCTTCTCTGACCGCAATAATAGCTAATGGAAATCGATAGGGGACAAAAATAGAACTCAGAAAGGGGGTTGAAACTTTCTGAACTACTTGCATTTAGAAGTTATACCCAGCAAACTTTTTAAACATTTTCAAAAATCGCTGAAAAAAGAAAAAAACTTCGGTGAGTGCAAGAAGAGCTAATGGAAATCTAAAAATAGCTGATGGCAATCGATAGGGGGCAAAAATACAATTGATAAACGAGGGTTGTCGCTTTCTGAAACACTTGCATTCAGAAGTTATACCCAACAAACTTTTCAAAATTGGCAAACATCACCGAGCGCAATAATGGCTAAAGCCAATAAATAGGCGGCAAAAATACAATGCAGAAACTGGGTTTTCACTTTCTGAAATACTTGCATTAATAAGCTATACCCAACAAACTTTTTTAAATTGGCAAAAATCGCTGGAAAAAGTTTTGGGGTACCCCCGTAGTCTGGTGGATAGTATGCTAGACTATTAACCGGGAGGTCGCAGGTTCGATTCCTGACAAGACCCTGGGTGTTTCTGCAGAAAAGCCGAAAAGGCTTAAGCAATATGTGTGTTCGTTAAAAAAAAAAAAAAAAGTTCAAGGGTTTTATTTACTTAAAAAAATCTTTTCAATTTGATGTAAAAAAGAATATATGAAATACTTTCTTACTTTTGCTTAATATTCATGATTTTTTGCATTCGATCTCGCTTAGCCATTTTTTTTTTTGCTACATTTAGCCATTATTGGTGAATGAATTCTGACATCCCTGGTGTAAGTTAGCACTAGTTGCGAAAAATTTGAATTAAAGTTAATTTAAAGTTAACTCAGTTTCCGACAGGGTAATATTAAATGTTGTTGGTGTGCTATACACATTTTTTATTTTATTTTTTGTTTAGTTTTGAATGATTGTTCGTATAGTTTTTACTCGTTAGCTTGTCATAATCATTATGTAGGTACATATTTATGTACATAAGTATATAAATACATACTTATTATGTATTTTGAAGCCTGCTTAAGGTCTATTTCATTCTATTTGTCATTTTCATCAGTATGAGTACCAAGCAGTACGAACAGCTTTGTGCCAGTGACATTTGAAAATTTGCTAAAATTGATTTCTTTCCCCAGCAAATCTCTGGCCAGACGAAACACTTTTACATCCATATGTATGTATATTCTTAAAAATGTTTGTTTTACATTCATACATACCTACTACACAGCGAATATTTTTTTTTTCGAATTCGTATCCGAAGGCGGTCAGAAAGTGTAGTAAAAATCATAGAAAAAGTGTATTTCACCGATCTGTTAGATACTACAAAGAAATGTATTCTAATGAAATCAGCAACTTGCTTCTGAAACCCGATCTTTTATGCGAACAAAACGTTCTGCAATAGGGACACATCCGTTTGTAGTCGATCTTCTAGTGAACCGCAATATGTATTACAGTTCGTACCCGAACAGTTCGTATGTGGAAGAAACTTCCCGCAGAGATATTTCCTTTCACTTTCTATGTAAAAAATTCAAATCGAAATCGTTGACAGAAAGTTGACCTCTTCGTCTGAGAAAATTCTGAAACTTTTACGACATTTCCAACGGAATTATGCTCGAAGTCTAAATGAATATATTCGATGAAACTCTTAAGACATTTTCGACAAATATGAACAACATCGGAAAACTGTCAGGGAAACCATGAAAAACGTTTAGTCTTTTCTGATACCTTTTACTACCTATCATATTAAGCGAACTCAAAGTTGTGAAGTATGATATTTTTTATATTTCACACATTGACAAACTATTTTATAAAATAAATTTATTTTGTTCTTCACACTATGTTCGTAACGAAAAATAAATGCCGAATTTTCTGAAGCGTTTTGTTTGTACCTACTTATATACTACATAGTATGTATGTATGTATGTATTTTGCAAATTCTTTTGTGCAATGATTTTACTGTTTGTTCTTAAATACCACATTTCATTTTCTTGTACATTTTAGTTTTGCTTTAACTGCCATAAACGCTTTTTATACATTTTTGTGCAATGTCTCATTGGTTTCTATGCCGACAACAGACAACAGCCTCACGATTTCAGCTTGCATACAAAATAATATCTTTTACAACTTTACCTTCTTCATCACCATTCAGAAATCATTCATCATACTCTTTGTTGTTTTTCATCTCCATCATTTCAATAGTGTACTCAAGAAGATTTTGCTTCAGCAAATATTTATTTTATTTTAAGACGCTCAATATAGTAGTTGTATGCTAGTATATTGGAATTTGAAAAAAAAAAATACGAAATCAAGGAAAAAGTTTTTATTTATGAAATATGTACATATGTACTTCTGTACATAATTTGAATTATAAAAGCGTTTGATATATAATATAAAAAAATCGTTACAGCTCAAGCTAAATCCGAGCGTTGAGCATTGCGTTGGCAGTAGGGTACTTATTTACACTATGTTCTAAGACAAAAAACTTACTTTCAATGTACTGAAAATATGTAGCCTGTTGCTGACGCGAAGCTCAACGCTCTGATTTACGTTTGGCTGTTAGAAATTCCAGATAGCATATTACTAGAGAATAATGGTGAAAATATTAGGGCGTATGCGAAAAACATGTGAAACTTCTAAAAAAGTAAATAAATCGGTAACAATTTAGCTGCCTAGTCTGGCAGCCTTATTTGAAATAGTCATAAAAAAACTGTGAATTAAAAAGAGCATCAAAACCAATACAAAAACAATATTTTCTTTCTCTCCTCGCTGGGACAATAAACAAACCGTTACATCAATAGCAAATTAAAAACACTGTAACTTGCAAAGAAGCCGTTGAATTTCAAAACAAATATCATGGAAAACCAAATATCAAAAATGAAAACAAATTGATTAAAAATATAACGATTTTCCTTAAAGAAACAAATTAAAAAAAGAGAAAGGAAAGAAGTGTATTGCAAATCAATCAAATCGAATCTTTGTACATCAATAACCCACCATGGCACCGAAGAAATCCACAATTGTTTTAAATGTAGAACAATTCATTCGTGATGTTGAACAACGTCCAGCCATATGGAATCGTAATTTTCATTGTAATAAAGCCTTTTTGGAACAAATGTGGGATGAACTATCTGCGGAACATAAATTGCCCAGTAAGTATTGAATTGTTTACTGTTTTATTTAAAATCTTTTCTAAGAAATATTTTTATTTTCACAGAAGTTGTTCTAAAAGCCAAATGGAAGGGTTTACGTGATAATTTTCGTGTGGAATATAAACGTATACCACGTTCGGATGCAGGTGAATTTTTAGTAGAACCCGCCACTTTTGAATCGAAATGGATACACTACTATGCTCTGTTGTTTTTGAGTAAGTGGATCATATGAATTATTTTATTTTGCGAATCATTCATTGATATATAAGAATTTTAAAAATCCTTTTGATTCAAACCTAATTCTTTTTTTCTTTTGTTTATTTTCTCTGTAGCCGAACACATGCGCCATCGTGTGCCCAAAAACGAACAAGATCAGGCCTTTTATTTTGCCCAACAAAGCCAGGATTGCGAGAAAACCGTGGTGGAACCAGATCTAACAAATGGTCTTATACGTCGTATACAAGACAGTGATGAGGAATTCGATGAAGATGATGTCGAGGAGGAAGATGATGACGTAACAGAAAATACACCACCTGCAGCTCATTCACAGCCATTGACTACAATGGGCTCACTACCAGGTGCCATAATAAAAACAGAAGATACACGTAACTTACTTAAAAATATAGACAAAGAGGTGCAAGATTTATCCAAGAAATCATTAGACAATATTGCGGCCCAGTTTGCGGAAGCGGCAACAACACCTTTACAACTGCAAACAACGGCGCAGCTACTACAGCAGGCCACTACCATATCCTCGACTACAGCAGGCAGTGGTTTGTGTCTGGTGGTAACCAATGCTCCCACCACAACGGTTACAACAGTTGGAGTAACAGGCAATTCCTCATTATCCTCCTCAGCTTCTTCTGTATCAAGTACCACTTCCTCAAATTCATCATCTTGTATTTCTGCGCTGAATGTATTTCAAACATCTCCTCCTATAGCA
This sequence comes from Panzeria rudis, assembly GCA_956483635.1. Taxonomy (NCBI): domain Eukaryota; kingdom Metazoa; phylum Arthropoda; class Insecta; order Diptera; family Tachinidae; genus Panzeria; species Panzeria rudis. The sequence goes on along the minus strand of OY101451.1, from coordinate 24,019,492 downwards.
CATACTGCAGCATTGGCTGTAGCAGCCACTTTAGCCTCAATGAATGGTGTCTCAGCAGCTACCGCGGCAGCTGCCACAGCTCTTAATAATCCTATAGTTTCAACATTGCCCAGTGCAATGGTTTTACCAAATACTTGTATTGCTGCAGCAGCACAACAAAAAATACGTTCCGTTTCACCACCGCCACTCTATAATAAAGCTCATCATCCGCCACCTAGCTCGAATGGTGTCATGAGTAAAGAACGTTCCGATGATTTTCCTCTAAATGTCAATAGCTGCTTACATGGCAGTCATGAACATTTAAACTTTACCAAACATTCATATACAAATGGTTTGATACCAGCTTTAAAACTAAAACGGCCACGTTTATCAGAAGATAGTAACTTTAATGGTTCCTCTACGATGGATACCTCAACGCCTACATCTCTAGTACCCGAAGATGATGATTATCATTATTTGTTGTCACTTCATCCGTATATGAAGCAATTGACGGCTGCTCAAAAATTGCGCATACGCACCAAAATACAGAAATTAATATTTAAAGAACTCTACAAGGAGGACTTGGAAGAGTCCAAATAAACCAAAGTCATTATTATTGTAATTAAGCGAAGTGTCATTTTAGAATTTGCATAAAAAAACAACAAAGAAAATTTAAGATTTTGAAAATGTTTTTAAACAAATTTTCTGACATACTTTGTGTGTTGAAGTCAACTTCTAGGTTTTTATTGGGCATTATTGCGATTCTGGAATGGACTCGAGAGTTTGTAGTTGATTAAAGAAACATTTTTATTTTGTTCCTTAATCTAGTACAACAGTCGATTCGAATACCGTAGTAAAGTCCATTATTTTTATTTATTTGTAAATATTTAAGATTTTCTCAGCATTTATTTAGTGTTTTGTTAGTTCTTATTTTCTTATAATACTTTAATTATTTTTCTCAACATTTTTTTTCAGTTATTGTATAATTGAAAAGAAATCATTAATAAAACTAAGATTTATGAAATAAAAATACAGAATTTATTGATGGATTTATGTTGTACATGACAACTTGAAGTTTTATTTCACTGTTATATCAAGCAATATTAGTAGAAGTCTTTTGAGGTTTGAAAGTAATTTATACATATAAATTAAAATATTTGAGGTTAGACATGCACATGCTGAAAACGCGTGATTGTTAAATTACTTGTGAGTTCAAAATCGCAAATTTCACTTTTGCATGTGCTGAGGCTCGCGCGTTCTATATTAAGTCTATGTCCATACGAGTCAACTTTTGCTGCGCAACTTTTGAGTTTATGGGAGAGAGAGAGAGGTGAGAAGCTAGGGAAGGGGTACACTGCTTCATGTACATGCAACTCTCTTTCGTTTTCTTCTTCGTAATGTTAAGCAACAACAAATTCTATGTAAAAAAACAAAAGCTGCGCAGCAAGAATTTCATTATATGGACACGAATGCAACTTCAAAAGAAAATTTAAGAAAGTTGCAGAAGCAAAAGTTGCTTCATATGGACATGGACTAAATAAAAACTCATTAAGTTATACTGGAAGGCTTTTAGTTTTGCTATTTGATATTAAATTTTTGTAATATATACAAGTTTACTTAGAACCATGGCATAAGTACACATGTGATTTGACATGTGCGAGTTTCAGAACATACGAGTGAGAACAATTACCAAATGGCGAGGCAATTATAAATTAATTGGATAATATCCGAATTTATACTGAAATAAAATGAAAATTTATTTTAAAAAACTATTTGTTTCAAACAATGTTTGCTGGGTATAAACCATGGTATAAGTATATAAGGTAGTTCCGCTTTCTCTTTTTTTCTGTCATATCATTTGACAAGAAAGGAGATCTGACGTTTAAACTAAAAATCGTGCTACGATTCTTGCTTTACAAAATCCGATTTTTTTAATATTAAAAAATTAAACGTTATTAATTTTCAAAAGAAAATAAGAATTGTGTTCAGAGTTGTGAGTTTTTGGAGTCTATAGAAGAGCTAATTGCAATATCCGCAATATTAGCAATTTCAGAGGAGTTTTCGCCATTTTAATAAAGAAAAAATAAGCTGAATACGGAAAGGTTTGTTTTTGCTATTGGTTAAAAAACAACTGAAAGACTTCGCCACAACATACAAATCTAAAATGACTTCAAACTATTTGATAACTTGTAATGAAATGCTACTCATCCATGAGTGGAATATTACCAATTTTGATTGCTTCACAGAGCATAGTAGAAGACAACTTCCTTCCACAAAACTTGAATTTAGTTTTGTTAAAGTACAATTTAGCGGTGAATTAATTATCAGCGATTATAAATGTGATACGAGAAAGTGCAAACTTGTTTTAAAGAGTACGACTCACCGCGTTTGGAAGGTTTACGCTACAAATATGGCTTGGTGAGCACAAACCAAACCAAAATTGTTATCCTTTACATCAAGACTCTAACTGCACAGAAGTATGTATTGGGATGGGTTACGATGACTCTGACGAGTGCCGTTACAATTGTCCATCATAATGTGTGAAGTAGTCTTGGATAATTATCTTATAAAACCAATTCCCACCTTTTTGGCAATAGATGAACTTTCATTAAGTTATAATCTGTTAGAACTCTTAGAAAGCAATAGAAGATTAATCAATTTTAGGGATTGTTTCCATTTTTAGCTACTTTTTGTATATTTTTGTAATTTTGCAATATTTATATCATGCTTAGAACTCTCTTTACTCTTTGCTTGTGATTTGAAATATCAAAATTTTTTGTGATTGCGATTTCCGACACCAATTTAGTGATTTCTAATCGAATTCGTATTTATTTTGCGAAATGCGATTTTCACCGCATAGGCGATAATTTTGTAAATATCTAATTCTGTCATTAGAACTATTTTGCTTAATTTTAATGGAGCAAAATGAAATTTTTGAGGTTATAAAGGGCTGATCACAAATTTCATAACGCCATTTAAAAATTTTTTTTTTAAATAAATTGAACGTAAGTACCTTTTAACAGTCTAGGTTAGGGAATGGTAAATCTATTTCGATTCCAATCGAAAATCGATTTTGTGCTATGAAAACTCGATTTTTCGCAATCAACTGTACGTCGGCTATTTTATACTCAAATCTATTATAGGGCTCTCAAAATCGATTTTGTATTAATTATTTTATTTAATTTTAGGTGAAGTTTATGTGTTAGACGATGGCGGTGAGGTCGACTTGGATCTGGGAAATTATGAACGTTTTCTCGATGTCACTCTACATCGTGACAATAACATAACCACTGGAAAAATCTATCAATTGGTAATAGAGAAAGAACGTAAAGGAGAGTATTTGGGTAAAACTGTGCAAGGTATGTAATGACAAAGTTATTAATAATTCCATATTATTATATCTAAAAAAATAATGCATTCTTTTAGTGGTACCTCATATAACAGACGCTATCCAAGAATGGGTGGAACGTGTTGCTGAGAACCCTGTGCGTGGTAATTCCAAACCCCAAGTTTGTATTGTGGAACTGGGTGGCACTATTGGTGACATAGAGGGAATGCCTTTTGTAGAAGCTTTTCGTCAATTTCAATTCCGAGCCAAACGTGAAAATTTCTGTGTGGCTCATGTCTCTTTGGTACCATCACCCTCTTCGACAGGTGAACCCAAAACTAAACCTACCCAAAGTTCAGTGCGTGAATTAAGAGGATTTGGTTTAAGTCCCGATTTGATAGTATGTCGTTCTGAGAAACCCATTGGCTTGGAGGTCAAAGAGAAAATCAGTAATTTCTGTCATGTGGCACCCGATCAAGTAATTTGTATACACGATTTGAGTTCAATTTATCATGTGCCCTTGTTAATGGAACAGAATGGTGTCATAGAGTTCCTTAACGAACGTTTGCAGCTGAATATTTTACCCAGTAAAAGGGAAAAGTGAGTAGTTTTTGAAATATTGAAAATATCTTTTGTAAAACTAACTATAATTTATTATCTACTTAGATGTTTGCAACAATGGAAAGATTTAGCCCGGCGTTCGGAAACTTTGCGTAGAAATGTTACTATTGCTTTGGTAGGCAAATATACTAAATTCAAAGATTCTTATGCTTCCGTAGTTAAGGCTCTACAACATGCTTCGTTGGCAGCTGGTTATAATCTTAATTTAAATTTCATAGACTCCAGTTTGTTGGAGAATGAAACTTTACAAGAGGCACCTTCAAAATATCACAAAGAATGGCAAATGCTGTGTGAAAGTGATGGTGTTTTGGTGCCCGGTGGCTTTGGCTCTAGAGGCATTGAGGGTAAGATAAAGGCTTGCCAATGGTGTCGTGAAAATCGCAAACCTTTCTTAGGCATTTGTTTGGGTCTACAAGCAGCTGTCATAGAATTTGCGCGTAATGTGTTGGGCCTTAAAGATGCCCATACTACGGAAATTGATCCGAAAACCGCCAATGCATTGGTTATAGATATGCCCGAACATCACACCGGCCAAATGGGTGGCACCATGCGTTTAGGCAAACGTACTACAATATTTGTCGATGAGCCCAGCACTATAAAGCAACTATATGGCAATCCTAAAAGTGTTGACGAACGTCACAGACATCGTTATGAAGTTAATCCTAAATATGTGCCACAGTTGGAGGAGCATGGTTTGCGTTTTGTGGGCTGCGATGATACCCATACACGCATGGAGGTAATAGAGCTTAAAAATCATCCCTACTATGTGGGCACTCAATATCATCCGGAATATTTATCCCGACCTTTGAAGCCCTCGCCACCATTCCTGGGCTTAATTTTATCATCAGTGGGTAGGTTACCCAGTTACATAGCGCGAGGTTGCCGTTTATCGCCTCGCCAACAATCAGATGTATCATCTGATGAAGATGATTTGTTGGTGGTAAATGGCTTAAAACATTTGCAAATAAATGGCCATGGTAATTTGATGACAAATGGCAGTGGCGTTTTATTAAATGGTAGTGCTTCGGCCTCCGATTCCGAAACAATTGCTACAACAGCTAATGGCCAAGCTTAGATTTTTCTCCAATAAAAGCTACATATTTACGAATTATATGTATTTTTGAATATCTACTTACAAATACCAAACTTTACAGTCTTCGTAGTTTAAATACCCGTGTTTTTTAAGAATCAATTTTTGTGTAGCACGTAAGCTGAAGGAAATGAACTGTGTCTGAAATTTTTGAAATAAAAATTGCTTATGTATGAAACTTACATAATTAAAAAATGTAATAGTTTTACAAAAGTAATATTCAAGAAACTATAAACTTTGTAAAAACTTTGAAGAAGCCACATATATTTTGTTTGATTTTGAATTACTGTTTAATTTAACTAGTTTTTAAAAAGCTCTAATTATTTTATGTCTACTTTTTATATAATTTTATACAGAAAATATATTTTTTAACAGTTTTGAAATACCAAGATTTAAAACTAATGTTTTAAAATATATGCTAAGTTCATTTTAATGTGTTTAATCTAAATACATACAGCAAAATTAATAAAAATAATATTAAAGCAATGCCATATTCCATGTCTCTTATTAAATTTGTTATAAATTGCAGTCAATCAGCCCTATTCATACATAGAATCCAATACAGATTGCGTTTAAGAAATGCGTTTGTGCTTGAATTTGGCAAATTTCTGTTCAGAAACGGAATTAAGTGTTCATGAATTGGAGTTCAGGAACCCTTTAAATTAACTTAATTAAATTAAATATTCTCTACCTAGGTAAAACATATTTTTCCCATCCTTAAATGTACAATTTTGCAAAAGATATTTTTTAATTTTGAACGAAAATAAACGGAGATGGTGGAACATAATTTCAATTTTAACGGTAAAACGAGCTAGAAACTATGTGGGGCTTGGCAGCACTATTAAGCTATAGTGCGTTATCGATACTTTTTCAGCAATAAAATCACTCTGGCAGCCTTGTTATACGATAAGTTTAAAGGGCCGTGGTAATTTATCAAACTGTTTGAATAAATTCATGTATGTTTGGTAATATTTTGTTTTGCTTAGCACAGCAACTTATCAAATTCATATCATCAAACTTCATTTGAAAGTTGTTGTGAAAAAGAAAGAACATGTGATTTTTTGGGCGGAAATGTTTCATTATTTATTAAAAAACTTCGTTTGTTGAAAATTAGTTTTTTTACTCCCTTTTTTTAATTCCTTTTATTTTCATTCCTTTTAACTCCTTTCCATATGCAGTTCGAGGAGAGTTAAAATTTTGTGCGACATCCCTTTTTTAGTATTTGGGTTTTTTTCTGTATATGTTTCAAGCAATATGTCGTACTCAGCATTTTTTTTAATTTCTTTTGCTATATTGCTTCGATTTAACTCACCATAAAGCAGGCAAACCACGATAAACTTCAATAAATACAAATTTGTTCATCCGTTTTTTTAAATAGTGCGTCTCCATAGAAATGATGTGGTCGCTGCGAAAACTAAGCAAAAATGACGTTTGAAGTAATTACACAGCCATTCATCAAACAAGCTTCAAATTTCGTCATCGGCGGTAGTAAAAATCAAAAGTGTTTTGTTTTTCATCAAACTCACATAAAACTATACGTGTGAGGTTTTTTGCACTAAACAGTCAAAAAATCTCTGTTTGATCAAACAGTTTGATAAGTTGCCATGCCGCTTAACGTTCATCAGGTTGTGTTCAGTGATGCCAAAAGTAGGGAATTTTCCCTTTTTGCAAGGATTTTTCGTATATTTTCAGGCGTAAGGAAAAGAGGACAGATTTGTTGCATTTTATGATATATGTAGGGAACTCTTATATTTTTACTTTTTCTAACCTTTTAGCACCCTGAATATCGCCAAAAAATTTAACTTGTGCAAAACCATTAAATATGTAATGAATTAAACTTCCTTGAGCATGAGAAACAAAAACAATTGTGGTGCAATGTACGCAAATGCAAAAATTGTAACGGCAAGCAGATATTTCCAAACTTTGCAATATAGGATATAATTTTGTTGGTTTTGCCACAAGGTAATGTGGACGCTAGCATCATCTTTTCAGTAATTATAGATTCTGAATAAGAACTGGAGCCAACCAGCAAAAACTTTACTTTCTAATATGTAAAAATTTGTATTAGCACTTATAACGCAACTCTTTGAGAAGTTTAAAAATTAATTACAAATGTAATTACGTACATATATTTCACAGCAATTAAAAAGTTAATATTCTACAAACTGCTACTCATTACCAAAACTCCTAAAATATTTCCCCGGAAACTAAGTCATGTTTAGGGTATTAATTTTGATCCACTTTTAAACAGTTCAGTTTATCAATTAATTGTAATTGAGGGTATTAAATTATTGTAACAATCCAGTAAAGGTAGAAATACATAACACGCATTAGTTTGTCGACGAGTATCGTGCGCTTAAAAACTTCAGCGCATGTAAAATGTCCAGTTACACAACGCGCTTCAGCTTCTGTCAGCTGTTTTTTATTTGTTGACTTGTTTGTACACTGTAAAATGGAGTTTATTATGTTTCTTTTTGTAGGGCTAGCTTGCTTTTTCATACATTTTTCACTTTATTATTATTTTTTATTGTCAGCTGATTAGTTCTCAAAAATACACAATTATCAGGGATTGTGGGATACCCTGGCATTGTGGCTATATGTCTCTACAGCCATTGACATTTTTAGAATATAAAAAAAACAAAAATACACAACGCGTCAAAAAGTTGAAAGTTAGCCAACTTTCTGCTGCAAACGCGTCAAAATGTTTTTTATGTAGTTTCTTCTATAAAGAAACACTACTTTAACTTTTTTTGACAGCAGTCTACAGAAACGCGTGCTATGTACTTCTACATTAATGCTTTTATTTCATTCATTTAATTTATTCCCTTTTCTGTAAATTTTGTGTGAAAAATATGATATATAGCAATAATACTCGAACATTATTCGACAATGCAATTATTCGATTAATCGACCAAACATATGTTGTTTTTGGCTAAAAAGTATAAATGTTTTGCGTAGGGCAAATAGTGGGAAAACATATTTTGGTTGTAGTTAAAAAAATTAACACTGGCAGCTCTGCTTGTATCTGTAAACTAAAAAATTTATCAACGAATTTTTTAATATTTGTGCGTAAATAGAAAAAGTGAAGGAAAAAACTAATTAAATATAAAACACCATGGATAAATTAACCACTATTAGTGCCACTTTGTTTATGGCTGCCGATGTCTTTGCCATAGTCAGTTTAGCCATGCCTGATTGGATTGTTACCGAGGAGGCTGGTAAGTCGAATAATTTAATATTCTGTTTAAATTAAAGTCTTAAATGGTTTAATATGCTTTTCATCTCAAACACGTTTAGGTGATATACGTCTTGGTCTCATGTGGACTTGTATGACACTCTATAATCGTCCCCAAGTATGTTATACGCCTGAATTACAACCAGAATGGTTGGTGGCTCTTGTATGCATATTCATTGGCTGTATTTGTATAACCACTACTGTTATCTTGCTGGCTTCTAGTACTTGGGATCGTAATGTTATACCTTATGCCAGATGGGTTGGTTTTACGGCCATGGTTCTATTTTGTTTGGCGGCTGTGGTGTTTCCATTAGGCTTTCACATCGAAGAGATTGGAGGTCAGGCTTATCAGTTGCCCAATACCTATAAGATTGGCATCTCGTACATTTTGTTTGTACTAGCTTTGTGGATTACGGTGGTCTCTGAATTGTTTGCAGGGAAAGTTTGTTTGCCTCATTTTTAAAGGGTTGTAAAACAACAGGTAAATATATCTCTAGCTATTTAAGATTTTTTCAGCGAAAAAATTTCGCTATTGTCCAGTTTAATTTTTCGTGTCTTGTTTAAAAGTTATTATTTATTTTGCAAATTCAGAATGTTCATAAAATTCGTTACAAAATTGGTTAGCAAATCGAATTTCAAACAAAAGTTTTTCAGCAAACGTTTTAATAAATATCTATATCGGGAAGAAAATATTCCCCTTTATTCCGTAACTATCTGTTGATGTCACGTCAAGACAATACCAAAAAATTGGCAGTTGTCTACTCGCTGTCGCCAAAAATGTACTGCAATTAACAGCCTCTAACCATTTTCTATGCCTTAGAGAATATTAATGTGTCAATTGTTTGGTATTGTCTTTACGTGACGTCGACAAATAGTTACGGAATAAGGGGAATTCTTTCAAGAGTTCAGTGTAGTATATTTGTACGACACTTTTACGATAGCACGAGTAGTTATGTAATGTTAACTCAAAAATCACATATTTTGAGTTACGACTCTATTCGATGTTCCGACTATAATCCTGCCTGTTCTGTAATCCACTAATGCAAAATTTTTTCAGACTTTTTGAAATTTTCTTTTCTATAGAGCTTTAAACATCATATCTGAAATTAGTTTACTATGCTTTAAAATATAGCAATCGTAGCATAATCTATTTTTGGAAAACGAGAAATTTACTCGGTTTCGGTTTACAGAACAGTGCCGTATATGTTTATAAAAAACTTCACACGCTCTTTCTAATGATGGTAACAGTTTCTTTCCAACCCTTATATATTCGCAAATATGCAATATGCATTTTGCCGTACGTCGCAAAATTAGGCCTTTTATATTTTTTAATTAATTGATAAACTATTGATTTGCATTAAGTTTTTTTTATGATTTTATCACATAACTTCACTATTTTAATTTAGGAAATTAAATATTTCCAGTATGTTTTCTGTCGTATGTCCAAAGAAGAAATTAACCTGTTATGAATAAATGGAACATACCACAAATGTACTCTGAAGCAAAAGGCTAATCTTTCTAATTATGATTACATTAAATTCACTCCAAAACAGTAGTTAATCAATCCTTTGAGCCATTTTAAAGATATTTGATGTTAAACATTAAAAACCGTCTTCTGAAAAGTTAAGTTTTTCTAAATACGATATCCCTATTAGAGATGAGCGATATTTCTCTACCTGTGATTTAATCACTGTTACTAAAAAATCATGAATCACAGTTGTGACAAAATTTGTGATGAACTGCAACCTGCAAAGTCGTTCTTTTCTATTTGTTACATGTACAAAATTATGATACTTCACAGTTTGTGTGGGTATTAAAATTTTTTTTCGTACAATAACAATAATCGAATAATGTTGCTATTTCTTGTGTTCTCTTCTTCCTTATTATTATTTCGCTTTAAAATTCAAAGTATATTTTAAGGCGTATTTAAATCTGCCTTGGTATAATTCTTCAGAAAGAAAAAAAAAAATACGGAACCAACGTTTTTGTTGCAGAGATGCATGTGTATGCTTGATAATTACATTGCTATAAGATAACTGGAAACAGTGATCACAGTCACATTTTTAACTAACAATGATTTTTAAATCCCATTCACTGTTCACGATGTTCTTTAAAAATCACGGGAACGCTCGTCTCTAATCCCTATTTTGAAGTAGCGATGTATTAATGCGTGCTGAAATCCAATTCGTTTCGAGCACAAGCAGATTTTATAAACGCAATCAGCCGTTTTCGCTGAAAACTTGCTGTAAAACCAGACCGTATTGGTTTTTATGAACAGAGAGATTTTGAGCTTTATGTACAATTATGATTTCCAATTTTTTTTCGCATTAGTGGCTCCGCATATAATTTAAGTTCACACTGCTTTTTAAGTAGATGTAAGCAGTTTTAAGAAAGTTGTAAATTTTTTGTTAATTTTAGAATTTTAGTTTTAAGTTTGTATCATATTAATTAAACTAAACATGCATCAAAATTTCTGTCTCAGGACTTAACAGAAAAGTGCTATCAATTTTTTATTCAATAAAATATTGCTGGTAAAAAATACAGAAGATATTTCTACTAGACATTTTCATAGTACAAATGTCATGAAAAAGCTCGGCAGACGGTTCCATGCACGTGCTACAGTAATCAAAAAATATTGACTTCAGAAAAAGAAATGTTTATCAGCGGTGGCCAGGTGCGGATACACCCAGTAAAGTATGTATACCCAATTTATATTGAGTTTCTAAAAGAAGTTTTGCAAAATAGTATGTTTCAGTTATAAGTTCCCCTCCAAAAGCTCAAGCCGGATCAGCGTCTGGTGGTGACTGAATTTGGGCTCGCTCACGGCTACCACTCTTCACATTAGCGTATCGATAGCTTGCCAGTCAATTCGAAAATATCTCAGAAATAGTCAAAAATTTACATAAGTTTAATTTTCAAAGCTTTGTAAAAAAATTCACAAATATAATTGCAAAATGCGACTTATATTTTCGAATAATGTGGATCCTAGGCTACAATTTTCATATGGTCGAAATGAGCTACAAGTAAAGATGTGGCCAAACATGGCCAAAATCTCTCAGAGATAGTCAAAAATTTACTTAAGTTTAATTTTCAGTTTTGTAAAAAAATTCACAAATACAATTGAACAATGCGACTTATATTTTCGAATAGTGTGGATTCTTGGCTACAATTTCCATATGGTCCAAATGAGCGACAAGTAAAGATGTGTCCAAATATGGCCAAAATCTCGGAGATCGCCAAAAATTTACTTAAGTTCAATTTTCAGTTTTTTAAAAACTTTCACAAATACAATTGAAAAATGCCACTTATATTCTCTAATAGTGTGGATCCTTGTCTACAATTTCCATTTGGTCCAAATGAGCGACAAAGAAAGATGATTCCAAATATGTCCATAATCTCTTAAAGATCATAGAAAAATGTTCAGTTGATTTTAAATTTTTTGCATAATATAATTAAAAGACTTTAATTTTGTAAAATACTTTAATATTGTACTTTTTTAATATTATTTTCCTTTTTTTTTTAAATCGTGATAATTGAGTATAAATAAAATAATTTATTTGTAATGTGACGTCAAAACATATTTAACTTTTGAGCTAAATATGTTTTACGTAAGAGCTTACGTCAAATTAGTAGAATAGGATCCACACTATTCGAAAATACAAGTCGCATTGTTCTATTGTATATGTGAATTTTTTTACAAAACTTTGAAAATTGAACTTAAGTAAATTTTTGACTATCTCTGAGAGATTTTGGTTATTTTTGAGCACATCTTTACTTGTAGCTCATTTGGACCATGCGAAAATTGTAGCCTAGGATACACACTATTCGAAAATTCGTAAAATAAGTCGCATTGTTTAATTGTATTTGTGAATGTTTTTTACAAAACTTTGAAAATTGAAGTTAAGTAAATTTCGCAAGTTATTATTATTAGGCTTAAGTTCACAATAATTGAATTAATGTAAACTCAAATTATTTTTAAGAGTGGAATATTAGAATATCTAATCAGACTAGCAGAACTACTACTAATTTCGACAGCCGCTACGCTGTCATCATCAGCGTCGTTTGTTCGCTTTTACCACGTTTGATCGTGGATACTAGTATTAATGAAATATCAGCTATTTAACCAAATTTTATGAGGAAATAGAAATGAGTCCTATTCCTTTTATTAATATGGTGAGCCGAACAAATTTCACCTTCTCATTCTATATTCCAATTTTTCCAACTCTTATTTTTACTGGTTTTTGCTTGTACGTAGGCTCCGCCTACGATAAATCAAGCTATTGTTGTTGTACATGTTTTTAAACAGGTTTTTATATATGTGTCATAATTTGCATTCTCATTTTTCAGTTTTAAATTAGACCGCAGAAACCACACATGTATTCAACTTTTTGCGGGTGCCATCGCAAATTTAAAAAAATTTTTAAAAACATGTACAACAAATGTACAAATTATAGCATTAGGATCCACATATCTTCAATCAGACAAACTTTATTTAAAACTTAATTTCAAACAAATGTTTGTCTGAAAATAACAATTCCTTCTTTATAGTAGGCCGACCGATTCAAGTCTCTATGTTCCGCAGACTGGACTTGTTTTTTAGGGTTCCGCACACCAAAAATATAAAGGAACCCTATTGTTTTCGTTACGCTGTCCGTCTGTCTGCCTGTCTGTCCGTCCGTCTGTCTGTCTGTCACAGGCTGTTTTCTCGAGAACCGTAAAAGCTACGAACCTGAAATTTTCACAACCGCCACAACAACAAATATACATATGACAGTTAAAAATTAAAGGGTGTTCTAAAGCGAGCAACGAAATACTAATGTAATATACAGACACTTACATATATACAGGCACTTGCAATTTTCAAAGTTAGTGTATTATTATGCAGACTACACCAATTAACACTGATATTTAAAACAATAAATATTATAGGGTACTACAAAGTTTGTTTTTCAATTATTATTTGAACAAATTGCACTTTTAAAAATTGTTCAGTTTTTTTTTTACATTTGTGAACAAAATGAACCAAATTTACATGCATTTTGAAACATTTGAAACTGTTTTGAACAATATTTAAGATGTAAAAATTTTGTTTTTCAATTATTTAAATAAATTGCATTTTTAAAAAGTTTTCACTTATTTTTACATTTGTGAACAAAGTTAACCAAATTTATATGCATTTTGCACAATTTGAAAGCATGAGAATCCATTTCAAACTGTTTTGTGCAATATTTAACAACTACAAATTTTGTTTTTCAACTATTTAAATGCTAAGGGGCCAAAAAGGGGTAAAAATGTGTAGATCTACGGATCTAACTAAGGTAGACACAAAATTCCAAAAACATCATCTATATATATATAAAAGAATAACGTGACTGACTGACTGGGATATCATCGCCCAGCTCAAAAGACTGAAGCTAGGGACTTGAAATTTGTTTAATTCTGAGAATGAAAAGAAGTGATTCAAAAGTGCAAGAAATTGTAAAAGTCGACGGGAGTTGACAAGAGTCAACGGGAGTCGACAGGAGTCGACGGCAGTCGACGTTATCCGAAAATCTTAAAGCTTTGAGAGTAAATTCAACTAGCTTCCTGACTGACTGACATTTCGTTGTTGAAATTGGAAATATATAGAAAAATAGCAAAAAAGTGCTTATTTACCCTAAAAATAAAGAAGTGCATATTACTACTAGTTGTGACGTGGTGTAAAAATTTTAATGATGCAGTATTATATTGTTTGTTATTGCCAATCGTATGGGTATAATGAAGTCAGTTTATTTTTCAGTGTCGAGTAGTGATATTGTTCAAAACAGTTCCATTTGAAAGCATCAGAAACCATTTTAAACTGTTTTGAACAAAATTTAATTAAAAATATGGTTTTTCAATTATTTAAATGCTAAGGGGCCAAAAACGGGTAAATTCAGTAACCTTATATCCGGATTTAACTAAGGTAGACACAAAATTCCACTGATGTTTGATGACTGATGATTGATGACTGACTGACGGAACTAAGTCAGTTATTACAAGTCAGTCATTCCAAGACAGTCATTCCAAGACAGTCATTCCAAGTCAGTTGTTCCAAGTCAGTCATTCCAAGTCAGTCATTTCAAGTCAGTTATTCCAAGTCAGTCATTCCAAGTCAGTTATTCCAAGTCAGTCATTCCAAGTCAGTTATTCCAAGTCAGTTATTCCAAGTCAGTTATTCCACTTCAGTTATTCCAAGTCAGTTATTTCAATTCAGTTATTTCAAGTCAGTTATTTCAAGTCAGTTATTCCAAGTCAGTTATTCCAAGTCAGTTATTCCAAGTCAGTCATTCCAAGTCAGTCATTCCAAGACAGTTATTCCAAGTCAGACTTGTGACTGACTTCCAAGTCATATAATAATCATATTAATAAAATTTGTAGTCGTTAAATACTGTTCAAAACAATACATGCATTTTAATTTGGTTAATTTTGTTCACAAATGTAAAAAAATTAAAACTTTATTTAAAAATTAAAAAAAATACAAAAAATTGTAATTTTTGTGTAATTTCTGTAAAAATTTTTTGCGCACTCGTGTCGGTTTATAGTTTGAGTCAGAATAAGTGATTTTCTTCACAAGGTAGTTAGAAATGTCCTTTTTTCAGTTATTATTGATTTTTGTCTCAATAAGTTTTACATTCGCACAGAACTTTTGCAATTGGCATACCACACAAAAGCTGGATATACTAACGAACATATGTTGGCAAACAAATTTTAAATCCATCAGGTAGCTCCTGTGATATATAAAAAACAACTTGAAATTTCAGTTCATTCTTTTTTAACAATACAACTTATATTTATATTAATAAAATTAAAGTGCAAAAATTATAATGATACACTTTTATATTGTATTAGTGTGGCCAATGATTTGAAATAGTTTATGAAATTGGAATCAACTAATGACGCGCATATTTTGCAAACTGAGATTAATAATCTAAGTGATTGGTGTCGGCTTAATAGTCTGACTCTAAACATTAGTAAATGTGTACACGTCTCCTTTCACAGGTCTCTGACTCCCACTGTGGTTGTCTTTAACATTAATAGTATAAATTTGAAAACGTCAAATTCAAAGTTGGACTTAGGAGTTATATTTGATAGCTCTTTGTCTTTTGCATCTCATGTTGAATTCATACTACCCAAGGCTTACAAAATGCTTGGTTTTTTGAAAAGAAATTGCTCTGAATTTGTTGACCCGTACACACTCAAGCATATCTATACTTCGTTTGTAAGATCTAAGCTAGAATATACTTCCGTTATTTGGAGTCCTCACGTCTCTAATCTGATTTCTCGTGTTGAAAGAGTTCAACGCATTTTTATTAAATTTGCTTCACGAGCGCTACCTTACTTATTTTCCGTTCCGTATGAGTCCAAATGCCTGTTCATAGGCTTACGTACTCTAGAATCGCGTAGAATAGTTCAATCGGCACTATATCTATATGATATTATTAATGGTTTTATTGATTGCCCATATTTGCTTAATATGGTACCGTTTTATATACCTCCTAGGAATCTTAGGTTGTCTAAGCTATTTGATGTACCCTTTCATAGGACTAATTATGCACGTAATGGTACTTTAACACGTGCCTTTGTTCAGCTCAACGAGATTAATTTCAATTTACAAAAAGTTTCTCATTCTTTTATCGAATTCGGCACTGAGAAATCTGAGTTAAAACCCTTACATTTTAGTGTAATAAAATAACTGTCTTATGTGTTGTTTCCATAGTGCAAACAAGCATTCCTTGTCTGAAATTTGTTTGAAAAGCACTTGGTTTTTAGAGCGGTTTCCATACGTACTGAGTACTGTACTGAGTACTGTACTGAGTACTGTACTGAGTACTGTACTGAGTACTGTACTGAGTACTGTACTGAGTACTGTACTGAGTACTGTACTGAGTACTGTACTGAGTACTGTACTGAGTACTGTACTGAGTACTGTACTGAGTACTGTACTGAGTACTGTACTGAGTACTGTACTGAGTACTGTACTGAGTACTGTACTGAGTACTGTACTGAGTACTGTACTGAGTACTGTACTGAGTACTGTACTGAGTACTGTACTGAGTACTGTACTGAGTACTGTACTGAGTACTGTACTGAGTACTGTACTGAGTACTGTACTGAGTACTGTACTGAGTACTGTACTGAGTACTGTACTGAGTACTGTACTGAGTACTGTACTGAGTACTGTACTGAGTACTGTACTGAGTACTGTACTGAGTACTGTACTGAGTACTGTACTGAGTACTGTACTGAGTACTGTACTGAGTACTGTACTGAGTACTGTACTGAGTACTGTACTGAGTACTGTACTGAGTACTGTACTGAGTACTGTACTGAGTACTGTACTGAGTACTGTACTGAGTACTGTACTGAGTACTGTACTGAGTACTGTACTGAGTACTGTACTGAGTACTGTACTGAGTACTGTACTGAGTACTGTACTGAGTACTGTACTGAGTACTGTACTGAGTACTGTACTGAGTACTGTACTGAGTACTGTACTGAGTACTGTACTGAGTACTGTACTGAGTACTGTACTGAGTACTGTACTGAGTACTGTACTGAGTACTGTACTGAGTACTGTACTGAGTACTGTACTGAGTACTGTACTGAGTACTGTACTGAGTACTGTACTGAGTACTGTACTGAGTACTGTACTGAGTACTGTACTGAGTACTGTACTGAGTACTGTACTGAGTACTGTACTGAGTACTGTACTGAGTACTGTACTGAGTACTGTACTGAGTACTGTACTGAGTACTGTACTGAGTACTGTACTGAGTACTGTACTGAGTACTGTACTGAGTACTGTACTGAGTACTGTACTGAGTACTGTACTGAGTACTGTACTGAGTACTGTACTGAGTACTGTACTGAGTACTGTACTGAGTACTGTACTGAGTACTGTACTGAGTACTGTACTGAGTACTGTACTGAGTACTGTACTGAGTACTGTACTGAGTACTGTACTGAGTACTGTACTGAGTACTGTACTGAGTACTGTACTGAGTACTGTACTGAGTACTGTACTGAGTACTGTACTGAGTACTGTACTGAGTACTGTACTGAGTACTGTACTGAGTACTGTACTGAGTACTGTACTGAGTACTGTACTGAGTACTGTACTGAGTACTGTACTGAGTACTGTACTGAGTACTGTACTGAGTACTGTACTGAGTACTGTACTGAGTACTGTACTGAGTACTGTACTGAGTACTGTACTGAGTACTGTACTGAGTACTGTACTGAGTACTGTACTGAGTACTGTACTGAGTACTGTACTGAGTACTGTACTGAGTACTGTACTGAGTACTGTACTGAGTACTGTACTGAGTACTGTACTGAGTACTGTACTGAGTACTGTACTGAGTACTGTACTGAGTACTGTACTGAGTACTGTACTGAGTACTGTACTGAGTACTGTACTGAGTACTGTACTGAGTACTGTACTGAGTACTGTACTGAGTACTGTACTGAGTACTGTACTGAGTACTGTACTGAGTACTGTACTGAGTACTGTACTGAGTACTGTACTGAGTACTGTACTGAGTACTGTACTGAGTACTGTACTGAGTACTGTACTGAGTACTGTACTGAGTACTGTACTGAGTACTGTACTGAGTACTGTACTGAGTACTGTACTGAGTACTGTACTGAGTACTGTACTGAGTACTGTACTGAGTACTGTACTGAGTACTGTACTGAGTACTGTACTGAGTACTGTACTGAGTACTGTACTGAGTACTGTACTGAGTACTGTACTGAGTACTGTACTGAGTACTGTACTGAGTACTGTACTGAGTACTGTACTGAGTACTGTACTGAGTACTGTACTGAGTACTGTACTGAGTACTGTACTGAGTACTGTACTGAGTACTGTACTGAGTACTGTACTGAGTACTGTACTGAGTACTGTACTGAGTACTGTACTGAGTACTGTACTGAGTACTGTACTGAGTACTGTACTGAGTACTGTACTGAGTACTGTACTGAGTACTGTACTGAGTACTGTACTGAGTACTGTACTGAGTACTGTACTGAGTACTGTACTGAGTACTGTACTGAGTACTGTACTGAGTACTGTACTGAGTACTGTACTGAGTACTGTACTGAGTACTGTACTGAGTACTGTACTGAGTACTGTACTGAGTACTGTACTGAGTACTGTACTGAGTACTGTACTGAGTACTGTACTGAGTACTGTACTGAGTACTGTACTGAGTACTGTACTGAGTACTGTACTGAGTACTGTACTGAGTACTGTACTGAGTACTGTACTGAGTACTGTACTGAGTACTGTACTGAGTACTGTACTGAGTACTGTACTGAGTACTGTACTGAGTACTGTACTGAGTACTGTACTGAGTACTGTACTGAGTACTGTACTGAGTACTGTACTGAGTACTGTACTGAGTACTGTACTGAGTACTGTACTGAGTACTGTACTGAGTACTGTACTGAGTACTGTACTGAGTACTGTACTGAGTACTGTACTGAGTACTGTACTGAGTACTGTACTGAGTACTGTACTGAGTACTGTACTGAGTACTGTACTGAGTACTGTACTGAGTACTGTACTGAGTACTGTACTGAGTACTGTACTGAGTACTGTACTGAGTACTGTACTGAGTACTGTACTGAGTACTGTACTGAGTACTGTACTGAGTACTGTACTGAGTACTGTACTGAGTACTGTACTGAGTACTGTACTGAGTACTGTACTGAGTACTGTACTGAGTACTGTACTGAGTACTGTACTGAGTACTGTACTGAGTACTGTACTGAGTACTGTACTGAGTACTGTACTGAGTACTGTACTGAGTACTGTACTGAGTACTGTACTGAGTACTGTACTGAGTACTGTACTGAGTACTGTACTGAGTACTGTACTGAGTACTGTACTGAGTACTGTACTGAGTACTGTACTGAGTACTGTACTGAGTACTGTACTGAGTACTGTACTGAGTACTGTACTGAGTACTGTACTGAGTACTGTACTGAGTACTGTACTGAGTACTGTACTGAGTACTGTACTGAGTACTGTACTGAGTACTGTACTGAGTACTGTACTGAGTACTGTACTGAGTACTGTACTGAGTACTGTACTGAGTACTGTACTGAGTACTGTACTGAGTACTGTACTGAGTACTGTACTGAGTACTGTACTGAGTACTGTACTGAGTACTGTACTGAGTACTGTACTGAGTACTGTACTGAGTACTGTACTGAGTACTGTACTGAGTACTGTACTGAGTACTGTACTGAGTACTGTACTGAGTACTGTACTGAGTACTGTACTGAGTACTGTACTGAGTACTGTACTGAGTACTGTACTGAGTACTGTACTGAGTACTGTACTGAGTACTGTACTGAGTACTGTACTGAGTACTGTACTGAGTACTGTACTGAGTACTGTACTGAGTACTGTACTGAGTACTGTACTGAGTACTGTACTGAGTACTGTACTGAGTACTGTACTGAGTACTGTACTGAGTACTGTACTGAGTACTGTACTGAGTACTGTACTGAGTACTGTACTGAGTACTGTACTGAGTACTGTACTGAGTACTGTACTGAGTACTGTACTGAGTACTGTACTGAGTACTGTACTGAGTACTGTACTGAGTACTGTACTGAGTACTGTACTGAGTACTGTACTGAGTACTGTACTGAGTACTGTACTGAGTACTGTACTGAGTACTGTACTGAGTACTGTACTGAGTACTGTACTGAGTACTGTACTGAGTACTGTACTGAGTACTGTACTGAGTACTGTACTGAGTACTGTACTGAGTACTGTACTGAGTACTGTACTGAGTACTGTACTGAGTACTGTACTGAGTACTGTACTGAGTACTGTACTGAGTACTGTACTGAGTACTGTACTGAGTACTGTACTGAGTACTGTACTGAGTACTGTACTGAGTACTGTACTGAGTACTGTACTGAGTACTGTACTGAGTACTGTACTGAGTACTGTACTGAGTACTGTACTGAGTACTGTACTGAGTACTGTACTGAGTACTGTACTGAGTACTGTACTGAGTACTGTACTGAGTACTGTACTGAGTACTGTACTGAGTACTGTACTGAGTACTGTACTGAGTACTGTACTGAGTACTGTACTGAGTACTGTACTGAGTACTGTACTGAGTACTGTACTGAGTACTGTACTGAGTACTGTACTGAGTACTGTACTGAGTACTGTACTGAGTACTGTACTGAGTACTGTACTGAGTACTGTACTGAGTACTGTACTGAGTACTGTACTGAGTACTGTACTGAGTACTGTACTGAGTACTGTACTGAGTACTGTACTGAGTACTGTACTGAGTACTGTACTGAGTACTGTACTGAGTACTGTACTGAGTACTGTACTGAGTACTGTACTGAGTACTGTACTGAGTACTGTACTGAGTACTGTACTGAGTACTGTACTGAGTACTGTACTGAGTACTGTACTGAGTACTGTACTGAGTACTGTACTGAGTACTGTACTGAGTACTGTACTGAGTACTGTACTGAGTACTGTACTGAGTACTGTACTGAGTACTGTACTGAGTACTGTACTGAGTACTGTACTGAGTACTGTACTGAGTACTGTACTGAGTACTGTACTGAGTACTGTACTGAGTACTGTACTGAGTACTGTACTGAGTACTGTACTGAGTACTGTACTGAGTACTGTACTGAGTACTGTACTGAGTACTGTACTGAGTACTGTACTGAGTACTGTACTGAGTACTGTACTGAGTACTGTACTGAGTACTGTACTGAGTACTGTACTGAGTACTGTACTGAGTACTGTACTGAGTACTGTACTGAGTACTGTACTGAGTACTGTACTGAGTACTGTACTGAGTACTGTACTGAGTACTGTACTGAGTACTGTACTGAGTACTGTACTGAGTACTGTACTGAGTACTGTACTGAGTACTGTACTGAGTACTGTACTGAGTACTGTACTGAGTACTGTACTGAGTACTGTACTGAGTACTGTACTGAGTACTGTACTGAGTACTGTACTGAGTACTGTACTGAGTACTGTACTGAGTACTGTACTGAGTACTGTACTGAGTACTGTACTGAGTACTGTACTGAGTACTGTACTGAGTACTGTACTGAGTACTGTACTGAGTACTGTACTGAGTACTGTACTGAGTACTGTACTGAGTACTGTACTGAGTACTGTACTGAGTACTGTACTGAGTACTGTACTGAGTACTGTACTGAGTACTGTACTGAGTACTGTACTGGTACTGTACTGAGTACTGTACTGAGTACTGTACTGAGTACTGTACTGAGTACTGTACTGAGTACTGTACTGAGTACTGTACTGAGTACTGTACTGAGTACTGTACTGAGTACTGTACTGAGTACTGTACTGAGTACTGTACTGAGTACTGTACTGAGTACTGTACTGAGTACTGTACTGAGTACTGTACTGAGTACTGTACTGAGTACTGTACTGAGTACTGTACTGAGTACTGTACTGAGTACTGTACTGAGTACTGTACTGAGTACTGTACTGAGTACTGTACTGAGTACTGTACTGAGTACTGTACTGAGTACTGTACTGAGTACTGTACTGAGTACTGTACTGAGTACTGTACTGAGTACTGTACTGAGTACTGTACTGAGTACTGTACTGAGTACTGTACTGAGTACTGTACTGAGTACTGTACTGAGTACTGTACTGAGTACTGTACTGAGTACTGTACTGAGTACTGTACTGAGTACTGTACTGAGTACTGTACTGAGTACTGTACTGAGTACTGTACTGAGTACTGTACTGAGTACTGTACTGAGTACTGTACTGAGTACTGTACTGAGTACTGTACTGAGTACTGTACTGAGTACTGTACTGAGTACTGTACTGAGTACTGTACTGAGTACTGTACTGAGTACTGTACTGAGTACTGTACTGAGTACTGTACTGAGTACTGTACTGAGTACTGTACTGAGTACTGTACTGAGTACTGTACTGAGTACTGTACTGAGTACTGTACTGAGTACTGTACTGAGTACTGTACTGAGTACTGTACTGAGTACTGTACTGAGTACTGTACTGAGTACTGTACTGAGTACTGTACTGAGTACTGTACTGAGTACTGTACTGAGTACTGTACTGAGTACTGTACTGAGTACTGTACTGAGTACTGTACTGAGTACTGTACTGAGTACTGTACTGAGTACTGTACTGAGTACTGTACTGAGTACTGTACTGAGTACTGTACTGAGTACTGTACTGAGTACTGTACTGAGTACTGTACTGAGTACTGTACTGAGTACTGTACTGAGTACTGTACTGAGTACTGTACTGAGTACTGTACTGAGTACTGTACTGAGTACTGTACTGAGTACTGTACTGAGTACTGTACTGAGTACTGTACTGAGTACTGTACTGAGTACTGTACTGAGTACTGTACTGAGTACTGTACTGAGTACTGTACTGAGTACTGTACTGAGTACTGTACTGAGTACTGTACTGAGTACTGTACTGAGTACTGTACTGAGTACTGTACTGAGTACTGTACTGAGTACTGTACTGAGTACTGTACTGAGTACTGTACTGAGTACTGTACTGAGTACTGTACTGAGTACTGTACTGAGTACTGTACTGAGTACTGTACTGAGTACTGTACTGAGTACTGTACTGAGTACTGTACTGAGTACTGTACTGAGTACTGTACTGAGTACTGTACTGAGTACTGTACTGAGTACTGTACTGAGTACTGTACTGAGTACTGTACTGAGTACTGTACTGAGTACTGTACTGAGTACTGTACTGAGTACTGTACTGAGTACTGTACTGAGTACTGTACTGAGTACTGTACTGAGTACTGTACTGAGTACTGTACTGAGTACTGTACTGAGTACTGTACTGAGTACTGTACTGAGTACTGTACTGAGTACTGTACTGAGTACTGTACTGAGTACTGTACTGAGTACTGTACTGAGTACTGTACTGAGTACTGTACTGAGTACTGTACTGAGTACTGTACTGAGTACTGTACTGAGTACTGTACTGAGTACTGTACTGAGTACTGTACTGAGTACTGTACTGAGTACTGTACTGAGTACTGTACTGAGTACTGTACTGAGTACTGTACTGAGTACTGTACTGAGTACTGTACTGAGTACTGTACTGAGTACTGTACTGAGTACTGTACTGAGTACTGTACTGAGTACTGTACTGAGTACTGTACTGAGTACTGTACTGAGTACTGTACTGAGTACTGTACTGAGTACTGTACTGAGTACTGTACTGAGTACTGTACTGAGTACTGTACTGAGTACTGTACTGAGTACTGTACTGAGTACTGTACTGAGTACTGTACTGAGTACTGTACTGAGTACTGTACTGAGTACTGTACTGAGTACTGTACTGAGTACTGTACTGAGTACTGTACTGAGTACTGTACTGAGTACTGTACTGAGTACTGTACTGAGTACTGTACTGAGTACTGTACTGAGTACTGTACTGAGTACTGTACTGAGTACTGTACTGAGTACTGTACTGAGTACTGTACTGAGTACTGTACTGAGTACTGTACTGAGTACTGTACTGAGTACTGTACTGAGTACTGTACTGAGTACTGTACTGAGTACTGTACTGAGTACTGTACTGAGTACTGTACTGAGTACTGTACTGAGTACTGTACTGAGTACTGTACTGAGTACTGTACTGAGTACTGTACTGAGTACTGTACTGAGTACTGTACTGAGTACTGTACTGAGTACTGTACTGAGTACTGTACTGAGTACTGTACTGAGTACTGTACTGAGTACTGTACTGAGTACTGTACTGAGTACTGTACTGAGTACTGTACTGAGTACTGTACTGAGTACTGTACTGAGTACTGTACTGAGTACTGTACTGAGTACTGTACTGAGTACTGTACTGAGTACTGTACTGAGTACTGTACTGAGTACTGTACTGAGTACTGTACTGAGTACTGTACTGAGTACTGTACTGAGTACTGTACTGAGTACTGTACTGAGTACTGTACTGAGTACTGTACTGAGTACTGTACTGAGTACTGTACTGAGTACTGTACTGAGTACTGTACTGAGTACTGTACTGAGTACTGTACTGAGTACTGTACTGAGTACTGTACTGAGTACTGTACTGAGTACTGTACTGAGTACTGTACTGAGTACTGTACTGAGTACTGTACTGAGTACTGTACTGAGTACTGTACTGAGTACTGTACTGAGTACTGTACTGAGTACTGTACTGAGTACTGTACTGAGTACTGTACTGAGTACTGTACTGAGTACTGTACTGAGTACTGTACTGAGTACTGTACTGAGTACTGTACTGAGTACTGTACTGAGTACTGTACTGAGTACTGTACTGAGTACTGTACTGAGTACTGTACTGAGTACTGTACTGAGTACTGTACTGAGTACTGTACTGAGTACTGTACTGAGTACTGTACTGAGTACTGTACTGAGTACTGTACTGAGTACTGTACTGAGTACTGTACTGAGTACTGTACTGAGTACTGTACTGAGTACTGTACTGAGTACTGTACTGAGTACTGTACTGAGTACTGTACTGAGTACTGTACTGAGTACTGTACTGAGTACTGTACTGAGTACTGTACTGAGTACTGTACTGAGTACTGTACTGAGTACTGTACTGAGTACTGTACTGAGTACTGTACTGAGTACTGTACTGAGTACTGTACTGAGTACTGTACTGAGTACTGTACTGAGTACTGTACTGAGTACTGTACTGAGTACTGTACTGAGTACTGTACTGAGTACTGTACTGAGTACTGTACTGAGTACTGTACTGAGTACTGTACTGAGTACTGTACTGAGTACTGTACTGAGTACTGTACTGAGTACTGTACTGAGTACTGTACTGAGTACTGTACTGAGTACTGTACTGAGTACTGTACTGAGTACTGTACTGAGTACTGTACTGAGTACTGTACTGAGTACTGTACTGAGTACTGTACTGAGTACTGTACTGAGTACTGTACTGAGTACTGTACTGAGTACTGTACTGAGTACTGTACTGAGTACTGTACTGAGTACTGTACTGAGTACTGTACTGAGTACTGTACTGAGTACTGTACTGAGTACTGTACTGAGTACTGTACTGAGTACTGTACTGAGTACTGTACTGAGTACTGTACTGAGTACTGTACTGAGTACTGTACTGAGTACTGTACTGAGTACTGTACTGAGTACTGTACTGAGTACTGTACTGAGTACTGTACTGAGTACTGTACTGAGTACTGTACTGAGTACTGTACTGAGTACTGTACTGAGTACTGTACTGAGTACTGTACTGAGTACTGTACTGAGTACTGTACTGAGTACTGTACTGAGTACTGTACTGAGTACTGTACTGAGTACTGTACTGAGTACTGTACTGAGTACTGTACTGAGTACTGTACTGAGTACTGTACTGAGTACTGTACTGAGTACTGTACTGAGTACTGTACTGAGTACTGTACTGAGTACTGTACTGAGTACTGTACTGAGTACTGTACTGAGTACTGTACTGAGTACTGTACTGAGTACTGTACTGAGTACTGTACTGAGTACTGTACTGAGTACTGTACTGAGTACTGTACTGAGTACTGTACTGAGTACTGTACTGAGTACTGTACTGAGTACTGTACTGAGTACTGTACTGAGTACTGTACTGAGTACTGTACTGAGTACTGTACTGAGTACTGTACTGAGTACTGTACTGAGTACTGTACTGAGTACTGTACTGAGTACTGTACTGAGTACTGTACTGAGTACTGTACTGAGTACTGTACTGAGTACTGTACTGAGTACTGTACTGAGTACTGTACTGAGTACTGTACTGAGTACTGTACTGAGTACTGTACTGAGTACTGTACTGAGTACTGTACTGAGTACTGTACTGAGTACTGTACTGAGTACTGTACTGAGTACTGTACTGAGTACTGTACTGAGTACTGTACTGAGTACTGTACTGAGTACTGTACTGAGTACTGTACTGAGTACTGTACTGAGTACTGTACTGAGTACTGTACTGAGTACTGTACTGAGTACTGTACTGAGTACTGTACTGAGTACTGTACTGAGTACTGTACTGAGTACTGTACTGAGTACTGTACTGAGTACTGTACTGAGTACTGTACTGAGTACTGTACTGAGTACTGTACTGAGTACTGTACTGAGTACTGTACTGAGTACTGTACTGAGTACTGTACTGAGTACTGTACTGAGTACTGTACTGAGTACTGTACTGAGTACTGTACTGAGTACTGTACTGAGTACTGTACTGAGTACTGTACTGAGTACTGTACTGAGTACTGTACTGAGTACTGTACTGAGTACTGTACTGAGTACTGTACTGAGTACTGTACTGAGTACTGTACTGAGTACTGTACTGAGTACTGTACTGAGTACTGTACTGAGTACTGTACTGAGTACTGTACTGAGTACTGTACTGAGTACTGTACTGAGTACTGTACTGAGTACTGTACTGAGTACTGTACTGAGTACTGTACTGAGTACTGTACTGAGTACTGTACTGAGTACTGTACTGAGTACTGTACTGAGTACTGTACTGAGTACTGTACTGAGTACTGTACTGAGTACTGTACTGAGTACTGTACTGAGTACTGTACTGAGTACTGTACTGAGTACTGTACTGAGTACTGTACTGAGTACTGTACTGAGTACTGTACTGAGTACTGTACTGAGTACTGTACTGAGTACTGTACTGAGTACTGTACTGAGTACTGTACTGAGTACTGTACTGAGTACTGTACTGAGTACTGTACTGAGTACTGTACTGAGTACTGTACTGAGTACTGTACTGAGTACTGTACTGAGTACTGTACTGAGTACTGTACTGAGTACTGTACTGAGTACTGTACTGAGTACTGTACTGAGTACTGTACTGAGTACTGTACTGAGTACTGTACTGAGTACTGTACTGAGTACTGTACTGAGTACTGTACTGAGTACTGTACTGAGTACTGTACTGAGTACTGTACTGAGTACTGTACTGAGTACTGTACTGAGTACTGTACTGAGTACTGTACTGAGTACTGTACTGAGTACTGTACTGAGTACTGTACTGAGTACTGTACTGAGTACTGTACTGAGTACTGTACTGAGTACTGTACTGAGTACTGTACTGAGTACTGTACTGAGTACTGTACTGAGTACTGTACTGAGTACTGTACTGAGTACTGTACTGAGTACTGTACTGAGTACTGTACTGAGTACTGTACTGAGTACTGTACTGAGTACTGTACTGAGTACTGTACTGAGTACTGTACTGAGTACTGTACTGAGTACTGTACTGAGTACTGTACTGAGTACTGTACTGAGTACTGTACTGAGTACTGTACTGAGTACTGTACTGAGTACTGTACTGAGTACTGTACTGAGTACTGTACTGAGTACTGTACTGAGTACTGTACTGAGTACTGTACTGAGTACTGTACTGAGTACTGTACTGAGTACTGTACTGAGTACTGTACTGAGTACTGTACTGAGTACTGTACTGAGTACTGTACTGAGTACTGTACTGAGTACTGTACTGAGTACTGTACTGAGTACTGTACTGAGTACTGTACTGAGTACTGTACTGAGTACTGTACTGAGTACTGTACTGAGTACTGTACTGAGTACTGTACTGAGTACTGTACTGAGTACTGTACTGAGTACTGTACTGAGTACTGTACTGAGTACTGTACTGAGTACTGTACTGAGTACTGTACTGAGTACTGTACTGAGTACTGTACTGAGTACTGTACTGAGTACTGTACTGAGTACTGTACTGAGTACTGTACTGAGTACTGTACTGAGTACTGTACTGAGTACTGTACTGAGTACTGTACTGAGTACTGTACTGAGTACTGTACTGAGTACTGTACTGAGTACTGTACTGAGTACTGTACTGAGTACTGTACTGAGTACTGTACTGAGTACTGTACTGAGTACTGTACTGAGTACTGTACTGAGTACTGTACTGAGTACTGTACTGAGTACTGTACTGAGTACTGTACTGAGTACTGTACTGAGTACTGTACTGAGTACTGTACTGAGTACTGTACTGAGTACTGTACTGAGTACTGTACTGAGTACTGTACTGAGTACTGTACTGAGTACTGTACTGAGTACTGTACTGAGTACTGTACTGAGTACTGTACTGAGTACTGTACTGAGTACTGTACTGAGTACTGTACTGAGTACTGTACTGAGTACTGTACTGAGTACTGTACTGAGTACTGTACTGAGTACTGTACTGAGTACTGTACTGAGTACTGTACTGAGTACTGTACTGAGTACTGTACTGAGTACTGTACTGAGTACTGTACTGAGTACTGTACTGAGTACTGTACTGAGTACTGTACTGAGTACTGTACTGAGTACTGTACTGAGTACTGTACTGAGTACTGTACTGAGTACTGTACTGAGTACTGTACTGAGTACTGTACTGAGTACTGTACTGAGTACTGTACTGAGTACTGTACTGAGTACTGTACTGAGTACTGTACTGAGTACTGTACTGAGTACTGTACTGAGTACTGTACTGAGTACTGTACTGAGTACTGTACTGAGTACTGTACTGAGTACTGTACTGAGTACTGTACTGAGTACTGTACTGAGTACTGTACTGAGTACTGTACTGAGTACTGTACTGAGTACTGTACTGAGTACTGTACTGAGTACTGTACTGAGTACTGTACTGAGTACTGTACTGAGTACTGTACTGAGTACTGTACTGAGTACTGTACTGAGTACTGTACTGAGTACTGTACTGAGTACTGTACTGAGTACTGTACTGAGTACTGTACTGAGTACTGTACTGAGTACTGTACTGAGTACTGTACTGAGTACTGTACTGAGTACTGTACTGAGTACTGTACTGAGTACTGTACTGAGTACTGTACTGAGTACTGTACTGAGTACTGTACTGAGTACTGTACTGAGTACTGTACTGAGTACTGTACTGAGTACTGTACTGAGTACTGTACTGAGTACTGTACTGAGTACTGTACTGAGTACTGTACTGAGTACTGTACTGAGTACTGTACTGAGTACTGTACTGAGTACTGTACTGAGTACTGTACTGAGTACTGTACTGAGTACTGTACTGAGTACTGTACTGAGTACTGTACTGAGTACTGTACTGAGTACTGTACTGAGTACTGTACTGAGTACTGTACTGAGTACTGTACTGAGTACTGTACTGAGTACTGTACTGAGTACTGTACTGAGTACTGTACTGAGTACTGTACTGAGTACTGTACTGAGTACTGTACTGAGTACTGTACTGAGTACTGTACTGAGTACTGTACTGAGTACTGTACTGAGTACTGTACTGAGTACTGTACTGAGTACTGTACTGAGTACTGTACTGAGTACTGTACTGAGTACTGTACTGAGTACTGTACTGAGTACTGTACTGAGTACTGTACTGAGTACTGTACTGAGTACTGTACTGAGTACTGTACTGAGTACTGTACTGAGTACTGTACTGAGTACTGTACTGAGTACTGTACTGAGTACTGTACTGAGTACTGTACTGAGTACTGTACTGAGTACTGTACTGAGTACTGTACTGAGTACTGTACTGAGTACTGTACTGAGTACTGTACTGAGTACTGTACTGAGTACTGTACTGAGTACTGTACTGAGTACTGTACTGAGTACTGTACTGAGTACTGTACTGAGTACTGTACTGAGTACTGTACTGAGTACTGTACTGAGTACTGTACTGAGTACTGTACTGAGTACTGTACTGAGTACTGTACTGAGTACTGTACTGAGTACTGTACTGAGTACTGTACTGAGTACTGTACTGAGTACTGTACTGAGTACTGTACTGAGTACTGTACTGAGTACTGTACTGAGTACTGTACTGAGTACTGTACTGAGTACTGTACTGAGTACTGTACTGAGTACTGTACTGAGTACTGTACTGAGTACTGTACTGAGTACTGTACTGAGTACTGTACTGAGTACTGTACTGAGTACTGTACTGAGTACTGTACTGAGTACTGTACTGAGTACTGTACTGAGTACTGTACTGAGTACTGTACTGAGTACTGTACTGAGTACTGTACTGAGTACTGTACTGAGTACTGTACTGAGTACTGTACTGAGTACTGTACTGAGTACTGTACTGAGTACTGTACTGAGTACTGTACTGAGTACTGTACTGAGTACTGTACTGAGTACTGTACTGAGTACTGTACTGAGTACTGTACTGAGTACTGTACTGAGTACTGTACTGAGTACTGTACTGAGTACTGTACTGAGTACTGTACTGAGTACTGTACTGAGTACTGTACTGAGTACTGTACTGAGTACTGTACTGAGTACTGTACTGAGTACTGTACTGAGTACTGTACTGAGTACTGTACTGAGTACTGTACTGAGTACTGTACTGAGTACTGTACTGAGTACTGTACTGAGTACTGTACTGAGTACTGTACTGAGTACTGTACTGAGTACTGTACTGAGTACTGTACTGAGTACTGTACTGAGTACTGTACTGAGTACTGTACTGAGTACTGTACTGAGTACTGTACTGAGTACTGTACTGAGTACTGTACTGAGTACTGTACTGAGTACTGTACTGAGTACTGTACTGAGTACTGTACTGAGTACTGTACTGAGTACTGTACTGAGTACTGTACTGAGTACTGTACTGAGTACTGTACTGAGTACTGTACTGAGTACTGTACTGAGTACTGTACTGAGTACTGTACTGAGTACTGTACTGAGTACTGTACTGAGTACTGTACTGAGTACTGTACTGAGTACTGTACTGAGTACTGTACTGAGTACTGTACTGAGTACTGTACTGAGTACTGTACTGAGTACTGTACTGAGTACTGTACTGAGTACTGTACTGAGTACTGTACTGAGTACTGTAC